>JAGXOD010001350.1:0-600000 GCA_020368025.1 Brachyhypopomus occidentalis | reverse complement strand
ATCAGTTTACGTGGCCTACCACTTTGTGGCTGAGTTGCTGTCATTCCCAATCACTTCCATGTTCTTATAATACAGCTGACAGTTGATTGTGGAATATTTATGAGCGATGTTTCAGTCGCTTGTATTGGGAATCTCATTCTTTCAGTCACTACTCAGAGATTGTGACCATAGGTGAGAGTCGGAATGTAGATTGACCAACAGGAAATCAGTCTGACTTACTGCCGGCCATGCGAAACAAGCTCCTGCTCACAGTCAAGGTCAGCAGCCCCCATCCACACTGTATGCAGTGTTGGTCGGGAACTGCTTTCCTCTCCCGAGTGGCCTCATGGTTTGCCAGAATGTTCTCTGAGCTGACCGAAAGTCACTTTCTTAGATTTATATCATTACATATTGTAAACAACTAGTAACATTAGCTAGCTAGCTAGTCTGCTTTGTGCATCACAGTAAAAAAATTATGGCTATTGCCTAATAGCTGTAGTCAGAATAGAGAGAGGACAGTATCATGTCTAACGCAGACTGAAGTGAATTATTATGCTATGACATCACATCACTAAAAGATGTCAAAAAAAAGAAATCTCACCTGCAGCCTTAATCATGCACATTTCTTTGTTTCATTCAAGATTGGCAGATCGGCTTCACCTAGCAGTTTCTGAAGAATCTGTAAGAAAGGAGCATCTCATATGTGCAGACTTGCATTTTCAAAAATGGATCTAATATTTTCAGAATCTGTGAGGAGCTTGTATTGGTTCTTCATTGACCATATCAAAGTTATAGTTGTTAGTTCATGCTCTAAGTTATAGCAGAAGCTATTGTTGCACCAGTTCACAAATATGAAAAGGGTATGGGATTAGAGCTGGGCAATATGGCCAAAAATGTTATCATGATAAAGTTTTCTGTATTTATCGATCCCAGCAATTATTGCGATATAACATTTGGTAACTGTCACAGTAGACCGGTCCCAGAGCTCAGGGGAGACACTCACTTCCAGACGACCCCACCCCCCTCAGCGACACTCCCCCGCTCACAGTCCCCCATCTACTGACACTCCTATTCATTCACTGTGCACCTGTTTCTCTTTATCCTGCCCTATAAATGCATACAGGTACCGCAGTTCAGTGCTATGCATTCCTCAAGTCTGCCCAAAGCGGATGGACTGAACGTTTCTTCGTCCCTCTTTGAAGACACTGAACTTGTGACAAAGACTAACGCTTTGAGTTGTTATTGTAGCGCCTTGGGCCTTTTTCCTTTGTGGACTGTGTCCATGCTTCCCTGTTGAAATGGACATTAAAGATGTAACAGCTCCACTCTGGCCTCCTGCTGCTTCTGCCTTGTTACAGTAACACTGTCACAGCTTTTTAAAGAATAATAAATGCATAAACAGAGTATACAAATTACTCAAACCCACAATGAAAGATATGAACATTTATATTTTTAGTATTGTCCCCCAATAATGAAAACCTGACTTTTAACAATTTTCCTACCATAAAAAATTCTGTGTCCTGAGTTTTGAAAAGACTATTAGGGCATTTTTTTCGTATGGGGTAAAAGTCGACACTATTTATTGTTGTTTATGGAAAACGCCACTGCTTAATGGCTGGCTAGCACCACTGCTTAGCGGCTGGCAAACAAATCCGGAACGTACTTTTACACTTCATGTGTACTTGACTGGATGGATGGTATTTTTTTAAACTGGTAAAATTAATTATAAATGTTTACGGACTTTGTTTGCACTGTATGTCACCATATTTTGTATTTTGGGCTTAATTCCATCTAAACCACATCCATACGATAGATATGAGGTTATCGGTCACGTGTCTGGCCACAGAGGACTACAATACCCATGATGCCAAAACGAGACACTATAGATCTAGATCACCTGAGTACTAATTGTCATTCCCATCTGTATATGTGCACCTCACAGATTTTACGAAGTATTGCCATCTTTCCTTGATTGTCTGTGTACCAAGCATTTATTCTTCTATTGCCTGCCTGGATTTTTACCTGCATTGTTTCCTCGTATTTCGCCTCTGCCCCTCTGGTTTGTCTGCCTGGCTTCCCCATGCTCTCCTGTGTACTGACCCTGGACTACTTAGCATTTTTGGATTCTGTTTTTGTACTGTTGCTTCACTGACTGCCCTACTGGTTTCTGAACCTCTGCCTGGCCCTGGAATTGTGTTTTGGATCATCCTCCCTGCAATTAAGAATAATATCTTTTATTGCTGTATTCTGCAAGCATCTGCGACTCCATTTTTTACAAAGGTCACATTCTTTTTTTCTCATAGAGAACAGAAGGATTACCTTCATCTCCATATCAACATGCAGCTTGATGGTGCACTGTGTTGTCCACCTTGCATTGGCAGCTCCATTTAGACATGAAATAGAAATGAAAGTTTATCAAGTTATATTGCCCAAAGCGTATCATTGTTATTGAGGAAATGTTTATCACGATTCAAATTGAAATTGTTTCTGTCGCCCAGCATTACATGGGATCAGCCTGAAACTCTTTTACCAAGTGGATTTAGAGAGCTTGGTCAGCTGTAAAATGTCAGTATGTTCCCCTCTGTTAAAACTGCTGTAAAGGACATAAGGGAAAAGGAATGTAAGTCCCTAGATGTCATTTATGAACAGTTAATACCCAAGGACATAGCATCCTGAAGTGTCCCCACAAGGACTTAAATCTTTTTATTAAAAGTCATAGTATTTGCCTCATTGAATGACTGAACCCTATAGTATTTTTGATACTAAGCTGTGATGTCTGTCTGACAGATTGCAGGCTATGTGAACCAACCCATGGTGGATGTGTCCATTCTGCAGCGCTCCCTGGCTATCTTAGAGAGCATGGTTCTGAACAGTCACAGCCTCTACCACCGGGTGGCCCAGGAGATCACCGTGGGACAGCTCATCGGACACCTGCAAGTGTGAGCACATACACTCAAACACACACGCAAACACAAATAGGTCAACAAAGGTCCAGATTCTTTCTTTCACACATGCACTTCCACACCTTTCAGTATGAGAACTTCTGAATATATTTTGAAGATTAGTCAAGTGGTACACATTTATCTCTGAAGCATTGGAGCAGCCAAAGAGCAAGATACCTCTAACTGTGTCTGTTTTTGCCATTGTGATTTCAGGTCTAATCAGGAAATCCAAACCTACGCCATTGCCCTTATAAATGCTCTTTTCCTTAAAGCTCCAGAGGACAGGCGCCAGGTACACACACGTGTGCGCGCATACACACACACACACACACACTCAGAAATAGTGTGGAAGAATCATCTTTCACCATTTTCCCCATGTTTTCTTCTATAACGTCTCATTATCCACTGTTTGTTTATCTAAAATCTTTAAATATGTGTTTAGTCATAAAATTGTGTCTATGTAAATGGAGATGGGGATAGTTCTCAGATTTCTAGTTAATTCCAATAATTAATAACAAAAACAAAACAATAAACCTAAAGACAGCTTTCTTATAAGTGTAAATGTTGTATGGGAAATAGTTTAGGCCGTATCATCAGCAAGTTATTTTGGCAAGGGTACAAAAGTGACTAGTACATTTGATCACTTTCTTAGTATTTTTGTATTATTGACATCTGAATACCCAGCTTTCAAGTTTGCTTAGAATTTATTTAATCCATATTAAACTACTCCAGCTGGAAGCTATGTGCATGTTGGCTGTTCTACTGATAGGAGCATTGACAACACAGTGAGGCATACTATCAGTGTGTCTGTAAACTCCACCCGACACTAAAATGAGAATACTATATTCAAAGGAATAGTGTTTTGTGATTTATCATATTAGACTGTCAGTGTCATTAGAAAGTTGCCGAATCCTTAAATGTTCTATGCATGTCTGCATGAATTTAACATGAAATGTGATCATATCTTGGTTTTAAATCTAGACAAAGAGAACCCAAGTATATGAACCTCTAAGAGCAACACTTCATTTAAAGGGATAATTAAAATCCTAATGGGATGACCATCAAATGTGCATTCAACAGGTCAAGAACATAAATCTGGGCCTTCGCTATCAAACTGCATTAACACAGGTTTATATAAATGTGACATTTCTTGATCAATGGAAATTCCTGTGTAACTCAGAGAGAGATTTCCGGGAAGTATTACTGATATTCTGAGAAGTCAGAAGGAATACCAGTATAACATCTAAGGACCCACATGCTTCTGTCAGAGTGGATAATGTCCACTTCTGACATTTTAGACAGGAGCAGAGAAAAACCAAGCAATGTTTTTGCGATGGAAAACAAAGGCTGTTGTTTTCCTTATAGGCAATCGCTCAAATAGCATTACAGACCAGTCTCCACTTGATACATCTGTGCTACACCTCTCTCTCAAGCTATTTGTAGGCTGTGTGAGCAGGGTGAATTGAAAACAGATTAACTGTATAACTGTCTACACATCAATGTGCATGTCAGAACAGTAAGATGAAAGCCACTCCTTTACAAAAATCAAAAACCCTGCTGCCCATCTGAAGTTTGTTCTGGACCACGTGCATGAGACAAAAGGCCTTTGGAAGAAATGTTCTGTGGAAAGATGAATTCAAAATACAACCATTTGGTGTAGTTCAGACGTGTCTGTGTGTGATGGAGGGTTTGAGGGAGCAGATGAGGTGAACGGCAGCAGCATATCTTTAATGTCCATAGTAAATATCAGCACACAAAATAAAGACAAACGTGCAAAGGCACGTAAAACAAAGTGCAAGTGCTCTAAGTTCATCAGACTCAACAGCAAACTCATGGGAGAGCTATGCATCAAAGTTCTAGCAGCGTAGTCGAGTATATTCCTCCAGGGCTTGAATAATGCTCAGCACTGGACCTGTGGGTAAATATGTGCGTAATGATGGGGAATGAGGAAAAAGTGAGAAGGGTTTGTTAGTAGGCAGGAGACTGAGAAAGAGGACGCTAGAATGACGAGGTGTGTGATTGGGTGTGTATGTGTGTGTGTCTGTTAGTGGGCGTCTCCCTTACGGTTTGAGTAAAAATTTATGAAAATAGATTTTGTTTTTGTATTTTGTTTGATTAGGTTCTCTTTATCTAGTTCAAGGACTTGGATGAAGATCTGATCACATTTCAGGTTTCATTTATGCAGAAATGCAGAACATTGCAGAAATTTTCATTTATGCAGAAATGCAGAACTGAAGGGCTCACAGACATTCTAATGGCACTGTATATGATTGCATATAATGTTATGCCTTTGAAAAAAAGTGAGAACCCAGTGGAGTTAAAGCCAGTGAAAATGAACAAATAGCTTAGTTATTTTTTTTATTAAAAAACACAAACAGGAAATCTTGTCATTTAAATTATTCTGTGTTAAACAGTGTCCATTCAGAGAGCAAAGTGGCGGTTGTTCTTTTACTGGCTGAGGGCACTGTGTCTAGATCCAAATTCACAGCTGATTTGTTTGGACCCAAGTGTGCTGTGGCACCTGGAGTACCAATATATGTTGTTTACAAATGCAGCATTTCATTATGATGTACAATGCAATAATGTACAAGTGAGCTAATTAAGGCAACCTGTGTTAGTTGCCTACCTTACAGAATTGAGTAAGCGAATGTAGGAGCTTATATGCAGCGCCCTCCATAATTATTGGCACCAATGGTTAAAATGTGGTAAAAGCCTTAAAATAAATATTTTTTTATTGCAGAAGCAATCTGAAAAAAATTTAGAAAAAAAGCAACCTTCAACTCAAGTGAAAAAAAACTAAGAAATAATTATTTTCCATAAAATCTTTGGCACCCTTAACAATTTCTTGGAAATAAATGAAACCATTTATTTCATTTTTACTGTAGTTTATAAATTGGATCAAAATATCTAGGAACCTTTAATTAGTAATTCATCACTTCCTGTTTCCCTGGGGTATAAATCTGGCATTACACAGAGGCCTATTTCTCTTATGCACACTTAAACATGGGAACGAGAAGAGAACACACTACTCAAGTAAGGCTGATGTGTGTCGACCTTCATAAATCAGTGGCAATGGCTACAAGAAAATAGCCACTCGCCTGCAGATGCCCTTATCTACAGTCAGAGCAATAAAAAAAAAAATCAAAAAGTTCAAAACATCTGGAACTGTGACAAACAAGCCTGAAAGAGGACGCACGTGTATCTTGCCACCACCCACAGTGAGAAGGATGGTAAGAGAAGTAAAAAGTTCTCCAAAGCTCACTGTAAGAGAATTGAATCAAATGGTAGCATCTTGGGTTACAAGGTTTCCCAAACAACCATCAGGCACTGTCTACATGCCAGCAAGGTTGTACAAAGTACTAACACCAGGGGTGCCAATAATTTTGGAACAGGTAAATTTATGGGAAATAATTATTTTTTAGTCAGGATTTTTTCTTTATTTTTTCCCACTTGAGTTGAAGGTTGCTTTTTTCTAAATTTGTGAGATTATGCTTCTGCAATTAAAATTATTTATTTTAAGGCTTTTAACGCATTAAGCTATGAGCCCACAAATTACATTACATGAGTCATGAGTACATTATATTGGTCCTGTTGTGGAGAATGATTGTAGGAGTAATCATGCACATAAAAATTTTTTATTAGAAATTACTGAATGTTACAGTCCTAGTGTAGCCCACATACTGGGATGTTTTCACTCTATAATCTACTCTAGCTAGATGAGTGGTGGTCTTCCATATCTTTACAAAATATTATGAACCGGCATTCTAATCATAGAAAATACGCTAACAATGAAAAATACAAAGGCCACCTTGAGGAGCAACCCAACAAGATGTCGAGTGTGTATCTTCATAAACTCTTGTCTCTGAACAGAAAACCTTTTGACTATGTGTAAAACTCACTGGAGCAGCCAGTGCTCACAAGGTTGAACTGATTTTGCAAGCAAATTTGAACAATAAAAAACATCCATGACCCCTTTATTATTTTAATTGTAAGATTAGATTGTAAGATCAAAAATCAAGTTTTTTTTGTTTAGTAGAGCCACATTAACAAAACCAGAAATGGCACATTATTTATTTTTCATATGCAAGTGTTGCATTTAATAGTTGCTTAATTACTTTTGCTTTAATTTTTTTTTTAATGTGTTTTAATTTTATTTAAATGCTGTCTTATACTCTTTTGTACCCAAATGGGGCATTGGCTCTAGCTGTAACCTCCACACAAATTTAATTAATGCATTTCTTTGCATTTTTTTTTTAGAATTGAGCCATAATCTTTGTTCTCCTGAGAGGAATTATAAGCAGTCCTCAATATTCACAAACTTTAATCAAGAATAGTGGAAATCTATGGCTAGGCTGTCATTTGACAACCAACCAACCATTCATTCATTCATTCATTATCCGTACCGCTTATTCCCACTAGTCGGGGTCACGGGGGGGCTGGAGCCAATCCCAGCATCTCCGGGCGAAGGCAGGGTACACCATGGGCAGTTCGCCAGTCCACCACATGGCCAACACGCACACACACACTCACACCTACGGGCAATCTAGAGTGACCAATCAACCTAGGATGCATGTCTTTGGACTGTGGGAGGAAACCGAGTACCCGGAGAAAACCCACGCAGGCACGGGAGAACATGCAAACTCCACACAGAGCAGCCCAGACCGAGAATCGAACCCAGACCGCCTTGCTGTGAGGCGACAGTGCTAACCACCACACCACCATGCCGCCAACCAACCAACCAACGAGCAAAATTCAACCGGATTTCTTGTTTTGAGTGCTGTACTGTGACTGGCTGTATTTATTCTCTGTTCTTCTAAGACAGAGAGCTTGAAGCTATGCTGTCATTTTGCCATGACAACTGCAAGCTACTCTGCCTGCATTCTTCTGGCTCTTGCTGTGTGCTTTTTCTCTCATGACATGTTTTGCTTTATGGTGTGTGCATTTGTATTCCATTGCTTATATGTGAGTGCACTTTCTGTCTTTATCACTGTTCCACCTGCACCACACCTCACCTCCCCACCCTCTCACACAACTCTACACCCAATAGGAGGAGCATACTAACCCACTGGACCAGTGCCTTACTGTGAGTATTCAACACATCAACAGAGTGACATTCCCAAGAGGCCTTGCCTCATTCGATCTTCCTGCTACTTCACAATTCATGAAATATTAGAACTACAGACAAGTAGAACAAAAGAAAATACTCAAAGGTATTACATTAAGGTATTAAATGTAGCAAAGTGTGGAAAATTGAGTCAATTTGGAAGTAAATTTGAATGACAAAGTGAAATAGCTTCACTTTATGAAATTAATTACAGACTACTTAAATGGATTTGTCTTAAAATTATGAATGTAACCGGTATATTCTCAGGGGCCATTGGATTGCCAAAGCTCTAAGATGCTGATTGTATCTTAGAGCTTATTTAAATAAAGCTCATTTAAAATTAGAACCATACAGTATATTACTGTAAGAGGTCTTCTTACAGAACACAAATTACCTTGTTTTATAAACACAGACCATCTACAACTTGAGTATATTGACAAATCTACCATGTGTAATCAATGTAGTCTGTCCATGGCTGCAATAAATTGCTTATGTGATGATTTTGTTTTTCCATAAAAGCCATTGTCTAATTCATTCTTTTTTTGGGGGGGGTCAGCTAAATGTACTCTGTTGAATTGTTTGAGTTTGTTTGATTCTGTCTTTGCCATTTGTGTTTGGGATCCAGTTAGTCTTATGAGCTAGAGTCAGTCAGTGTAGTTAACCTAGTTTCAACTATTTAATGAAAATGAAATAAACCACAGTTAATTAAATAGTATTGTAATTTACAGACTTTATGTACAGTCTGAACGTTATATATTGAAAGATAATAATGACTAACGTAATAATTATACTGGTGTTCACTTTCAGTTACAAAGCTTGTTCATCTTTCATTTTTCATAACATTTGTCCATAATACTGATGGCACATAAAACATAAATGACATTTAGTGATCTCCCAGTTTGCTAAAATGTAGTTTAATATTTGGATTTATTCAAACCAACATGCTTTCTCATGCACATTTGGACTGACTGACTCTGTATAAAATTGTATATTCAAAAGTGTAGAGATATATCCTGTCTCTGGTGTTTGCTGTTGATAACTCAGGTTCGTGTATACTTTGTCTTGGCTGGATTTCCCTTCTCTCAGCCATCACCAAATAATCCATTAGCTTTACTGAATGTTTTGCAAAAGTGTTGTGACCATGCTGCCTAATCAAGCATATTAACAGCTACCAAATGTCAGACTCTAAACTTCTACTTAAGTGTTGTCATGACATATACTGGGTGTAATCTGTATGCCCACAAGCAGCCTTAGAGCATTGGAGAAGTGTATGTAACCTGTTACACTTCTAAAAAGGTGGTGCATTTTTTTTTGTGTTTTTCAGGAAATGGCCAGCACATTGGCACAGAAACATCTTCGATCCATCATTCTAAATGCAAGTGTCCGAGGCTTTTACTGTGTGTAATAGTTCTCAGTAGCATCAGTAGCTGTCTATGCCAGACCACTCTTAAAATATTATGGTTAAATAATTTTACACTGCTTAGTCTATATAGGAATATTTACAGTAAGTACTCGACAGAATTCTGTTACACAGGCCTGGAAAAGGCCTTTAATAAATGATGCCAACAAGGTCATATCAAATTAAAAATTCAAAATGATCATCAGTTGTTTTTTCCCCTCTTTTTACAGCATGTAATTCGTGGCAATCGACCGATCAAAGCTGAAATGGCACACCAGCTGTATGTGCTGCAAGTTTTAACTTTCAACCTTTTAGAAGAGCGCATGATGACTAAAATGGATCCCACTGATCAGGTAATAGTTCTGGTTTTAAAAGCTAACATTTTGCAAATTACTTGAAAGATGTTATTTGCAAGTACAGTACTTTGCGGCGATTTGAATCTTCTGTATTATTATTAGAAGTATTAGTACCAGTAGTAGTAGTATCACCTTTCATTTAAATTTTTAAATTACTAGCCTGTCAAATGCAATATTTGTGTCTTCTTCCAACTCTTTAGGCACAGAGGGACATCATCTTTGAGCTGCGCAGGATTGCCTTTGATGGGGAGAATGATCCTACTGGCACGGAGAAAAGAAAGGCCATGTATACCAAGGACTACAAGATGCTGGGCTTTATTGTGAGTGACATCATGACCTCTTTTTTTTCATCTTATGTAACCACAGCACAGAATTTTCTTTCCTCAGTTGAGTTCAGTCTGGGTTACGCAACATGTGTGTCTGTGATTGCTAGACGCCATCTCTCTGCTCCGGCACTCGCCTGGTTGCTCCTCGGCCTCTGCTGACCCCAGTGCCTGTGTTGGAATTTCTAGGTCCTTTTTTTTTCTTCTTTTATGCAGTTTTTAGCTGTTAATGCTGCAATATTATGAAGTACAGAAAACCATTCCTGTACCACTTACATGCACTTCTATGACACACTCCTGTAAAACTTGTGTAAAACGTGATAAACGGTTCCCCTGAATGGCACATCTGGCAAGTCCCTCATAGCATCCTAACTGAGACCTGAATGGTAATTGCCCCTTCCCTGATAAAGTGACATGTTTTGTACACCATTTTGTGGGCTTACCTTGCATGTATCGTTTTATCCCAGTGTTTATCAGAGTTTCTTATGAAGCTTCAGACCTATTCCCTAATGTTCCAGGAAGCCTGTCAGTTCTCCAGAGGTCATTGAGGCCTTTGGGAGGCCATAGTAAATTACTAGGCTAAGGTAATGAATCATCTCCTTCAGAAAAACAGGAAACCACAGGAAACCATTGCCTTGGTGCATCATCTGCTCTGTATATTTGTTTGTATGGCTGCGCAAAGTACTCTAGCCTCATCTAAAAGAAGGGTACTGCTGCAAAATGTCAAGATGCACACCAGTAGCCTGCGCTGTAGGAGCAGGAGATGCAGGTTGATAGCCTTTTCTCCTATGTTGAGCAGATGAGGCATGAGAACATGATAAGGGATAAAGGAGAGAGGATAAGGGAGGACTGGGACCTGGAAGTCAGAGAACAGGGCTCACAGCTGAAGAGATTTCACTGTACTCCCTGGAGTAGAACTCACTCATTCCTTCATCTGCTAAGCCTGCTTATTCAAATTCAGGGTCATGGAGGGCAAAAAGCTGTCCCTCCAGCAGAGGGTGCAAGGTGGGAACTACCTCCCGGGTGCTAGTCCATCACAGGTTACCCTGGAAAAACAGGACAGTGAAAGTCAATGAGAGACAGTGAAAGGAAAAAGATAAGCCATACTAAACACAATTTAATTTGCAGTTTGAGGCTTGTAAGGTTGAGAGCAAGAATACTCAACGGGGTTATTAGTTTTAAACTGTACAAACAGATTTTCACGTGTGCACCACAGCCACCTAGTAATCTAGGTGTGTGTTTTATCACTGCACAGATGGGTAAATGCGGAGGACAAATTTCGATTGGGGTGAAAATCACAATTGACAAATATTGCACATTAAACAAGGGTGGATGAGGCAGAGGGGATAGACAGAACAAGGGTGGATGAGGAGTCATCACCTCCTGACCTTAATGGCTCACAGGAACCACGGCACAGAAGAGTTACAGAGACATTCAGAAAAATATAGTATAAAAGAGAATTAAAAGTAATAAAATAATCATAAAAATTCATATTGATTCCTTCAAGTGCCAGATTCATATCAAGACATATCATATCAGACATAAATTCCATCCAGTTCTTATGATAAAGACTACCAGGGGTTGAGCAGTTCCATATGCATTGTGACAAAGCATAATTTGTAAAAAAGTTGAGATGAATCATTCTGAATTTCTGAAAAAGGATGGACCTCATTTCACAGAAAATTTGTAAAGAAATATTTCATACACATCATCATAAACATGAATTAAAAAAAAAACTGATTTTGTGATTTATGACCTAGAAAAGTGTTTTTCCTTTGTGCAGAACCATGTTAATCCAGCACTGGACTTCACTCAGACTCCTCCAGGAATGTTGGCTCTAGATAACATGCTATACCTCGCTAAACTTCACCAAGACACCTACATCCGTGTAAGCATGTTGCATAATAATATTATTTTTTTTTTTTTGCATGTTACATTCTTTTTTTTTTTACTGTATAATTACTGTATATGACCTTTATCTTCTATCTTTCATGTTTGTACATTTTAATTTGGAATAAATATATCAATCACTTACTCCTTAAACATTCTCAGTTGGAGTTAACATGACTAGCTGTATCACGTAACAGCTAAATATATTGGCTAATACCATCTCTTGAGTGTTTGCATACGTGTGTACCGGTGTGCTCTCTCTTAGATTGTCCTGGAAAACAGCAGTCGTGAAGACAAACATGAATGTCCATTCGGTCGCTGTGCCATTGAGCTGACCCGCATGCTATGTGAGATTCTACAGGTTGGAGAACTTCGTAAGTGGAGAACTTTCATATGCCTTGTCCCATATATTTTAGAGCAGTCTGTGTTGTGCTGAAAGCTAATGAAATTATGATTAGGAGTTTTCAGCATTACTCTAGACTCCAATATAATTTTTTTAGATGCACAGATTTTCATCAGTAATTATAAAGATTTTTGGTGATATCAATTAAGATAGGGATATATTTAAACAACTGGGGAAAGCCACCTTTCAGTTAAAACAATTGAGATTACATTATAGCTGTAAGCAGAGTTTCACAGGTCTTGGTAACTTCCAGCAGACCACAGAAAGAATTCATCCCTCTGTCAAAATGTTTTCAAAGTCACTCCCCTACACTACCCTTCTATGTGCTAAGAGTGCATGTGCAAAACAATTCACAAGTAGGGTACACTGCCTCTGTGTACAGAAGTTCCCTGATGGATTAAAACAACTGGGCTTTGTTGAAACTTTTAGCTGCTGATTACTGAATCCACAGAAATCACAGAAATTTTTTCTCCAAACATTTAGTAATGGCTATAGGGATGTAAATATGGTTTTAGTCCAAGTTTTCTTACAATGCACTTTTGCAGTGCTGATTTGAACTAAGACTCTTACTATGTCTCTGCAGCAAATGAAGGTTGTAACGACTACCATCCCATGTTCTTTACACACGATCGGGCTTGGGAAGAGTTCTTTTGTGTCTGCATACAATTACTAAATAAGACCTGGAAAGAAATGAGAGCCACCACAGAAGACTTCAACAAGGTGTGTGTCTGTATGTTATGGTGTATGTCTTTTGACAATAAAATGACAATTGGCAAGTAGATAAAAGAACTTCTGAAACTTTGCAAGTAGAAGATAGAAGTAATGGAACAGAGAGGAGAAGGGTATGAAACTTGCAGTCATGAGTAAGCTAAGAGGGAGGAGTTTCAAGTATGGACTTTCACAGCCTCCAGTTATTAAATGGCTATGATGTGTGAGTGCTGACCATCTTTAAATAATTGACTGGGGTTTGATGCAAAATGCAAAACTTCTGCAGAAAGAACTCAGAACTTTAATGTTCATTGTAGCCTTTGCTTTGTCCTTAGAAAGTCAGACCAAAAACTTTGGATGTAGTTAACAGCAGCTTTTTTCAGCTATTGAATCACAGTGTTGATGAAGGAAGACGGCCCAGTTACCAAAGCAACTAACACTGCAAGATGGGCAACAGGGCTATGTCCCTGAACTAAACACAATGAAGTCAGTGTGTCCCACGAAAGGAGTTGAGCCAGAATGTGTCAGCAAGAATGGCAGATCCTGATGTGGTTAAGTTAAAAACATAAAACATTTCAGGCAGCTCCAGTGTGGTTAGCATTAGCATGTTGACATATGGTAATGGACCACATAAAGCATGTGTTTTTGGTAAATGGCTGACTTCAGAGACATCATCTGGGTGATCAAAAAGGTGTTGCTTTAGGAACCATCATAACCAGATAGCAGTACATTTAATTTCAAAGTAAAAATTTCATCTTAAGGTGGACTTTTAAACTATTTAAATGCCTATCAGTTTGGCATTATCATTGCTATTCTCTTCTGGATATTCTGGTACTTGACAGAGAAGTTATTGGTTACTATAGGCTATATAAGGGGAGATTCTAAGAAGCCTAATTTTAAACACACATATAAGGTAGTAGACCAGGGTGTACACTGCTAATCCTGGGGTTCCAGAACACAGTATGGTTTGAAGATGTCCCTGCTCAACCACACCCGAGTCAACTCATCATCACAGTAATAAATGGTCTTGATGAAATTTCATCATGTGAAATATTTTTTTACTGCTTCTGTAGGGTATACTATGTTGGCAATGGTAGCTAAAGTTAACTATTACTTTAAATTATTGTGACTGGACATTTCATTGCAGCGAATCAAACCGTTTCGCCCTACTATTTGATTGTAGCAATACTACAATTCCAGTTTAGCCAGGCTTGACGGTACAATTGTACAATCTTATATTTTATAAAAAGCGTTTTCTTATCAAATATTTGGCAGTATAGAGTCACTGAAATAACCATTTATCAGTGCATTTAAGCACCACAGACTTAAGTCAGTTAAAATGACAAATCTGATGTTTCAAAGGGAAATGAGGGTTTTGCAAGATCATGGCTGTCCGCACAATGTAACTCACTTTATGAAGGTACAATACCATACCAAGTAAATTTAATAAAATCTTTAATCAATTGAGATATTAACCAACAACGTGTGTTCAGGTCATGCAGGTCGTGCGGGAGCAGATCACCAGAGCTCTAGCTATGAAGCCATCATCTCTAGAGCAGCTGAAGAGCAAACTGCGGAGCCTCAACTACTCCGAGATCCTGCGGCTGCGCCAGTCTGAACGGATGAGCCAGGATGACTTCCAGTCAGCACCAATAATGTGAGTATCAAACTCATTTTAAATGATACCAGCTACTGAGAGTTTCCTGACTGGGCCTGTGAATCTTTAGATAATTACTCTGATCTTGATACCCAGTCATTGTCCAGCATGTTTGTGTTGCTTACAAACAAAAAGTATATTACTTCAAGGTGTTTAACTATTTCATATCTATGATCACCAGGGATCCAAACCCTACTTTAGCCCTCTCCGTTTTTCAAATGAGGTTACCACTCCACCCCTTGTAAAATCACAGCGAATATCTTTCAGTACTGGTGCCAAGATCTGGCACTGTTCATTTGCACAGTGAAACAGCATCATGTCCCCAGGGATTATATTGTTCTCAATGTAGAGATTAGGTGTCACAAGAAACAGTGTTGCAGTCTCTGAATTGCTCTGTGATGGTGAAGCAGCTTGTCCTCGGATAGTTTTATAATGGGGGAAAAGTGCAAGAATATTAACAGACACAGTAACATGCACTGCCTAAAATGATGGTGAATTCAGATGGGACTTGAATTATTTAATTACACTTACAATTCCTGCTTGCTTCCAGGATACATGATATGAGCTAGCTCTCTGATTCCATCCTGATTATTATATAGTTTTACATTTTACTTACGTTTGACTTTAGTCTTTTGGGGTATTTTTAGCTAAGTTTTCTAGTGGACGTTTTCCTTATACTCTGAGAAATGGTATATAGCTGAAACTAAGTTAAGCCACCTTCCATGTCACCATCTTCCACTGGCTTCCTGGACTGTCACCAACTTTCACAGAAAGTTGCTGAACTACAACAGAGGATTTCCACACTACATTCAGTAAGAGATGACGAGGAGTGTCCCGATTCAGTACTGGTTATGCCTGGTCCAATGACCAGTGCAACTGAAGATGCGGAAACCAAAGTTTCTTGAAAAGGGGGATGGCACTGTTGTCAACTTAGCCAAATAAAAAAAAAAACTAGGAACCGTATCAGAGTTCATTCTGGGGTTATTCGCTAACTCCCGGGGCTGCTAATAGCGATATGTGGACTGTGTATTTGGGTAAAACTAACAAAAGAGGAAAGAAGGCTTCCACACCCCTAAACCAAAAGCAGTGCTACCTCCTTGCCCTCATCTGCAATAAGATGTTGAGCTTGAGAACAGCTTTGAGGCATTTTCCCTTCCTTATTTGCCTCTTCAGCACAATCTAGGTCACTAGGGGACAAAATTATACAGCCTCCTCAGATTTAGTGCATCACCACTTGAGTGGCCTCAAGGCCTTTAGCCAGCTGTTGTCATTTAACAACTGGCACAACTCCACACATGCATATCACGTGTTGAACGTAGATAATTTTTTTCTTCTTCTGGGAATGTTGTGAGCTGTTTAAAGAGGACTGCTTCATGGTATAGCTCATCTGCTTATAATGCAAACAAGCAAAAGTCCCCAATCACCAAATCGATTGCCAGCATTCTGAGAAAAATAAAAATTTAGTAGATGAATTTATCAAATTCTGCTCACAGAGGAGCACAGAACAGCATGCACACCCTCATCAACTGCACTCAGAGAGAAATAGAAACCTAGCTAGAAACAATGCTGCTAAACAATGCTAGAAACAAAGCTACTAAACAATGCTGCTAAACAATACTACTAAACAATACTAGAAACAATGCTACTTAGAATACTGGCAATCTAATACTTCTGGTGTATGGAATAGCCAATGGTGTGGCTATAAGAGATAGAACAAAAGTGCTAGCATAACTTAAAATATCAGGAAAATACAGCACCAATGCCCTAAAAGCTGCTGTACTCAGTGTAAGGACATTAACTGGTAAGTCATTTATTGAAACTAGGATGAACTAGAATTTATTCTCTGTAATATAAACCTGTTCGTGCATTATCAGGGATTCTAGCATTAATATGAAGGAATGTTTGCTGTCTATTTCACCATACATTATACTATATGGAAAAATATTATATGGGAAATATATCCACAGAGACACTAGAGTAGTTCTTTGCAACACCTCTCCAATGTACATGTATCACACACATCTTTTTATACCCACACGCTACCTCGTGTGTGGCAGTGTTTGTTTTTAACACTGACCTTTAGATAAGCTCAGCATAGTTGAGTTGATTCCTAGAATGCAGTGCCTATCTGGTCTTTTTTCAACAGCAAAAAAAACCAGGCCTATATATCAGTTCAGCTCTACTGCAGTGTTTTTTCTATCTTATGAAAGAACTCCATCTCTAACTATCAGTGAGTGCAGAATGTTATAGTGAGATGCACTATGTGTCCACCTGTGTCTTTCAGAATTTATTTTAATACTCTTAATAATGGTAATATGTTGTATTTAATCTTGGGGGTGGTGGTGTTGGAATAGCTGTAATCTAGAGATAATAAACCAGGATCTCAGAGTCCTTAAGAGTTTTGAGTACAAATATGGACGAAGGTGGGCAATCTTATGGAGATGGAAATATGCAGACATAATCAGCGAATTAATATATTGTTCAAATAAGGACAAATGGGGATCTAATAGGATGTGAACAAAGGCAGACGAACTGACAGGAGTACAGAATTGGAATATGAAGGGACAACAGATTTGGTACTGATAAGCAAGATTTCAGTATATGGGTGTTAAGCTTCAGAAAATTTGCTTGTGGCCAAGCATTTAAACATAAATAAAGAAATGGGTGGTGCAACAGTGGGTGAGGTGAAGGCAGGAAGCCGAAGCAAGAGCAGCAATGAACATGAACATCTCTTAAAGCGGTAGCGCTTTAGAGCTAACAAACAGTAACGCGCAACACGTAACCAGGACAACAACTGACAAAGAACATGGACAAGACGTAGACTTAAATACACAACAAGTAACACACTGCAGATGTGAAGGAGACATGATATGACTAGCAAGGAAAAACACACAAACATCCTACAAACATGGGCAGCCGCTGACATAGACGTACGCACAAACACACAGACACGCCCAAAGGGAGGAGTCAGGGGCTGTACCTTGACAGGTGGCAATGAATTTGAGGGATTAATATTCATATAAATTTGGGTGTCTGCAGCATAACAATGAAAATAGAGATTGTAATGACAGATAATATCACCATGGAGCAATTACTGGGGAATACCCTGATAACAATGCAGTGTCTTATTTGTGCCTCCCCATACGTACATGCTGCCTATCAGTTAAATAAGACCTAAACCAGGACAGAACAGATCATTGCTTAAAATTTGCATGACAAGGATATTATGATTAATGGTGTTGAATGCCGCAGTAAGATTGAGCAGTAGAACAGAATAACCTTGAAATAACTATTGTGACATTTCTTATAAAATTAAGCAAATTTATTCACATGAAATAAGCTTATTATATTAAGGTGAGGGCAGGTGATTTAGTTATATTATCTTAGTCATGACATGATGGAAACTAGATTATCTGCTTATGCAGCTTGTTTTGAAATTACTTGGGATGAAGCATTACTGAAGGAGAACAAATATGGCAGTAATCCCAGACATTTAAAGGGTGTCTTACAGTAATTTATGTAACTAGGTTGAAACAGACAGAAAAACTGAAAAAAAAAGAAACACAAATCTGCAGTGCCAGAAAGAAAAGTATCAAATGAGATTAAAATGATGGAATATTCAAGGGTGAAAGGGTCAGGTGGCATGTAGCTTGTCTGTCAGTGTATTAACCTTTACATTTCCATCAAATGATATTACCAAAGCTTTTAGTTAGTTTAATCCAAAAAGTGCTGTCCAGGCTAACTCAGTCCCTGCATTTTCCTCCTTTATAGCAATATCAAGAAAAGTATGTAACCATCATCCCTTACTCCATCCATCCATCCATCCATCCATCCATTTTTTCTTCCGCTTATCCGGGTCCGGGTCGCGGGGGCAGTAGCCTAAGCAAAGAGGCCCAGGTTTCCCTCTCCCCAGCCACCTCTTCCAGCTCTTCTGGGGGGGATACCAAAGCGTTCCCAGGACAGCCGAGAGATATAATCTCTCCAGCGTGTCCTGGGTCTTCCCCGGGGTCTCCTCCCAGTTGGACATGCCCAGAGCGCCTCCCTAGGCAGGCGCCCAGGTGGCATCCGAACCAGATGCCCGAACCACCTCAGCTGGCTCCTCTCTACATGGAGGAGCAGCGACTCTACTCCGAGCCCCTCCCGGATGACTGTGCTCCGTACCTTATCTCTAAGGGAGAGCCCAGACACCCTGCGAAGAAAACTCATTTCGCCGCTTGTATTCGCGATCTCATTCTTTCGGTCACTACCCAAAGCTCGTGACCATAGGTAAGAGTCGGAACGTAGATTGACCAGTAAATTGAGAAAGCTCTCTCTTCACCACAACGGTCCGGTACAGCGACCGCAATACTGCAGCCGCAGCACCGATCCGCCTGTCAATCTCTTGTTCCATCCTTCCCTCACTCGTGAACAAGAACCCGAGATACTTAAACTCCTCCACTTGAGGCAAGGACTCACTCCCGACCCAGAGAGGGCACTCCACCCTTGTCCGACTGAGTACCATGGTCTCGGTTTTAGAGGTGCTGATTCTCATCCCAGCCATCTCGCACTCGGCTGCAAACTGATCCAGCGAGAGCTGTAGGTCTCGGCCCGATGATGCCAACAGGACCACATCATCTGCAAAGAGAAGGCGTGGAATCCTGAGGCCACCAAACCGAACCCCCTCCACCACTTGGCTACGCCGAGAAATTCTGTCCATAAAAGTTATGAACAGAATCGGTGACAAAGGGCAGCCTTGGCGGAGTCCAACTCCCACCCGAAACCAGTCTGACTTACTGCCGGCCATGCGAACCAAACCCCTGCGCCGTTTGTACAGGGACTGGATAGCCCGTAGCAACGGGCCCCGCACCCTATACTCCCGGAGCACCCCCAGAGGAATCCCCGAGGGACACGGTCGAATGCCTTTTCCAAATCCACAAAGCACATGTGGACTGGTTGGGCAAACTCCCATGCACCCTCTAGGACCCTCGCAAGGGTGAAAAGTTGGTCCAGTGTTCCACGACCAGGACGGAACCCACATTGTTCCTCTTGTAACTGAGATTCGACTATCGAACGGACTCTCTTCTCCAGAACCCCTGCATAGACCTTACCGGGAGGCTGAGAAGTGTGATCCCCGATAGTTGGAGCACACTCTCCGGTCTCCTTTCTTAAAAAGGGGAACCACCACCCCGGTTTGCCAATCCAGAGGCACTGCCCCCGATGTACACGCGATGTTGCAAAGACGTGTCAACCAAGACAATCCCACAACATCCAGAGCCTTAAGGAACTCAGGACGGATCTCATCCACCCCGGTGCCTTGGCACCAAGGAGTTTCACAACTACCCTGGTCACCTCAGCCCTAGTGATGGGCAAACCCCGTCCGAGTCCTCTGGTTCTGCTTCCTCTATGGAAGACGTGGTGGTGGGATTGAGAAGATCCTCGAAGTATTCCTTCCACCGCCTAATGACATCCCCAGTCGAGGTCAGCAGATCCCCAGCCTCACTGTATACAGTGTTGGTCGGGAACCGCTTTCCCCTCCTGAGTTGCCTGACGGTTTGCCAGAACCTCCTCGGAGCCGATCGAAAGTCACTTTCCATGGTCTCACCAAACTCTTCCCACACCCGAGTTTTTGCCTCTGCGACAGTCAAAGCCGCGATCCGCTTGGCCCCCTGTACCTGTCTGCTGCCTCCAAAGTCCCACGGGCCAACCAGGCCCGATAGGACTCTTTCTTCAGCATGACGGCCTCCCTTACCCGAGGTGTCCACCACCGGGTTCTGGGATTGCCGCCACGACAGGCACCGACAACCTTGCGGCCACAGCTCCGATCTGCTGCATTGACAATAGAAGCACGGAACCAAGCCCACTCAGACTCAATGTTTCTGGCCTCCCTCGGGATGCGGTCAAAGCTTTGTCGGATGTGGGAGTTAAAGACCTTTCTGACAGGTTCCTCTGCCAGACGTTCCCAGCAAACCCTCACAGTACGTTTGGGTCTGCCATCATCCCTTACTCAGTCAACCTAATCAGCTTCTAATTTCTGTAATAAAGTGATGTTCAAGAAATACTCAGCTACTGCAGATTTTTATTGCACAGATTGTGTGCAGATACAATGTGGGGAGGTTTTATTGTATCAGGAAAAACTAAATATACATTTAGAATTTTTCTTGTACAGTAACACCCTGGGGAAACAAATAGGTTGATAAGGGTTGTGCTTCTGGTATGTGTTATGTCAAAAAGAGTAGAGACAATGGCCCATAAAGTCTCACTCCATCCTGGGAATACTGCCAGTTTCAATCTGCTTGGACTTTTTGCCACAGAAAGCAAGACACAGCTTGCATTTTTTCCACACTGTATCTCATCTTACAGAAGTGCTTTATCCCAAGATTCTGTCAAGCCTGCTGGATAATTATTGCTATTTTAAACTGTATATAAGTTCTGCCTCAACATTTGTGTGGTGTGTATTGCCTTGCTGACCAGTGAGCTCCGAGAACGTATCCAGCCAGAGATCCTGGAGCTGATTAAACAGCAGAGACTGAACCGCCTATGTGAAGGAAGCTGCTTTCGTAAGCTGGGTAATCGACGGAGACAAGGTGACTACTCACATTCAGTCACACCTAACACTCCAGGGAACCTAATTTCCTACATCAAATATGAAAAGTCTTTACCTTTCACTGCAGTAATGTTTCCTCTTTCATAAATGTGGAATGTTGCTGTATTTAATCACTTGCATGATATATGTCACTGCCACATTTTTTCTACTCATTTGCATATGACATTAGTGATTAGTAATTGAATTACTAAAAAATACCAATTATCTGATGGAACATTTCAAGGTAATAAACTGATATAAATTCGATCTTTTCACACAAAATTCTGCACATGCAGTGATTGATCTAATTTAGGACAAATGTATTTAAAAGGAAATTGTTTGTTTTGTTTGGACTGGGCATGAAGGCAAACATTACAAATGCAGTAGTAGGAGCAGCTGAATAACATGGTGACTTAAAAAGGATCTCAAAATGCCTCAAATGTTTTGTAATGTTCCACCATCTTCACAATCTTACCAACTGCAGTTTTATTGCTTAGTTCAACTGCTTTTTTTTTCGTGGAACCTGAGTTCTGTTAGCATTTGAAAAAGGCTAACATCATCCAGGGATGACATTTCCTGTGGAGAGAGCTGAGCAATGTGGAGAAAAAGGCAGATGAAACATGCAGCTAACAGCTGATGAGACGAGGGTCACCAGGCACTGCATCAGGCAAAGGCATCTCCACATTCTTAAAACCCAGCGTGTGCTGCAGGGATTCACAGAACAATTATCTCTAATTTCGTTGTGTGTATATAGTCCAGGTACAATAGAGAAATCTAATTTAAACAACTGTCTCTGCTAGACTGGCCCTGTCAGGATCCACTTCTGCTACAATTAGCACTAACATGGAGACAGGCAAATGCATCAGAGCTGCAGTCCATTCGCACACCTCCTTAGGCTTTATGTGACTCTCACACAGACACCAGGACTCCACACAAAGCACTGTGCAGTCATTTTACATTTTGCACAAAGATATGGCCTTTAGTGGGCAAATCTAGTTTTGAAAAAAGAAAATAAAGCAATAGAAAGATATGTTACACAGGTATGTTACACATATGAGGAATTCATCTTGGTGAATGCAGATGCACATGTAGCTGTAACGAGTGTGAGATGAATCTGGATGCCGACTCGAGAGTAGTCACAATGAAATGTTTGTTTTACACACTACGGTAAACAGGAACATACGGGACCGAAGCCAGACAACGACTGACAAATACAACATGCAAGACGCACACTTAAATGTACTCACACAAACAAGACACATGTGCAGCACATAACGTTGACAAAACAAGAGACAGGTGATCTGAATAACTCAAACTAACAAATACCCAAACAAGCCCAAGGGAGGAGTTAGCGGCGGACCGAGACAGTAGCACGTCAAATGGTGATTGCCACACAAAATGAAACAACAAAAAAATGGCTATAAACTAGATAAATAAAGTTCTGAAGGTCACTGGGCCTGAAATATGACGGCACCTACTGTCTTCTGTCTGTCAGAAATAATCTGTAATCCACTGACGGGTAGGATCTGAGAGAGACACAGCTATGTGAGTGACCCGTAGACAATTTGGAACAATGGTGTTAAAAATCCAGATGATGTCCCAGAACAGAGCACAGATGGGTACTCAGACTGTCGAGATGCTGTAGCGTTGGCTTTGTACACATGGCAGGCAGTCTGGCAAATGATCTGTGATGGCTTTCAAATAGGCTAGGAAAAGGCGTTCATAGGACAATGTGTTCAGTGATTTGGTACAAAAATCTGTGAAGACCAGCACCAGTTGAACACAGCACTGCTTTGGGGTGGATGGATCTAATTATCAGTTATCCTCTAAACAGAGACTAATCAGTTGTGGAGCTTGACTGACACTGTTCATGGCACACAGCACACAAGATTACCAAAGCACATATTATAAAGAATTTCTGCTATGTTTTAATTCTAGTATGTTGCAGAAAAAGTCAATTTACAGTATTTTACATTTGTATAAATTGATAGAAGAATTGATAAAAACATCAATAAAGTAGTAACAATGGAGTATTGATATTGTTTTTTGTGTGTATAGTTGATCTAGGTTTTTTGTTCTCTTCCACAGAGAAGTTTTGGTTCTGTCGTCTGTCTTTGAATCATAAGGTTCTGCACTATGGTGATCTTGATGAATCTCCACAGGGTGAGGTGCCTTTTGAGCTGCTCACAGACAAAAGTGAGTGTATTATAAAAGACATGGTGCAGGTGTCTTTTGTCTTTTTTGTACCTTAACTTGCTTATCTGTTGCTCATTTTTATAGATGGCTAAACCATGTTTGATTGTTTGGTCCTGTTCTCAACCTCTTACAGTCCCCGTGTCCGATATTAAATCGGTGGTGACGGGTAAAGACTGTCCACATATGAAGGAGAAAAGTGCACTTAAACAGAACAAGGTACAGGAGATAGCATACATTGTGATGTGATTGCACTGTATTACCAATAACTGTGTTTTTGGTATGTTTATTGTTTGTTGAAAATTATGTAATGTGCATTTTAAGTATTTTAAAAGCTAATTGATTGGTAATCAGCATTCATTTACTGTTGTTCAAACATTATTTTACAATGCTAGTATACCTTTACAATAGCAAATAGTTATATTTATTTGGTTGTTTGTTTAATTAACTTGTTTGCTGGTATATGTTGTTTAGGAGGTGCTAGAGTTGGCATTCTCTATTCTCTACGATCCTGATGAAACTCTCAACTTTGTTGCACCAAGTAAATATGAGGTTAGTCAGGGTTTGTGGGGTCCCTACAGCTCACAAATGTTATCCTTGGTGTTACTCAAAGCACTTTGAGTTGCATGTATGCATGAAAGGTGCTATACAAATAAAGATTATTATTATTATTATTATTATTACAATGCGTAGTTGTGTAGAAACTATTTACAATAGTGATGCTTACAGCACAGGCCTTTTTAGGATAAACTAAAAAAAACATGTTCACAGAATTTCAGTTTTAATAAGTATATTGTCTGAGGACAATGTATTACTTTAATATGAGATTTTTTTAGATTATTATACTTGTAGCTTGTTTTGGTTCCTCAGTTTATTTGCGCCAATGAATTTCTTTCTGAAGTGAGGTGACATAATGAAGCATGAACCACTAGAACATTAACACTAGCACAGAGCATTAACACTGGCACAGTGCATTAACACTGGAACAGAGCATTAATACTGGCGAAGAGACTGGAAGAGCCTTGGACTGTTATATAATACATAGGTCAGCTAAACTCAGGGAACACTACTGAAGCATAGTGCTTGATTCTGTCATGTGATAATTGAATTACATGTACAATATGTGTATTATAATTTTAAAATAGATGATACAGCACCTTCCATAATTATTAGCACCCCTGGTTAAAATGTGTTAAAAGCCTTAAAATAAATACATTTATTGCAGAAGTACTCTGGAATTTTTTTTTAAAAAAGCAACCTTCAACTCAAGTGGAAAAAAAACTAAGAAATAATTATTTCCCATAAAATGACCTGTTCCACAATTATTGGCACCCTTAACAATTTCTTGGAAATGAATGTATGTGAACCATTTATCCTTTCTACTGTTGTTTATAAATTGGATCAAAGTATCTAGGAACCTTTAATTAGTAATTCATCACTTCCTGTTTCCCTGGGGTATAAATATGGCATTACACAGCGGCCTATTTCTCTTACTCACTCTTAAACATGGGAAAGACAAGAGAACACACTACTCAAGTAAGGCAGATGTGTGTCGACCTTCATAAATCAGTGGCAATGGCTA
The DNA here is from genome assembly GCA_020368025.1 of Brachyhypopomus occidentalis. Taxonomy (NCBI): domain Eukaryota; kingdom Metazoa; phylum Chordata; class Actinopteri; order Gymnotiformes; family Hypopomidae; genus Brachyhypopomus; species Brachyhypopomus occidentalis. Next base: position 574,902 of record JAGXOD010001350.1, on the reverse strand, counting down.
CAAGAAAATAGCCACTCACCTGCAGATGCCCTTATCTACAGTCAGAACAATCATCAAAAAGTTCAAAACATCTGGAACTGTGACAAACAAGCCTGGAAGAAGATTTAAGTATATATTGAGAAGTGAAACGTTCTTGGGGTTACGAGGTCTCCCAAACAACCATCAGGCGATTTTAACTGGGACCATGTGCTTTTGGCGACAGACACTCTTAAGTGGGTCTGGCGTAACACCAAGGATGAGTACTCATGCCCACTGTTAAGTTTGGGGGAGGATCGATGATGCTGTGGGCCTGTTTCTCCAAAGGACCTGGGAACCTTGTAAGGATACATGGGATCATGAACTCTTTGAAATATCAGGACATTTTGAATTAGAATCTGGTGGCCTCTGCCCGAAAGCTGAAGATGGGTCGTCACTGGGTCTTTCAGCAAGATAATGACCCTAAACATGTGGCCAAATCTACTCGAAAATGGTTCACAAGGCACAAAATCAAGCTCCTCTTATGGCCATCTAAGTCCCCAGACCTCAACCCAATAGAAAACCTGTGGGGTGAGCTGAAGAGGAGAGTGCATAGGAGAAGAACCAGAACTCTGGACGATTTAGAGAGGTTGTGCAAAGAGGAATGGCGAAGATCCCTCTTTCTGTATTCTCCCATCTTGTGAAGAGTTATAGGAGAAGATTAAGTAATGTATTGTTGGCAAACCCAGGTTGTACAAAGTGCTAACACCAGGGGTGCCAATAATTGTGGCACACATGATTTCATTAGAAAGATTTATTTCTTAATGTGTGTTTTTTCCCACCAAATAAAGGCACTTGAATTAAAGCTTAGATTTTTCTTTTTTTGCATTGTTGTCCTATATTATTTTTTTTTTTAAAGAATTTATTATAAGCCAAAGAACACTTCTTAACCAAGGGGGCCAATTATTATGGAGGGCTCTGTATGCGTAGGGTCCTAGATAGTCAATATGTGGCATATCTGTTCTATTATTCTGTATTCTAATTGATATTGAGTATTATCTCAAAATCTGTATTGTCTCACATCTGTATTGATTAATTCATGCCATTTTTCTGTTGAATAGTATTGTATCTGGACGGATGGACTGTGTGCACTGTTGGGGAGGGAGATGGGGAGTGACCTTACACGAAGCGACCTTGACACTCTCATTAGTATGGAGATGAAGCTCCGCCTCCTTGACCTTGAGAATATCACTATTCCTGAAGCCCCACCTCCTGTGCCCAAGGAGCCCAGCAGTTATAACTTTACATATAACTATGGATAAAAAGTATGTCTCCATGTATGTCAACAGAAGAGATTCTGTGTTACTCTGTGATCTGATTCACGTGTGTGTGTGTGTGTGTGTTCATATGAGTATGCATGCTCAGTTTTAGACTGTATGTGAGGGAATGTGAATGTATGCATGGATTAACCTGGATGAAAGGAGGGATTATTCTAAACTTTTAAATATCTCTAAGGAAGAACGGTGTGAAAGAAATGGGAATTGCTCTAAAGTATTAAATTGACTTCCACAAACTGTTGGAAGCATGGAATGTAAACACTGCATTTCCCATACTGTTAATTCTGCAAGACCTTTTGTCATTACAATACACATTGCTTTCATGTTGCTACATGGGCCCCATATGAAAATTATGGGAATTTGCTAGTAATTAATATTTCTATACCCACTTCAGAGGGTAGTGGTGCTGACACCAATTTATTTTAGATTTATTGCAATTAAGCATAAACATGCACAGTATTAATTCCCAGGTGTTCTTGCATAGCCACAAGCATGCCCATCTATCTGGACTCAGTTCAGTCAACATAATGGCACCAAATGTTAGATAAAAGGTGATAATGAATTAACATCAGTGTGGTGACTTATAAGCAAATACATGCTGAAACCGATGTGGCATGACTATTTTTGTGTGACTATTTTTGCTTTGCTATGCTTTGCAAAATTAAAATGGTTAATTGTTTAATTAACAAATTCATTTAACATTTATGTCTTTTGAACAATAGAAAGTTGTTGTCTGTCTGCATATCTAATCTACTGATGTTTGTTACTAAGAATAGAGGTATATTTTTGTAAATGATGTGATGTCAGATATGACCGTTAATTACAAAATATACGCTTACCAGCCACTTTATTAGTAACACCAACCTTGTACATGCACTCTTTGGTCATTTCAAACATCTTTAAAAATTAATTTTATAAGTTACAGACTGTAACCCATTTGCTGGCATGCATAATTCATCAGCCTCACTCTACCCCATTCAACACTAGTCAGATTCTTGCCACAGATAGTATTCGGGAGGTGGACCACTCTCAACACAGCATTAGCACTGACATGGTAGTGGCAAGTCTGTGGGTGTTAAGCTGATGCAAGACATCAAGCAGAGCCGTCCACTGGGGTTTTTACATGCATCAGTGTCATTGCTGGATTGTTAATAGCCTGCATCCATCCATCCAGTGGTAAAAAATGTAACACTGATGAAAGCCTTGAAACCTGGTATACAGTCTTGGCCCTTGAATTCAAAAGCCAGTCCAGGTTTTTGTAATCACTGAACACAATTAGCTTAACTGTTAAGCTACAAGGAAAGACACACAAGGAACAAAGATTCAGTATCAGAAGGTGCCTAAAAAATAATTTTACAGCAACAGATGGGTAAGTGACCGATGATCTGAAAGCATGTACATACAAGGTAGGCGTTTCTAATGAAGAGGCTGATGACTGTATTGTTGAAACACATGAGAATTAATATAGAAAATATACGTATAAAAGTTAAAGAATCTTCTGACTTTGAGTCAACGATCTTACAGAAGTAGCCAATGAAAGGTTTTATGACCAGTATGAGTTTAGGTACTATCTGTTGGTACAAATTGTCTGTCATATGTATATTACAGACACTATATTAAAGATGTATATCAATTTAGGTTTCATTTATAATACCTAAGCCAATATTAGTTGTTTGGTATTGTTTTCTCTGTATTTTCCACATCCAGCTGATCAGTTGCTCATCATGGGTTTATTTAAGCAAAATACCCTTTTTTATTACCAGATGTAACAATATAACAGTATTAATTTTATAGTATAGTCTTTATCACTGAAGAATTAGAGCAGAGCTGTAACTGCTATATCATTGTCTCAGATTCATTTAACAATTATTGTATTAAGGCTTGTAGTCATAGTGATTGACGTAGTGGAGAAGCAAGAGCATTTCTTATTTCACTGAAATATGGTATATAAATATATATATATTTCTTTGTGTGTATATTTTGTGCTGCCTTATTAAGACAGTTATATTGAGTTTGTGTGATTAAATACAAATTTACTGTTTAAAACATTTCAGAATTTCATATTTTCTCCTTCAGTTCATTTAATTTTCTTCACCATCAAATAGAGATTTCACGGTTTTAACCTTGAAACCTCAGTCCAGCCACCAAAGTAACATAAGAAACATTCACAGTATTTCAGTTTGGCCACATGTGTCATGAAAATGCTTCATTCTTTTTCTGAGACATAATTGAGTTGCTTTTTATGGTTTGTCATGGCAATATATCTTTTTTCTAATATGAATCTTTTTTCATTTAATTTAAAATTTTAAAGTTGGCTTCAAACCAAACAGCAAATGTGAGTTTACTAGGTCCATAACACTCCTTGCCTGGGGTCTTCATGACCCCACATTAACTTGCTTTTCACCCCAGGTCCTTGGTAGACAGAAGGAGGATCACTTCAGTAATGCATTGAGAGAAGACTTTCCTGGCTCCGACTTCGAAGTCCACTTTTCACACCTTCCCATCTTGGCTCAGTCAAACCTTCGTTATGATGTCCATAGGCTACTCATTCCTTTTGGCCTGGTTGTCCTTCAGTACTATGTCCCCTTCTTTTAGGTTAGACTTGTTGTCTTGCCACTTCCGTCGACACTACCGCGTATTCAGGTATTCTCGATGCCACCTGCTCCAAAAGGTCTCTGCTAGGCTCTGAACATATTTCCATTCCTCTTTGAGGAGTTCCACTCTCCCAAATTCTCCAGGTGGAGGTGGAGGAGTGCTGGTTTTCTGTGTCAACAACACAGAAGACTAGTGCCTCTGGGTCCAAAAAAATGGGAATGAGGAGTCTTGAATTAATCACGGATGAGACCTCTGCCATGAATGTCTTCAGCACCTCATGTGTAAGACAAGATTATTGATTTTGGAGAAGCATACAGTCCAGCATGTGACGGAAGATTCTGACCACACGGACGGGTGGGGCGTGTTAAAAACCCATTTGCACTGCTGCTCCTGAAGGTACCTTTCTACGCTGACCGAACTGCTAGTGGCAAGCACCATCAAAGTTAGTGCTCTGGTCAGAGTGGATCTGCTTCACTGGTCCTCGAATAGCAAAGAACCTCCTCATGGCATTTATAAAACTGTTGGCACTCATGGACTCGATGATGTCTATGTGCACGGATCTCGTACACATGCAGCAAAACAGTGCAGCCCACTATCTGGTGCAGGCATGGCCACCTCTGGTGTGGTGTAAGACCACTTCCCATGGCCCAAATATGTCACCACCCACATAAGTGAAAGGAGGAGCTGCTTGAAGTCGCTCTGCGGGCAGATTGGCCATCTGCTGGTGTTATGTCTTACCCTGAAGCTTCCTGCTTGTGACGCAGTTGAATAGAAGGTCGCCAGGGCGAATGCCGCTCTCTGTGAAGTGTCTACCTTGGTGCTTCACAGACTCATGGTATCGACGCACAAGAAGGGTTGACAGGTGGTGTCACCCTTGCATGATGATGAGATTGGTTTCATCCTTTCCTAATTCAGCCTGCACAAAGCGGCCCCGCACTCTCAGCAGCTGTAGGCAAGCACGAGACATAGCTTCCTGAGACTGTTTTGAGATTGAAGGCTTTATCCCTTAGCAATGCAGCTCAGTTCTTTGAAGAAACACTCATTTTGCACATTCTGATTGTAGGGCCTGTATGATAGATGTGTCATCCTCGGCATGCATCGTCGGGTAGGTGCTGAACAACGGAGCAAGCTATGTGGATTAGGCACACCACTGAAGTTATGAGCGTGCCCTATACAGAGAAACGATCAAACCTTTTGGTGCTTATCAGGTTCTTTGCAACGTCTGCGGCACTAGCCATGATCAGTAGACGTATGTGTCACTAAGAGGGTCGATGGTCGATGAGATCGAAAGTGTCAGAGAGGTGCAAAGATGGATTCTTGAGGAAAGCTGGTCCTGACAACCAAGTTGTGGCACTGAGGAATGCTGCATTGACTGACCTTGACCCATGGTCGGCTGTGTTATGTTCTGTGGGAACGTATCGCCGCTGCTCTGGGCATGAAGACTGATGCACTGGATTATTCATGTAGATGTGTTACCGCCTTCCTTGGTTGTGAATATATCCCAACACCATTTGGCTATCGGTGCAGTAGGTGATACGGTCAAATTTTAGATCCATTTATTCGATTTTCAACTGCGAGGACTGCCCCACACAGCTCCAGCCTAGGAATTGTGATCTCCAGTCAGGGTGCCAATCTAGCCTTCCTGAAGACAAAGCTGACTTCACTCTTTCCATCTTCGGTGGTTAATTTCAAATAAGCCACTGCTGAAATGGCCTGAATAGAGGCATATGAGAAGATGAATAGCTCCTCTTCTAGTGTATGGTTTCTTGTCATTCAAGGTCTGAAAGGTGAACATTTGGCAATGTTCCAAGACTTTGCTGTAGAGGAAGGCCTCAAGGACTGTAGGTCTGTTGGATGTTATCTTGTGCAGGCACAGATTGCATGTGCCAAGCATTTTCTGAGCTCGTTTTCAGTTCATCAGTGGAGGACTCTATTCTATCGTCCACGTAGAAGTGACTTTCTATGTACTGCCTAGCATCGCAGTCAAACTCTGCTTCTCCATGCTTGGCTGCTCTCCTAAGGCCGTAGATCACAACCGCCAGGGATGGGCTGTTGCCGAAGATGTGCACATGCGTTCTTAAGTTAAGTCAAGCCACATTGTCAATTGTGATTTTCACCCCAATCGAAATTTGTCCTCCGCATTTACCCATCTGTGCAGTCAGAACACACACACACACACACACACACACTAGTGATAACTAGGGGGCTGTGGTGCACACGTGCCCAGAGCAGTGGGCAGCCCTAGCCCAGCGCCCGGGGGAGCAGTTGGGGTTAGGTGCCTTGCTCAAGGGCACCTCAGTCATGGCCTCAGGCCTGGGAATCGAACCCACGACCCTCCGGTCACAAGACTGGTTCCTTAACCACCAGACCATGACATGCCCCTGACATGACATCTGTAGTCTATTCTGCCATTTCTTGGATCTTTGTCACAGTACCACAGGAAGCGAAGGTAATCTTTGTGGTCTTCTTGTACCACAAGGCAGTGGAACATGTGCTGGATATCCATGGTGACAGCCACGGGTTCCTTTCTAAACCTTAACAGCACACCCAACAAGCTGTTGTTGAGGTCTGGCCCTTTAACCAGCACTTCATTAAGGGAGACTCCCCCGAAGGACATTTGCTCCAGCTTTCTGGGATGATAAACCCCAAATGATGGGAGAAACCAGCACTCTAGTCCCCTCAGCGAGTGGTGGTGCAACTTCAGCATGCTGGTTGGCAAACAGCTTCTCCAGGTACTGCACTCTCATCTTAGGCCGGTATTCTAGGGTTCGGAGAAGTGAGGAGACGACAGTAGGTATAATCTCTATTGTTGGGTAGCCGCTGCCTAGGGGAACGGAAAGGCAAAGGCACAACCCAGCTACGAGAGCCATCCGATAGCACTCGTCATCTTCCATAGATGCAAGTTGGTGATCGCTGGCTGACTGCTGGAAGACTGACTGTCCTAGACTCTCTCTGGTGCCTGTCAATGAGCGACATGTGATGAGGTTTGTACTGAGGGGTAGGTGGTTGATGTTCTCTTCTACCTGGATTTTACTGGTACAGTGCCTGAGGTAGGTAGGACGACCATTTTCCAAGATAGAAGTGTTGAATGGTACTGTAGATACCATTTTTACCCAGTCTCTTTTTTATTGTTGAATCATGAATACTGACCTTAACTGAGGCAAATGAGACCTGCAGTGCTTGGAGAAATTTTGGTAGGCCACCCACTCCTGGGAAGGTTCACCACTGTTCCATGTTTTCTCCATTTGTGGATAATGGCTCTCACTGTGGTGTGCTAGAGTCCCAAAGCCTTAGTAATGGCTTTGTAACCTTTTCCAGACTGATAGATATCAGTGACTTTGTTTCACATCTGTTCTTGAATTTCTTCAGAACAGGATCTAAAGTGTTGCTTTTTTAGATCTTTTAGCCAACATTATGTTGTCAGACATGTTCTATTTAAGTGGCTTCTTGATTCTACAGTTCTGGCAGTAATCAGGTCTGGGTGTCACTACTGAAATTTAACTCAGCTTTTGAAAGGATGTGGTTAATGACGGGGAGGCAATGATTTTTTTTCGCATCGAATAAGGTTGTTTTGGACATATTTTTCCCTTAAATATCCCTTCAATTAAAATATACTTGTTCTATTTAGTCAGGTTGTCTTTGATATTGACATTTCTTTGATAATCAGAAACAAACAAAAAAAACAAAAAAAATCTGTAAGGGGCAAATACTTTTTCATAGTACTGTATAACATTCATAAATTCTACCACGATAAGATTTAAGTCAATTAATTCTTAAATGGCGCCACCAAATGTTAGTTTGTTTCTATCACATAGACACCCTCAGCTGCTATTCACATTTTAAGAGATTGTAAGCTGCCAGATATCAATGGATGTCTTACAGAGGGGATGATTGAGGATCTGTCCAATGGGTGTAATTTACAGAGGGGATGCTTGGGGACATGTCCCTACCATTTTCTAAAAGGGTTAATATTTGAAAGTGTACTCTGAAAATATTTATAACTGCCCAAACAGTCTGTGAAAACATCACTAAGATCATGTGTATTGGTTAACCCATGCCTCTAAAATGACATCACCAATGGCATGTGCACTTCATGAATAAAAGCCCAGAAAAACTGCTGGAAAGTCATATGATTTTCCATTAAAGTAAATGTGACTAAATAAATAGAAATTAAATAAAATACAAATAGAAATTAAATAGAAATTAAATAGAAACAATTGTACTACAAATATACTGTATTTTAAACCGTAGTAAAGATATTCATTGTGCTTGTATTGTTCAACACTGAGACATTGAAAAAGCAATCATAAACCTTTTTGTGAACCGTGTCCTTTCAGTTCCAGTGTTGATCTCTCTTCAGTTAACACACATCTGAGGACTTGATTTCTTAAAGGGAACATGAATTTGAGAGGCAGCTGAATTTAATGCAGCACCTGGTTTGAATTCTTGTCACCAGCACTTTTCAAAACAAAGTCTCAATGTATGTGTATAGATTTTGAGATACATAGTCAAAATTGCAGTGAAGTACACTTACGTTTTTAGAGAAATAGTCAGTCAGTCAAAGAAAATCTAAGTCAAATTTATTTTTATCTCTTTTTACAACACATTATCATAAAACAGCTTTACAATTGCAAGGGTCCAGATCCCCAATGAACAACCAGGGGTGACAGTGGCAAGGAAAATCTCCCTATTTTGATAGAAATAGTACATTTCATAGAGGTACTTCATCAGCTGCACAAGCACATGTGCACACATACACATACACACATTCTAATCTATCAAAATCTAACTATCTATTTTATTACTTGTAGTTTATTTATCCATTGTATTACTTGTAGCTGTGTTGCTTACATCCAATAATGTACAGCTATATAACAACATTGGCCATGTTCTAACCATCTATCTTAAAAGATAAAGTCACAAGAGTTGTCTGATTTGCACTTTAATATTCAAAGTCTTAAAGCAGTAAGTGGCATACTGAACACGGTGTCCTGAAAAGTTACAAACCAGCAGACAATGCATTTACTGTAGATATGTTAATGATTTCAATTGATTTTGCTAAAAAACAAACTGTAAATATTCAGAACAACAAACAAAACTAATTACAATCAGGGATACACCAATGGCTTTTCTCTAGACCACTCAGTATTGCATACTCACCATTACTGAGTACTATTTTCAAACAAGCCTAATATTATCACAATTACCATTGTTGTGTTTGTTATTTATTATACAAGATCAAAACACTACTGTCTCCAACTTCCAAAACATTTTCTTAGAAAACTCATTACACCAACATTGTAACACGTTTCATGGCATTATACTGGATTTCAGTACAACACACCAAACTTCAATTAAGCATCATAATGTAAGCATTCTGTATGTAAAATCAAGGCTGTCCTTGGAAAGATATGTGGAAGGTTGTTTTATGAAAAGTATCATTTTTGGGTGTTTAGCTGTGATCTTCTTTCTGGCCTCATCAACAATATGTGACACTTAGCTAAACATTAAATTTCCACACTACTTCAAGGTGCCGAGAGGTACAATTTTACTGTCTGAGCTTACCGTCTTTTGCCTAGATGTTCTCCTGACTTGTCCTGTTTGCCTGCCTTTTCAGCAAACCATTTCAGTAGCTCCTGCATCACCATATCTTTGGCCTACCTAATGCTGTTGGTGTTTATGAAGAATAAGTTCTTGAATCTACAATAGAAACTAAGCTTAAATCTAATCTCAAATGTTATGCATAGTACAAGCTGTTAGTGTACATTGAAAGAAATTATGTCTTATTAATTCAAAGTCAAAATTAAAGTCAAAGTCAAAATTACATTTCATATGCAAGCATGTTGTGTGTTTACCTCAAAATAGTGACTGTGACACGTTCGTACAGTGTATTTCAAACAAGGTATAATGAAATACTCATATACTGATACTGTACACTGATACATTGTTACCTCCCAGGTAGCATGCATATTTGGACCACATGTGGCAGTTACCTTGTACTTATGGCCATAAATGACATGGTTGTATCTTAATTGAATCTTTACCATATATTGTTATATTTTTACCTATGTCATATTTTCACAATTGGATTACAACCGCATTGATGTATATAGGAACATTCAACCAAGGTATTGCTATGGCACACATGTGGAAAGCAGTTATATGTGGTCATTGTTTTGCTGATGCATTGGAAAAAACTTTTTTACATAGTTTAATCTAAAGGTTTCCAACTTCAGTAATGAAATACATTAAGTTTTTTGTTGTTTTTGGTTTAGATGTTTTCCTTACTGTGGGCTGGGTTGGGTTTAATTAATGAATGCTGATGGCTTGGTGTTATTTTGGCTAATTTCAGCTAAATTTAGCATTGGCTAAATGGGATGCTTGAAAACAAAGAACACTGTCACGGTACAGCCCCTGACTCCTCACTCCAGGCATGTGTATGTGTAGTCTGCATCTGTTCATGTCCGTATATGTACTTCCTTTGGGCGTGGTTAAATGTGCGTTTGTTCATCCGTCTCTTCTCGTTAACGTCACTTGTTGATGTCACCGTTGCTCATCTTTGTTGAGTTTACCTCATGTTGAGTCTCGCTCCGTTGTGTGTGCGAAGTGTCTTTATGTGCTAAGCGCTAACTGCACAGCAATATATAAATAATTATTAAATAATAATTATTCAATAGTTAATTGAATTTACACTCGTCTCAGCATCCTGCCTCCCTCCCTCGCGTCACAAATACAAAACACAAACTGATTCCCATTGCCAAATGCTACCACTTGATATTATTTTTCTTGATGTATCTCATCTTTTTATTTGTTACTAAATGTAAAACAGTAATTATAGGTCTTTATCTAATGGGAAAAACATACAGCAAGGTCTTTCATGCATCTAATATAAGATTGTCCAGCAATACCCATGCTGCGATCTGTACTCTGTGAATTAGAGACTTGCCAATGCTTTAGATTTCTAGACTTTTTTTAACCTAAAGGTGGAGTTCAGAAAATAATTTACCATGCATTCAGCAGATCCATTTTGAATTTTATTTTTGTTCTTCCAATGCAAGTATCATGCATTCTCTACTTTATAAGTAAGACTTAATAAGTCTTTTCTAAGCCATGCACTGAGGTATTAGGGTTTGTAATGAAACTAAAACTCCAAAAATATTCCACTACAACTTCTGCATGTGAGCTTTGTCAACAGTGTGCATACAGTTTTGAAATTAAACAGACTTATGAAATAGTTTGCACCCATTATCATGAACATCAATAACATAAAATAATGGTTAATGTATGTATAAATGTTCCATGTGAGGTAACTTCTATTTCATACCTAAAACTGTATTGAGAATAAAGAGGAAAATGATAGAACCTGAGGGAAAAAAATTCTAAAAGAAATTTTTTAAAGTTAGAGTTGACAAGCTGAATGCCACAGCTATCCTAGTGCCATATGTGATTTTAAACAGCCTTGTCCTACAGCATTTCTTGTTGCCATGTTGAAATGGCCTGACTATCCCAGCAAACTGTACCATGGACATAAGTGGGACCCATCTAATAGGCTATTCTGTAGCCTAGTGTTTTTGCAACCCAGATAGTCCACATTTTTTGCTGCAATTAGCACCAACCTTGACCAAGCATCCAAGAGCACTAACCTCTGTTTGCTTGTATTGGGAGCTAGGATATGTGACCCCAGTGAGTTCATTTTACATGATGCAGAACATCCACATCCAAAAACTGGTACACCTCACTTCTTTAGTACATTTTGTATTAAGGCACTTTCATTAGAAATTTCACCTAAAATACAACAGATTCAATGAACACTGAAGCACTACTGTTTGTTGTCCACATTTCTATTATAGTTAAAAAAGAGATTTGAAGTACACAAATTCTAAGAAGAAAAACATTCCCATTGTAGTACTACTGTAGTCTGATGAATGTCAGCTTTTCTACTATTGAATTTCTAAAGTTGTACACACATTTGTTTTCAGTATACCATGTATGTCAAGGTGTAGGTATTCAGGTTCTAAACTTTTTGAACATAGGTAAGTATACAATGTTTAATATTTCATATGATATTCTTATAACATCTAATAGCATTTATTGCTAAATGACAAATCAGACTGATCTGAAGTCCATTTTGTATGAATTGGTATGAACTGGCTCCTTGTATAACTAAATGGGAAAATGTAATATCTGTGATGTCTTAAAATTCTATGCAAAGCGCCTTAGTAATGCAACAGGTTTGTTTGTGTGCCCTGGAGGTTTTGTGTGCCAATTGTGGTTGGAATCAGAGAGGAAGGTACTTTCATGACATCAGGATGTGCCATCACTCCAGTGGGTTACCCACTCCTTCTTGTTTGAAATGATAGACTTCTTGTCTTGGAACTGAGAGCGTTCTTGCCGTGGGATCTTGACAGCATGGTACTGCGGCACTTTATCTTTATAATGGGCCCTCTGGAAGAACCCACACTGATAGAAAGAAAAAGAAAGGGAAGGAGAAAAATACAGCATAGTATATAATGAGGGAAATAGAAGAATGAGGGAAATAGAAGAGAGGGTGAAGAGAGGTAGAAAAAATACAGACAGATAAGAATCACATTTCAATTACTGCAATAAACTCAATATTAGTACTGGAAATAACTGGAAATGCATTTGCCATACAAAGTAACTAAATTAAGCCAGTGCATTTGATTTGTTACACATTTGTTGATTTGTTGCACAGTTATTGTTCTGCATATTGTTATTACATACATAATATACAAATCTTTCTGTAGTCTGTCACATATGTCACATAAATATCTGTCTGTCACAATACAGCCCTGGACCCCTCCCTTCAGGCGTGTGTATGTGTAGTCTCTTTGTGCCCTTATATATACTTCCTGTGGGTGTGGTTGAGTGGGGGTATGTGTTCACTAGTCTCGTTATCCTAATGTGTCACACTCGGGGCTAGTTATGTGTCGAGTATTTAATGTGCGTCTTGGCTCATCTATCATAAGTATAATTCATAAATGTATATATATATATATATATATATATATATATATATATATATATATATATATATATATATATATTTCATAATATATATATATATATATATATATATATATATATATATATATATATATACATGTGATCATGAAGTAATACAGAAACACATTAGATGATAGTCAGATGATAGTAGCTTTAACTATGTTATGAAATCTGACATGTTACATTACAAGTTACATGTTACAAGTCTTTTATAAACTTTTTTATGCATGGTAGCACAAGACCTAAACACGCAATAAAGAGTAAACATTTGTCATTCCATTATTGTTAACCAAGTCTCACTCATATGGTCAGGTGAACTGTCACCTCTGGTTGAAGAAAGTATTACTTAATAGAAACTGAGCATACAATGATGTCTGATGAGGCAGAGTAACCTATGATGCATTTGCAAAAGCTGCATATTTTATAATAATAATAATAATAATAATAATATGTATTATAAATTTTTAACAAGAAAAAGGATGCAGCAAATGACACGGTTTGCAATGAGAGCCAAAGAAGAAGGAGGACAGATCATATATTCACAAATATCATACAAGAACATAATATCAATTAGAAATGGAAACATTGCTAATGGTGTGCTATTCTAGGTTTGTGGTCCTTATGAACAGTGTAAGATTACACTGTTTAATATAAATATCTTGTCCTTCTGTGATTTTTGTGGTCTTATTTAACCACAGTTGGAAAATGCAGTGAATTCAGCTGGGACAGGCTTGTTATGTAGTGATCATTCTAATCTAGACTCAGTGTCTAATAGACAAAGGCTACATTCACATTACAAGCCACATTATTCGATTCTGAGTACATTAGGGCATTTGGCAGGCACTCATAGCCAGAACGACTTACAAAGTGTTTTGCATCTGTTCATAGAATGCATCCTAGATAGTAGCATAGATATGTTTACTTACTCAGATCAGATGTGCCTTGTTATTTCATGTTCATGATTGCATGTGACCCAAATCTGTTTGTAACCTGAGTGCGTCTGTCTACAAACAACCTGCATGCACACATTGATGCACTTTTACACCAGTCGTGTGCAACACGAAAAAATGTCATAGGTGAGTAAATTTAATTTAAAACCTTGATGTACTAGTAGCTCATGCATGCAGTAGTTTGTACTCTGGAAGATGGCCAACAGTTTGTCAGCTGTGACCGAATTGGGAAAGTATAAAAACCCAGGAAAGCTGGTTTTACATGTTTCATGGCCATGAATCAGATATGTATCCAATTCAGGAAAAAATTATCTAGGTCTGATTTCATTTAAATTCTGTTCCTTTAAAATTATTTTCATGAACGTAATGAATTAATAAGTCCCTAAGCCATCTCACTTATTACTCTTATTACACAACAGAAAAGTCACAATAACACAAAGATTTCCTCCAAAAAAATTGTCAGATAACTTGATTATTTAATATAAATTGCTTGACACATTTGTTATCATCAGTTAATGTACATCACAAATTGTATGCATGTTTTCTATTTTCTTTCTCTGACATTTCCACAATTGTCTGGCCACATTTAGTCATGTAACAATGGCCTAAATAATATAAAATAATAATTTGGGCTGATTTTTCCCACTGAATAAATGCCCTTGAATTAAAGTTTTTTCTTAAATTTTTGGAGCCAGTATTGTGGAGGGTGCCGTATCTGCCAAAATTTAAATAATGTGACTGCAGTAAGAAGACACTGGAAAAAAAGGATTGTCTTAAAGCTGGAATGTAAATAGCAGACATGGCCATTCTTCTCATACTTTTACAGAGTACAGAAGGTCATTTCCTAAAATGCACATGATTTACATCTTTGAGTAAAAACAGCAATAATAATCCCAGATTACTATTCATTTCAATACCTGAACTCATGAACATGAGTTTTTTAATGCAATTGAATAGCAGTTTTAGTCCCATTCAGTGTCATCCATCCATTCAATGTCATCCATGGGACATTGGGTTTCCCTTCTGAATCCTGGTTCCTCTAAAGCTTTCTTCATTTGGCTATTTCACTGTTTTTCCTTGACACTATTGGAACTGGGTTGTTCACTGTAGGCCTGGATACATGTTTTCATTAAGGGGTTGCATACAGGATGTCTGACAACACTAGTAAAAAGTGCTATACAATTAGAAATTGATGTTATTAAACTATATTGCAAAAAAGTATTCGCTCACCCATCAAAATGATCAGAATCAGGTGTTCCAATCACTTCCATGGCCATAGGTGTATAAAATTAAGCACCTAGGCAGGCAGGCTGTTTTTACAAACATTCATGAAAGAATGGGTCACTCTCAGGAGCTCAGTGAATTCCAGCGTGGAACTGTGATAGGATGTCATCTGTGCAATAAATCCAATCGTGAAATTTCCTCGCTCCTAAATATTCCACAGTCAACTGTCAGCAGTATTATTAGTATTAAGAAAATGGAAGTGTTTGGGAATAACAGCAACTCAGCCACAAAGTGGTAGGCCACGTAAATTGATGGAGCGGGGTCAGTGGATACTTTCGCCAACTTTCTGCAGAGTCAATCACTACAGACATCCAAATTTCATGTGACCTTCAGATTAGCTCAAGAACAGTGTGCAGAGATCATCATGGAATGGGTTTCCATGGTCGAGCAACTGCATCCAAGCCATACATCACCAAGTGCAATGCAAAGCGTCGGATGCAGTCGTGTAAAGCACGCCGCCACTGGACTCTAGAGCAGTGGAGGCGCATTCACTGGAGTGACGAATCGCGCTTCTCCATCTGGCAATCTGATGGATTAGTCTGGGTTTGGCGATTGCCAGGAGAACGGTACTTGTCTGACTGCATTGTGCCAAGTTTAAAATTTGGTGGAGGGGGGGATTATGGTGTGGGGTTGTTTTTCAGGAGCTGGGCTTGGCCCCTTATTTCCAGTGAAAGGAACACTGAATGCTTCAGCATACCAAGACATTTTGGACAATTTCATGCTCCCAACTGTGTTGGAACAGTTTGGAGCTGGCTCCTTCCTCTTCCACCATGACTGTGCACCAGTGCATATAGCAAGGTCCATAAAGACATAGATGGCAGAGTCTGGTGTGGATGAACTTGACTGGCCTGCACAGAGTCCTTTCCTCAACCCAATAGAACAACTTTGGGATGAATTAGAGCAGAGACTGAGAGCCAGGCCTTCTCGTCCAACATCAGTATGTGACCTCACAAATGCACTTCTGGAAGAATGGTCAAAAATCCCCATAAATCCTAAACCTTGACAGCCTTCCCAGAAGTGTTGAAGCTGTTGCAAAGGGTGGACCATGTCAAATGGAACCCTATGGATTAGGAATGGGATGTCACTTAAGCTCATATGTGAGTTAAGGAAGGTGAGCGAATACTTTTGGAAATATAGTATATGTTGGTTGCCATCTACATGATGACCATCATTCAGTTCAGTTTCCTGTTCAGTTTACTGTTCAGTATAACGTCATGATAGCTTTGCAGTTAGATATTAGTTCTTTAACATTGAATAAAGACAACTTATTTCTACTAAAAATGGTGGTGTTCAATATTTGATGCAAACTCCACACAGAGCAGCCCAGACCGAGAATCGAACCCAGACCGCCTTGCTGTGAGGCGACAGTGCTAACCACCACACCACCATGCCGCCGTGTTCAATATTTGTAGACGAATAATATTCATTTGTGAACTTATACGTTTTTGCTAATGAAATGCTGTATATGTCTTATGACATTAACACCAGAGATATTGAGTCTTTTATGGTAGTAATGGTACAGAAATGCCTGTTCATGTATCAAAGGTCATGTCAGAAAATGTTGACAAAAATTGACATTTTTAGACATTTTTGAAAAAAGTAGACATGGGACTGCAAAATACAAGTGAATAGCCATTTAATACCATTAACACATGTAATTTGTGTTCATTACAATGATAGATTCCACATTTGTTGTACTCTGCTTTTATAATAAAAATAATATAATTAAGAATGTTTGGCTTGATTTATTAAGTGGCCATATTATACTGTAGTGTGAAAGAATGCTGTGCCAAAGTCTTGATGACTAGTAGCAATCAAAGGCATTACATCTTATCTTTTGATAATACCTAACAAATCTTATGCAAAGATTTAATGTAGTTAAAATACTGTATTTTATGAATTTTATAGAGTGTTTGTTCTTTGTTGTTTTTAAAAGTTCATTTGTTTCTTTGGTTATCTTGCCATTTGCTAAATCAAATAACTCCAAGGGTTTAAAATATTCTTAAGCAGAGCCTCAAATTTGGAAATTAGGTGCAGTCTTTTGAAGCTCGGGTGCTGCTTTACCGCTTCAGCGGATGGGGAGGAGCCAACAGAATGAATGGCAGGGGCTTATTGGAGCTCGGCAGCCTGCTTCTCAGCTTCAGAAGGTTGAAGCTGGAGGTGAGCACGATAATATTCTGTCTCATAGTGCGGACGCTTCTCTGTACGCTTGAAAAAGCCACACTGCCTCAGCATCCAGGCAAATATCCAGTGTGATGGAGAAGGAATACACAGCATGAGAAGGAAGGAAAATGTAGACAGTAAGGTAAACAAAAGGGAGAAACAGATGAACAGATGACAAAAAGACTGATTATGGAAACAGCAAAGGCATTAGATGAAAATTAAAAATGGAAAGCCTCAAGAGAAAAAAATATGTGACAGAGCAGAATGCATAGGAAGGAAAAAGGATGCCTGGGAAATCTCTACTGCCCGATATCTCCTGCTTAAGCACACATATGCACACCTACGATACAAAATACTGATACAAAAATGGTCATGAAATATCATGACCTCTATATTTTAGGTCATTATGAGTGGAGCAAGGACCACTTTTTAGTACAAGTCTTATGACAATGCTGTTCATAAAAACTAAGACCAGGGACAGGTGATATCCTACCTTCCAAAGGATGCAGACCAACAGAGCTAAGACCAGGATGCCAGCCAGGAACGCGATGAGAATAATCCACCAAGGGATGGAGTACTGATCTGAAGGTCCGTGTTCGGGATAGATCATTACTGACACCTAAGGGCACATTTCAATGGCATACATCAGAGAGGAAATATACGTGCATTTATGTACTCACATTTCTTCATTTCTAAGGAAAAAAAGTGTATTTAGCTTATATTCATTCCACTAATGAATATACTTTAAACAAAAAACTCAAAAGATGTATTTGTTTTTTGTAATAATTTATTTTATTAGGCAAAAACAACTAATTTATTCACTCGTTGTCATTCATCTCATTGAATGTTTGGAAAGATAACTGACAATATCAGAACAAAATCTATTTGACCCCTTGACAAGAATATTACAACTAAAGTGAGTCTGAGCTAGATCAGATGCTTAATGACACATTTAAAATGTAATTCGGTAGTTAGTGTTTTTATGTTAATATCTGTTATATCATTCTACCTGTCTTTTTTTATTTGTTTGTGTTAATGATTTTGTTTAGTCTGTTAATAAATTACCTATCCATTCACACTTCCGTCCAGCCTCCGCGTACCCAGCGTAACAGTCTGAATGCATCAGCACCCACATACACATATCTCTGGCATATACACTGATTGTCTGCTACAAGAACTGCTCCTGGACCTCCACCAAAAGAGTGTTTTAATGAACAGATTTTCTCAAAATATAAAGTGTCATATTATTAGCCATGATCGTTGAACATATGTGTGTAATTTGTGAAAACCAATACTTTTACTAGTTTTGGACATGAGCCATTTTTTTGCATATGTTGCTTCAGAATCACAGACTCATTTTCTTTTCATGCCCTGTCAAAATAGCCCATCCGATTTTTCAAGTCCATGCATTGCAGAACACATATGCATTAACGCTTGATTAATACACGATAAAAACAGTGGAATACGCAGGTAAAAACAGTTGACCTGAGTTGTTTTGAAATGTGAAAAACAGAATTAAAATGCAAAACAACTGAAAACCAAAAACAAATACAATGGTTTTGCTCACAGTGTAGAAACCTGAAAACTCTCCCTCCTTTCATCTTTCCAAAACCAAATGATTTTCTGAATCTTTAAATTCAAGCTAGAGATTTTTTTCTTTCATTCTCCCTCCTTCTGTGGCAGGTCAGGGGTTAACTGTCCCAGGAGACTCTACTCTATTCCAGTCGCCTGATTGTGTCATTAATTAATGGGGACGAGTTTAGGGGTTGGCAGTGTTACTCGTTGGAGAACTCGGACCGGGATGTGGGTATTAATAGGCCAAGCCCTATTTGGACTACTGCTGTGGAAAATGAAAGAGTGCAGGGTGTTCTGCACGGTGATTATGCTGTTTTATTTTTGCTGTGTTGAGGCAGAAATTATTGCCATTGTTTTGGTCTGCTGTTTGTTTTTGCCTCTGTATGCCAACCTAAAAGTTGCACTTCATAAAAAAACATTCATGTGAAAGCGTCTGTGAACCTTCTTACTTTTCTTTCATTACTATATCTTTAAGTCTGTGATTAAAGTCATTAATCAGTCAATTTTATTTATATAGTGGTTTTTACAACATATGTTGTCACAAAGCATCTTTACAAATACATGGGTCCAGATCCCTAATGAGCAAGCCAGGGGCAACAGTGGCAAGGAAAAACTCCCTACACAGGGATTAGGAAGAAACCTTTGGAGGACCAAGACTCAAAAGACGTCATCTGCTTGACCCCCCCCACCACCACAATTGTTTATTTACTTGCAGTTTTATGCCCTAATTAAGTCAATGCTCCAAAGACATACAGTACTTGGTTGTCTGGCTACCTGCTAGTCCACCATCTGACACAAGAGGGAGACACAGAGCTGCTGCTCAATAGTGGTAAAAATTTGATGGGGATAAGAGCATCCATCAAATGCTGAAAATGCTTTTGCCACCTCCAGTCCTGTCAGGATATGTTTGTTTGAGTGTTGTGTTTTTTTAAGAGCTCTGCAGATTTTCATTGTTGATACAGGTCTCAACCTAGACATCTGGTCCTTCTCAGAGGCAGTAGAAATCTCCATTAGTTTCACTTCTACTGTTTTCACTACTTTGATAAAAAAGATTTTTGTTTCCTTGATCATCTCTCATTAGAATTTTATCAATTCAATTGTCCATTTCTGTCTTACTACTGAATCTGCACATCTGTCATATCTGTCCCTAAAAAGCTAAGTTGTGAATAAATTACCTAGCCAATTATATTTCAAAGTAAACTGATGGAGCGGGGTCAGTGGATGCTGAAGCGCATAGTGCGATGTAACTACAGATATCCAAACTTCATGTGGTCTTCAGATTAGCTCAAGAACAGTGTCCAGAGAGCTTCAAGGAATGGGTTTCCATAGTTGACCAGCTGCATCCAAGCCATACATCACCAAGTGCAATTCAAAAGTGCCCGATGCAGTGGTGTAAAGCACACTGCCACTGGACTCTAGAGCAGTGGAGGCGTGTTCTCTGGAGTGACGAATCGCGTTTCTCCATTTGGCAATCTGATGGATGAGTCTGGGTTTGGCGGTTGCCAGGAGAACGCTACTTGTCGGACTGCATTGTGCCAACTGTAAAGTTTGGTGGCGGGGGGATTATGGTATGGGGTTGTTTTTCATGAGCTGGGCTTGGCCTCTTAGTTCCAGTGAAAGGAACTCTGAATGCTTCAGCATACCAAGACATTTTGGACAATTCCATGCTCCTAACTGTGTGGGAACAGTTTGGGGCAGGCCCCTTCCTCTTCCATCATGACTGTGCACTAGTGCACAAAGCAAGGTCATGACCTCAACCTGATAGAACACGTTTGGGATGAATTAGAGCAGAGACTGAGAGCCAGGCCTTCTCGTCCAACATCATTATGTGACCTCACAAATGCGCTTCTGGAAGAATGGTCAAAAATCCCCATAAACACACTCCTAAACCTTGTGGACAGCCTTCCCAGAAGCTGTTGTAGCTGTTGCAAATGGTGGACCAATGTCATATTGAACCCTGTGGATTAGGAATGGGATGTCACCTAAGCTCATATGTGAGTCAAGGAAGGTGAGCGAATACTTTTGGCAATATAGTGTATATACATTATACATCAAATTTGGTTACATTGCCTAAAGTGTAGGCCACATTTTGCCCCATGTCCTGTTTGGTGCATTCATGATCGGGAATTACTGTCAAATGCTTCTGAATATAAAAAGTGCATTTGATAACATTTGTGAATCTTACACTTCACCTGTGTGTGTGTGTGTTGTGACAGAGAATGAGTACACTTTACCTGTGCAGCAGCATCTCTCAGCACCAGATGTTTAAGACTTGACTTTACTGTGATGTTGGCTCTGACCAGCAGCTCCAGCACACTAACGAAGGAGAACTCCTAAGAGACAGAGAGAGAGATAAACAAATGGGTGTCTGTGACTATGCTGTGATGTAGTCAAATGTCTAACTTCTAGTAGGCAAAGAGAAGTTAAAAAACAGCTGAATTTTTACCTCTATAAAAGTACTGTTCCATAAGTGACCTTTGACCTTAAATACTGTTGTCCCTGAGAAGCTGTGCAGTGGACACTGGAACAGCACACAACGTGCAGAGCCCAGCAAGCAGTCCTATAAGAAAGTTATCCAGTGGATTATATGTTGTACTCATGTAAGGGTGTGTAGTATGTCCTCTTTCTCTTAATAGAATCAGACAAGAATCACATAACTTTACAAATTACAATTAACGAGTTTTAAAGGCTTCACATGGGCACCCAGGCACCATTAATAAACCAGATTTTTCCAGATTGCTGAGAGAAATTAATGACCCAACACCACCATTGACCTGTTTTCACTAAGAATGGTAATTCCAGAGGTCATGCAGTAAAAACCAAACTGTAAATAATAAGTGGAGTGCAATGAATTCATAATGGGACTATGACTTTGCTGCTTCTTACTAGTTTCAGAGATTTCCTTTTGTCAGATGCAGCCACTGCTGGTGTAATGTCGTCCACTGCCTTGCCTTTGGGGGTGGATTTTCCGTCCTCCTCAGGATGGGAGCGGGTCTTTCTCCTGGCCTCCTCACAAGAAACACATCACTTCATCTGGCTCCATTCAAGCTTGTTTACATGTTGATTGATTTAGGACCCTTCATAATGGTATATGATCTCTTAAAATAATTGCACACATTTGACACTGCCAAACATTCTGCTATACAATTAGAATAATTAAATGGACAGTGACAAACAATTAGTTAATAGGCTATTTATTTTTTTGCCATCTCTATTACACCTACATCACCCTGTAAGAGAAAAGCATCTATTACATATCATTTTCCTAGAAGAGGCATTGATGTAGAGAATTATGTAAATTGTCATCTTCCTATACCTGTCACTAAGTCACTATTATGAATAATTTTAAAGTTTAAAATTGGATGCAGATCATGTCAAGGTTAATAATTCCTTAATGCAGGACCCTCCTGTCTAAGAAAACTAACCTAAAAGCTACACAGTATACAGCTGTATAACGAGCACTGTGTGTTCTGTTGGTAAACGAGGTCTTTGTAATCAGTGAAAGGTACTACACTACCAATTTAGTGTTGTATCTAGTGGTTTTGTCAAACAGAAAAAAATCAGTGAGCTTCCTGCAAACATGCATGTCTTCTTATGTATGGTCCATAAAAATACGAGTCCCAGGCCTTTTCTAATTGTTTGGTATTTTTTATTGTTTGTTTTGGCTTTTTTGGTGATGTCATTTAATTCACACATCATATAAAATAAGGTCTGTTATCCTAGCTCTGTCAATATAATGTCTCAAAAATTAGTGTTCTATTTGTTTATGTTAGTATTATTACTTTGAGTTATCTAGCAACATTTAGCTTCAGTTAAGCTCTATGTGCAAACAACACAAACTTATATTAACACAACACAAACGTGTACTAGAGGACTGCATTTTTTCACTGGTGTTTTCAAAGCATGATACTCTGCTCACTGAATGCTGCTGGTGTATCAGGGTATAATGTTCATGAACACGATGCTGACATAAGTTAATGCCACAAAGTGTAGGGTAAGGCAGCAGTGATTCGTGCATTCCATAGTTTTTGCATCATTACCCTCTTTTTACTATGATGCCATTTATATGCATTTACAAGGTCAAAGTGTGAAATTTACACAGAAGCACTATCAAGTTTATTTACTGTGGTTTAGACTCTTTACCTTGAGAAGTGCTGCATTTAGCTCGCTGGGGCGGAGACCACGTGGATTAAGAGCTGAAAGATGGGTGCAGTGGCTATGTGGCTGACCCTCGATGTGCAAGCTCGAAGGATACAGCAGCCATTTCCCATTTGCCAACTCATGAGGCCACATGATGTTCAGGAAGGCAGAGCCAAGAGTATGAGTAGACTGCCCAGTGTTAGAGACCTGGATAGAAACAATAGGTTAAAAGAGGTTCTTGTTTGAATAGTATATTTAAATGAGAGGTAAGATTGATGCCGTTCCAGTGATTTTCATTCTATACAGTACTGTACTATGATCTTACCGTGAATTCATACTGAACTTCACTACCCACGTCATCTACAGTCTCCATGGCGCTCTCTCCTTTCACTGTACCACTGAAGAACAACTGATGAGGCTGGGCCAGCCTGAAGATCACAATGTGAAAATAATTAGCATACTGGAATGCGAGTACCATGGCAACATCTAAAGTCTTTTTTTTAAGTCTAATTGAGGCATTTGGGAAAAGCCTCTGAAATGTTCAATTTTGAAAAATTCAGAACAGACTAAGATATGATTTTTTTATGTTGGTAAAAGAAACCATAATGTCTAAAGATTTGCGCTTTGTCATATTTCAATTGAATGATTTCAGTTCAATTAGTTTAATTATATTTATGTAGTGATTTTTATAATGTGATTGTCATAATGTAAAACTGTAGGGTTAGGGTTAGGGTTAAACTTTTTTATAAATATGTGGCAGAGTGGGATTCAATCCCACTAATTGAGACTAATTGTGTTTGAGCCAGGTGAGTAGCTGGGCAATTTTATTTGGGATTATAAATAGGGGGGTATGGCTACCGTTCCCAGATATGTATAGTAAAAAAGTACAACTACTTCACTACTGTACTTAAGTACTAAAATGCTGTATCTGTACTTTGCTGGAGTATTATTTTTTTCTCCTACTTTCACTTTTACTTCACTTCATGTTTTCCATTAGTTTAATAATTTTACTCCGATACATTTTTACGTGCTGTATATTTATTCGTTACAATTATAAATATGTTAGCTAGGAATCAACCCCATATCATCACTGCAAGAACGGTAGATGGCGCTGTCACCGGGTCAGGCGATCAGGCGAAAACTGCGCATTCTCCGTTCGCGTCCCGCCTTTTACTCTGCTCCCTGCCTTCACTGAACACTTGAGCTTCGTAAGCCTTAGTCTGATTCGAAATGGAAGTGCCAGCAACACCTCCTTCACCACTTTCAGCACTTTCCACACCTTCAACATCGAGTGATCGTGGCGGTGAGGATGAGGAAGGAACTGAACACCTAGAGACAATGTTTTCGTTTGAGGGACTGAAAGAAAATTCCTATAGGATGAAGTGCCTACTCTGCCTCCCTAAAGAGTATGGAATATTGGCCTTCAAAAATTAACCTTCGAATTTGAAGAAACACATCAAGGTAAGTTACAAATATAACGCACAGAAGACACACCAGCTTGAGCTATCAGTAAGCGCTAGTTAGGTTAGCTATCTTAGCTAGCTAACTAGCTAGCTAACTAACCTAATTGTGTTAATGACGTCCTGCAGTATTCACTTTATATTAGCTGGCAATCATAAAGGCTATGTCACGCTGAATTGTGTTTTTAGCAACAGTAAGCTGTGTCTCTTGTGCTGACAAATTATGTGCCCATTTTTATGGTGTAGTGTTTTTATATGGTAAGGGTATTGATTGAGGGTAAACGCAGGGCAGTAGGCTCACCAGTTTTTTAAGTTGCTACTTGTTTTTACATACAGATCACTTGTATTTGTGGTCTTTGACAGCATTGATTTGTAAGTGATATGTAAACAATTTGATAATCAAACTTTGACTGCTTTCTTTAATTAATACAAAACACAATACTTTTACTTTTAACTTTCAGTACTTGAGTAATACTGCAATACTTAAGTACAAACAATGCGGAATACTTCTGTACTTCCACTTAAGTATAGTTTTTAAATTTACACTTCAACTTCTACTCAAGTCACTTTTTTGATAGAGTACTTGTACTTTTACTCAAGTATGGGTCTCTAATACTTTGTACATGTCTGGTCGTTCCCCTTTTTAAAGCATATCTAACCCTGTCAACAGTGTGTAATGTGGTTGGGCCTGGCTTTATTCTTCGGTGAACTGTAGCTGAATACTCATATCCGGCAGTGCTGGTGTTTTGTGTGGGGGTGTTTGTGGTTCATTTCGGTTGATTGTTTACGTTGTCTTTTTTTCTTTTTTTTTTATTTGTTTTGTCTGTTGCATTGTTTTACGTTGTTTGGTTTGGCGGTTGACTTTAGTTTTGTATTTTGGATTTGGTTACGGTTGAATGGGGCTTTTAAAATTTTTTTGTTTGCAGTGGTTTAGGTGGGATTTACTCTTTTCATGTGAGGAGGGTCTTGGGCATTTGTGATTGTGTATCTGCCAGGAAGTGTCCTTTTTTTGCTTATTGGCCCTCCTACCCCGCTTTTTGGTTTTGTCTAATTGTTTTGTGTTTATGAGCCGGGCAGGAGCTGCAGGCCTGACAGAGGCAGATGTGTCTGGTGTGGTAGCCTAGAGTATTCCGAGTGTGATGTGTGGTGTGGTCACAGTGAGTGTATAGTGTAGGAGGTGTGTGTGATCCTCTAGCTCTCCTCTCATTGGTCAAGCCGCAGCCCAGTTCCTTTTTTGAGTTTTATTTGTTAATCGTGAGCCAGTGAATTAGTTTTTTTTTATTAATAAATAAATGGAACTACATCTCTGGTCCAAGTGGTGGTGTTCTTCTGTGTCTTTTTCTTTAAATGTCCTTTTGGGTTGTTTTATGTTGTGGCCTCCTTGCCCCAGTATAATTCCTGGGGGTGAAATTGCCCTAGGTGGCGTAGTCGTGCACAATTTTCTTTCCTTTTGTTTTTGTACTTTCGCTAGCCCTCCCACTACATACATTCAATATTTTGTTTACAGCAAATTAATAAAGGTGAATTGAAAAATAAAAGATCATGTGCTTACCCACTAACTGCCAGAGGTAGCTCAATCACCACTCTTGCAAAAGCCATGACTGTGGTCAAACCAGGCTGCTCACTTATTCTGTGAACCATGCAAACATTTATTTGAAAGGATGGCCTGCGATCCCAACAACTATTATGATATCATAATAGTGATACTTGAACAAAAAGATGGATGGTTGAGTTTTGGTGTGAAAACTCCTGGCCTTTTCTCCCCAACAATTCATGTGAACATGTGTGTGTGGACATGAAAATGGATCTGTTTTGTGTAGGTTACTATGAAACTTCCATGTTGCTTCAGTTTTTTAAGATTTGATTTGTACAAGATCTCAAACTGTGGTGGTACTAGTAGTACGGAGACATCATAAAGGTAGCTCCTAATGTAACACTAATTTTGTGTTGTGATGTAATATGGTTTTGTAAACTTAATCAACAGTTTCTCTCCTTTATGTAATTAAATCACTTATAAACAAGTTGTAATATTTTTTAACAAACTCACTAACTTTGGAAAAAAGGACTTGAAATGAAATGTAAGCCAAAGTTTTTGAAAGACATAGAGAAACTTACGTTGACATCAAGAGGTCTACTGATAAAGAAGTAGTTTCAATTGTGATCGCCGAAGTGCTTAAAATAATGTAGAATGTCAGCTAAGAGATAAAAAGAAATATAAGCTAAAGAAAAGTTAAACAACATACAGTCTACTATAAAGGTCTAATCTTGCATCCTGTTAATGCTGTAAACGTGGGTATCTAAGATTCAGGAACCTTGCACCTTAATGTGTCAAAATAACATACAGGTTTGTGAGATGACTGTTACTATACCACAGTGTCTCTTTTAACAGGGTTCCCCAGCTCACAGTCTGCCTGGGAGCCATTTTGATTGGCTTGACACACAACCTGAAATAAATTATAAACGAAATGACAATGTACACTAATCTAATCTAATTTTTCTTTGCAAAAAGGTAGATAGCATCATTGGTTGCACACATGACACTTAAGAGGTACATTCGGTGTCCTTGGGGTAATTTCACATTGGACAACATAAGCCAAAAGTCTAAACAATGGAAGGAGAGCTAAATTCATACATTTGACAGATTTCTACTTAACATATATCACAATCATTTCACTTTTAAAATATCCAGATGAAAGCAGGAATGTAGGCACTCTCATACGTTCTAAAATATTTTCTGAATAGGATTAATTGATAAGATTCCAGCAATAACATCCTATTATGTAAGAAAAAGTCAAGGAACTTCAAAGTGTGCAATGTATAAGATTCACTGATGAGTCCCAGCCTACTTCAAGCATCAATCAGAGTAAGGAATGCCTATTGTTTGGCTATATAGTACCTAGAATTCACTGTTATTTCTGGAATCTTACTATTGTCTTACTACTATTATCTTACTACAGAATTACTCAGCATCCTCCACAACGTTACCTGCTGTCCTCTGAAGCCAGAGTAGGACAGGGTGTTGGGCAGAGTAATAAGCAACTGAGCAGCATGGGCATCGTCACCATCCTCTTGTGGGTTCTCAGGGTCAGATGGCATGTTAGTGACTGTGACCTCCAGCACAATTGATTTTTGATCTGACAGTGAGAACACTGGCACACCATCTTCATCTCTGTATACATAGACAGTTCAGTCATAGGCTATGCAAAGTAATCATGAGAAAGCCTAAATGATCCCTCTTATTCAAAAATAGGGATACACAGTTTAAATGTAATGAGCAAATGCACAGAATAAGGAATAACTACTATTGAGACATCTAAGATTGGTCGGATTAGGGAGCATTTTTACACAAGGAGGGAGAGAGACTTACAGCGGCAAAGGGGTAAAGGGCCCCGAAATCGGGGCTCTTGTGCCAAACTGGTAGCTAAGCTTCAGGTTACTCTGGCAAATCTTATCATCACCACAACCTTCTCTAAGGAAATTCACCTAGGGAAAAACAAGAGAGGCAAAAACAGCAATGTTAAAGGTGCTGTAAGTTTTTTTATTTTAGAAACACTATGGTTACTATCCTGATATGTATCTCTAAATAGTTGAAACATACATGTTTTTAGAATACATTTTGAATTTAGGGTGTGGGACTTGATAGCATGTGAACTCTTTGGTCAAGTGTGTCAAAAGTTAGCAAAAGCTACAAAAATGTTATAGCAGCTTTAACCAAAAAAGCAATAGAGTAGAATAAAAACTTTCAAATATAAACAGCAATGCTACGGCACCAGTAGCTTAACTTAAAATGTGATCTTGGTACAAAATGTGATCCGTTTCCAATTGCTGCAAAAGTTATTTTTATATAAAAGTACACTTAATTAGGTTGCAGACCAAGAATTCTCCCAGTATCTAATCCTATTCAATATATACGTTTTTACATTTCACCCTTAGAATGTCGGATATGATTCCATACCTCAGTAAAAAACGTGTTTGAGGGGCTAATGCCCAGTACAGGACTCAGCCGACCCAGGTGCTTATCACTGACGTGGCTGTGATGTTGGGTCTTCTTTATTGTGTGTGTGATTGCAAGAGAAATGGGACGTAGCTTATCCCTAATGTTCTCCTGCAAGTGTAGAGAATATGAAGAAACATCAATGAAAACCTTACAGTGAAAATGGGAAAACATGATATAGAATGATGAGGATTTGACACTTGGTTTCTCTGTGGCTTCATACCTGTACCGCAAATGTGGCTGTTTGGCAGTCTGGATGCTTTTGACCCTTCAGTTCTACCTCTTCAGAATGAACATACTCTGCCTCAGATGCAGTCCGTCCAAGGAAATGAACTCTGTGGGGTAGGCCCAACTTCCTGCGCTCTGTGTCTGCTTCAAAATGCACATTCAGTGCTGAAAAAAACAACGTGCAAATATTGTGTTAAAAAACAAGGAAAGAGAAAACATTACAAAATCCCTGTATGCCAGGATTTTAAACTTACTGATATGTGGTGAGTAGGAGTCTGGATGAGCTGTGTAGGTGTAGCAAGCCTTGATCTCCACACTAATAGAAAACATGCACATGAGCAATCTGTACATTACTAAGGGGAAGCCCAGAAATAAGACCTCCTAAGATGATCACTGAGTAGAGATACCCTTCACTGTTAATAAATAAATACATAAATGAGTGAAGAAATAAACAACCAAATAAATAAGTACATAAACCTCTAGACATGTGCAACATATTATGCAAATATGATCACACACAATGTCACGGCTAGCCCCTCCCCCACCTGTCAATCATGTCTTGTTTCCCTGTTCTTTGTGCTTGTGTTTACATTTTCCATGTGGTTGGCTCCTCCTGATTTTTTTATAACCACGTCTCTTGTAATCATTTCAGCTGTTTATAGTTCTGGGTATATGATTTGTTTGGTATTTTGTTGCTGGCTATTGATCTACGTAAGTCCTGAGTGTTTCTTGGTATTTCTCGATTGCTGTGTCTTCTGTGTATTTCTTACTTTCAATTGTATATGTTCTAGACCTGTGTGGTATCTTTTGCTTTTGCTTTTATCTTTCTGTTTCTGATTGCTCTGCTGGTATGCCTGTGGAATATAACTACAACTCTGATTATGGATATGCCCTCAATAAACCTCACTGTACTCCGCCCTCAATAAACTCCGCTGTACTCCAGCGTCACACACAATATGTGGCAGAAATTAAGGGATTATAAGGCTTACATTCTCTTCACTCTGAGGTTCATGTAGTAATAAATTTACATCCAAAAATACTACATTATTTTAATCTGAAACATTAGGGACACATTATTGTTGCATTTTTTGCAGTTAATGTTTGATTTTTTTATTCAAGTAGAGTCAGCGCAATTAAAATAACATCAAATAAAATAACATGCTGGAGAGACACTCCTGTGCACATTGCATGTCCTCTGTACTTGACACATCAGTAAAGTTAATTGTGAGTGTCAACCACAAAGGTCTAAAGTTTTCAATTAAAACAAATTAAGAATATAGAAGAATAACACATTAACAATTTACTCAAGAATTTACTGTGTAGTATGATGTAAAGAAAATATATAACATTTGTCCTTTAAACTGTAAAGAAGGTTCATTTAAACATACCACATGCTCCCCTCCCCCTTGCAGTTGTGCAATGCCAGGTCAATCTGCTGAGGTTCCATTGAAATGTCCCGGATGACATGGACCACTGGACGTGATCTGGAAGTCACACAGTAAAAGGATTAGGTCATCAGCCAACAGACAAATGACCACCAATCTTCAATATCACTGATTGTAATAACAGAATTGAGCATTTTACTGTTTTCCACAAATTAATGTGACAACTGATGTGACAATGTATAGGTTCTAACTGTACTTACCATTTACCATTTTCCAAGTTTTGCAATACAATCCTAAGCCTGTCAAATACCTACTGGAAGCTTGCTGATTAATAATAGCCATGCTCTTGGAATGACCAAGTCATCTATAGGTACCCTCCTACCAGGTATTCCACAGAAGAATTATGCAAAATTTTGACTTGGTCACGTCAGCGTTTGCTCAGAAACAGTAATTAGCGTGTTATAGCATTTCCTTTTGCTGTCAATGCCCCAATTTGGTAGCCTACCTCAGTCATATAATGTATAAACATATCTAATTTGGAGTCAGTTCACAGGATTCCTGAGATTTGGCCTCACTTCTTTGGTAGCATGATAAGGATCTACTACTGTACCCATATTGTGGGTGAATGGTTCTGGAAATGAGAAATTCTTTCAGTAACATTTGTATGACTTAGTTTGACCATCTGGCTCAAATGTGATTGGAAAAATTTAGTAGTTTTATGAAAACTAGCTCAAAGTCTAGGCGAGACAAATTTAATTGAGGCTCTTGAAGCTTTTTTTTTTGTTTTATTTTGGCTTAATTATCTTATTAGGTCATATAATGTAGAAGATTTGGGCTAAATGTAAAAAGTATCTCCTTCAAGTTGATTGGGCTCCTCTCACTTGCCCGATTAGCATTAAGTCATACTACCTATTACACCTTATCAACACTACAACTTATTACAAGTTTTCTGTCTCTATAACTTACAGTTTGGTCTGCATAAGGAAAAGAATAATATCAGAAACAACTGTATCACAGTTCACTGCTTTAACCACTAATTGAAGCCCATTATATATTAATAATGAATATGTTTAAAATAAATTTGTTTAATGAGTTTACCATCATTCAGGTTTAGGTCAGGATTCAAAGGATAAGAAACTTGAAACAGACAATAGTTTGTCAGAGAGAGAACAGTTTAAAACTAGTAGATATTATTTACCTGTAAATAACCACCTGGTCACTGAGGGACCCCACAGCTAGATCAGGGTAAAGGTTTCCATCAATATCTAGACCTCCTGATATGGAATAGCCAAATCGTGACACACCTGCGTTTAACCCGTCAAGAACCTATGGAGCAACAACAGTACATGGACAGGTGAGTTATAATACAGAAGGTGTATGTTACATTTGTTTATTTCATGCACCATTATTTTCCCATTTACCTCATGTACATGGTTTCAGATCTTACTTATTGGCAAAAATGTAAAGCATGTGACATTTATTTCAGTTATGACTGAGCATACGCTTTTTCTTATGGAGTCAGATAGACTTCTGTGAATTATAAGTGCATGTAACTTTACATATATATTTATTGTTGCTACATTCTCAAGTTTTCATTTAAAGTTTTTTCCCAACTCTTGTTATATGTATTGGAATCATAACACTTTTGTGTCCATTCCAGATTATCCTAAGTGTTGGGGCAGATGTCTGAACTGTGAGATTAACTGGTTAGACTCAAGATTAACTCAGCACATATCACATCTGTCAGGCTTTCTTAGTTTCAGCCTTTTCTTTTGTTTTTGCTGTCAGACAGCAGTTAGTAGCACAGTTATTATAAAGCTACCACACACTTTGTAAGATGCACTTTTAGAAACACCCTGTATGTGTGCAGTTAGAGATTATAACATCTGTATGGCCATACCTAATTTTGGCCACCCACCATCTTCATCAATGGCCAGGTTCTGACCAGAGGACTCTACTTTTAACCCAATAGCTAAATTAAAGTCACTGCAGTGGTCTGCCACCCAAACAATATCTGGTCAGCAGCAATCCTAAGGTCAGAAACTAACCAGTGATGTACAGGGTAGAGGGTGTCCAAAAGTCTGCATAGCAACAAATGGGCTGAGGTCTCTAACTTTTTATCCAAATGCATCTATAATGCATCTATAACTGAATTCATGCCCCATGAATACACCTACATTGCCCCATGAATATAGGTGTAATGTAGGTGTAGGTAAATGTGTTTAATTAAATGGGTGATGGGTGTAAATATTTGGTTGGAGGAAGAACGGCAAGCAATACTAATATTTGCATTTTTTTGAAGAAAATAAGCAGTAACATAAAACCAAAGAAGCATTTGAAGTCATAGCAATGGCACAGTCTCAAATTTGACACTTTTCTCTTCAATAATATACTAATTAAATGTACATTAATCACTTTGCCCAGTGACTGTGGCATATTAAAGTAAACCGAAGAGTAATGGTAGAAAAGTTCAAACTAAGACTATACATTGACTTCGTGACTGTACATTAGTCATAGATAGAAATATTGGCACTCTTGCAGTTTTTCCCAATATTGCACCATTTTGTTCTGTAAAATTGTTTAAATATATACTTTATTCTTTACATGTGAACAGCTGAGCAAAAATAAGCTGAATCTGATCTTTGACCCAGAACAATATTGTTGGTAGCCCTCCATTAATTTAAACTTAAAAACTCCTTTTGATCTGAGAGCAATACAGAAATCAGTGTTAACCAAAGATAAAACTCAGCCTTTGTGTTGTGTCTGTATGGAGAAACAAAGAAGAGGAAAGAATTGGCTGAGGATCATATCAAGAAATCATAAAGTTCCTGTGGCTGTCACACAGTGGGAAGTACTTATCAGGCAGCATCAGTTCTCTGATTACTGCACAATAACAATAGAAGCCATTTGTTGGTGTCCTCCCATTGGGCTGCTTGCCAAAGTCACATAAAATAACTAGTATTATTGTAGCAGAGGTCTGTGTTCCCTTTGTTGTAAGGTGACTCATTATAGAATCTGATAGCAGTGAGTAAGAGTGACCTTGCACAGTAAATCACAGTACATTGTGAGGTATTGTCAATGATGGCTATAAGTTTAAGTGTCGGTCACACAACTACAGCCTCGGGATGATCCAGCTTGACTCCTATGACCTTAATTCTTGATTATTCATTTATTTTTTGCTTTTTTGCAGTACTAGCTATAACGCTCTTGCTTCAACACCCAATAGCATAGAACAGGATTGGCAACTACAGACTTGTAGAAAGGCCACAACAGACACACACTACACACACTGAATGACCTCAATTTCCTCAAGAAACAGAGGTGACTCCAGCCCTTCCTATTCACAGCATCCATCTTGGCAATCCATTGCAGTCTATAATTTAAGTGCATCCCCAGACATTTGTAAAATCTCAATGATGATGGGTGGCAAAGATGGGCTTGGGACCTCAGGTCTACCACCAACTCTCTGGCTTTGTTGATGTTAAGCAGCAGCTGGTTAATTTTACACTACTCAACAAAGTTCATACACCTTCTGTCCACCTTTGATAAACTCCACAATAACGATATTACTTCTGCACTTCACATGAACCTGAGTTGTATTTGATGTCTGAGGTGTATAGATTCAACAGGAAAGAAGCCAGCATGGTTCCTTTGCGTACTCCTGTGCTGCTTATAGCCATGTCTACCATAAAGCCTTCCAGACTAACAAATTATGAGGTTCTCCATTATCCATGAAATAATGGAGTCAGAACATCATCAAATGACTAAGTTCTTACTCATCAAAGAAAGCACTGTAATATTGAAAAATGAATTTTAGTGCAATTCAAATGAATCGGAAGAATAACTGCAAGGGTTCCAATATTTCCAGGCATTATCATAGTTGTTCCCAGTTAGCAAAGTCTACTGTTTTGACTTCTGTCCCAATATTGATGGAGAGCACTGTAGAGATCACCAACTTGAGAGGGCTTGGTGTTTATGCCAGTAGCAGAGCCTCTAAAAATAAATACTTTGCCAGCTCCGTCAAATGGGGCCCCAATAGCAACATCTGTTTAAAATACATATAACAGACGGTTAGCAGGACAACAGTTTAATTTAAAATATATATACATACAAATTCTGCACATACTGAAATTCTTGACATATCAGCAAAACATGCATTATGTTGACCATACCTCCATAACCATCTTGATCCAAATCTCCAATACTGCTGACTGTCATACCAAACATAGAGTCATAGGTGCCATTGAGCCGGATGGGACGAGCCTTCTCCCAGTGGCTGGCTGGGTTTAAAAAGACATACACGGCACCTCCAATCTCGGCTTTACGATCAAAAAAGTTTGGTGCACCCACTATTAGGTCGGTCCAACTGTGGGACACAGTGAAAGGGTAGTAAATTAAGCATAAAATGGGTAAACATTATATATATCGAAATTAATAATAGCTGATGAGTTTGCTGATTAGCTTAATTTTAAGGTACAGTTATACAGTCACCATTATTAACATGATAATGTAATCGTCATTTAGAACATCTCACCCATCGTGATTAAGGTCAGCAGTGGTCACTGAGTAGCCAAAGGAGGAAGCCAGTTCTTCCCCCCATAATATATGTTCTGGCACGAGCCGATAAATGTTGTCTTTCTTCAGCAAAACTACAGCTCCAGTGTGATTTGCTCTGGGTGCCCCAGCTACAAATGTCAGTTCCCCCCTATTCATTATTCCTTTTGCTGAATCAACAGAAAAGCCTGTGCCAGAATTAGGAGGGGTAAAAGGGAAGTGGATTTCACAGGATTAATGTTGGCGTAACCTGTCATTTTTATCGCATAGTGGTAAAATAAGTCTTATGATTGGGCACTGATTTTATGTGAATTGTATGTAATGATCATGCATGACCATGTAATCTTTATTTTCTAAGGTGGCAGGTGTCATTTATGGACTAACATCCTATGTTATTACAAAATATATAGATATAAGAAATTTAAACTGAATTTACACTTAAATTACAAATATACTTTTGAAGTTTTGTTGTAATTGGGGTTGTGTAATGATGTAATGGGGTGTATGGGGTAAACAAAAACAAAATGACTGAACATGCAGTAGTTAGTACCACACAAAGACAGGGAAGCTTTTGTTAGTTCAGGGTTCATCATGCAGCTGTGAGACAACAGGAGCTCAGGCAGTCAAAAATATTTTAGTTATAACATTTAGAGACTACTGAGGAATAACTTGTTCCCTATCACTAAATTTGTGTGTGGCAGTATCGTACTCACCAAATGGTTTATTAACCACATGTATTATAATACATACTGCATGGACAGTTTCTAAACAAAGGACCACTGAAGACTGGGTGGCTGATCACTCTTAACCCAGAAGTGAAAAACTCCTAGCAACAGTCCTGAACTTATTACGCTCATTGCAGTGTAACACCTGCTGCAATATCAGTTTCTGACCACAGGACCAATGTTGGCTGGATATTTTTAGGTAGCTCTCTCAGTCTAGCAGTTACTGGTCAGCAGCAGCAGTGTTGTTTGTGAAGGGTGGCTGACAACCTGTGAATAGCTGGCAAATGATGGGCTATAGTCTATAACTGTACATCTGTAAAATACATAATAAAGTCAACATTAACTCCACTAAGGTTCCCAATGAATTGTGCTGGAGACAACATATGGATTATATACATCTAATTATTTCACTGGTATACACTGGTTTTTGGTTTCACTCATTTAGTGAAGTATTAGCTAACATATGGTAGTATATGAGATTATTTTATTTGATTTTTAATTATTTTATTTTTTCCTTTACTTCCAATGATATATTAATACTATGGAATCAGTAGCTATTTGACTAGAGAAACTGAAAACTGAAAATGTTATATGTTTAAAGAAAGATGGATTATGGATGCAAATAACTCAGTTGGCTACCTTATTCCGTGTCCTGCATGGTCCCTTAATGTTAAGTTTAATGATCAGTGTTATCAGAAACGTCATTTTAAATCCACCAGGAAACAGACAGTTTCATTGAGCAACACACATGCAAAGCAAAGCCTACACTCTGATGTCTGATGCTAAACACTACAGATAGTACAAAAGCACTGTGTGTGATTAATGTGGTTCCTTAACTTCCCCAGTTTAGAGAGACATTCCTTCTAAGTATAACCATGAACAATTACATAAGGATTTCTGTATCATATTTAATATATGTATATATGTATTTATTTGATCAACATGCAGTGACTCATAAAAGTGTTTGGATTAATTTTAAGCATATATTAAATTACCACTTGTTGAAGTATTAGTTGTCTCTCTGTGAAGGAGAAGTTAGACTATAAAAAGTTTACTAATTTTACACAAACTCCAGAAGAAATACCATCATATGAACATTCAAGTTTACAGACTGACAAGAAGGTACCACAGCACAAATGGAATGCACGTGTCTTATTTAAAGAACGCTCTCTCTTGCCTACAAACCTAGGTAGCTATTCTGAGCTACATCCTCAAACATGGAGTGGCTGGATGGCTCCAAAGTTTTGTACACCAGTGCATCCTCAATGGGACTGGCCATGAACAAGAGCCCTGGAGCCCGCGGGTAGGAGAGGGAGTGGTTGAGGGGTGGCGTGGTGACAGAAAGAAAAAGAAAAAAGGGGCATGTGTGAGAAAACTGTGCTCTCAAAATGGTTTGGATTGCTTAGGAACAAGCAAGTGTTCCCGACAACCACCAGTGCTAGCCAAAAGGACAACATGACACCACTGCAGACTGAACCATCCGTTCCTATTTGTTGATTTATTTTTAAATCACGTGAGCAATAAAAACAATAAAAATCATTTGTCTACCACAGCAAATTTGAAAGACTTGAGCATGTAATGCCTCTGTAATGAATGGGTGGTTTTGAGTAATGGGGGGGACATGGGGTTCAGTTTGTGGTTCTTGTAGTCCTTTCCCTGTGCCCTTTACAAATGAGTGGGGCTCAGGTGGGTCGTACCCAGGTAGCTGTGGTATGGCACAGGAATCAACGTGGCATTTAGTTGTTTTTCATCGGCAACCTCATAAGGTCCATCGTCATAGAAACCCAGGTCCAAAAGGGTCTGGTTGAGTAGCTGTACTCGCATCTCTCCTGGGATAAAATGATGTGAGGACCACAGACAAGAAACATGTATACAGAGACAAGCATACCACCCACACACAAACACAGAGGCAGAAATACACATGTATACACTGACAAGCATCCCCTCACAGCACACACACAACACACACAAATACTCACAAACAAAGACACAGACAGACACACACACAAATACACTTGTATACATGTATAAATGTATACGTGTACACAAATTCTTAAATGCACAGAAGCATAACACAATAACATAACACACATGACAAACTGCATTGTGATTCACACTCCTCATACTCCTTATTCCCTTTTGAAGTTTCAGCTCCTCCAGCACGCACGCACGCACGCGCCCCACACACACACACACACACACACACACACACACACATATATATATATATATATATATTCTTACCTCCTCCCTGTAGCAGGAGGTTTTAGCCTTGGTTGACTTCTTATCCCCCGTCAGCCCAACCTCCCTTCTACTCTTGTGTTTTTGCTCTACTACCATGTCAAGCCATCACAACCTTGACAAGTGCTTACACTTGGGACTTTTAAGTAATGTTTTTTGTTTGTTTGGTTTTTGTTTTGTTTTTTACTGTTTAGATTACCCTTTTCATGCATATTACTAATTACTGATATAATATATTATTGTATAATATTATCAAAATCAAATTATTTAAGCAAATCAGATATTTACTTATTTATTTCCTTGGTAGTGAATAACTTCAATCAAATTGGAGAAAAATACCTTTATGCTTGGCATCTGAAACCTACAGAAGAAAACATTTCTTTTCCAACCAACAGTATGATTTAGATTTGAAAATCTGCTCTACCTTTCCAATTGTATGTTCCTGGAGCTCCAAACAGAATATAGTTGTTGTCAGGTGTGAAACTGGCAGCCAGGCCCTGCTGACAGAAGCCAAACTGCTCGTGGCCTTGTGGCCTTCCTTCGCAAAACTTCCACTCTCCTCCATCCAAGTCATCCCTTTCTGTCAAGTCCTCACTCAGCATGTAACAGCGTCCAATTGGATCCCGAGTTTCAGATGGCTGACTGACCCGTTGTCTTAGCTCATATAGGTGGGCACACGTCTGTAGGATCATTCAAAGCTTTATGGTAAGTGATGTGTTAATTATAATTAAACTATGATTCTTCCCTGACAATGTTACTGCATCCTTTTCAGTAATGTCAAATGGAAATAATGTTAGTGGAACAAGAATTACACTGTAACACATATGTAATACATAAATTACTGTACAAAAATCATAGACCACTCAAGAAATAAGGTTAGTTTACATTTAAAAACTCAATGTATAAGTTTTACAAAACGTTATCAATATATTACTGAAACAATATAGGTTTAGTCGCCAAACCTCTCCTCAATTTTTAACGTGTGAAAACTTCAAGACAATAAAACAGAACTAAAACCTACAGATGGAACACATACAGAATGGACATAACAAAAAAATTTAGTTGTGTGGGATAACTTTGATGGGGACAAAATAACAGATAGAAAAAATATTAACTAATAGACTAATTAATAGCTACAAACTATTTTCTTGTGTTGCCTAAGAATCTTGCACACTACTATACATGTTAAACCAAAAACTGTATGGAATCCATACAAAGTATGCATCCATACATAAAGTATGCATTCATACAGAAAGTATGCATCCATACAGAAAGTATGCACAGCCTGCAGACTTACCACCACTTTTCCTCCGATCCCCTGGCTCTTCACTGTAACACCCAGCCACTGGTTGTCTTTGCTCTCCCTGTCCAGCCTCACTACAGAAACCAAAGGAGCTCTCAACATGGCTAACATTTTACCTCCTTTAATATATCTCACAGTCTCAGATATAAGTACCACAGCTAAGGCAGCAAACACTGCACATAAGCACTGGTGGAAGAAATGCATGTGTGGAAAATAAAAATCCTGCATTCAAATCATGCATAATGCCTTATTGTAAGAGCTACTGAACACGCAGGTGTATGAACAGAACAATAAATGGCTCATTTTAATCCTGGAATAATTTTTCATCAGAGTAACAATAAGGATAAATGAGAAATTGAACTTCTATAATTTTCTTATCATGGTAAGTATCACAAGATGTGGGAGGGCAGAAGACATTTTCAGCAGAAAGAGAAGTAGACATTTTAAACAGAATATGGAGTTAATGTTCTGGCTTTAGTAAAAAGGTTGAAACAAACACATAGAATATGTGGAACAACCATAAGTGGAATAAATATGCTTCAATCGTGCAAATATTCTCAAAATTCACCAAAATAGTACTCAATTACATTAGCAGAGCACTTGCACAACGCTATTCCCCGTTCCTGTTCACAGACGCTGTCAGTCATTGTTCTAGCTCTGCCTCTCACCATCTCCATCAATGTCCACTCTCTCACAGTCATATTCCTCTGCTGTAATGGGACAGCGATACAAAGCACCAGGATGACTATTCCTCAGGGTACCAAGGCCTCTGGCGCGGGGTGCCCCTACCAGGACCCTAGGGGAACAGCACAGAAAGACAGGCAAAGAGGGTTCAGGGCTACTTGAGCTCTGGTTCAAGAAGCTTTTTTATAATGCGGGCACTTTTCATTATTAGCATGGAAAACTTATGAGTCTCTTAAGCACTTTAGATCCTTTAGATTCTTTACTTGAATCCATTGTTAACCTTATTAATATACATTGTACAATAAGGACATTTTGCTATATAACTCTCAAAGAATGGTTTAAATATACTAATATTTTATATATAACGAAGTATCCAATTATAGAATATTACACTACATTGTTACATAGACAGTTTACTATGCACTTTCTTTGCACCACAGAAACAGCAATGGAAAAATATGCATTTTCACATTTTATGGCATGACCGTTGATATTTTTAGGTGTTGACACTGGTCCTTGCCCTATTTGGGCTGGCTGGCCCAGGAGGGCTATTTTAAAAGCCCACTGTTGAGTAATATTCTAGCTCCAACTCTTTCAGACATGACATAAACTACATGGCATGGGGCAAAAGAAAAAAAGGGGTTGTTAAAGGAAATTTACATTGTGAGTAGGTTTCTGATTTGACTCAGGCAAGTTAGACAGTTAAACACTTGTCCAAACATAAAAAGTTTAATATAAGGGTTGACAAGTTACCCACCCATGTTGATAGTGTTATTTTGAAAGGGCTGTTTTGGTTGCATAAAATTGGTACAATGCTTATACTAATGCTTGCCCCTATGTCTATTATTGTGTGGTTACAGATTACATTGCAACATACAAATGGAATTTGTTGAAGCAGATCCTGCATTGTTTCTTGAACATAGTTCTCATTCAAGATGATCTTTTTCCAAGACTCATTTTGTTTATGACTTGTGTTTTCATATTATAATAAGAATGATAATTTCATAAACTGAATCAGAATGTGTCACAATGAAACACTACAAAGGGAAAATTCCAGCGTGTTACTATAGTGTACTGAAGTAGAGATGTCGACATAGTAAAAACTAGTGTAGAACAGTGCTACTGTTTCCATGTGTTTTCAGTACTAACATAAAAGAATCAAGTTG
The DNA here is from genome assembly GCA_020368025.1 of Brachyhypopomus occidentalis. Lineage (NCBI taxonomy): Eukaryota > Metazoa > Chordata > Actinopteri > Gymnotiformes > Hypopomidae > Brachyhypopomus > Brachyhypopomus occidentalis. Next base: position 534,139 of record JAGXOD010001350.1, on the reverse strand, counting down.
GTGTATTAAACCATGGCATTCAAAAACAAGTTCACAGTCAGAATGTTGTATGCCTTTAATCTTGGTTTTGATATCCCATTTAGGTTTATGGATTCTAAAATTGTAGTTGTTTGCCTCATAATTAAGGTTGGAATCCTATGAGAAACCCGTACTGCTTATAGAGTATATAGGTAATAGTTATGGAAAGCATTACAATACTAAACTCAATATATAAACTGATTAGGCAATGTTAATCACTATTAAAATGTTGATGGGCAAAAGGCAAGTATGAGTGAGTGATCTAAAAACAATAGTGATATGAGATGACAATACAAAGTCAGACATCCACTAGAAAAAACATGCAATGGGGAAACATAATGCAACAGTGCTAGAACAAAGGGGGAATACAGTTGGGAGCAGATTAACTTATGAAGGAATGGTAAGAAACAGGAGAAGGTGATGTATGGTGGGGTGAATAGTACACGACATGGGACAGACAGAAACAAAAATAAAACAAACAGAACTACATGGCGCACACGTTATGGGAACCACAATGCCAGATGACGTGTTTGTCTTTGCTACACGCACAATTGAAGAGCTCCAACTGTTTAGTTCTTCTGTCTCCAAGTTCTACCCTGCTCTGGACTATACATGGAGAACTGGATGTTTTAGTGAACTTCTGGTTGTAATACCACTATCTATTATTAATCTATGAATTATCATAACTCTTTGCAATACAACTCTTCACATTCCAAGGCCTACACAAACTCCACCCCTCACAGCTTTTAAGCTTTTAACACATTTACATTAAGAATGAAACTCTCCTTCTATAAAGTATGGAAATATGTGAATATTCTTGTACCTATGGATTTGCTAAGGCAGTCATAGATATTCCTTTACTCGTGTTTAATTGTTCAACAAATAATCTGACTTGTTTAAATAATCCAGTGGCAAAAACGATAATTAAACACTGCATTAACAACATGTCTTTGCATGGTCAGTTGTTGCTATTTCAGAATTCAGTTAGGAAACTCAAACAGGAAAAAAACCTGTCAGAACATTAAAACCTCATGGAATGAATGTTATGATTAAAGCATCTAATTTTTAGAACATAGTGTTTTCACCTCCTAGAACTTCAGAAGCACTTGGCTTGCACAGCTGATTAAGGATCTCTGTGAAACCTTCACCCACTTCACTGCATATTGGGCTACCTGGCACAAGTCACCCTGAGTTTTCTCAGGGGCAGCATCTCTCTCAGCATTTGACTTTGACAGACCAAGTAACAGCTGTTGTGCAGCTATGTTGTTTCAGCTCCGTCCTGGCTCCTAACAGTGCTAACAGACATAGGGCAATAAAGAAGACAGCTGTATGCTCCTTATGACCCTCCCCCAGTACTCAGTATTCACTTAGGTTGTCTCTCTGTAAATCCTGTTGTACCAACCAGACCTTTTCTGACTATACAGCTGTTGTTTTTTTGCAGTTCAAATAATCTCTCTCTCTGCTTCTTAACCAGTCAGATTGTTAGGTCAGAACTGTTGTATAAACTGTTGCGCATATAGTTAACAATGCCAAACTATTACTGCTGTTCCTTGTTTGTTGAGTATGGGTGCTAACTATATCTGACCATCTCTGTCAGCCTTCCCTCCCCCCTGTGCATCCATATTTGAGTCCATAGCCCATTCCACTTCCCATCTTCTTGGCTTAGCATTTCCAGGCACTATCAAATTAATTTATTCTATCCAATAAAGGTTTAATCATCTTGATCGATGTGTTTGTATTACAATACGTGAAAGACAACAATAGAGGCATTTATTAGCTAGATAACCATTTATAGCATCAAGTGGTGACACAGAGAGATTCTGATCTGCTGAGGTAGCTGAGAAAATATGTTCTTGTCAGAGCTGTCAGTTCAGTACACAATGCAAAAGGTCCTAAATCCAGAAGATTCTACATATACAACACATGATGTCTGATAGTCCAATTAGGTGCTAAAATTGCATCTAAAATTGAACAGCATCTAAAATTGTCTGACATAGCAGATCATGATCTAACTTCAGATTTTCTGAATAGGCATTCGAGAACCATGTATATTTACCATGAAGGTTGATATGTAATGAGTTAAATAATACACATAGTTGTAGTGAAAGGGTGATTATGTGGATGGATGAAAACCTCAATTTGTTTAAATTTTATGTAAATGCAGTACCAAACATTTCCATTCCATGCCTTTAGTGCCCACCTCTAATACTGATCATCTTGTTTTATCCTTTGTTTATATAGAATCTTTAATTTTGAACCAAAATGTAAGAGCTTTACACAGAAAAGAATAAACAAGTATACATGTAAACATTATGTATAACAAAAACTAAAATAATAATAAAAATGTTAATAATACTGAGGTAAATCATGAAATATGTCAGATATGGCCAAGTTACTCTAGGCCATGAAGAGCCTTATACATCAACAACAAAACTTTGTAGTCAATAAAAGCAGCCAGTACAAAATAAAAATAAAACTGGATAAAAATGCTGTGACTTTCTCATGTTGATAGTGTTTCTGACCAGGGACACAGACGCTGATATTGTACCAGGTTACTGTTTAGAATGTTTTTTGCAGATAATGGTAAATGTAGCATTGGTTTTTCTTATTGAATGATATTCTGTGTCACTTTACACACAAGCAACCTTTTCCAGTGCTGCTGCCAGCACATGTAAATTACTGCTGTCGGTGGAAGTGCTGATGATGGGTTCACATCCCTCTAATACAGAGGACACTAAATAAGAGTCTAAATTGAAATAAGCATGACATCATCTCAGAGAAGACCTTGTCAACCACTGATCTTTTTATCCAGTTGTATTTAGCTTCAGATTTTATTTTTAGCTCAAAAGTATTAGAGTTCCAGACCTCTGTGACCTCATAGCTAATTATGGGCATGGTTCAGCTTTAGGCGATAAAAGCATGAGCTTTTTCAGCTTCATATGTGGTTAGTACATGTCTTATTTTAGATATGTTTCCTTTATAATAATAATGCAGTCATGATTATGTGACTGTGCGACTAATTATTCAAATTATTTGGTTTCTATCAAGGGGTTGTACTGAATAATCTAAAGGGTCTAGGATAAAAACAGCTTTACTTGTAATAGACTTGGCACCCAGTACTTCTTTTTTGGGGGTTCAGAGGAAGGACATTTCTGAGCATCCAAGTTTTAATACAGTGCATCTTTACAGAATCTGGTTAAATACTGTTGAAGCATTCTGCATGGTTTCCACATTTTGATGTTTCACACTCAAATTAAATGGATTCAACTCATTTGGAATTTGGATTGTTTGTGTACATTTCATGAAAATAAAAACCTGAAATATTCAATTTGCAAAGGTGTGGTATGTCTCTGGGTCAGGGCAGCGAGGAATGACTAGACTTTCCTGGGGAAGCAAGCATACTGCCCAGCTCTCCTGAGGCAAGTCACCTTTGAAGGGCTCCACAAACACAGACTCCAGAAGATCTAGCAAAAAAGTTCAGCTTCATTGCAAAAGTGCAGCCTGGTGATAAATATCAGGGATTCCCTGGGAGAGAACCCAGTTTGGCTCTTTGGCTCTTCTAGGAAGCAGCTCTGAGTAATTTTATGCCTTTATATTACTAAAAAGAGCTATGTGCACTACCCCTGCCTTCCACATCCTTCCTCCATGCTCTGACCCATAGGCACACTGCAGTGGTGCTGAAAATCAGGATTAGACACATGTACGGTGCCATGGAGAGATAATCAAAACTCTCACAGACATGTAGTAGACATAGCATCATGCATTGTTTGAGCTACAATGTGACAAGCCGAGGTGGTCACAGTGTGGTCACAAAGCTGTTTATATCCAAAAAATACTTCAATAAGAAATGCTTCATAAACAATATTACTTTTCATTGAAACCACAGAATATGTTAACGGAACTTTATGAAAAAAAAATTATGCCCCTGTCCTCTGGTATCTGGCTTTTCAAAATAAAGCTCTATGATCAATCAAGCTCCTGTTAATCACGCAGATGATACCAATTTGAATTGTCCATTGGATCACCTGGGCATTCTTTCCACCCCATGGACAATGCAGCTGCCACATAAATATTCAGAATCATCATGCTGTATTTGGTTAAAGCTCTATTTGTTTGAACGTCTGGCAGCAATGACAACCTCAAGTCTTATTGTTGGAGGTATGGTTTAGTGAAGCCATAAAGGTCTGATTGGTTTAGTGCTGCACTGATGGACGTCCTTCCGTAGGTTTCTTTCGAGGGGAAGCCGAGAGCATCACACCTCTCCTGTCCTGGACTCCTCCAACCTTCGAGGTGGAGGGGAGGATGCCGAGTTGCCCTGGCCATGAGGATGCAGGAGAATTCCCTCCTGGAATCTTTTGGGAAGAGCATGTGTGGCTCCCCAGCAGGGACCCTCCACGTACACGGAACCTGCGTGGGGAACGGAGGGAACCTGCTGGGATTGCAGATGTGCTCCTCCCATTGTTCTCTGGCTGGGGTTTGGAGGAGGCTGCTGGCTTGACCAGTCACCATGACCATGACTGGCTGCCACACCTGTCCCTTGTGCATTGCCCCCGCTGCCAATGGCCGCCGCACCTGTCCCAATGTGTTTTTGTGCAGGGACTGGACCTGCTGCCGCTGATGGCTGCCGCACCCATCTCTGGGCAGGCCCAGACCTGCCGCCACCGATGGCCACTACACCTGTCCCTATGTGTTTGTGTGCAGGGACCGGATTTGCTGCCGATGTTTGCTGCGGCATTTGTCCCTGGGGCTGCGCCCATGGACTTGTCACCGCTAATCACCATGACAGAGATCAAGCTCAGCAAAGAGCCCCTTTTTACATTTGCTCTGAGTGAGGCAATCCTCTGACAACCATGGCAAAAGTTATTTGTTAAGTTAATGTCAATTGTCTCTACTGTCAATTGTCTCTATTGTCTCTAGCCAAACATTGACTGTCCACCCAAATAAATATTTATAGCTAAAGATATACAGCTCAGATGTTAGCAAATACAGATAAAAACTTGATATAAAAAAAAATAATACTCTACAAACGGCCTGCTTGTGGGCAATCTAACAAAATCCAGTGATCCAATTTTACTGTTATTTTTATTCTTTTATTTTTTTTTATTCTTCTAATTTTTGCAGTGTATCACTATTTTTCCCTCCAGTCTTGGAAAAGTGTATTTCCTGTCTTCAGTCATTTACTATCTGTGTCCTCCCTGTCCAGCCTGTCCAATTAATTAATAATACATAATGATTGACAAACAAACAAAAGGCAGGATGAGTTTTACACTAATGTGTATCGGGCTAAACGTACATGTGGGTTTGAATACAATGAGCTTTATACAATACAATACAATGAGCTTTTTTTTAAATAACAAGGAATACATTTTAAGGCTCTACATTCATAATAAGTATATAAATAAAACTAACATTTTTGTGAAAAAAATTACAAATACCTACCAGCTAAATATACGAGAACAATAAAGGGTGTAAAAAACACCTTTGAGGAACCATGCTGAAGAAAGACATACACAATCTGAAACAAGCTATAAGTCAGAATCAACTCTAGTCAGTGACCTGAAAACCTACATGCTTGTTAATTCTACATAATTCTGAACTGACTGTTAAGGTTGGTGAGCAAAAACAATTCTAAACATTTAGACAAGAAAGGTGTGTTGGTAATAGGATGGGCATTGGAGATGTTAGAGGGGTCAAAATTCATATCTCCCTGCCTGATGACACTCCTTATGTCACGGTGACGCTCCTGGACCCCTCCCCTTGGGCGTGTGTTTGCGTTGTCTGCGTCTAGGTCTGACCATGTATGTACTTCCGTGGGAGTGATGGGATGTGAGTGTGTTCATCGGTCTCACCTGTGGCTTGTCTCGTTCTCACATGGGTTTCGTGTAGTTTGTCTATTTAATGTGCGAATACGCAGTGTCCTGTGCTCGTCTTTGTTTTCTGTGAGTAAATGTTTCGTGCAGGCTACCTAGCCAGCATTATAAATATAAATAAATAAAACGTGTCTGGAAGAACGTGAGTATTCTCTACATTCTGTCCGTGAACCTCGCGTTACAGAAAGACGAGCCGTGCGACAGAATGTCAGGGTATGTGCGGGACAGGAAGAAGGCCAAGGGGGGAAAGAAGAAGGGTAAGCGCCAGCGCACACCCCTCGCGGCCGTCCCCGCATGACCGCAGGTGGGATTTCCACGACGCAGAGGGAGAGCGGAAGCTTCTTCCTCTGCACTGAGGACGATGTGGCCACGGCGGAGGAGCTGCATGACCAGATCATCCAAGGTGTGTGGGATGAGGAGGAGAAAGGACTGGCGGGTTTCTACCGTGAGCTAGCGGACCAGGCAATGCGCGGCCAACCCGACCAGTTAGCGAGGGCTCCTCCCCCTGCCTGACGAATTGTCCCAAGACACGTTAAGTCCGATTTACTTGGGCGCCTGGACCATGCGCCCTGCCCCTCCCGAATATGAATTCGGGGAGGAAGAATCTGATGACCTCCCTCCGTCGGTATACTCAGAAACTACCGGGTACTACGGGGAAGCCAGCCCTCCGCCATCGGTGTACTCGGAGGCTACCGGGTACTACGGGGAAGCCAGCCCCCCGCCATCGGTGTACTCGGAGGCTACTGAGTGCTACGGGGAAGCCAGCCCCCCCGCCATCGGTATACTCGGAGGCTACTGAGTACTATGGGGAAGCCAGCCCCCCCGCCATCGGTATACTCGGAGGCTACTGAGTACTCTGGGGAAGCCAAACCCCCGCCATCGGTGTATTCGGAGGCTACAGAGTACTATGGGGAGGCCAGCCCTCCGCCATCGGGGTACTCGGAGGCTACCGAGTACTACGGGGAAGACAGTTCCCCGCCATCGGTGTACTCGGAGACAACCGAGGATTACGGGGAGGCCAGCCCTCCGCTAGCGGGGTACTCGGAAGCTACCGATCATTACGGGGAAGCCAGCCCCTCTCCGCCTGTGTACGCGGAGACCCCCGAGTGTCACGGGGCGGAGGAAGAAGAGGACTCGCAGCCGGTACACTCGGAGAATCCCGCGTACTACGGGAGGGAAGAGACCGAGTGTTACAGGGCAAGGATAAGCCCTTCCTCACCCATGTGCACAGGGAGGCAAACGATTACGGGAGGGAGGAGAGCGACAGCCTGACACCCTCGGAATACTGCTATGAGAAGCAGGAGGGTCAAGGAGAGCAGCCCTACCGGACTGAAGGTCGCTACTCCACGCTGTCGGAGGAGCGCATGGAGTGCTACGTGGAGAACCCTGGGGAGGTCGACGTGAGGAGTTATCACTCCTCAGAAGAGGAGGAGATGGAGGTCCAAGCGGGAGGAGCCGTTAGAACCCCGACTGTGCCCAGCCAAGGGGCGGATCGCTCGGCAACGTCGGTCTGGAAGACGAGAATGTCTCCCAAGCCCAAGAGCACGAAGGGCCCTCCGGTGGCGACAAAAGGAACTGTGCAAAACCCTAGGGGCGGAGCACAGTCTAGAAATCCCGGTGGGGGAGGGAAAGGAAAACCACCGGGCGCCACATTGGCAACCCCAGGAAGGCAGACCCCGCCGAACACGGGGTTTCGGTTGAAGGCGGCTCCCAAGCCCAAGAGCACAAAGGGTCCTCTTGTGGCGAGAAAAGGAAGTGCGCTCCCGGTTGAATGCGTCTCTCACGCACAAGAGTACAAAGGGTCCTCGTGTGGCGAAAAAAGGAAGTGCGCCCCGAAGTTGAATCGTCTCCCAAGCCCAAGAGCACAAAGGGTCCTCGTGTGGCGAAAGAAGGAAGTGCGCAAAACCCTAGGGGCGGAGCACAGCCTAGAGATCCCGGTGGGGAGGAGAAAGGAGAACCACCGGGCGCCACATGTGCAAACCCAGGACTGCAGACCCCACGATCGCGGGGTTCCCGCTGTTGAGACCGGTGGTCTCACTCATATCAATGCCTGTGTTTTTGTCTGTCCCCGTGTTTCTCCCCAATCCATTTTTCCCTCTTGTGCCATTGGTGTTGTATGTTCCTCTGTGTGTGTGTATGCAAGTCCCTGTGATGTCTAACGTGTTTTCCCCGTCTTCCCAGGGAGGGTGTTCTGAGCGCTATCGCGGGCGGAGCCTCTCGTGGAGGAGTCGACCCCGCAGGCGAGGTTCCCGGCGGTCCCGTGCCTGTCCAATGGTTGGGTCCGGGGCTTTACAGCTGCGCTGGGCAACCCGGGGCGGTGGTTGCCCTTAGTGGGGGGCTCTGTCACGGTGACGCTCCTGGACCCCTCCCCTTGGGCGTGTGTTTGCGTTGTCTGCGTCTAGGTCTGACCATGTATGTACTTCCGTGGGAGTGATGGGATGTGAGTGTGTTCATCGGTCTCACCTGTGGCTTGTCTCGTTCTCACATGGGTTTCGTGTAGTTTGTCTATTTAATGTGCGAATACGCAGTGTCCTGTGCTCGTCTTTGTTTTCTGTGAGTAAATGTTTCGTGCAGGCTACCTAGCCAGCATTATAAATATAAATAAATAAAACGTGTCTGGAAGAACGCAAGTATTCTCTACATTCTGTCCGTGAACCTCGCGTTACACCTTAATCAAATGAAACACCTGGGTGTATGGATTTGATCCTGTTGGTCCTAGGTATCTACTAGCATTTCATTACTAAAATCTGAAAATATTTGAATTTGATTCTTCTAAAAAATTAGAAGCAGATTTGATATGGTACATTTCACCTGTCCTTGTTTAGGTCCCTATTCTTTGTGTCTGTACTTGACTACTGAGGGAGAAAGAGAGACAGACAAAGAGAGAGGGAGAGGTGACAGAAGCAAGTGGATATACAGTAAAGGCTGAAAAATGAAGAGGGTATAAAGAAAGACAGTGACAGCTGTGATGTATTTCTAGGTGAAGCAGTCATTAGCTATAAAGTCTCACTGAAGATAATTCCAAACGTTAAAACCCTGTTAGGAATCAAAGTGACAGGAAAACATCATTTTGAATCACACCACAGCTAGTAAGCATAAAAGAGCTTGACTATACTGTGTTTAAATATTTGAATATATGTAGAAAATACTATTATTGAGAAACCGAAAGAAAATTGCATAGAGTAACAATCTAAAAGTCCAGGCTGTGCTATCAAATAATTTAAATAAAACCTACATAACGGTCAGTAAGTACACATGTAATTACACAATATCCTATCATGATATTGTTAGGAATAACACACACACACACAATCTAACACACTGTTGTCATATTGTAACTCCATAGTCATACAGAATGAGAGAGATCCTAAGGAATATCAAAGAACACAACACGAGACAGTAGCCCCAAGGGAAGCGAGCTGGCATCTGAAACAGACTAATGATCTGGGCACACCGTCATCCCATGGCTAACATGCTCCTTACCCATGTTCAGTTTCTGGAGAACAATGATGAACTCAGGATTAAGTTTCAGAGGGAACTGTACTGCCTCACTGAGATGTACCTGAACCCAGAGGTACTGAACCACACCATCCAGCCAGGTACATAATGCCATACCAAACCAACACATCCTCCATCTAATAATGGGGACTGTAACTTAGTGAATATTAAATGGCCAATGCCACATTGCCACCAGCACATTATTGTCCCCACAAGAAGTGAAAGATCACAGTTATAGTGTTTCAAGCAGGGCTACAAGGCAAAAAAGTTTGCCACTGTTTGGAAAATCAGACCCTGTCGTCATTTCATTCATGCCTGTATACAATCAAAGTCTGTAACATGAAGTTCCAACTCAAGAGAGAGGTGTAATTGTGGACTGACAAACACGTGGTCACTCTGCACTCTGGGACATATTCCAGTGCAGCTCTGATCATATCAACAAGTTTATGGAAGTGGTCTCAAATTTGATCAGGAAACTATTGGAGGACAGATGACCAACACAAAGAAAATGAAGAAACCATTCATTCTGCAGGCCCTTCAGTGCACTTGCAACTTTAAGCTCATTTAATATGGTCCATCATTTAATAAAACAGTGTATAAATCAGATGCATGTGGACATCTGAATATCGGTATGCAGGTAGTTAAACTATTCTTAATGTTGGTGTGCTGGACTGAGTTTTAATCATTTTCAATGTTATCAAGTGATTTGATGTAGAAAGCAGAGGGATAATCAGGACATCACATTAACCAATAACATTAAAGAGTCGGAAGTCAGATTTCTTGTAAATTCTAATAGTGATGATATTTTATGAACGAAAATGATGAAATAAAAAAAATCCAACTACAAATTCAAAGTTTACCCCCAAGCAATTACGAATGCAGACAAATATCCCATTAGACCTGAAGGGTAATTAAAGCCATTTAGCCCAATCCAACAAAATGAGCTAATTACCCTGACCAGTTAAAATAAATTGATGACATACAGTATGTACTTGATGCCATACCAATACAGCTCCTCGATTATTCCCAGCTCCAGATTATTCCCAATATAGCGGAATAACTCCTCACTATAATAAATTTGTCCCTTGGCAATTTTCTTAGGTCAATAAAACCTATGGTTGTTAAACCTACAAACAAGAAACCAAACCTCGATCACATAGAGCTTACTAATTGCAGGCCTATATCAAACATCACCTTTATTACAAAAATCCTTGAAAACGTGGTCTCTAAACAACTGCTCTTATGTGCAAAAGAGCGTAGTTTAAATATTCATACCCTGCCACATTACTGAAAGAGACTGAAACTGACCACAGTTGTCAATCATCTACTGTTGTCATTAGAGACTATACTATTGTCCTTGTACGTCCTGATGCCACATATCACAAGATTCTGATCAAGAGGCTTGAAAGGTTAATGAGAATTAAAGTTCATGCTCTCTCCTGGATTAAATCTTACTTGACTGACTGCTCTCAATTTGTCTGAGATCTGAAATCTGAATGACGAATCCTCCAATCTTACTAAGGTGAAGTATGGTGTCCCAGAAGGCCCTCTGCTCTTTTCCCTCTACTTACTACTGCTTGGTGTCATAATTTGCAAGCCTTGGCAATAGTTTTCATTCCTATGCTGATGACACCCATCTTTATCAGCCTAAGCAAATTACATCTCAAATCTTAATGTCTACCCTCATCTCTCCATTTTCTCATTTTATCCTCCGCCTCTATCATTTCTCCAAGCTGTTCCTGCCTCAGCACCTCATTTTTGGATTACACTCCTTGCTTCTGAACTGGACCATAATGCACCTTCAGTCCTTAAACTGAGCTGGATCATTCAATGATATGTACTATGACTACATATGCAGCCTACATCTGCATATATGCTAATAAATGCCCTCTTTCTATCTTTCTTTCTCTCTGAGCTACCCCTGCCTCTTTAAGTAGAATCCAACCATTGCTGGACCTTGCTACCATTCAGGTGGAATCCAGCCAAGGCTGAGCCTCCCTGCCCACATGTCCTTGGACCAGTCTCTACCACCACGAGGTTGTTTACTACTACTGGGCATATGTAAAGCTGATTTTGTGAGAACAGCTGTAAAAAGCACCATATAAATACATCTTGCATTGCTAATTACAAAGGAACAATATTACACCTATTACAATCCCTCACCTATGTTACTGCACACATATTTATTAATCTACATAGATTTTGCCTACTATGCGTTTTGTAAATCTACTATATTTTGTACTATTCACATTGTAGCCTACTGTGTACTACGTATGCAACAAATAGTTTTGATTTCACTCACACACACAGACACACTGTGTCTCTCTCTCTTTCTTTACAGGACTCGCCACAATAAATTTCTTTGCAGTGAAGATTTATTGTCATGAGCACATACAGTGCCCACAAAGAAAGCAAAGCAAAATCAATATCTCTCTCTCTCTCTCTCTCTCTCTCTCTCTCTCCCTCCATCCCTTCTCTCCATACACACAACACACACATGACATTTGAGACATGGCATAAATAATTAGTAACCAAGTCACACACCATTCATTAATTGGAAAATAATATAGAAGGAATGTGTTCTAAAATACCACAGTACACATACATGTGCTAAAATTAGTTTTCTCTGCAATATGCACATTATCTACATTATCACATGACTTTAGACCAGTGTTTACTAACAAATCAAGTAAATCTGTCTATGACTGGAAACTGTAAATATATTTTTAGGTGCTCTTTATCTTAATATGAAACAAATAAATTATTTAATTTGGATACATGTTTCAAGTAAATTACAAAGCAAATAACAGTTTTTATATATTTTTATTTTATTCTAATCATTCTAAAAGTTGTTACTTGGTAATAATGAAAAAAAGAACCACAAATATTCGCCTCACTATAATGTTTACTTAACTAGATTTTTTTAGGCTTATCTAGTTTAAACATTTAGACAAAAATTTATAAAGAGCAACCAATCATGAGGTTCTTATTCAAATAACTGCTAGCACATGTTTGAGCACTGCACAGAAGTGCTCCTGGCCACTAGGGTCACTGCTGAGGTCAAAGCTACCTCACAGAAGGATATTACTCGAAATGGTGACAACATGCCTGAAGCCTGAAGCTATTGACTAAACATATATGAAATTAATATCTGACTGTTTGCTAGGCAGAAAAGCACTAGCTCAAATCATTTATGAACATCATGAAACATTACCAGCTAACATTTTGCAGACAATTCTACAATCTTGTTCTACATACATTCTTGTTAAGCACTACTGGGATGATTTTTGTAATGTGTTACTACTTAATGTATTCAACTTAAGTTGTAAATGAATTCTCTAAACCATATATGAATACACCACTTACAATTCTTTTCCATAACTCCTGTTATACATCTATGGGATATGTCAGTCAAAATCAAATGTATTTATATAGCGCTTTTTACAACACGTTGTCACAAAACAGCTTTACAAGAGCATGGGTCCAGATCCTTAATGAGCAAGCGAGGGGCGACAGCGACGAGGAAAAATTCCCTGTGCGGGGAGTGTGAACATGTGAATATATGGTCCACAAAAGTTATACCAGTGCATGTATGCAGGTTGATAGGGGGTGTGAACCAATATGTGGACACATCACAAAACATGTAGATTTTCCTTTTCACCAGAGTATTCATTCAAATATTGTAAGTTAATGTTGTACTGTAACTGATTCTATGAGTGTGGATAATTTACATGAAGAAGGACGAACAATGTGCCCGTTTGTGTATCTTTTTCTGCATGCCTGGGCTTGGCCCCATCTCTTTTCTGAAGTTCAATTTACAGACGTCTTATACTGCACACATCCAGGCTTTGTTACATCACGGCAGGGAGAAACTATAGTACTACTAGGTGCTAAAAAGACCATTAACTGACATTTTCTTTTGTGTTGCTTTAATGGAAATGAAATGTCTGGAATGTGTGAGGGAGTTGGGAGTATGCCTGGAGTACTCCAACAGTTACAGATTCACAATGTGCCTGGATAAAATGACAGCATTGGCAAAATATGCTTTCTTCCAGGACCTATAAATCCAATGGTGAAAAAACAAGATTTTCTTTTAACCCGATTAAAATGTAACACTGCAAATCATCGAATATACAAAAGCACAACTCATATCAAACTGTTAGCGGTTATACAGCATCTGTGATACTGTGAATGTGATTTTTCTGTCTATGTTACATCACACACTGGGGGCATAGATTATGTGGCACACAAAGAGCTAAAAACACAAAATTAAGGATTTGTCCAAAGGATATTTGCTACTTTATTTCAGAAGTGCTATACAGAAACAAGACTGGGAATATGAAAATAGGAATAGGAGAATGCACCGATTCATTATTATCTTCATAGCCAGTTATATTATACATTGAGTACCTTTTACCTTTTAATTATCCAAATCAGGGTTTGTTGTCTCAAAAAAAGGCAATTATTAGAGCCCTGCACAAGAATGAATTGCAAGGTTGCAGACCATGAAAAACTCCATTCACTCCTTCACATCTGCAGGAAAGACACCTTCAAGCCAGACTGAAGTATGCTAAGGACAAAGAAACTGGAGAAAGATACTGGAAGCACGTCCTTTGGTCAGATGAGACAAAACTAGAGCTCTTTGGCCATAGAGACATTGCTTATGTTTAGAGGAAAAAGGGAGAGGATTATAACCCAAAGAACACAGTCCCCACAGTGAAACACAGTGGTGGGACTATTATGCTATGGGGATGCTAAGAAGGATATGTGAAGATTTGGAAATAAAACCTTAAGCAGTCATCAGAAAAACTTGGTCTTCCAACATGACAATGACCCAAATTATACATCATGAATCGCTCCTGGTGAAGAACTGATATATCAATACAATCCAGTTACCTTAAAATCAAACAAAAAACTGTTACAGTTTTAAATGTTTGTAATCTGTTCTAATACTATTATTCAATTTATGTGCCAATAATATGGTCTAAATCCAGCAAGGAAACAGCAAACTCGCAGGGCTAAAATACACTGGGTTAATGAGGGGACCAAACAAGAAACAGGTCACAATGATTAACAAGAGGCGTGGTACAAATAGAACCGAAATGACAACACGAACACATGATAAACGTAAACACAAGTGCATGGAACAAGGAAACCAGGAAACAAGTTACATGAGTGACAGGTGGGGTGGGGCTAGACGTGACAGTCTGTTTATAAAGTGGTGTAACTGGTATAAAGAAAAATAGCCTGAGAAAAGAGGTCTGAAAATAGCACCTGAGAGGACAAGTCCTGGAATTATCTACATGCTGAATACCACCCTTGGGCATGCAGGACTAAATCCCTTTAAAACAGAGTTCCATGCATACCTAAACACCTGAAAGTCAGACGACAGAAATGGTAGCCTACATTATATATAGAGAAAGAATCATCAAAGTAGAATTACTTTGTATAGAAATTTTTAATATTAAAGTGAAAGGTAACCAGTGTTGCCACTGAACTGTTACTGCACAGGCAATGCAGCTGGTAGCTAAACCTCAGCCTGATCAAATGCACAAGAAAATGTCAATAATCTTTGATACCCTTTATAATTTGAATCACTATCCAAAGATATCAAGATACCATAAATACTCATTAGCACTATGTATGTTCTCATTACCTGGGCACTTGAACACAAGTAAACTAAAATCTAGGCCGAAGTGTCCATAGACAAGATCTTTAGACTTTTGGACTTGTACAGTGGACAGTAAGCATCCAGATTCATGTTTGTGTGATTCCTCGTTTGAGTGCGTAATCCCCTTTTCACATCTAATAAAAAAATAGAAAATCGCCAATGACAAAATAATGAGAATTAACATGAAGCTATGCCAGTGGCTAACCATCCTCACCTTCATGCTAACTATACCTTTCTACCAACAAGCTAATCACATTACACGGACTATAATGACCTGAATTCAACATTTAATCTGACATTAGTGGCTAAACATATTAAAGATGATAATTTACTTGCATCAATCTCAAACTGGCCTTCCTTTTATTCCCAAACACGCGTGTTCATGCTGGTAATTACTACGCTAACCCCTAGGCTTCTTGATATAACGTGACTGGCTATAGATTTGACGTCATTTGAAATCCTGTCTAGTTGGGGCATAGTTTCCAACATGTGACATCAGGTGATTTTCCCAGGCCTAGCAAAGAACCTGTGTGCAATATTAACCCACAGTGGAGGGCATTTAGTCTTGATTTCTTGCGTCTCAAGCAGGGGTGGGCTGGGATTTGCTGCTGTTCCTATGAGGTCTCTTGAAGTGTTCACCTTTGCATGATATATATATATATATATATATTTATTTATTTATTTTGCCAGTACTGTACTGCTTATGCTGTTCATTCTAAGATAATAAAATGTAGATTAAAAGCGCATCAAGAAACAAATGATGAAGACTCACTCAGCAAGGTAGGATATATACTACATAATATTCAGAAATTATTAACTGTAAAAAAAAAGATTATTAGGAGCAGTACTGCTTGATTTTTGGAAGCAGATTCAATGCCAAGGATTTTGCCAAGGATGTTATAATTATTTTGTCTTATATTTGTTCTTGGTTGCACTAGCCTATAGACACAGAAATAGTTAAACTTTATCAAAAATAAAATTTAGCACATCATTCTTTCTAGCTGTTATTTTGATCACCTTTTTGTAAATATTTTTTTTCTTTTGACTTTCCAATTTGTCTTAAGGTCAGATCATGATCAATTTTGTTATTATCTGATTTTTCTTTTTGGTTAAGAGAACTGCCAGTACATATTGAAAGTAATCAGGTTTTACCTTGGCAAGTGAATGTGTCTAATTGGCAAACAGTTGAATCTCAGCTTTCATCACCCTATTTCATCAATTGCACAAAAGAGCTGATGATGTAAAATGTGGGCTTTGATGTATGCAAAATATTTCCACAAATCTAATAAATTTTAACTCCCCTCTGAACAAAGAAATATATCACCGGTAAAATCCAACTTAAGGCATCAATGGTAATAGTACACTAGTACTATTAGTCTACATCAAGCTTACCAGCAAAATAGCTTCACTGCAAATTAACTGGTAAATGAATTGCTAAAGATTTCTCATTTAATATATTAAAAATGTGAACTCTATAGGTTGTCCTATCATTCATGAAATATTTATATTTTCATTTTCAGGGACCAATTCTCCCACCTACCCTTTTGAGCTCTTGGAATCTCACCTCATTTTACAACAGAGCTATATGGGAGAGGAGCTCTTATAACAGTATAAATAGACCACACACATAGACATACACACTGTAAGACCACACTCAATGGCCTCTCACCATACAGGCTAAATCAATACTGTTTCACATATGCCAGGCCCTCTGGCCATTTTGAGCAAAACATTTTGTATCAGTGCCATATGAAAGACTGATATGTTTGTCACTTAGTGATAATCAAAAAGGGTGGGGGTGTATGTGTGTCTTTGTATATGTGTGTGTCTGTGTGTGTGAGAGAGACAGAGTGAGTGAGTGAGAGAGAGAGACATGGGCAGCCCTCCATAGGAATTCCAGAAGCTTTAAAAAAAGCTAATCTAAAAGTGACACTTGTGTTGTACCCGCTACATGGCATCTATGGGGGGTTTATTTTAGAATGAGTTGGAACTAAACTTATTTTTGGACCAAAATGCACAAGTCTCACTCCTCTGGTCTGTTTACTGCATAAAATCTAACTGATACCTAATGAAACATAACACCAGAAGCATCAGATACTGTAACGCTTTCATAAAGCAGAGCACAAGACACAAATGAGTCAGACAGATCCGATGACCTCTGGCTAGCTTCAGGCTAGATATTTCTGGTTAAACTTCAAGCAGAAAACAAAAATCAAAGAAGGTACAAAAATCTAAAGACTGACACTAACTTGTATGAATCATGACTTCTGTTGCACTTTTCTGAAGTTCTCTTTCTTTAACGCTAGATCCACAAAGGGAAACTGAAATGAGATCTGCACAGTAAAAGGACAGATTACTCAATGTCCATGCACCCTTGCACAGCTGTACTGTAATCATTGTCCCCTTTGAGGAAACTGAGAGGAGGCACACATGCCTGTCAGGAAAGTGCCACTATCCATAAACTGAGTAAACTAAGAGCACGTTTTGTCATTTCCTTTACTACTGAGTGTGTGTTTTAATAACCTGCAATTTACAGAGTTTGCTTTAGGAATTAAAACAACAGAGTATCAGTTAGACTGAACCCCATAAAGAGCAAATATTGAAACCCCAGTAAGCATAGGTGTCACCTTGTGATCTTATGATTATATACAGTTCAGTTGAATCTCTACTCTAATACTTTATCTTTGCTTAATACTAATACTTTGAATTTGACCTCATGAATATGATTCATTTTTGATTTTCTAAATAAAGCAGGACAAATATGTCATCGTCTTGGCATCTGCTTAAACATCTAATGATATCTAACGATAGAGGGTTGACTAATTCTGACATCATCTTTTATTCATGGTTTGGATGAGGCCGTGGGTTTTATTTGTTCCAGGAACACTAATGCTAATCAATGAGCTGGGCTAAAGTGACAGTAGCTGCTGTAAGTGCACATACACATTTGCACCCTCAGTATCTCATACGCATCCAACCCTGTTCCTCTCTTCCTATTGCGCTGATATAAAATTGAAATTCAGAATTAGACCAAACACCTATGGGTAATAAAATAGTAAATTTTCAAATATGCTTTGTCTCTGTTTCAACTGACCACTCAAAAACACTCAAAAATCCAATTGTGCTGATATTTTCAAATAACAATACCAATACATATCAGTCACATATCAGTATCAGTCAAAATTAAATTTCTAATTCTCTATATAAAAATGCCTCTTCCTTACTTACTTTTCTTGCTTATTAAGCATCACACTTTTGCCCACGTTTCACACACTCTCCCTGAAGCACACCGAAATGCACATACACACAATACATATCCATAATGAAATGGGTTCATCCAGTGCACTTTGCTCAATCACTTTAAGTGATTCAGTACCAATAAGCTGACACAAGGGAAAATGCTGAGCAGACAAGCAAGATTAACCATTCCATCATTTTGCACATATAGCATTTCTTAGCTGTATACGCATATATGGACACAGAAACAGAGATTAGAAATATATTTTTAGTGTGTATTTACTTACCAACTCTTCAGCTCTGGTGAGAGCTGCTGATGAAGAGCCAGTGAGAACCCAAAGAAACTGTCCTTCTCACCCTCCTTGTTCAGAGTATCTGTAGTATCCAGATTAAATCCTGAGACCAGGGCAGGGAATGCCAGTATCACCAAGAGCAGTACAGCAGCACGGCCCATAATCAGAGACACACGACTTCTGTGTGTGTGCTGGAGATCTGTGGTGCGGTACAGATGTCCACTAAACGAAGGGTCCCACATCCTGGTATGGATTCACCGTGTGGTCCTGAAGACTTGCTAGAACAGCATATGAAACCAAAATGAGTGTCCAGATTTCTCAGTCCTGCACTCTACTTCTTATCAGCCTGTGAGAATGCAACAGTGGCTGTGTCTGAACTGGTTTGCTAGTGCATGTGTGTATGAGATTCTGAGGGGCAGAGCATGCAGTATACCCCCATGGGTTTTCACCCTCGTTCTGAGGCGGAGACACACAGAGGACAAGTGCTTTGAATAGCTTACTTACTCCTCCCCCTTCTCTTTTTCTCTTCCTTGCCCTCCCTCCTCCCCACCCTCCCTCACTCCCTCCCTCCATGTTTCTCTTTTTCTTTTAGCTGACACCAACACACAATGGACTACTGCCAAAATACCAGACAAGGTTGTCAGGATACTTGGACACTACTGAATAGAAAAAAAGAAAAAGAAGCAGAGGCTTTACCTGTGTTTACTGAGGAATAAGAGTGAAGAAAAAGAGAATAAAAAAAAAAACAAGAAAGTGGTAGGAACTGAGTACAAAAATCTGATAAAAAACATTGGTAGAGGTTCACACAAGACACGACTTATGAAACTAACCTTAGCAACAGTCACCACTCTAATATTGCACAGTGACTCAGAAGATGAGATCACGTAATACTATACATAGTGGCAAGAATATATAGCCAGTAATGAAGGTATAAGAAATAGATATAAGAAATTTTGAAGAGCAAATGAAAAAAAAGGAAATAAACATAATTTAGCAACAAAAGGGCATTTTATTGGTGTATTCAACAATTAACACATTACAGTCACAAGTGACACTGCAGCTTTTCAAAACAATTATTACACAAGTTATTTGAATGCCATTCTGATACCAAGAATAGAAAGAAGAACAGATAAAACCCACAAAACCACTCAACTTACCAAACTAAAGTGTTTCTAAACAGCAACAGTTACCACATGGGTGAACAAGAATACCACCCAATGTGGATGTGAACAATTTATACTTTTATAAAGACTTCACACATCATAGCACATATACAGTATTTTCATAAATATAATAAAAAAAAAGGTTTCCATACTGTTCCATCATGCAAAATGCACATTAAAAAATTCACAGGGTCATGAAGAGAGACAAGCTTTGAATTTGGTCAAAGAGAGGACATATGTATTCTGTGTAATATTATTATTATACATATTTATTTTTATGTTTTTGTACCATTACAGGCAAATCTTCACAACTATGTCCAAATTTATTGCATAGCCCAAAAATACAAAGGCCATATTAGTCATGCCCTAAATGACAATCATCAAAGGAATGTAGGAAGTATTTAGGGAGTAACAACTGCATGAATCAAGGATTGTGCTGTAATTACAATATTCTGAACATTTTTCATCTCTTCTATATGCAGTGATCTACTACAGTTCAGTTGGAGTCTTGTAAATCTGCCTGCATCGTGGAGACATTTGGACACAGCTGTTTTTGACTTGACCAGCATCTTTCCTCCTTATGCAGCTGTCAGTTAAGGCCTCTAAAGACAACAGGGACGGAAATGATGTTTCACAAGAATTTCATGTTCAGTCTACTGCAACATAAAGGAGTAAATACAGATACTCAAGGAATTTACCCTCATCTGAAGTACATTGTAATCAGTCACCTGAAGTAAATTCATGCTGGCTAAAAGATTAAGACTGGAATATGATGATGTGATCACAACATGATCAAAAAAGAGACTCACGTTTAGTCATAGTGATCTAAGCTCTCATCACACCTTTCCTCCATTGGCAAAATGACCTAATTTGCCTGTTGTGGTGAGTCTTAGTGTGTTAATTTCCTTGGCCACCCACTGGTTCCCTGAGCCCATAGAGATGGGCAGAGTCCTCCATTCTCCAAATGATCATCAAAGCATCAAAGAAGGTTGCACAGTGGTTGTGTCTGTAAGATGGGGGCTGGCTGCACCAAACATGTGAACATAGAGCCCCATCCACTCCACCACTCCATGCCTCCATCACTCTCCTCATCAATGATTCAGTCTCCTCATCTTACACTCATACTGTCAGTGTGCCTGTCACAGTGTGCCTGATTCTGCTCACATTTCAGGACTAATGGACAACATCCACCACATTCTGTTGCAGTCCTGCCAATATTCCTCTTCATATGTCCTCTGTTGTTGGTGGGCCAATGACTTCAGGGAGGAGTCTGGAGAGCATTCAACCTCTCCAGCTTCATGTTGGCCCAGATGACTATGAGTTCATCATCATGCGTGCGATCTCTCCTGGACTTACAATGATATATTATCCTGGTCTATGGAGTGTAAGGAGTAAGGAGTGTAAGTGTAATGTCTCTAGCTGCAGATCATGGCCACCACTATTGAGAGCTCTGTCCAACAAAAGGTGGACACTGTGCCGTAAGCAGATTGGGACCTAGCTGAGGTATTTAGTAAACACCAGCCCACTGAACTCCTGCCTCACATTACCTGGGACAGAGCTACTCATTTCCAAGTGCTACACCACCTCACTCACTTGTTTACCCTTTGTCCTACTGTGAGATATTAAAAAGATATAAATCAATATCGCTCTCATACTAGGGTTCATCTGTCAATCCACTTACCTGGCATCCTGTAATATAGGATAGTAGAGGGTAGTTTAACTCAGGTAGTAGGAATGCAGTGATGAGGATTGAAGAGTGGTGTCGGGGGCATAATGCCATAGAAAGACAAAAACACAAAGGAAACATTCATTTAACATTGATATTATACCAACTTGATTTAAAGTGTTTCCCAACTGTAACAAAAAATTGAGCATGTACTCACGAAATAGTAAAGAACCTTTTATCTCCTACATCACTCACTCTGTTGTAGTGACCCTCACTATTGCTTTTCTATCACACACTCAATGTACTTGGCGATTATCTGCTCTTTACATACTCTTCACCTTTGGTGGGGCCAAAGGCAGGTAATTGTACATTTGTACACTTGCAGAAAGTCAGGGATTTTGCTGTCAGCTGTATCAAGATGAGAACTGCTTAGCTGACCATGAAAGTAAATGTTGACTGCAGAGCTAATGATACTAGCTTAAACAGAAATGGGTTAAAGTAATAAAAATAACAAATGCTTAATCAAATGCATACACTTAGACTTAAACTGCAATAACATTTTAATGAAAGTCAAGTCTAATCATTGAAGAATATTGTCACGGTGGGCCGGTCCCAGTCCACAGTGGAGACGCCCATGGCCACACTCAGTTCTCTTATTTCATGGAGAAAGGCCCCTCTATATTTGGCTAATCTTTTGGCTAAGTAGTATACTCCCTCTTGTAGATTAAGGTCAGATGACTCCTGGTTGTCCCCAGGTTTAGGCTGGTGGTAGGTCTTTTAGTGTTGCTGCCCTGCTCTGTAACTCTCTTCCCTCTTCTCTTTGTTTCACTCCCTCTCTCTCCAAGTTCAAAACTCTCCTTTAAACCCATCTTTTCTCTCAGCACTCATCTGTTTGATTTTTTTAACCCTTTCCTTCTGTCATTACCTTGGTGCCTCTGTAAGTTGTTTTGTGAAAGGTGCTATAAAAATATAACTTATTATTTTAATGTGTAATCAGTGATCTACTATCAGACAAAAAGATATGGATGATTTTAAAGGCCAGGAGAATCTTAATCACTCTTCTTGCTCACAGAGCATAGTTTTGCATCAGGAATTAAATGTCTAACTCAAACTCTTTGCATTAGAACTTACTAATTCAGCAGCAATAGCAGCTTCAGAAAGACAAATTCTCATTGAAACACCACACTAATTCTCCAGTAAGCCAAATTTTCCCAATAAGATAAATTCTCAAATATTGTAAGTTTCTCAAACACCTTCCTGCTAACTCCTTAATGAGCTTCTTCAACTTGTCTTTGGCCACCAAAGCAAAGGTCTGCATCTTTTCTTGGCCCCTTCACCTGAGAGAACATTGCCTTGATGGCTGCCTTCATGGCAATTGACTCCTAGCAATAATCTTGAAAGGAGATGCTAATGTGTTGAACAAGTTGGCCCTTAATAACTCACTATTCAGACCACTTTCCCTTTCTCGGGTGATATACTGTACCTGGTGCTGTATGTCGAGCACACTGTTCTCACGGTTCAGCTGGTATGCCAGAACATGGACAGCATAGTCTTTGTTAATTATGGTGTCCATAAAGTCCTTGTAATATTTAAAAATCCAGGATTCTTCTGGAACGTTCTGACTAAACTAGCTATGCATTGTTCCACCAGACAGCATTTATTAGGCATGTGAAGTTTTAGGCACTGCTTGTATTCTTCAATCTCTACTTTGTCATTGTTGTATTCTGGAAATCAGAATTGTACTGTTAGACCAGTAGCTTCACAATTTCCTTCAGTTATGCTGCGCACTGGTGAGGCAGTTTATTCTGTCATTCAGTTCCTTTCTCACAGGCAAAAATGGGAAACTTCATATTCCATTTACAACCCAGTCAATTGCTTCACTGTATAAGAGCCTCTCATTTGACTGTTGATAACATGCCTCTGAATTGCTTTTGAACAGTTTGCTTCAAAATGTAGGCCCATATCTGCTTCTATTTTTGGTTAGAGTACTTCATTAGGATAAAGCCACTCCTGGATATTAGGTGGTTTGGGTGTTTGTGGGGTGGACAGGTATGTTGTTGTGAGTGAACACTTTAGGCATATCAATATGCTTTCAGTCTTTCAACCCAGATACTTCCAACTCTGATATCACAGATATGACTGTTAATGAGCTGTTAATGTCTTGACCAACACTAGTGTTGGTGTCACGATTCCTGGCATTCCTGCTTCTCACCACAATGCCTCCTCATGTTTTTTGCATTGGTTTTACCATGCGCTTATGTTTACTTCCTGGTTCAGTCCATGTGCTTTTGTGTTCAGTCATTCAACACGCAAAAAATCGCAGTAGGAATAACCAGTTTATTGTCAAATGTTTTGCACAAAATCAGGACTTAAAGGCTTAAGCTAAAATAACAAATAGGTGACAAAGGATAATGGCAGTTGGGTATGACGAATAGAGAAAAAAAAGTTCTTTAAGCTAAAAGCCTTATTAGAGAGTCATATTTAATCTCTGGTGATACACACTTCCATATGTTTTGGTGATCTACTCCATGTTTATGATGAAAGTGTAACATCGCCTGGAGTGTGCATGCTGTTGATGGATCAAAACAACTTGATTGGTGCACCTCTTCTGCCTATTTACATAATGTGACTATTCACCCTGAATACTTCTGACTATTCACCCAAGCTTTTCACTCACTTTTACACCTGTGTTAAAGTAACATGGCACCAAAAGTGATTTGATTTGGATCAAAACAACTTGATTGGTGCCCCTCTTCTGCCTATTTACATAATGTGACTATTCACCCCAGCTTTTCACTCACCTTCACACCTGTGTTAAAGTAACATGGCACCAAAAGTGATTTGACTACAAATGATGAGGTTTATCACTAAAAAAACAATGACAGAACCTGTCTGGTACCAACATGTTTATAAGAAGGTCTGCACTAACATAAGATTTATGAAACTGTAGTACAGTATCTATATTCAGTAACATGATGGACACATGTTGAGCTGGACTTGGAATTATTCTTTACTAGATTAGTCACCCTTGCAATATATGAACAGTGCTGCCACCTACTGGTACATGAAAATAACAGTAAGTGCAGCAATACACAACAGTGTAGGCCCTTTGTGGCAGCCCACTGCTGTTTTCACTGGAGTCTAAAGCTACACTGCCACCATATGGTAGAAGCCTCAACATGATTCTGTTTTATCACCAGTTTTTGTATATGAAATGTCAAGTTTATGTTCAATTCCAAATCGAAGGAAATGTGAGTTGCCAGCAGACTACATGAAACATGGAATCAGAACATGTGTAAAAAGTAAATGAATCACAGCTGCATTGGTAAAGCCTGTATCTGTGTGCATATGTGTTTGTGGGTGTGTTTCTGTGTGTGTGGGTACATTCGTCACAACTGTCACTTGTCTCGTTACCATTATGAGTTGTACTTGTTCCTTGTTTATGTTAAAGAATCTAATGTTTGTTGATGGTAAGCTTGTCGCGCATCTTTGTTGAAGCCTAGTCCCTGTTCAGTGTGCTATATGTTTGTGCTAAGTCTAGCCTGTGTTCTTTGTTTGCTAAGCGCTAATGCAATCTTCAAATAAACGTATCTGTGTGTGAACCAACGCCTCTGCCTCGGCATCTTGCTTCCCCCTCGTTACGATTTCATGGTTTTGGATATTTAGCCTTTGGTGAAATTTGTGGAAAAGGTAAATGCTATAGTGATATTATATGATGAAACTATGGCTTTTAAAGTAAAAGCATGCAATGGTGATTTCCTCATCTCACACAATTTATTGAAACAAAAGCCAAACAGTCATGGGTATACCCCAACAAAAATGTGTCTCTTCTGTGTGCCCTAGAGCATCAATTACAGCTTGACAACATCTCATGCTGTTCACAAGTCGACTTTATTGTATGCTGAGGCATGGCATCCCACTCTTCTTGAAGGTCATTGAGGTATATAGAATATATAGTAAAATATTTTTAAGTACATGAGCATGAGCAGTGGGCAATCCACATTTTTGTTTAATTGCCCAGAACTACCTCTATGTATATATGTATTTATATATACTGTGTGTGTGTGTGTGTGTGTGTGTGTGTATATATATATATATATATATATATATATATATATATATATATATAGCATGATACAGCATGATGAGGAGGACTGTTTAAATACCAGTTCTAACTGATTCAGGAAATTTATTGGCCCTGTCACACAGTATCTAAATCCAAAAGAAAACCTCTGGAAAATCCTTGGTTACAAATGGCCAAGAAACCCACAAAAGTCACTGAACTGTGAACGAGACTAGAAGAAGAGTGGACCAAAATCACACCAGACCAATATGAGAGACGATGTCCTGTAGCCACAGATGTGCTGAACTCATTCAAAGCAAAGGCCTGTACACTTCCTACTGATTACTGACTGTTGTAGCCTTCAGTTGTAGTCTTACTCTGCTATAGTCATTGCTGTTCTCTAATTATGATCACGTTTTTGCAAAGTAAATGTTTTACTTTGTATGTTGATATGCTTTGGTTATTTTGTAAAACACTGTTCTAGTGGCATGGTGAACCCCTTACAAATTTGGACACTTGATTAGAAATAATGTAATCTACATTGATATAGTAAGAATACATTTTCTGATGGTTACAATATATATATATATATATATATATATATATATATATATATATATATATATATATATATATATATATATATATAATTTGAATGGAGGTACTTCATCAGGGCAAACAAAGTGCTTCATATTATATATACAGTACATTCATTTCCAATATTTATATTTGCCTTAGAAACAAACTTGCTCACATGATTTAATAAAAAAAAGTCAGGTGTGTCCAAACCTTTGGTGGACTGGAACTGTACATAGCTACATTTGTCTTTTAAATGATATTTATTGCCTAGTATAAAAGGGTCAAAGTTGTGGTGCATTTGGCTTTACAAGACCCTATGTTTGTTTCGCTCGAAGTGTGACGCTTGATAATTGTAAAGTGTAACTTTGGCCTCATGGGGGCACTCTTAGTAAGTAAATTGGATTCCTGATAGCAATATGAGCAGTATGACATGGGTTATCCCTTATAAGCTCATGAATTTGTAACCTACTTCAATTCATATTCACCATTAGAAATGTGCATGCTTTTTGTATAACACAGAATGAAATAATAATAAAAAGCTAAAATACTAAAATTATTTTTTTATAACAAATGTTCTGTTGATCTGTTGCAACTGGTAAACTGGAAAACATATAAATTTATTTATTAGGTGTATTCTAGGTTAAATTACATGAAGAACTACAATGTAAAGTACAATGTGCTGTAGTAGTAGGAAAAAAGAGGAGTTGTGGCAATGCCTACTAATGTCTACAGTCACAGTGATTGCAATGGCCTGTGAGGTTGAAATACTCAGAACCATTTTGTGCTTTGTAGTAATGGTTTCATAACAATACTAGACTAAAGTGTGCACTAATTATAAAAGGCAAAATATCAAAAGGGTCACAGCAGTATAACCGAGTTAGAACTGAGAGCAACTGAGGGTGATTGCATGAATAAACATAGCTATAAGATAGATAATTGCAAGAGAATGTACAATATTTAAGTTACATTATATACAAGTAAATGGATGTGAGTGAGAGAAAGAACAAGGAATCAGTAATGTTATGGAGTGTAATTTTATGCCAGGACATGCTGTGAATGGTATGTTGGTAATTACAGTGCTCTGTGTTTTGTACGTTCACGGAAATGACTGCCAAAACACACCTGCACAATGCCTCATGCCTCAAGCGTTTGCCACGTTCATACACATTCATACACATTCTTTCACACTTAACACACTCTTTTTCTTGTAAACTTGCCCATACTCTTGCACTAACTGAAAGATATGTATTAAAAATAAATTTTAAGAGAATTTAGGAATCACATATTTTTAAGTTTCTTCCGGTTTTCTAGATTTACACACAGCATATGCCACTAACTCTAGGTCAGTGCTCTTTTTCAGTTGCCTTCCCATCTTCATGGGACTATTCTACCTGTTCACTGCCCTCAGAATCTCCCCTGCCTAAATGGGATCCATTTTGAAGTTTTCACTGATGTTTGGTTTAGCCACCGTATGAGCTGAGAGGCCTACTGTCTAGTCTTGGTGGGGGTCAAAAAGTAGGTTTGTTTTCCTGTGTCTCCTGTGTACCTAGAAGTGGTCTGCTCTGTGTTTTCCCATCAGCTGTGCAAACTCCTTCTGCCCTTTCTGTTTGCATTGTTTTTCCACATCACATCATTGATGTAAATTCTATGCAGTCCTCTCACAAAATTATAATTGAAGGGGTATTTTTGCATATTTGCAACTTGGCTGGTGGTCCTTCCCCTATAAATGTTAATGTTGTTTGTGGCATGCATATTTTTGTACATTCCCACAGCCTCCCACTTAATCTGTAGGTTTGGTTGTGTAGCTCCTTGTGAGTTGGCGGATTGACAAGTCTATTCTCATTTTTTACACAACCATATTAAAGTGCATTAATAAAGTATGCTCACATTTATCCTATGCACCAACTACGATAACTAATAAATGGGCATCACATTCATCAATTGAGCCCTTGCAATGAAAAATCATGCATACCTATATACTGTTCTTCCACGTTCTACAAAAAAAGAAAAAAACATTTATATAAAGCGTAATTGCAAGTTTTATTTTTAAGTGCCAACATCAACAGAGGTAAGCCTACATAAAGCATATTTAGCATTTAATGTAATTTTAATTTTAAAGGTTGTGCAAAATGAAAAAAACTAAAATAACTGATTAAACATAAGGGGACATGGCTGATATATGTTTTTTCTTTGCAAGGGCTCAATTATGGAAGAAGATTCCAGGGTACACTGTAGTAAAAGATGCAAAAGAGATACATTGGGTTTCCAAAGAAACGACATTTCAGACACAAACTGTGTGTGTGTGTGTGTGTGTGTGTGTGTGTATATATATATATATATATATATATATATATATATATATATATATATATACACACACACACACACACACATACAATATATAATCTTTGCTGACACAGTGTCATTTTGATTTGCAGAAATGTTCAAGCTGTTCTTTCTGGAATTTTTATAGATCACCTAATAAAGTTATCCTTATATTATCCACTAATCCGACCCTTCAATCATTATCCCTTTGCACCCTACAGTTATCAACAAGAATGTACCCATAACTAGACACTAGTTCTAGAAGAACCTCAAAGCTTTCCTGCAAATTCATTTACTGCAATCTCATACTCCAGCCATTAATTTCATGATACTACTCCTGCAAAGAATGTGAGATCAGAATCAACAGTTAAGCTTTTCAGGCGATGATTTTTGGATGCTTGTATCTGTACTTACAACCAAACCTTAAACCCACTTAATAAACTCATCCAAACCTAATCCCAGTACATTAAACCAGCTAATTAAGATATTCTGATATAACTTTGCTCTTTCCAAATATACAGCAAGCAGTCTTCCACCAGCCTTAAGTCCACATTACAGCTACAGTTCTTTCTTGGGGTGTTGTCTGAGTCAGCTTTATCCGGGACTTGCAGTGGCAGTGGAGGGCTCGCCATCTGGTGCAGAGACACTAGTTAACGAGTTAAAGAGCTAATGTGGTAGTTATAATACAAATTAATACTCAAGTGTGTTATTTGAGTTGTCTAAATATTTTTCAGAATATAAATGTTTCCTGGCTGATCATTATTAAAATATTTTTTATAATATTTTTATAATGCAGTCACCATTAATGAAAACTGTTCATTTTAAGCTGACAGTTAAGATTAATTAATTAATTCAGCATATCAGATTTGAACAGATAACAATGTCTGCAGTCTGAACAGAAAAAAAACCTTGGAATCCAACTCCCTTTCACAAATCACATTGTAATTGTCCTACCATCATTTGGTGCTGACAATTTGTCAAAAATGTGTACAAAGCTAGCTGGACATTTCCTTTATCTAAAATGTAAATGACAGTTAAATCTCAATATTACTAACATTGTTGCTTGACTACTAATACCACTATACACTAATCACCATATTGCAGACATGATATGGACATGTGAGCAAATGTAACTGCAGTCCAAACAAACCTGTTTTGGTCAATTATGACTTGCAGAGAGGAAATGCAAAGAAACAAAAACAGATTGGCGGTGTGATAAAAAGACCATATATAAAATATTGTGGCATATTCAGGGAGGGTTTAGTGGAAAGTAGGTGTGGAAATTAAAGTTGGTGAAAATAATGTGGAACGTCTGTATATGAGTGTTGAGTTGCAACAATGTAAACAGGTGGTGGAGGAGCACTAATCACGCTGCAGTATGTAATCACATTGTACTTAAGCACTCTGCTTACTTTTTACTAAATATGCTTGTTGATTTGTTGTTGCATATCTGCATGAACCAGACAACTGCTAAGAAGTTTAAGTTTGTGTTCTTCTTAGACTTTGACCTGACTCATAGCCCCGACTCTCCAGTGGACCACCAGTGGTCGCTGTAGGATTATTTACACAGGGTTTACTGTGGGTTTACCAAAAGCACTTCTCTCTTGCAGACTGGCTGCTTTTGTTCTGTTAAAGTGGCATAAAAGCAACTCCAGAGTTGAGCATTCGATAATAATATGCAAAAACTTGTATTGTTATCTCACAATTGTAGTCACTGAGCAGTCTGGTAGGGTCTGATTTATTCTTCATCTGGCATTCCTGCACAGACACTGCAACGGCATATATCGAAGAACACTGGCAGAGCGTAAACGTGAAGCTTTGCATTTATGACTCTTTGTTCCCTTATATATTCTCGGGCTCTTCCATAAAGAAAGATTAGGTTTAGACACAGTAATGCTATTTTAGGATATGGCACTTATTGACTGTCAGCTAACATCAATGTACAGTAGTTAGTTAGTTTTCACTTGCAATCATTAACCAATTTACTGTAATAGTGATTGTAAGTGCAGAATGTAATTGCACATTGCCTGTATTGTTTTTATCCACCAATCACATCTTCCTTCCAACAGGATTTCCACCTATCAGAAAACCCACCAAGACAGTGTCATACAATCACAAATTCTTAAGTCCACAGATCTTCTGAAACTGGAAAATCACTTCCATATGTGCATTGAACTCCTTTTAAAACCATTTGTACTCCTCTTTGCTCCTTCTCTGTCTGATCATTTGGACATTTCTGGATTTTTACAGAGTCTGTCTTAATCAAAACAACCTGGCACATTTTGGCTCTGGAACACACTTATGGTAATTCAATCAGTGTGAGAGCAAAAAGGAAAGCACAAGCAAATGCTGAACTTTTCGCTGACTGAATTGCAGCAATGCGCTCAAAGAGTAAGAAAATAGATGGTTTTCACCAAAAGGAAAGGTAGGGAAAACACATCCTAAAAAATGTACAGGAGAAAAACGAGAGACAGAAAGGAGTGGAGGTTTGAAGTTAGGAAAGGAGAAACAGATTGAACGAAGGAAAACAAGTGCAGAGCATTGGGGGAATCGGACTGTAATGGCAGTTGACAGAGGTGGGTTCACTGCAGGTTCATGATGACATCATTGGCTGATTTTAGGGAAGTTTATATAGAAAAGCTACTCACCTCATGTCAAGCACATGTAGCAGTGTATGCTTTGTACATCTGCACATCCATTCACAGATGGTTGTAAAATACTGCAATGTAAGAATACATACTTTTTACTTCGAGGTGAATAGCTGTAATTTTATTTTGTGTGTTTAAATGTGGCTATATGATTTTAATGATGGTCTGTGCTAGTGAGTCTGAGAGTGCATGTGTGTTTCAGACTGTGCAGTGCCACTGTGCCAGCTGACCTGTGTGTGTATATATTTGTGTGTGTGTGTGTGTGTTGTGTGTTTCCTTCATGGCAGCAGTTAAAATGTGTAAATTGCTCCACATTGGAACTGCTGTGGAATGAATGAGGTCCTTCATTACTCAGGATGTGTGTTTAACTTTATAACCCAAAACTGACAACTGCTCTGTTCTCTCTCTCTAACTCTCTCCTGTACTTGCCAGTTTTCAAGTGTAGTACAGTGCGTTCTCTCTCCCTCTTTGTGTGTGTGTGCGACACTGTGTTCACTTCAGATGTTTGGGTATAAAACATTCACAATTAGAATGAGAGACTTATTCTGGGAGTGTGTAAATAAGCATGTGTGTATCAAAACATCTAGGCCCCTCTAGATGCTTCTGATGTGTGACACACACACACACAGGCTTCACATGACATCAATCTAATTGGACAGGGATAGTGATCTCATTACCGACAGCTTGCTGTTGATTAAAACCTGCCGTGGTTGCCCCCTCCTTTTTTCCCCTTCCCCTCTTTCTCTCCTTCTCTTTTTCTCCCTCCTTCCCTCACTCGCTTGCGCAGCCCCAGGCTCACACCGCTCTGCGGTTTCTCCTCCACTCGCTTCCAAATGGGGCCCCATTTTATGTCCTCCAAAAACTCACTCACCCATTCCATTTCTCGTCCTAGTCCCCATTTTAGGACTTCATAGTTTGGGCCCTGTTCCTCCATACATTCCTCATATACATATTGACTTTAAGATATTTTGCTTGATAGATTGCTTATTCCATCTTATAACCACTGTAGGTACTGCACTTTTTGTAAGTCGCTCTGGATAAGGGCGTCTGATAAATGCCGTAAATGTAAATGTAGGTAGGAAAGGTGTCTTTGTAGTTTGTGGTCAAATAGAGATTACAATTGGGTACTTGGTGTTCATTCTCTGGCTATTCAAAATATTCTATCACAACAATCACAATATGTTGAGGTGATGTAATTATCTATAAATAAAGTTCTGAAGTCAAAGTACATTTACTGTCTGGTCAAAAATTTCTTTAAAGGTATTAGTTCCATGTTACATTTAAAGGCAAACAAATAATATTATTTTGTGTGTCTCCCACCTCTGTACAATTAACTAAAAATTGTTAAACTTATTGTTTTCTGATTCATGAGAGTTGCTACTCAATCAGATCACTGAATCCATTTGACTTGACTAAGATCATGATTGCAATGAACACTTAAGCAACATTGGACATTGTTTTCTTCAGTAACAACTACTATACACTGTACTTTAAGAATAACAACACTTATAGAATAACACACACATATACATTCATCATAAATCTCCACCCTCTTCCTCAGTACACTTCACTGACACTGAAACACAAACACCACTAACCTTTGACTTTTCTGTTTCCACACACACACACATATGGCTACTGGAAGAACTTGTACAACACCACCGATGTGGCATGTACACTCCTTGAAAAGAACTTGGGAGTTCTTGAACAATGCAAATGGAAAAGAACTTTTGTGCTCCCTGGGTTTGGTCTCACAGTAATGCCACAGCCATCTGTGGGTGGGCGTCCAGAAAAACACAACTTACAGTCACAGCAGACAATCACTGGAGTCTGTTAGATCATTTATTCAGAACTGAATGAGGTAATTAGCACTGTCCTCCAAGTGTCTCCTGCCAATCAAAGCATTGCTACAGCTCAAAGAAATATGTGGCCTGGCTCCATATCATGGGCAGGAACACATTGGCCCTCACCCTTCCATGGATGATATGATATGGTAGCAGGAGAAAAATGTCAAAGCAGAAATTTGCCAAGGGGAAGACATTTGGGCAAAAAAAAAATCTGGATATGGGTAATATTTTACTAGTATAAGGCAAAAAGGCAAAAGGTGGTTGAGAACATAATTTGGAGTGTGAGTAAGAGCGCTGCTGAGAGACCGTGAAACAGACAGTGAGAGATTGTTTTGAGGTTAGTTTAGTCACATGGTCACATGGTCAGGTCACATGGTCAGGGAAAGAACCGAATTGATTCAGGGGAGCCCAGATGTCATGACTTACCTTCAGGGGGTCAGAATTGCATTCACCTGTGAGCTGAGAGTGAAGACACACCAATATTAAAGAAAGACTTTGGGAATATTAGATTGTGTATTTTCCTTCCATGTGAAACCGGAGTTTTCTTTTCCCATCGTTCATGTTTTATATGGTTTTGTCTCAATCAATGGAAGATTAACAAAGGTATTTAAAAAGAGAAGAATAAAACAACTGGATTACCCTAACTCAAGCAAGCAACAGTGCTGTCCCAAGTCAGTTACCAAACTTACAAGCCTTCGGGGCAGGGAAGACTTCAGGTAAGATGGCTTCTCTGTGGTTTTCCCCAAGCTAATCTAAACTCACCCTGTGCACAGACTGACTTTCACATCCATGCACCATCTAGGAAAAGCATTAGGTTACAAGCTAGTCATGATATTTAATTTGCTGGACATTGTTTGCCATATTACAGGGTAGATGGCCTAGGTTTGTAACAGATAAACAAAGAGAGACACTGTCAGACAGTGAAAGAGACAGAGAGACACTGGGAGAGACCATGAGTGACACAGTGAGAGCAATAGTGAAAGCGACAGACAGAGACAGTGAGAGAGAGACAGACAATGAGAGAGAATGACAATGAGAACCAGAGATCTGATCTGTTTTGATCCATTACTCATCTCATGGTCTTTGTATTCATTTCTTCTTTATCTGTTATGTTAACTTTGTTCATCTCAATGGGTAGTCTTTCCTTCTTCCTTACAACTAATCACAGCAACAGAAATGATTTGTGTATGTAAAACTTCAACAGGTGTTTTGAACCCAGCCGAAGCATGGGCTATGGACTGACAAGAACAGACTGCCATATTTAACATTATTTAATTCTACCGATCTCTTGGTGTCCTGACTCAGTAAAATGTATGTACATAATCTTTAATAAGATACTGTACTCAGACACAGTATAATTTCATCTTATTTCCAATTTTTCTCTTTAAACATTTAGTTCTAAACATGCAATATGAAGTTCTACCTTTCATTATAATTCACCTTTGTGGACCTTCATCCCAATTTTGGGAAGACTTTGGGAGGTCCATACATGACTTCAGAAAGGAACAGAAGGGATCTGATTAGAAGGACCCTGGATAACTGGAAACTTGTGGAATGCTGAACAATTTATTATAATAATTTTTGACCAGAGCTGTATAAGAATTTTCTCAGTGATAATATTCTGAACCTATTGTGGATCATACAAGACAATGTAATCACGCTTTTGAATGCATTACTTAGAGGCAAATATTCAGAAATTATTATGCTATTAATATTAAAGTTGATTGGTAAGTGCTGTTTCTGTAACAATATAATGAGCAATGCTAAAATGCACTAAGCAAAAAAGGGGCTGTTTCTGGGTCAGTTTCTGTTTTTTAGTATGTGGTAACTGAGATCAGTATACCAAAAGAGGAAACCTGATCCTAGATCAGCATCAGAGGTATGTTTTGGGGACTAAGATGATCCCAAAGGGCTGAAGCCAGCCTGGAGTTTATCCACTCTAAACAGTCACTAAAAGCTGTGCATTGATACTGATATCCCCACAGTGTCCAATCCTTGGAGGCAGGTGTGTTTATATATGTCTAAGGGGGCAATGATTGTTTCTGTGTGTGTTTCTGTGCATGTGTGTGCGCACAACTGCATGTCAAACAACATGTTTAATGGCTATATGGGGTAACACATACACAAATGTGCATATACGCACACTCAGTGAATACACTGTGTTTAAGAAAGGATGGTTAAATAAAGTCTACCCTAACGCTCATGAGGAAATGCAAAAAAGAGCAAAAAAAAAACAATAAACAAACTGGCAGGTGGAAACATAAGAGGGAGTGTTCAATTTGACTAGGAATGAAACTGCGAAAGGCAAGAAAGACGGGGGAGGAAACAATGAAGCGTGCAGCCAAGAGGAAATCAAAATAACATGGTCCCCCGAAAATGTATGAGATCACAAACAAACAAGCAAATAGACACATTTAAAACAACAACAGACCATGGCAAAGAACAGAGGTTCCAAACCAGAGTATGAAGGAGCAGAAGATGGATAGAATTCCATGGCAGAGGAAAGGGTGAAAAATAAAGAATGAGAGAGGGTACGTGGAGAGTATGTAGTGGGGGAGAAGGTAATTTAATATTTCTGGCCCATAGTTTCCATCCTGTTATACATTCTGTGGTTGAAAAAGTAAGAACATAATTAGTTGTAAAGCAGAAAGAATGGGGTAGGGCAGAGGCGAGGACGACATTGCGGGGCCTGTGAAAGCAGAGTCTATGAGTCTACTAGTAAAACGGAGAACTTTACAGAATGCTAGAACACAAAGGCTGAAACATCAGTGTATTCAGGGCAAAGAGACAGAGAAGGAGGGAAAAATTTAGAAAGAGAGGGCAAGCAAGAGAGAAGAGCTAAAGAGAGGAGTAAGAGAGAGAGAAAGTGAGAGAGAGAGAGCGAGAGGGGGAGCAAGAGTGAAAAAAGGGGCGGAATACCACAGACTTCTTTATCCCAGCGAAGGAGCGCTGGGTCTGACTGACTAGCTCTGGTCAGTCGAGCTCCCACTTATCTTCCCTCCACTCTTTCTGTCACTTCATCCTGTCTGACTGCCAGACCTCACTGGATCAGGTAAGTTTGGGTTTTAATTAGTATTTTTGGAGATCTGTGCTAAGGACTTTTCAACTTTTAGCTCAACTTACACAGGGAAGAAAAAGAAAGACTGAGGTAGAACATGTCAGAGCAAGAGTGAGACTGAGGGTGAGAATGTGCAGAGGACAGATCTAAGCCGCAGATGAGAGTTCCCGTGTGCATGTGTGTCTTGATATGTAAAAGTTAGGCACTAAAGGTAGCACTTCATGCTGGACATTTTCGATAGTGTGGGTTTTTGGAGAGTTTGTGCATTTATAAGTGTGTGTGTGTGTGTGTGTAGCATTGTATGCATACTTTGCCAGCTTGAGAAAAATATGCTATACAGAATGCACCGGTAGTTAGTGTATGTATACAAGCGTGTGTCTGTGTGTGTTTGTGAGTGTGTACGTGTTTACATATCCCTTCTGAACCAGCAGAAACAAGAGAAAGGAAGAGAAAAAAATTATAAAGATGAAACCAGATCACTTTCCTGAGGAACTTATCCAGTTACGCACATTGTATTTGTTTTTACTGATCATATTTATTTGCATTAGGTGTCATTTGGTTCCATTGACACAAATAAACACAAACCCTTAATAACCCGGGTATAATCCAGGTATACCAAAGACTCACCAAATGCTCAATAAATCATGACAGGAAAGATAAATACTGCCAACAACAAAATGAACTCTTGTGAGCAATATGGCTCCGTAGTATTTGACAACAGTATAGTATAATCATCATTCTGTAGAACATTGTGTTTGTGACTGGTCATTCATCATGCAGAATCTGTATAAAATCTTTTTGAAAGCAACCTCATTTTGGTCTATTCACAGTATAGTCATAGCCTATTGCATTACAGTACAGTCAGCATATTTTGGTCGGATAAAAATATTAGTTTTGGGGAAACTGTCTATGGTTAAGATTGGATAAAAAACATTCTTAGTTACATTGGTGTTATGAAGAAGTAGAGTATTGGCAAGCACTTGGATTATGTTCGTTTTTGTATTATTTATTTACTTTATTAGTTTTACAGCCAAAAACAGAAAATATTCATTACACAGAATCCTCATTTACAGGTCTGTGTGTGTGTGCACGTCTTGAAAATACCTGCTAATACTGATAATAGACATCTTCATCTCAGGTGTCAAACATTACGTGTACCTTGCCAAAGACTGACCCATCTACCCCTGTGAACTATTTCAGACAGTTCGACAAGATCAGACCAATTAGACTCAGTAATCCAATATATCTGTAAAATGTCCAGGACTGAATATCACTTTTTTATCTCCCAAACACAAAAACCAAGATCAGTTGCAGGACAGTAAGTAAATCATTCCACATGAAAACTTTCATCTTATAAAAGCAGATGTAAACAGGAACTCCTGATTGGTGATTGTTGTAAGAATTTATTTTCTTTGTAGTACCTTCTAAACAATATGGTTGTTATGACTCGAGGAGCATGATTGCAATAGTAAATTAAGTTGTGATGAATAGCTATAGGTGGTTCAAGTTGTGTTTATTTTCTATAAGGGGGTGAATGTCTGGATCTAGAAAGGTTATGTAAACAGTATTAGCTACAGCAATTACCAAACATTATGAAAACATTAAAATGAACTACTTTGAATACTGGGGAGCTCAAGAGTGAGTGTCTATGCATGTGTTTATGTGTGTGTGTGCATTGGTTTAAGGGAGTGGACACACGAAATCCATATATATGCAGTGATATATGCACATACAGTGTGGGTTACTTAATGTGTCTTCACCAATTAAGTGAAGAAAGTCATATATAAGGCAGCATATGGCTGAAATACTATGTACTATGTAAGTCTATCAGTAGCTTTGCTTTTGAAGTTTACCGTGTTCAAAATATTTTGTGAACCTCTAATTAATTGACCATTTTTTGCTTTTCTTCTTTTCTAACTATGGTACTGTCTCTCCTAGCATGTATTGTGCTAGCCTTTTTTTCAGTGCTTCCAGTTGCACTGTCCGTAGTTGGTATTTAGAGGGCAGTGAAACCTGGCACCAATGTTGAGCAGGAACATTTCCCCAAACACTTTAAAACTGAGACACAAAGACTGCTCATGAAAGGGACCAAACACTATTTGTGTACTTTTAGATTTATTGAAATCAAAGAAGCTTGATAAACATAGTTGTTGCCTCTTATTGCAGAAAATCCTTTTTGCCCAAACACAGATGTTGATGAGAATATTTTATTACAGTTAAAGAAAATATTGAACACATGGTGGTACATGAGTGTGCGATGCATGAGGAGACGTACAAAGGTGTGTAAAGCTGTACACTAAATAGAGATGAACTCTGTGGTTAGTCACCTAGAGAGAGATCTTGTTATTGGTTCAAATATATAGTTATACTTGGTACAACTTATTTATTGAAAATAGTTGAAAAAAAAAACAAATCACAATGCATGCAAGGCCACAAATGTAAACTATCACGATCAGTTAATCACTTTTGACTCATAATGACAAAGTCAGGTGACAGTTTATATTTATGATTTTGCAATTGCTAATTACACGGATGAAGGCTGCACCAGTGGTTGTCTGTGCCTGTCACACAATGTACATGGTGTGAAAGAACTCTTCAGTCAATCTGTCAGCACTGTCTCCTGCTTACCTAACCTGACAAGCTGGCTTTGTTTGTCTAGTCTAGCCATCACTTGCAACCACACTTAAGCATTCAGCTTAGATTTCTCCCATTCTCCCAGGAGCAGTGTGTGTGTGTTTGTGTGTGTGTGTGTTTGTGTGTGCGTGTGTTTGCGTGTGTGTGTCTGTTCGCGCCTGTGTGTGCACGTGTGTGTGTGTGTGTGTGTGTGTGTGTGTGTATTGAGCATTTAAATGCTTTAACTCCTCCTCCTTCTCAATCTCTTTGTACCTGGCTTTTTTAAAGAATGACAAGCCCTTGAGGCAGAGAATGCTGTCTGCCTCCGCACTGTCTCTCTCCCTTGCTCCCTCTCTTGCAGTCTCCACCCATCTGTCAACACTGGGTTCTTTTCATCACCCCCTCTGCATAGCTAACTTCCACCCATATATGCACACTCCGAATGAAAGCATCACTTCTACTTGCAACTGGATTGCATTAATTAAAACTGAGAGAGCCATGCATGTTTAAACAACTATCCTTCTCTGATTTCTTTTGTGGCATACAATAGCAAGAGTTTAATTAGAGAGAAGTATTGAGCTGAAGATAAGTGCATTAAGATAACATGAGAAGGTGACCTACATTCTCATACATGACCCAAATTCTCACGTTCATGCATTTTGAACATCTGAGCCATATGGATGTGTGGGGAGATGGTTGAGCTATGCTATCCTGGCATGTTGGAGCCTGCTTAAGTTTAACCACAAACAGTTCTTATGAATATTTCAATCCCCACACTGCATAATATCATCGCTTTTAGAGGCTAATCAGGTACTGGAAAGAGTTATATGACACGTCCAATTATCTACATCAGGTCCAGTGGCATGCTTAACTCAGAAATTGAATGCATTAGTCTTAGCAGAATTTTTTCTGAACTGTATAGATTCTCTATAATTGTTCTAATTAATACAATATATTATTAAATATAGAATTTTCTATTTATATTTATAATACAAGTGCTGCACAGTAACATTAATAGCTTGCCTTGTAAGTGGTATGTTACAATACCCATTTAACCTGAAGATAAGATTGATTTGCTCACTATAGAATGTGATGAAGGCAAGAGAAAAGAGGAACATACATTGACAAATGTAAGCACTTTAATGATAGTGACAAAAGGCTTTAGTAGCAGTGACATCAAACAAGGGCCGAGCTCTATGGTAATATTTAATGCATCAGTGCCTGGGCATAGGTTTCATTATGTTCAACCCATGACCTTGTCCTGTAGCTCCAGGCACTTAGAAGTGGCCTCAGAGGTGACCTTTGAACCCAAGAGGCCAGTTGTTCCATTGGAATAGCAGCACGCTTTGTGCACCTCGTATTCCAAAGTATTAATAACAGTGCCTTCTAAAATAGTCATACTGTCTTGAATAAAAAAGTTAACGCTTTGAGACTTTTAAAACATATATGTATAAACAATTATTCCTGAGGCTAAGTGATTAAATATATACTTCAAGTCAAGACACAAATACTAGTCATAGGTTGAATTTTGTAACATGTATTTTACTGTTCAGAGTTTTGTGGTGTTCCACACACACACACATTCAGAGTTTCTCAGGGCACAAGTCAAATATCACTTTAACCTTCTCTCAGACATCCAAGATGAAGCACCATGAAACTTAAAACCAAGTTCTATATTTAAATATGATGAGAGCAATATAGCTCTATACACTACACACCATTCTGCTTTACTGCAAAAGAAATACCAGTCACTCATTTGTTGTTTTAAAATCTCCATCCAAAAGGACTGTTCTGCAAGAATGTCCCTATGAATGTGGTGTTGTAAATCTCATTTGATTCAGCACAATTCATGATCTGTGGATCTTGTATTAAAACACAGCAGTCTTAAATGAAGCAGGTTTGAATGCCATGATCTGATTGGCTTTGTGTTCACTGTGGAAAGCAAATTCCTCAGAAATCACAGCTACACAAACTCATATCCAGTTTAATTTAATTAATATGCTTTAGCCAATGCCCATCAGTTGAACACTTATGGGAGCATGGGGTTATATTTGAATTAGGTCTCAACAGTTTATACAAAACTGTATTAGGATAATCCCTAAGGTCAGTGACGGAAGTAGATGTTTTCATTAATCTACGTTCTCTTAGCTACACACACAAAAAAGTCAATAAAACCCGATATAAAAGCTATAGAAAAACCATTCGGTGAGTTTATATTTTATCTATCGAAGTCTATAAAGGGTTAAACGATTGCACCATTGGACTCTGCGTTTAGGTCCAGTGAGAAGCTGCTGAGGTGTGGTAGGGTTCTCAATACCAGAGCAATTGGTCAGGCTGTGTTATGCATGACTAACTTTTGTGAAATAATTTAATGAAGCTTTAAAGGTCTGAAAAATTGTTACCCTCCCTTTCAATGAGATATCATTACAAGCTCTGATACCTATTTTCTGCCATATTATCATTTTAAACTAAATCATGCTATGCTTGTATTTCTCCAGTATTATCACCAGGAATACATTCTACTCTACATGTGATCAGAGTACATGTATATTTAAGTTGAGTTTACATGCAAATGTTCCAGACTTTTATAAATCTAAGCTCCCATGTGCAGAAAATGTATGTACATTTTTAAAAGTAAAATACTGATCATGGTTAATGTAATACCACTCTACCTTAAAATGCTACACTGCAAACATTGAACTGAATAGGAGAAATCAGTATTATGCAAATCAGTAGTCCCAAACTAGTCCCAACTACCTTTTACTCATGATTGTGAAATGTTAGCATGTCTGTGTCACCTTTTCCTTTAAATGATATCATGTGGTTTGGTTTAACTCTTATTTTTCCCAGAAGCAAACAGAATTAAACTGAACTGCATTATACTCAAACATTTTCAGATGCTCGTGTTCAGACGTGTCTTTACTGGAAACCTCAAATAAAAACAGAGCTAAATTAAACTAATTATAGCCTTGGCTGCCCTCAACTCCTGCTTACAGACATGAGGCTTATTATTTGTGATGTCCACTGCATACACTGTCTACCATGGTACCTTTGAATATTTATATACACATTAGATACACTTTTTAACTGTGCAGACAGCAGCATAATGGTGTTCATAAACTGGAGTTATTGTTCACCACTGGTGACCACACTTATAAAAATGTTTTTTAGGGAAGAAAGTAATCTTGAATTTCACTTTTGCAGAAATTTTTTAATTTATCAGCAATGGAAATGTACATGTTGTTATTTTTTCAATCATTATGGAACCTGTGATTGTCTCTATTTGCACATGTGTGAATGTTTCAAAAGCAGTGAAACAGGGTTACATGTGTTTATCACCGCATGCTGAGAATATTGTGTGTGTGTGTGTTTTTTTTTTATTCTTCTAAAGCTAAATCTAGTACATGGGTATCTAAGCATTTTGCTTTTGTGAGGGGTGTGTGTGTGTACTTTTCTTTTAAAGCTGAATCTAGTACATGGGTATCTAAGCCCTTTGCTTTTGTGAGGAGTGTGTGTGTGTCTGCACTTGCTGAGATTAATATCCATTTGTTCTCTGAGGCCATAAGCATTCATGTGAAAATTTCTGCAATGCATGTGTGTTTTAATCTCTCTGTTTTAGTGCACCACATCCTTTGATTTGAGGTTCATAGCTTCCCTTAGGCACCTTGATTTATGTCTCATATTTCAGCAGCATAATTATTCCTCTTACCTCATGTTTTTATAGATATGTTTGCCTGTGTGGCTGTTCCCCATTTCAAACAGATTGCCTCCATCCTATTGGACAAAAGTGCCAAACTCAAGTCATTAGCAAACTTCAAAGGGATGCATTCTCTCACCTGGCTCAGAGTGAACATGCCTCATTCACAACTGGTGAGGTGCTACAGACAACACAACCACCATTTGTAGTTACACATATTATTAACGCATGAGAATTATTATCATTTAAAAACCCTTACACCTTGAAAAGTCACTGTTTGCCATCTAACATTGGCATCATGGAATATTGCAGTACTAAAACTGCTCAACTAAAGGTGTTCATATGTTGAAAAGCTGGTCTTGATCACCACTTTTTCCATTAAGTGGCACCCCATGAGTTCATATGTTGTGTAATGATGTCATCATATTGTAATTTTCTTGATCCATCACTTTTTTCCACAAATGTCACAGTAATACAACTCCATTCTCCATTCACTCTGTTCTTCATTGCCAGGTGTCTGTTATGTTGCCCAGGGCAACTATTCAAATTCTCACCACACTTTTATTACTCCCCCAAAGTTGTGTCGGACTGCAACCAGTTTTATTTTCGTGATTAATTTAATATTCTTGCTGGGCACCTACTCCTAAGTAACAACTTCAGGTGTTTTTCAGAACTTCAGTGTAATTAAAAGTCTATTAAAGTTCTTTATATTGTTTGTGGCTTTAGGTTTCTATTTAAAGTGCTTGTAAGAAATAAAAGGTTCATTGCAATTGTGTTTAAATCCTCATCCTCATCCATTTTTATAGTTATGGGAAATGATTCATAATTGGACTACCATGTCATCCCAGGTACAAGAGCATAACAGATTAACACTTTTGATGAGATTAACCTGCTACAGCTCATGTATATATTATGTAGGTGTAACTAAGGTAGGCAAGTACCAGTGCTGAAAATAGTAGAATAAGCCTAACTGAGAACCATATAGTTGCGCTAGGTAAACAGTGCTTCTGTAAATACAGAGGAGTCTGGACTCTTAAAGCTCAGTGTCTAATATTAAAGTTGTTGCCTCCAGATTTGAAAAGAGTAAAAATTTAATTTGAACATCTTACTGGAAAAAACAAGTAAGCCTAACGGGTGTGGAAAGAGCCGCGCTAACAAACGCTAGATCAGACTAACAAACGCTAGATCAGACTAACAAACGCTAGATAAGACTTACAAACACTAGATCAGACTAACCAACGGTAGATCAGAGTTTGATTCCTGCTACAACCCTGAGGCTGGAGTCATTGATGCCCTTTGAGTGAGTGTATGAGGGAGGGAGTAAGTTCTATGCTCGGTTGTTTCTTATTGTGTGCTTATGATGTTTATGTTTTGTGAATGTAGTGTACTGTAGGAAACCACTGTGTGTTAAGTTTAAAAACAATCTAGACATCTATATATAGACAAGAATCTATACAGGGATGAGAGGTCACTTTCAAACTATATTCGGTTATTGATGTTGAATTTTCTGGAAATGAGAAGTGACACCATTTAAATTGGTTACACAATCTTTGCAACCTATTTTGATTTCATTCCAATACAGCTCATTTGTGTTTGATTAAAGGTTTTTGTTTTTGATTTGTTTTTGATTATGCAGTAACACCAAGTGTATTTTAATCTGCTGAATCTTCTATGCTGTTTTCTTTTTTATATACATTTTTCTTTGTTTAGTTCATTTTCAAATGTACCCATAATCTGATTACTATCTTGGTAACTCTTTTTTGGACTAAAAAAACATTCTGTCCTTTATCGTTCAGACTTGTGAAATGTTCTCCCACTTACCTTGTGCCTGTGTGTGTACATAACACAAATCAATACGCCTCCATTATAAAAGAGTAAACGTGGCCACAAATCATTACAGTCTCAGTGCACCCTGCCCCAGCATCCCACCACAGCAACCCCACCCAAACCAGTGCAGAGTCTGTGGTCAGCCCCTCCCTGGCATGCGACAGCCCCATAAAGGCAGCATTGAGGCCTGGGACACACAGGCGCTTTTGTGGAGAAGGCCTAAAGGTGTACACCCTGCGGAGGGATAGAACCTGTGGACTGGGGCAGGAGAGGCAGGAGTGCCTGTTTGTGGGGAAGGGCAGATCAGGGAAAGAGGCAGCAGGGTTATTTCCAAGTATTTCAGTGTTTGTTTGTTTTGAAAGCCCTCTTGGTGCACTGTGTGTGTGTGTGTGTGTGTGTGTGTGTGTTAGCATCTATTTGGTTGGTATGACTCATTAAAAGGTATAGCTACCTTGACTGCAGATTAACTCTTTATTTTGCTAGGGGAAATAAACCTTTTTTATTTTTAGGTTTCATACCTTTGCTAACTATAGACTAAGCTCTCCTACTCACCCAGTGCCAATGTGTAACTAATTAATGAGTAATCGCTTTCTCCATATCAGGGCTCTCTCTCTCTTTCCATTTCTGTTTCTTTCTGCCTGCCTAGTTTGTTTTCTTCTCTCTTTCTCTCCCCGTCCTTCCATGTCTTTCTCTTTGAACTACCTACCCACTTCTTGAAGTCCCTTTAGCACTCTCATTCCTCATTTCAACACTTTTGTTGGAGTATTTTGAAATTCACCTCCTTGAATAAAATGTAGAAGCC
The DNA here is from genome assembly GCA_020368025.1 of Brachyhypopomus occidentalis. Taxonomy (NCBI): domain Eukaryota; kingdom Metazoa; phylum Chordata; class Actinopteri; order Gymnotiformes; family Hypopomidae; genus Brachyhypopomus; species Brachyhypopomus occidentalis. Next base: position 489,264 of record JAGXOD010001350.1, on the reverse strand, counting down.
ACAGATGAAAAAGCAACAGAAAAGGTCAATGAGGAAAACCTTTTGAACCTGGAGTGCTGAATATGTAGAAGAAAACATTCAGATTAAGGGCAGGGTGGTGAAGCAAGACATGCAGTCCTATTAGCGGAGGAATGTATTGCGATCAAACACACACAAATTTTGCAGTGATGTGTGTGTGCGCGTGCGTGCGTGTGTGTGTGTGTGTGTCAGGGGTGGATTGGGTGCCTGTAGCTGGCTCATGTAATATGGATACTCCACACAGGGCTCACATGTGGAACAGTTTACTATATATGACAATAAGCTGCAGGCTACAGTTATTCCAGTCACAGACAGACAGACAGGCAGACAGGCAGTGACAAACAAAAGTAGGGAAAGGAGACAAATGACAACAAATGTGATGACATGATTGTGATTGTATGTGAGAGTGTACTGTGTATGTTTCGTGCATGTGTATGTGTGCAAATGTGTATGCTCACAATCGCCTGTCTTGTGTCTGCCAGTGATGCAAACATGCAGAAATGTTGTGGTGTGCGTGGGATCCTCTTGTCTGTTTTTGGCTGTTTGACCTGATAGAGAAACAAACCACAGAAACAAACTAAGGCACCAATACAGTGAGAGTGATAGACATGGCAGTTTTGGTGTGTGCTTGCTACCAGGTTCAAAAGACTGCATGCCACAGGCCATCTGTCAGAGCCCACATTCTCAAACCATATGATAAATATAACCACTTAGTATCCACAAAGCATCATGAGCACTGGCCACTTCAAGTTCAGTCCAAAATTAGCATTTACCTGTCACATTCCATCTGAAATATGTGGTATAAAGGCATAGCCACCTTCAAGTTAAATCAGCGTAATGTAACAACACTACGTGTATACATTTATAAAATCATTTAGCTTGCTAAAAAGCAAGCAAACACAATACACAGAAGTGAATTGATTACTTTTTTCCCTTTTGTTCAGTCCTATTTAAACTTTGTATTGTGTCAGGTCTCCTTCGTGTGAAAATCAGACAGCAGGGTTTGATTTTAGAAGAATCTTTTCAGAAGCATTACTAATGGTTACAGAGATGATGATGCAAGTACTTGTACTATTTGGATCCTGTTCAATGTAATAAAGAGAACTACTTTGCAGTACAAAAGACAAACGTGATTATGTAAAACCTGGTGTTGGTTCAAGCTCAAAGAAAATTTTTTTCTCAAGAGGTTCACATTGGAAAAGTGTACATCAAATAAGATCAACAAACAAATCTGTGACAGCCAATTCCCATGATGCATCAGTGTTGCTGGTTGCTTCACTTGCTGTCAGAAAAGTAGATTTTATCTCAGCCAAAAGCTTTCAGCTTGCAATTTCAATTATTACCATTGTTATTAATGACATTTATTACATACTTGTTTGGTCATGAATTTAATAAAAAATAACAGCAGATATTCCATTATAGTCCAAGGTTCGTTTGGACTTTTGAGTCAATAAATCCCCTTGGAGTTTTTGACTTTTATATAAAGTAAGTCAGGGCTGATCAGTTCAACAGACTATAAATGAATACTAATCTAATAGGTAATAATTCAATGCTGTTTTTTTTATTTCACTTGTGATATTATGGACCTCCATTTCAAGCCCCACAAGAATGCAGCACCACACGGTTTGTAATGGAGAGCTAAGAGCACGCAGAGTTCTAAACTGATCAGAACATTCAAAGATGAAGATGAATCATGAAACTTAAATTCCAAGCGCATAAACTTAAGAACTTATTTGCAGAGTCATATATCAGAACTATATATTGCATTTGTTACTGGAGATGTCTGAGTAGTGTTACACCAACATTGTTTATCTGGTGTGCATTTTAAATCTGGAGGAAAATAAAAGTAAATATTTTTTTTCATAATGGGAAGGAAACTTGGGGTGCATCTTAAAACAAACCTTAAAAAGCAAGTTGCTGGTCCTTGTCCACTTTTTAGATATATAGCATATAATTTCACCATGATTTCTATGTTGTACTAGTAAAAGCATACTTGTTATACAGTATCTTTAAGTAAAAACATATGTAAAAAGTAAAGTTAAGACAAAGTGACTGAAACCATATGATGTAATCAGAATGTATTTTCATCAAAGGAAAGTGCAAAATAATATTTTAGGTACATTACCATTTCAAATTTGTCAGGGACTTATAGAAATGTTCTGTAACTTTCCATTAGGTAGTTATGAAGAAAAATGGGTGGAAAGGGTTAAGTGTGCCCACGGTGGGTGCCCTCCACCCTGGGCATGTGGCAGTTGGATGCTGGCTGTGGAACAGAAGCGTCTTTATTGAAGAGCCTCTGATTTAAATCATATGGCAATGCCTGGAATCACTTCATGGCTTTGGAGGCCATTCAAATGAACGCCCAAGCGAGAGACTCGCTCTGTTTCTCCCCCCTCCCTTTTATCGGGCTGTCTACTCTCACTTTCTCTAACTTAATGTTACTTTGTATGTGTGTGGATTTTCTTTGTCTTTCTCTACTGTCATTTTATAACCATCTTCTACCATTTTAATATCAACAATGCTCTTGAGGAAACAATGTTTTTTTTTTGTATTCATAAATTTATGTTCCAATGAAATGGATGAAAGACTCCATAGAAAACAAAGAAAAACTTTAAGACATGGAAAGGATGGTATAAAAATAAATATTGAACTGTGGCATTGTGTATCCTGTAATTTTCAAAATTTTTAGTATATATAATCAGAGCTCTCTAATACTTTTTTCCTGTCTTTCTTTTCTCCCAGGAACCCGGGTTGTGGGAGATGTCCTAGGTTAGCACCCTGACTGCACTTGACAAGCATTAATGTGTGACTCCGAACAGTGCCTGAGCTACTGAAGAAAAGTCTTACGATGGGCCAGAGATAAGAGCGCTAAGCTGAAAGGTGTATCTAAGACTCTTTAAGTCACAAAGCATTGTGAGAAACCCAGAGGACGGGAGCGTGAGGTGGGGAAGACGCATAAACAGGAGATCCACAACTTTCCCTTTCCATCCAGCACCCCTTGTAAAATTGTTTGATACTGGGGCATTGCATCAATACCATGGCAACCAACAGGGAGCGTCCTGTGGGTCACATGACTGGGTTTTATCCCTTTACCTTCAATACTATGAGGAACCACTCACCGTTTGATCTTCTGACCAATGGCAGCCTCTTTGGACGATATGGGGCGGACCTTCCTAAGGAGATGGCAGCACTATGTAAGTAACATTAAGAATTTGTTACATATTAACATTTTTGTTTGATGTAAGACACAGTTCACTAGCCTCTGACTTGAAATTGAGCTTGTATGGACTGAAGCTGTGGTGAGGACATGTCAGATATGTGTTTTGTTGAGTTTTATAGAGTGATAGTACTGGGAAAAGGAAAGCACTTTAAGACTTTAGTTTTGTCTCTGAAAAACAGCCTTTTTCCATTTGGACTTATTGAGAGTGTATGCTGCCAGCTTTTCTTCTTTTATGCTTTTTTAAACTGAGAAGAAATTCCTGCAAAAACTACAGGGGGCGCTGTTGCCCATCTCTGCTAAGAGGATGGTGAGAATGAGACAAAAGAAGCAACAATTGAATTGAGAGCGAAAGAAGAAAGAGGCTCACACACAAAAAGAAATCCCTACATTCATTGTTTTTTTCAATTTTGAGCAAATATGAACCCATAATTTTTCATGTACATTCTCATCATGAGTGATTATATTTTCACAAATACACATGTAACCAAACAAACATAAACAAACAAACAAAGACTCTTTTATATGGCAACATATTGAGACTGAGATCACTTGTGTCTACTTATTTCTTATTTGTTGAATCTACAAAAAAATGTTACTTTTGCAGCAAGGCCTTCAAATTAATCAAATATTATACAATCCCCTGAAAAGTTCTTAAGACCACTACCTTGTGTGATCAGAAACTGGTATAGAGTACAATGATCCACTTCTATGAAATAATTTCAATACTATAAACGTATACACTTAAAGTGAGAATTAAAATGGGCTTCTACTACACATAGGAACATATTTATTTTTTCAAGTGTTCACATGCTGACATCAGTTTTCTTAGGCACCAACAAAATTTATGAGTGGTCCTGACCTGTCATAAAAGTCATGTACGGATGTTCCCCAGAGCCACTGCTGAGGGGACCATCCTCTGCTCAACCACCTGACACTGCAGCATCACCTGTGTCATGACACATTCTCTCATCTGTCTTTCCCTTGACCTCCTCTCATTTTAGTCATTTACTGTGTTGCTTTGACTTGTGTTATTTATATATATATATATATATGTGTCCTGTTGCTTGGCTCTGTGAGCTCTTAATCCCACTATTGATGCTGTTGTGTGGATGTTTTCACTTACTCATCTCTGAAAATAGGAAGGTTGTTCTTTTTACTAGTAAATTGCATTTTTATGAAGAAGACTTTTAAACATATCAGCCAGAAGGTGTTTAGTCAGAGTTGCTTATGGACGTTGTTTATACCAGTTTATTAATTGTGGTGAGGCACAGTTGATTCTGAAACAAAAGTATGGGAAATACAAAATCTTAAAAAAACAACACCCTGTATGGATATTTTTTAACCGCTATGTAACTGTAAATGTTTTAAATCTAATAAACTTCTGCTCAGGATACTCTAGTTGACTTTAGTGCTCAGCCTTCCAGTCTGATCTATGTTCAGACATGTGCACACCGAGCAGTTTCCTACATGTCAGTCAGTCCATGCCAGATCCTGGCCTACCACTTAAACAGACCTAAAATTGTGTGCACATGTGTGTGCGTGTGTGTGTGTCTGTCTGTGTGTGTGTGTGTGTGTGTGTGTATGCGCATGCGCATTCCTGCATCTTTATCTCAAATCTTTGCCATTATGTGGTGCAGTCAGACCATACACAGAGAGTCCATTAGCAGCATTTAATAAGAGATAACATCTGCTCTTCTCTCTGCCTACTCTTTCCTTTATCCTCTGAGAGGAAAGAGAGAGAGAGGGAGAGAGGGAAAGAGAGAGGGAGAGAGATGGTTAGTCAGTTGCCTTCAGGTACCATTGTGCTTGTCACACTTCACTGCCTATATAAGTGACTTCACCTGTCCTTATTGTTCCATTGTGCGTATTCACTGGTGTCATGTGACATCTGCTTTGAATACTGTCTGTTCATTTCAAACTCAGTTATTTAGCTACACCTTTGTTTTTTGTATATAATATATAAAAATCTGTTTTAAAGTTCAGGAATTTATAACAGGAACAAAAAAGGTTAGTAATTAACTTTTTACTGATTACAATTTATTAGAGTGTAAATAAATGTAACTTATTGGTTCTTTTAAGATTTGCTTAGCTTTAATACGTTATGCCGTACAGTTTAAAAACTTCCTCCTTCTGTGCAGTCTGAATGCTCATTCTTCTTGCAGTCCTGTTTGTACAGAAGCAGTCCACCTTAAGCGCTTTCACTCATGGTCAGAGTAGCATGCCCCACCTTAAATATTGTGAGTATTTGTCAGACCATTCTGAAAGCACTGAAGCGTAGTCCATCCTTAGTACTCCCACAATCCATTTGAATTTTTGAGCGCCTATAAAAGACCACTTTGCTCAATGTTCTGGAATAGTTAATATTGAATTTGGAAGCATAAAAGGTTAGGCAAAGAACTTCCCCATCCCAAATTTATTTATTTTACTATTGAGTTAATATCTGGCAGGCATGGTAAGCCCTTGCTTTCCTACTGAAAATGGCCACAGTGGCATTTCAAGTTGGACTTTTCAACTACAATGTTCTATAAATGTTCTCTGGGTGCCCGTACTTCTGACCATAGTCCTCCTTGAAGGAGGGTTAATGTTAACGTGTGCAGTAGCAGTGCCACACACATGCTGAATCAGGACTAGAAAGGAACTTATCTGCAAATTCCATGCCTCAGATGTAGCCTGCTGTCTCTGCAGGAGCAAAAGGAAAATACATTTCAGCCAAATTAACCCAACAATCAAGGCTTTCAATACTGAATGACTGCATGGACCAGAATTTACACAGACAGCAGCTCATAAAAGCTGAATGACTGCATAGACCAGAATTTACACAGACAGCAGCTCCTAAAAACTGAATGACTGCATAGACCAGAACGGTACACAGACAGCAGCTCATGGAAGCTTTATAGTAAATAAGATACATAGCAGAACATTCATCATTACACATCCACACACATTACATATAAAGTAATAATTATTTATGTATAGTGTATTCCTCCATTACATACACACACTTTCATCTGTGCACTTGAGAATATGGTCAAACAGTCAGACACTGCAAACAGGTTCTGGCTCCTGAAACAAAGTAACAGGAATTAGGAGAATACATCTTAGAAATGAACAGCACATTTTGCTCCTCAGAGAGTGAGAAGGAAAGAAAGAACAGCTCAGAAGTAGAGGCTTCTGCTGTACTGGAGCAGTACTGGCACAAAGTCCACACAGTGCCTCTTTGATTTATTTATATAGAATTGCAGTGGAATTTCTGGGTTTTGGCCCAGGTCTTTTAACCAGCAATAGCATATGTATGTGTGTGTGTGTGTTCGTGTGTGTGTGTTCGTGTGTGTGTGTTCGTGTGTGTGTTCGCGTGTGTGTGTTCGTGTGTGTGTGTGTGTGTGTGTGTGCGTACATGCACATACTCTAGTAATCATCTTGTTTTGAGAGAGAAATACAGAAAGACAGACTTTGCATGATACAATACACATTGTGGGTATTCAGGGATTATGGGGTCTGAACTTTTTTGAAAGAACAAATGCCAAGCTAGCAGAGAGAAAGGAAATACTCAGCCCATTATGTGTGGGGGACACATAATAAGAGATGACTCAGAGTGACATAATTTTACAGCAGTAAGAAGCCTTAAGACAATATTTATTTGGAGACCAATCAGTGAGTGAGATGGCACAAGAACGTAAAAGCACAGGAAGACAGATACAGCCCATTTCATAAACACACACAGCAGATACAAAATTATAGAATTGCATGTTTTTTAATTGGTTTCAAAAGCCATTGTAGATTTTGAAATTGTATGTGTGTGTGTGTAGTGTGTGTATGTGTGTGTGGGGAGGTGTGTGTGTGTGCCTATGTATATGTGTGTGTGAGAGTGTGTGCCTGTGTGTGTGTGTGTGTGTGTGTGTGTGTGTGTGAGAGAGAGAGAGAGAGTGTGTGTGCATGTACATATACACAAGTTTACCCAGAGTGCCTGTAAAGGAAACCCTTTCCTCCCCCATCAAGTTCAGGTTACAATTCATGACCAGGACATGGCATGCTTGCGCACACACTCTCTCACACACACACACAAACACACACACTGGCACGACCCCAAACCCACACACCCTAAAGTCCCCCAAGGATCTGCACATTCCAATACAAGCAAATACAGCACACAGAGCACACAGTTAAAAAAAAAAGTGCCAGGCCAAATGGTGTGCAGGCAGCTCTAACCGCAGCGTTTTTGGGGCCAGTTCTGTGAGGCCAAGCTGGAGCAAGAGAAAGAGGAGGAGGCTCCTGTTTAAACAGAGTATGTCTTGTTTCTGGTCCTCACCAGCCATCCGAGCTAAATGCTAAAGAACCTGAGGCTGAAGATGCAAAGCTTTATGTGGGGCTGGAATGTGGACAAACCACTGACAGCACCAGAGAAAGACAGAGAGAGGGAGGGGAAAGGGAGACCGGAATTACAGTGTTAGATGTTAGAAGGGAATGAAAGATGAAGAAGCAGAGCAAAAGAAAACCAGGGAAAGAAAGAAACAGAGAAAATGAAATAGAAAGAGCAAGGAAATGGGTGGCCCTTTTCCTGTCTGCATTTTCCATGCATTGCTTCGTTCCTGTCTTTCTGTGGTCCTTGTGCCTTAGGCGGTTTGTGTGTGTGTGTGTGTGTGAGAGAGAGAGAGAGAGAGAGAGAGAGAAGAGAGAGAGTGTGAGAGGGTCTCATATGGGGTGAGGAGGGGGTGTAATTGCCTCAAGGTGTGGAGAGAACAGAGCTGGCTGAAATTGTGCAGTTCTGCTCCCTGCTGTGTGTCACTGAGGCGCGTGTATGAGTGTGTGTGTGCGCGCGCATGTGTGTGTGTGTGTGTGTGTGTCTGTGTGTGAGTATGTGAGACTAAGAGACAAAGAGAATGAGGAGGGAAGGGGGGGGGGGTTGTTGAAAGACAGGTGAAAATGTTGAGACAGAAAGACCAAAGGTATGAGGTGAAATGGAGGGTAATGTGGGGAGCAACAGACATAGGATAAAAGAGAACAAAAGAAAAGAGAGAGAAGATTGGATTGTTTCACTTTACTAAAAGCTAAACCTTACACACTTATTTTAGGAACACTGAAACAGTCGCAGAAAGCTACTATAATAAGACAAATCTAATCATAAAAAAATTAAAGATTGGTTAGAAATAGATAGAGAGAAGGTGAGATAGAGGTCAGAAAATAAGACAAATACCACAGTAGTATCACAGGTATCATATGGTGTTTTCCATAGCAGATAAATACCATAGTAGTATCAAACTGAATGGAGAGAGAGACAAAAAAAACACGAGACATAGAAAAACAGACAGGGAAAAGAGACAGAGCCGGTGGTTGAGGACACAGTGCCAAAACCAGGGAGGAATGAAAGAGACAGGCAGGGCAGCAGAAGTTTTTTGTTGGGGGGGGGGGTTAGCGCCCCTCGGGGGGTGCTTTCCAGAGTTCAGTCCTCTTGAACGGGGAAAGGGAGGGAGGGAGGGAAGGGGTGGACCATATAGACTGCCAGTAAATGCTCAAACTCTTTTTTCAAATCGAGGGTCTTTTCTGATATGGCTGGGTGAAGGCCAGTGATGTTTGTGCCACTGGTGTGATTTGATGTGATTAACTGAGTTATGAAAAAAGAGACAGTGCTATGATGTTACAGGAGGGGTTAAACCCAGTAAGATGTATAGTCAATTGTCAAAACAAAGCCATGTGCCAAGGAATGAGATCTTTTTCAGACACCTGGATCGCTAAATCAAGCAGTGAATTGCAAAGTTGTTTGAGCAATTAAACTCACTATCCAATTCAAAAGAAACTGAAACTAATAGGGGCATGGTTATAAACAGTTAAAACGATCACCCAGAGAGCGTCAGAAATCATAAAATGGGCTTTGGCTGAGTTGGGAAATATTTGTATGGAACATATAGCAAGGAACTGGCAGGAGGTTGGATATGAGTCCGAAGAGATTGCTGACGTCGATTTGAGTCGGAGTCAGACGCGGCCATTTGGAAAACCTACCACGGACTAGGACCGCATTGAATTGTGGTCCGTTTGATGAAATGAATTACTGGAAAGTCAAATAAAAAAATTTTTGATGAGGCTTAGAAAGTTTAAAAAAGAGGATAACAGTGCGGTGTGGCTCTTATGGGCATAAAGAATGTGATTTTGGATTTCCATTGAAGGCAGTGGCAAAGTGAGGGGGCAGGGGCTACAGCAGATGACTGTTGGGATGCCAGACAAAATACAAGTGTAGAGAGAGAGGGAAAGAGAGAGAGAGTGGAGGAGAGGGAGAGAGAGAGAAACAGAGAGAAAGAGATAGTGAGAAAGAGAAGCAGAGAGGGTAAGATAGCAGTAAGGATACAGCTCAGCAAAATAAAAGAGAAACTCCTTATAGTGACCCTGTGTGAATTGTGTGCATGTCCTATTATAGCCTTTGCTTGTTGTTTGATGCCCATGCCTGAAGGGGGCGCTAGACTCCAAACATCGAAACATTTAGCAACCCTGAAATTCTGTCTCCCAATCTGGAAGGCCCTAAAATAAGTGCTGGTAGAGGTTGCTGCTAATGTAGCAGCAATATCATTTAGCATAGTCATTTCAAGAAGTATATTTCCTACAATTAACAAAAAGGACTGTGAATGAATTATTGATCTTTCAAATATTTACTTAGGTATAATAAGCTTAAGTAAAGAGTTTTGTAGTTTTGAATGTTTTGAGTGTGTGTTTTGCTTTTCTTTATTTATTCTATCTTCGTGTTTTATTCTAACTTCCAAAAAATGTCCTTGCAAATGATTATTATTAAACAGCAGCATATAGTTATGAAACGTATTTATAAAGACTTGAAATACACAGGGTTGAGTAACAAATCAAACAAAACAAAAAATGCATCTGCATGTATGGTGTTAGCAGGGATGTGCTGAGAGAGAAGAGAATAAAGCAGAAAGTATTTGCAAAAGAAAAATAATAGAGATAAAGAAGGACTGTGGGGAGGGCAATTATTTGTTTTCATTTGTAAAACTCTGAAATATGACGCAGGGGTGACTGAGTACTCGGGTGGAAAATGCGAGTGACAGAAAGTTTTGGCTTTTGGACCAACCAGACGAGCTCCCGCCTCCCTCCCTCCCTCTTTCTCCTTCCCTCCTCCCTCCCCCTCTGTCTAATGGGGGCTGAGCTAGACGTGTTGTCTCAATGTGAGCGTAGTTAGCACACACTGTCCTGCTGAACCTCCATAAGCTAGTTAGAGCTTGTATGGTTGTATAAGAACTCAGCTGAAACAAAGTCCCAGTGGCAGGAGAGCAGAGGAGAAGGTGGCCAGTCTGGTGTTATAGGGTGCGGTACTATTTTGACTGGAAGAAGATCAGTTGGAAAGAAGTGACAGCCCTGGGACCAGAGCACACAAGTCACCGACTGCACTACCTGAAGCAGCAAATTCCAGCTCCTCTGTGACACTCACTGCAGAAGCTGTTTGTTGTGATACACAGCTGATCTTGAAGGTTAACCCTTAAGAAGCTTGGCCTTTGGGTTTCAGCCATCGATTTACTGTCCTGTTTGCTGGCTGACAGAAGTAGAGCTGACTGGACATTCTTGTGAAAGGTGTACATCATGTTTGACTGCATGGAGGCTCTGGGGGTTGGCTCAAGGCCTCTCTTTGACGTCTCCACCCAGGGGTCATGCATGCTGCGAAAGGCAAGCTCCTTCTTCTCTGGTCTAGAACCCTTCTGGACCAACAGCTCCAGCCTGCAATGTAAGTGTTGGTGTATGTGCTCTCTTTGCTGTGTTTTTGCTGATTGTGTGTGTGTATCTGTGAGTGAGTGAGTGAATGAGAGAGACACTATTGATTATGATCCACGGTCTACATGACTAATAGTTTTTCCATCCCCTTGCCATATTCGTTCATATTTGATTTACTACATTATGCTTCTGACAAGTGCTCAGATGCTCCAATTCAAGGTTATTCTGTCACTAGAGACTGGGCCTAACTCCTGTACAAGTACAAATACCTGATTAAAATCAGTAGCATTAAGACACCTATAAGGCAGGTGTAGTAGCCAGTCGTAAGATTCAAAGTGTTTTCCTTTCTCAGAGATAGAACATCATTAATACAATAATACATCATTATATTACTGAATTATAATTCAGTTTTCTGAATAAGCATTGAATGCATGTTAGCTGTTGACTAAAATATTTAGCATCTTTCTAAACAACATGAAGATTTGCGTTTGTGGTTGGCATTATGTTATTTTACATTAAAACCTTGTTGGAACGCAAATCACCGCCAACGCCAATCCCCCAAGATATTTAAGGACTAGTGCAAATCGACATGTTCCAGGAAGTTGGAACTGTGGCAGTTTGTTCATAGGCTGTAGCGGAAAAGGGGACATAGATGATCTTTCATTGTGTCATGGTGTGTGCGCCCTCGGGTGCAAAAGCTTGTCAGGCGCGGTGTTCGATTTCATTTAAAACGCTCAGAATAAACTTTGTAAACATCGTGGGACAATGCAGGTGAGGAGCGGGGAGCACCCGCTTAATTCGTCGCGGTTCGGATTACATTGTGCACCGCGAGAGTGACGAGAGGATGTTTGAGCAGCGATTTAGCCCACCTCTTGGGCAATTGATTTGTCCTGTTCTCTTTTAAGTAGCTAATGTATCTTCATGTCATTCACTAGGAGGGTTTGCTGGTGTAAAACAAAACAAATGAATAAATAAAAAAAGAAATAGTGGAGCTGCGATAATTGAATTATAGTGAATTACGGACTAGTTGCATGAGACACACATATCGGTTTCAGTGTTCGATGGATATCTTTACTGAGCAGTTTCATGTGAAAATTTAAGTTGCAAATATAAATAAAAGTTGTATCTTACATTTTAAAATGTAAAACAACATCTATTTATTGTTATTATTGTTATTGTGTGTGTGTGTGTGTGTGTGAGAAAGAGTACACTGTTTTGAGTGAGAGAGGCACAAAGAGAGAAAACCAGTATGTAAATTTACCTGTTATCTTACGTTTTGGAGGCTCTGTTGATTTGGTTATGCTTCATGAAAATCTTTAATTAGTCAGTTATAATTAGCTACAATAAGCTCAATTAAGAGATTAGATAGCTTGTGGGAACAGCTTGGGAAAAAGTGAGATGAAGAGGGAATATTGGGTGAGAGAAACTGATCTGATAAAGGGATTAGAAGCTTTTATCTCCATGTTTCCTTTGTAATATACACCTACTGAGCCTCTTTAGAATGATTGCAAGAAAAACAAATCCTAGGGAATTAGTCCATATATGGCTTTTATTCAAAGCATACATCTCCCTTTTTATTGTAAGAGCCACAGAAATCCCAGTTACTGGTGGTGGTCAGTAATTCATGGACTGATGAAAAAATTATTTTAAATTAAAAGAGAAGGTAATGAAAGCTGCTATTGATATATATGAGTATTCAAAACTTCTGAGGTCATCTTGGACAAGGAGGATATAGTTGGAGGGACAGAGTGAAACCACTGACAGGGGGGTGAGGATGGGGGAGGGAGGGAGGGGGGGTGGGGGCAGACCACATCCATAGCTCTACTATTTAAGTGTTCACTAGAGAGGGCCAGACAGAGTATTCGAAGGCAGAACACACTTTCCCATGTTTCAAGAAAGTGAGCAACTGGCTAAAAAACAAGCTGTGAACAAGGCATGTCCCCCCCATCATTTTATCAATGAATGAGCAAATGGAATCCAAAAGATTATGGTAATTATGTATACTTGAGAAAGTCCTTCCATATTTGCCTGAATGAGGCAGCCAACTGGCCCTTTACTGTGTGCCTGAGTAGATCTCACAGGTCCCTGTTGGAATTTGGCCCTATGCTGTAATGACATTTTATGGTTGGACTGCACTTGGTGAGGGAAGCATTGTAAATAACATGGGCCCACCCTGGTAATCTCCAGCAGCCTGTCCTTCTCATTCCATCACCCTTCACTGGTCAGGACCCTTGCCCTTGGTTTAACTTGAACTTGTTGTGTCTGAACATTATCCTCAAGACTTATTGAATTAGAAAAGCTGAACATTGCTAACATTAAGCTTAGATTTTCTTGGCTCTCTGCTTTGGAAGTCAACCAAAAGTTCTACAAGTTCAAGTTGTAAGTTCAAGTCATGCCTTGAACAGGATCAGGTTACAGTAGATGAATATAGTGTAGTCCTGGAGGTCAGCAGGCCAGGAAGTAGTAGAGGTTGTTTGGTTTGTTCCTCAGGTCTAAGAAGCTTCATCTGCTTTACCCCTCAGAGATGCTTCAGTTACAAAACTTTGTTCAGCAGTGAAACAGGTGGATATTCTTCCAGAAGGGTGGAGCTGGTAATGGGTCTTGAATCATTCACTTCCAAATGTATAAATATATTAGATATGTATTGCTAGCTTGACAAGCAACAGCTAACATGAAGCTCAACTTTTTTCCAGTTACGACTCTGCTCCAACTTGTCAAGCCCAGGTTTTAATCAGATCAGATTTGAGGTAGATTTTATGATTGTTTGAGACTTGTGTCATTTTGCTGACAAGAACCATTTGTTGTTTTTATTTAAAGTAATTCATTTATTGGAGAGGAGGGGTTGCGGGGGGTGTACTGTGGAGATGGGGACTGTGACCAAATGTTGACTCTGCTTCATAAAAATAAAAATGGTAAATTTATGGGGTGCTGTAAAGAAGAAAGGATGCTTTGTGTGCATGCTGTTGAATTAGAGGGGCAATCCAGGTTTAACAACTAAGACAGACACTAAGAAAGACAGCAGGCTAGGACCATGTGTCTCTCCATGTGTGCAGTGGATATTGTGCTGGACCTGTACCAAGCATTTAGAATTGATCATCAGAATCATTTTTTTTCCCTCTGAAAACCAGAGAAAATTTGTATTGTTTTTGGTCAGCCAGGATGTGGCATATCTCTATTAGTTTGCTCAAAAGGCCAAGGTTGCATGTTGTTGCAGGGGAGTGTAAACCCATCCTGCGGGACATTGCAGTGTTAACCATTTTATTAGCTCAGCTTTTGGATGGAATTCAGATTTATATGCGTGTGTATGAGTGTGTGTGTGTGTGTGTGTGTGTGTGCATGGCATATGTATTTAGTGGTGTGAATTTGTCTTTTGCATCTGTGTCAGTTGTTTCTGCCCTATGTGTGACTATGCAGCTGTGTGTTTTGGTGTGTTCATAGTAGTGTGTGTGTGTGTGTGTGTGTGTGTGTGTGTGTGACAGGATTTTATTGGATCATCTCCTGGACAGTGGCCGTCTTTTATCACAGGTTTCCTTGCAAAGACAGGAAGAACTCTGAAGGGGCAGGAAGATGGGGGGAGGAGGGAGACATAATGGTGACAACAGTTATGGGGGAGGTATAGGACGCAATAGGCTAGGTTTTCGGAGTTAGACTGCAGGTGATTAGTTTAGCTGGTCATAGCCACTCCTGTCATTACATGCCCTTCAACCCTCACCACACAGAGCAAAGAGTCTGCCCCCTGTAGCTGCCCGCATCAGATATAAAACCCTGATGCTGGCCTACAAGGCTAAGAATGGACCAGCACCTCCATACATGGTGGCAATGGTCAAATCCCGATCTGTACCCAGAGCTCTTCGAGCTTCAAGCACAGCTCGGCTTGACCCACCATCTCTCAGGACATGCGGAAAACATGCATCCAGACTTTTTCAGTTCTGGCACCTCAGTGGTGGAACGAACTTCCACTGAGTGTCCGAATGGCAGAGTCTCTTGCTGTTTTTAAGCGAAGACTGAAGACACATCTGTTTCAAGAGCACTTAAATTAAATTTTACTACACTAGCATGTATTAAATATTTGTGACTGTAATGACTTTTCTTGCTTTTATCTGTTAAGTAGGGTTTTCTCAGTATATATTTGAGTATATCTAGGCGTCCATACTGACTGTATCTAATAATATCTTTGCTTAAAGTTTCTTCCTGATTTTAGCCTAAACTAACTAGCTAGAGATTTTGTTCTGAGTAAAACAATGAAGCACTTTTTGTAAGTCGCTCTGGATAAGGGCGTCTGCTAAATGCCGTAAATGTAAATGTAAATGTAAAGAGTCACTGCTTCAGACCATGGGCCAGCAGTACAAGGGAAGCTAGAGGGGCTTTTTCCTGGTCCTATGTTATGCATAGGCTGTAGTTTCCCAAGACTTGGGTGGGGCACAGATTTGTTGAGTATTAAGTGGATTTAGCCTAGCAAAAGACTAATGCCATTGTTATGCTGACAGGCTCTTAAAATAAAATCAAGGATTGGGCAAGTTCAACAGTTGGGTGGCTTGAGGCTGTTTCAGTAACATGAGTGATTTGAGGATATTATTTTCAATATACCAATATACTGGGCATTGTATGTAAAGCTCTGCCCTACACAGAGCCATAGGTGATGTTTTTTTTTATTATTCAAACAGACATAAAAATAGCAACATGTTCAGGTCGACATGTCAACAGTTTGAATGTGCAGCACGCACATTCCTCTGAATGCCACAGCACACAAGTCAAGAGGAACATTTTGAAATGCACGTAGTTATTTAAAAACCACATTAGCAAATCAAACGAGGTTCAAGGAAACCTGTGAGCACCCCAGCCTGGCATGGGGCCAAGTGTACAAAAGAAAGGAAAGAAAGAAAGAAAGAAAAAGAAAGAGAGAAAGAAAGAAGTCCTTTACACCGAAACTTGAGAAGTGCTGAAGCTTAGCACACAGTGCCAGCATTGCTGAGCAAAATCCACTCGTTCTCAAATCAACCTGCTCTGAGTCACATCTTTTCGTTGGACACTCGAGTTGCCATGTTATGAAATCTTGCACCATGTAGACACTTCACTGAGGTGATGTTTCTACCATTTTGAGAGCACACACACACACACACACACACACACACACACACAGGTTGGATAGAATCATAGGAATGACTTAAAACTATACAGTATTCAGCTGTTCAAAAACTAGGCATACCACACAGAAGTTATGCAAACTGAAAACCATTATTGGTGCTATCTAGCAGGCTGTTCAGGGGTAGTGTGATGAACTCTTTTGACATCCTATTGAATTGTATTTTGTGAGCAGGCCGGACTACAGATCAGGATTCTCATTCCAGTCATCCTCATTCCAAAAGTTGCTTGATGAGATGTGAGCCTGGGCTAATATACCAAATCTAGCTGCGGTCTGAAACTCGACACCTATAACTCAGAGTCTTTGTTATGAACATTGGAAAATTAAGAGCTCCTTGTAGAACTGAAAACAAGTTTGTAGCTTTCTGGCAGTGAGTCATGCAGTAGAGTCCATTTACACACACACACACACAAACACACACAAGCATGCAAAGGAAATGAAAGAAGCTATTCAACTATGCTTCATCTTCAATACCACAGCCCACTATGTGTATAAGTCCATGTGTGTGTGTGTGTGTGTGTGTGTGTGTGTGTGTGTGTGTGTGTGTGTGTGTGTGTGTGTGTGTGGGTGGCTGGTTGGGTGGGTGGGTGGGTGTATGGATGTGCGTGAGCATTTGACAGAACCTTAGCTACTTGTCTCATGAAACATGCATGATAAATTTATAAAATGTTGTGATAATAATTACAGTTCCATTCTTTATAGTGGCGAGCACATAAATACTGTATAATAGGTTTTCTTATGAAGAATATGGTTCATTCATAAATACATCAGAGGGAGCAAATTGTTAAAAAAAAGTTAGCCTGATTCTACGCAAAATCATTTTTAAGATAGCAAATGCAGTTAAAGCCCCAGTCAACTTGGTTAAAAAATCTTTTATTAATTGGAATTGGAATAAATCTTTGAGAATTTGAGAAACATAGATGTGTTAATACAGAGCTGAAAAAGGATTGACAGTGGCATTTCTTGGGCAATGAAACAACCTGGCGTTAGTGGCGGTGGTGAGTGCACAGTGTGGTTTAGCCATAAGTTTGATCCTCTCCCACAGAAAAATAGACCACTATAAAACTTAAATGACAAAAAATGTATCCAAAATGCTAGCTGGTTTAGCTAAGGATTAGCTATGTGGAGGAGAGTTGTCATGTTGTGAGAGGCAGCTTTCAGATGGAAGCGTGATTACAAGTTTTTTACTAAATCTCAATAAAGCAACCTAGAGGATGTCTTTGATTTAACATGTATCTCCAAACTGAATCTGTTGATGTGCATCTTCAGCTCTGTCTTAGGACTAACTCCTAAAAAGTGACAAATGATGATACAGTTTGTGCAGGCGATTACTACCACTTCCAGTGACTGAACTAGCGGAAATTCGCAAACTGCCCGAACGTGGTTTGTCACGTAAACCTTTCAATAACTTTGATTGGTACTTTGACAGACCTAGCATTACATACACCAGTGTTTGTCCTATCCAATCCCAAACTAACAGAACTATAATTCTATGTCTTCCAGTTCTTTGCACATAATTCACAAAAGCTATACATAATAGTTACAAGATCATTAAAAATGAGTAGACATGGTCTTTAAAGAAAAACAATGTAATGAAATGAGCTAATGCTAATTGGTTCCTGGCTGTCATTTATAAGTGATCTTAGCATTTGTGAGTGAAGTATTCCTTTAAAAGAGGTGATGGAGAAGTGAGCAGTGTTAGAAGTGGACTTGATTGTTCTTCCAGAAAAGCTGTTTTAGGAAGCTTTCATGGAGAACTCATCGCATAATGCCACAAACACTAGAAAGGACTTTTCTCTTAACACCTAATCAACTGAAAAGCTGGTACAAAAACAAAACGCAGAACAATCAAAAACTAGAAGACAGTTTCACTGCACACACTGCCACTCTGTCAATCATCGCTCTCATGGCACCAGACTCTGACTTGTACAATAGGAGGTGTTTTTTTCACTACCTCTCCCAGAGGCTTTGGAATTACTGCAAAGCGTGCTCAGGTTAGGATTACTACGTAAACACGGGGCTCTGGTTGCATTCTCAGTCCTTAGACAATGTTGGCAGGGGTGGGGGGGGGTTATTTTCCACATTCCATTTGTCTGCTAATATGGAGTGTTATTTAAAATGTTTTTAATGCGATTTTTAAAATTGTGTTCCATGGCATAGACACATGCCATTTAGAAATTTGTACTGACGGAAATGGAAATAAACAAAGGTCAAATCAAAGGAGGTTCCTCTGCCATCATGCTGATGCATTGCAATGTATTGTAGTACACACACACACACACACGATAGTACACGTATACACCTTATACACCCATATGTGCTGGGTAAGTTTGTTCACACATACATAGCCTACACATCAACACTATATGTAAGTGACACTATACATAAGCTGGGTATGAAAGTAGACACATTGTGTGTTACCATGACTTTCAGCTCATTTTCAAGTGTTGAGTGGCCAAAGTCCAGTCAAAGCCAAGGTCAAAGTGAAATGGACATGCATTCAGACACACACACACACAGACACACACTGTCTCTCTGTCTCTTTCCCTCATTATCTCTGGTTCTCATTCTCTTCATACCCAACCCCCTTTTTACTAGATCACCCCTTTCTACCTCCTCTGCTTTTTGAAGTTGTCCCACCCTTGTAAACGGTGGCTGTGGTGTGAGAACGAGGGGAAAATGGGAGGAGAGAGATGAGGGGGTGGACACATTTTGGCCTTGTGCATTCAGGACACTGGGCTGGGGGACTGTTTGTGAGTCATAAAAGTCAGAGTTCTGAAGATCCCAGTTCTGGATGTTTTTTTCTCTCTTTTTTACAAGTTGGGAGCTAGGGGGACAGCTGGCAATGGCGTGAATGACTGGCCAAGGTGACTTGATGCCAATAAAGCTCCGGTCACCCGGGCCAGAGGCCCCCTTCCCAGCCCACAGACGGCCTTTATGGAGCATCTTATGAGCCTGGACCTCTAGTAAAAAGCCAGCCAGGCAGGTCTCAGGAATTTAGGGTGCAGGAAACATGGGGGGAGGGAGGGGGTTGAGGCAGGATAGAGGGTGACGAGAGGTGAAGGTTGAACCAAGTGACAGCGTTTGAGGCTACGTAGTACTGTTCTGATTAGCCAGAGGGAACAGCAGTGCGTGTGTAGTTATACACTGTTTACACTGGAGTCTCAACACAAATAGATTTTTTTTATTCAGTTGGCCAGTACTACAAATGTTATGTGTCAGCCATGTGTGTGTGTGCAACTGTTGTCTGTTATAGGTATGATTGCATATCCATTTGAGAGTGTGACATTGAATTGGATAAAGACACACACTTAAGATACACATATATGTGTATACTCACACATGCACAAATAAACATACACATCCGTATTAGTTGTGTCAGTGTAAGTGTCTCTGCCCCCAGACAACTTTTTCAGTGTAGCCAACTGGCTTAGAACTTACTTTTGTGTCTCTCAGCCTCTGGTTATGTCTCTCCACATCAATCACCACCTCTGCCTCTTGCTGGGCTCAGAAAATATTTGCCTCTGAGATCACTGCTTGAGCTTGGTGGAAACCTCTATCTAAAGTATCTGCCCTATATCCATTAATATCACCAAACGTTTATATAGATCCACATTTTATTTAAGAGAACTATAGTTTTTTTGAAAAAGCTATAAAAAAGGAAGCCAACAGAATTCAAAGAGATTAGAACTGCACTTTGTGCCACATTAAAGATTTTTACTTTCCTTGTCCTAAATGTCTGTTTTCTCACAACATTTTTCAGAGTTTTAAATAACAACGGTTTAATACTCTTGTAACATTCTGTGTCTCTCTCTTTCAAGCTGTGGAAACTCAAAGTACGAGTTCAGAGGAGATGGTGCCCAGTTCGCCCTCTCCACCCCCCCCTCCCAGAGTTTACAAGCCGTGCTTTGTGTGTCAGGACAAGTCCTCAGGCTACCACTATGGAGTCAGTTCTTGTGAAGGATGCAAGGTAAGGAACTATGACTAAGATCATCAAACTACCTCATCCAGCAATCCAGTTTACAGTTTAATGGGCTATTCAGTTTGATTTAGTTGAGATCGGTTGTGTTTGCTTTGGTTCGAGTCATTCGGTTCAGGTTAGTGGGTTCAGTTCATTTTGATTCAGACCAGTGCATTTTAGCGTGAGTGCATGGGTTTGCACAAACCGGCACTTGTCTAGACAAGTTGGGCCAGTAACAGCAAATTTCAGATCACAATATCTGTTCTAGAATTACTTTGGGGGTGGCACACACTCTTACAGTGTGTTGTAACAGAGGTTCCCAAACCAGGCACGGACTACAAGAACACCTGCATTGTTGTTCTGTTTCAAAAGCACCTGAGAGATGAAATTCTACAGCCCTCCATTATCCAACTGAAATGTGTAAGAGTAAAATAAAGCAAAAAAAAAAAAAGTTGGAGAGGTGCTGTCAAGAGCATTTGTTAGCTGGTCGAGTGCTGCACCCTAGTGGTGAAGTTATTTTATTTGCATTGGCTTTGGCTTCAAAATAAATTCTAGTGTCTTTGGTCATTATCTAGGCATTTGATTGATCTGATAGAATAATTTATTTGACACATGGCCTACTCAAAAATCTGGATGCCACTAAATTTTAGCTTATCACTTAAACTTTAAGTCATCTCAGTGGGCACACATAAACCACATAACATTTTGTGTTACTCTCCTGGTCTGTATCCCTCTCTCTTTCTCAGGGTTTCTTTCGGCGTAGTATTCAGAAGAACATGGTGTACACTTGCCATCGGGATAAGAACTGTCAGATTAACAAGGTGACCAGGAACCGCTGCCAGTACTGTCGCTTACAGAAGTGTTTCGAGGTTGGCATGTCTAAAGAAGGTGAGAAAATTCAAAGCAGATGGTGTTGTGAAACTTCCTTTCAGGCATGATGATAACAGAAATGGCGAGAAGGCAGTGAGGATCTGCAATGGGCTCTGAGAGTTCAGTAATTACTGGAGATGTCATTTTAGCATTACTCCAAAAGTAAGAGTTTCTCTGAGCCGGAAAGAGTGGTTCCACCTCAGAACATATAGAAAAATGCTTGGATGGAACCATCTATGTCCACAAAACAAAGAACCATCTGTCCTTACCTGCTTATTAAAGTAGCAGGTATTATGTATTACCTAGAGTGTCTTATAAAATGTATTGTGAAACATTTCTTGAAAAAAAAAATCAGTGATTGCCTGATTTGGCATTTCAGATGTTTTTTTTTCCCCAAAAGGCATGCAACTACACAGCCTTTAATGGCTCATTTGATCCTGCCAACAGAATGTGCAAACAAGTACAAAAAGACCTTGGTACTAAGCCAGGAACAGCCACAGCGGCTGTCTATCACGTTTGATTTGCTCAATTATTAATTTCTCCCACACCAGAAGTCAGCCAGTGCGCTAGGCCGTCTCTCCTCTATCATGCGGCATCAACCTCAGTGTTTCCAGCGAGTAAAGGACTGTCTGCGTGTCTTAAGCGCCACACGCTATGGTGTGCTAGGAAAGCTCTTCCTGCCATTAGCCCGCCGCTCAGAGCACCCTGCAAACGGCATCCTTTCCTTCCTCTCAGGATATCCACTCTAGGCTGAGGCACACTGGGAGTTCTCACTCTCATTCATGTATTTATTTATTCAGAAGCATAAACATAAATCTAGTAAAGAAACAGATTCCTCATTACTTATCCGATTAAGCATTGTTGGGGGCACTTAATTTGAAGTGTACCTACATGTTGTGCTATCACTCAGTGCTGCTGGTTGTCAGGCCTGGTAAGAAATGCACAGTGTAATACTTATATAATCAGTAGCAAGTCAAGACAAGAAGGACCTGATATTCAGCGGACAAGGTTTATAAAGTACCTCTAAAACAGGTAGCAAGGACTGTGTGTGTGTGTGTCTATATATATATATATATATATATATATATATATATATATATATATATATATATATATATACATACATACATATGTGTGTGTGTGTGTGTGTATATATTTATACACACATTATATATATACTGTATATCTGCCACAACTAATATTTGTACTGTTCTGATTAGCCAGAGGGAACAGCAGTGCGTGTGTAGTTATACACTGTTTAAACTGGAGTTTTTGTTGATTTTTCATATATCATAAACTCTCTCAATCTTTCTTCAGCTGTGCGGAATGACAGAAATAAGAAGAAGAAAGATGTGAAGGAGGAGGTGGTGCTGCCAGAAAGCTATGAGCTGAGTGGAGAACTTGAGGAGTTGGTCAACAAAGTCAGCAAAGCCCACAGAGAAACCTGCCCCTCACTATGTCAGCTGGGAAAATACACTACTGTATGTTAGAGGCCAAAACACACACACACTCGCACACACACACAGAAATCTACACAATTTGTTGAAATGTACTCATACATCTGAACAGAATTTCTAGGAAGGCATTTTCACAAATACATACTTTTCCCATTATAAAAAAACCTGTTGTTACTAAATCATCACTGAAATAAAACTTTTTAAAATAATTCAAAACAATAGGTATGTCTTTACCTAATTCTTCTGGTTTTACTGTGTCTGGTAAACATGCGTTTTGTCAGACATAACTATTTATTTCACCATTTCACCATTTATTTTCTCCTTCCTGGCCTTTCTCCCTGTGCTGTACAGAACTCGAGTGCAGATCACAGGGTCCAGCTGGATCTGGGCTTGTGGGATAAATTCAGTGAGCTCTCCACTAAATGCATTATTAAGATAGTGGAGTTTGCAAAACGACTGCCTGGTTTTACCTCTCTGACCATTGCAGACCAAATTACCCTGCTTAAATCGGCCTGCCTTGACATACTGGTAAGAGCTACTCAGATGAACTGCAGTACTTTTAAATTTTTATTCAGGTTTTACTCTTAGTTTGTATTTTCCCACCCACTTCACTCATATTCATATATCATAATTTTTACCCTCAAGGTCACTTTGCAACATATGAAAATGCAAACTTATTTAATGCAAATTTGTATATTGCACGTAATCATCTCCTGTTGCTGCTGCTCTTCATGTTTTAGTAAATGCTGCGTTTGCAGTGATGTCGTTGTCTTTATTTCTCTTCCTCTCAGATGCTGCGGATCTGTACGAGGTACACTCCAGAGCAGGACACTATGACATTCTCGGATGGGTTGACCCTTAACAGAACGCAAATGCACAATGCTGGCTTCGGGCCCCTAACTGACCTTGTGTTTGCCTTCGCTGGCCAACTTCTTCCTCTTGAGATGGATGATACAGAGACTGGCCTTCTCAGCGCCATCTGCCTCATTTGTGGAGGTACTGCAGTATTCCACATCTTTACCAAAACTATCATAGTATTGAGATTATATTATATGGGAGAGTATGTTGAATATGAACCTAACCTTACCATTTAACCATGGTCTTTGTGGTACAACGTTTTTGGGAAACCCAGTCCTGTTCAGTGTCAAACTTGTGAAATTGCATGTCAGACAGAGCACCACTGATTTATCCTAACATATTGGACATATGAATAGTCTTGCAATTTAGGTTCTGGAGTTTAGAATTGCCGATTTTAGTGTGTGTGCCAATTTGGTAGATATGTAAGAATATATTCTTATCAGTTTAAACAGTTCAGCTTGTTTTCCGAAGTTTGTCTGAGGTTTCTTGTACTGTTTGTATGTAATTGGTGGATGTTTTCGTTTGCTTTGTCTGAATAGTCCATCACTTTTTAATTCTGATTATTGTTTCTAATCTCTCTTATGTCCTATACAATCACATCTATCCCCTGCCCTTGCTATCTAATCTCTCCACTAATCTCTCCATCTCCTTTTTGAATGGTTTTCATGTGTCTTACTGTGGGGGGACCATTCTTTATCATCTCATTCACTAATGATTTTCATGGTCACTTGAATGGATTCTGTAGACCGCATGGACTTGGAGGAGCCTCAGAGAGTAGACCAGCTACAGGAACCTCTTCTGGAAGCATTAAAGATCTATGCCCGAAGAAGACGCCCCAACAAACCGCACATGTTCCCCCGTATGCTCATGAAGGTCACTGACCTCCGAGGCATCAGCACTAAAGGTCAGCTCATACAAACACACATTATGTATTCTATTAACCTTTATTGTCATATAGTGGAAGTAATGGAAAACATCTGAAGTGGGCTTACCTAAATGTTTGAAAATGTGAAAGATTAAGTTGGTTGTAACAGGGTGGCACCCAAATATTCAAATACCAGTTCCCATATACCAGTGTGAACTGAGTTAGAAACTGTTCGGTATGAAGACACAAATGTAGAGCAGCTAGGGATCTTGAAAAACCAAACCAAAGGAACAAATGCAAAACTCCAGCCCAAATGGGAACTGGCACTAGCTGGACCTGGGTAACAATTTAGGGAACTTTCCCAATGCAAAAAAAGCCCAACGACTCAAAGCGGTATTAGAACCCCTGCTCACAAGGTTGCCAAGCCACGTTACCAGCACACCACAGAGGCTACACATGACAACTCAGTGGAAAGAGCTGAAGCAGGCTGTTGTGTTTAAAAGTTAGAGGAAAAGGAAAAATAAAAACTGACTTACAACCAGGAGAACAGGAGGCAGGGAAAGCCAGAGGAATTCCCAAGCGATGGGAGAACTCTGGTGAGGGGTTGAGGGAACCTGAGAGGAAAGATGCAGCTCCAGGCTATAGAGTCTGAGGACAGAAAAAGACTTTTTCCAGGACATGGAACAAAGTCTGAGGATCAGGGAGCCTGTGTGCTGCATGTTAGTGGGCATGTGGGTGCAAGGTGTGGCTGGTTGCCTCTGACTGCACCTCCCTGTGCCTCCTACTGGTGGCTGAATACAGGACCTTTACACAGGCTTAAAAAAATAATAATTTTGCATGTTTTATAGGTGTGATATATGCAGATTGTCAAATATTAAAAAGTATGATTAATAATGCAAATATTATATACGTTTTAATATATTCTTCCATTGTACTGTTTCTTCTTACTCTTTTAATGCCGCTGGCCATAATTATCTACTTGCGTTCAATTTCTCCATTTCCTTATGCTTTTGATATTTCTGCGGCATGTGTAGGAGCGGAGCGAGCCATCACGCTGAAGATGGAAATTCCAGGACCCATGCCCCCTCTCATCCGGGAGATGCTGGAGAACCCTGAGGTAGACGAGGAAGGAGGCGATGCCGAAGAGGGTGTGGCCACAGCTCCCCCACCTCCTCCTGCCATCCAGACCATAAAGCGGGAGCGGGATGAAGATTCAGCCCCGGAGGAAGAGGAGGACGAGGAGGATGAGTGTGGGGAGGAGGAGAGGGAGAGGGGGGGAGACAGCGAGGACGAAGGTTGGGGTCTTCTGCAGGTGGATGTTGGGGGAGCGAGGAAAAGCACAGCTGGGAGAGCGCAGTAATGTAGACTGTGTGTGCGAGCACACACATGCACGAGAGAGTCATTTATGAGGACCACAACATTGCAATCGTTCTCCAAATGCATGGAACCAGTCTGCATTCATAGACACGCACGCGTGCACATACATACATGCGCACTGAAAACAGTTATATGTACTGTATACATAAACACTACACGTACACATTTTGGGAGTCAAAGGTATATACCCCACAGATTCCTTCTGCTCTAGGTAAACATGGAAAGAAGCCATTCCTTAAAAATATTGAATGGTCCTATAAACCTAATGACAGAATGCAACAGAAAATATTTAAAAATTTGGAACATGTGAAATGGAGCATGGAATGTTGTAGTTGGTTCTTTTTTAAAGCACTAAATTTCTCATGTAAATGAGATGAAAAAGAGGAAGCAAGACAAAGTCACTGTATCATTTACATGCCAGATTTGGAGGGAATTTCTGATAAACACATTTAAAAATGTGGAGATGCCAAATGTTTAAGAATGTGTTCTACAGCCTTGCACTCTGTCAGAAGCATACTTTCATAAGAGCAGTCACACACGCGTACACACACACATGCACACACACACACACACACACACACACACACAAACCAGGTCATGCAACACTCTATGGCCATCTTAAAAGACAACTGCAATTGATTAATACAGGTTGTTTTTTCTTGTTATTCTTTTCCGCCTATGGATTTATTTTTTACCTATGCATGTTATATTTTATTTTCCATGCATATGGCAACTTTGTGTGTTTAATGCATCACAATTATAATGTGGTTATGTTACTATGGTTCACAACCATATATCAGCAAACTGGCAGCTCTCCCTCTGAATCTGAAGGCTGCATTTTAAGCTGAGTTTAGGGTTCCTTAGGGGATATTGAGGTTGGAGGGAAATACTTTGAGCAGCATTCTTTTCCTCCAAGTCATCACTCATGCATTTCCCCCCCCCTTTTCTGGCTTTTGGGACACTCTCCTGTCTAAAGGCTTTTTGTTATATTCTTTGTCATGAAGCAATGTTTGTTAGAACTAAATTTAAAGAGACAGTAATTTGGAAAGGACTTTGCATTCATTCATTATTCCTTAGTGTTTTTAGAACAGAAATTTAGGATTAGTTTATACAAAGTGGTAGGATTAAAGGACCTGTTAAAGCTCAGTTTAATCCAGTGGCAAAGGGAGGGAGACAACATTTGAGATGTAAGGTTGTGTTTTTCCAAAGTCAAATTGATGCAATGCAAGTTAAGACAGAGCAAAATATTTACTCAGGGCAACTGATGCTGTATGCAAGGACCAAATCATATCTGCCTGCAGATCAAAGCAGAGTGCCCCAGCACACCTAATCAAACATGGCATTGTCTGAATTATACGCATAAAAAACCAGCGAATGCAAAACTCTTAACATTTTGCTACATTTGCATGCTATGAGATATACATGACTACATTGGTGCTAAATATTCATAGACTCAAATTCACTACATTTACTCTGTTCAGATGCACTTGTGTCATGCAATAAAAACACGCGAGTGCCTTAGAGGATCATTCCCCATCATTCAAAGTCATGTGATTACAGAGAGACATTAATAAAATCTGTTATCATGAGCCATAGTCATGATGAATTCTAGCTTTATACCTCTTCAGTGACAAATCACAGTGTTGGATGAACATGTTAAATACAAACAAGCTCTTCTGCTGCTGATGGTGTTTGTTGTTGAGGATGCAAAAAAGACTGTATTGCATGTCTCTAATGACACAGACCGTAATGCATGTGTCTAATGACACATAGTCATACAGCTGAAGGCCTTATGAAGTGTGGGTGCATGTTTTTGTAGTTGTTTTAAAGGCTGCCAATCCCAGGTCATTTTTTGTAGTTGTTTGTAAAGGCTGCCTATCCCAGGTCATTTTTTGTAGTTGTTTGTAAAGGCTGCCTATCCCAGGTCATTTTTTGTAGTTGTTTGTAAATGCTGCCTATCCCAGGTCATTTGTGTCACAGCAAAATTCTCTTTTATATGATTAATAATTTGATTACTGCAGCATTTTTTAATCATGATCTTTATAAGCCAAATGAAAAATAATCTTTTTTAGTCTTCTTTCCATTTGTAATTGGTAGTGCAGTTTAGACAAACTCAGGCCCAACACGCTTGTTGTGTTTTGTAATCTGTAAAAATTTATTTGAGCACTCAATTAAATAGTTACTGAGCAGTGTCAAGGTAGATATAGATATTTCATGTATTTCTTTTAGAAGAAACATGTCATAAAATTAACAAAAACAACTGCTTTCAGAAGTTTTGATAATCTGTTTAAAAGCAAATATGATCAAGGGGCATTCAAGGATGGTTTTCATAGTGCAGACCAATCAGTTTCCATAATAAAGGAGCAATACACCCATAAATGTTAATGTTGCTTGTAATGCTTGAAATTGAACAATTTCATTATTATTGGCTGATCAGTCTAACTGAAGCCATCTAGCTTTCCTACACCTTTTGGCACATTAGCTTTACTGAACAGCCTTTTTAAAAGCTGTCTTAAGTGCTACATAAAATTGCAGTGACCATAATGTCTCATCAGATTATTGTATATGCACTGATATCCGGAGTTATGACAGGGTAAATTTGGCCTGCAGTTTTAGCACAAAGTACAGTATTTGTCAAATGTGGCTTGTAGAAATTAGCATACATAATCTAATCGTGACCAAAACCATACACCAAAGCCATTTGAGTGTGTGTGTGTGTGCATGCGTGCATGCGTGTGTGTGTGTGTGCGTGTGCGTGCGCATACGCATACGCATGGACATGTAGTTTACAGATTATCACGTTCTTACAAAATATTGCAATAGCTATTAGGATACATAGCCATACCTCTGGGAATACACTTTATTCAAGGAATAGCATGACATGTCAACTCCATGATGTATTACGACCCTTCAATAGTCTTATGTCTCTATAAATGTAGCAAATAACCAATGGCAACATAGAATTGGAGATGGCCACAAGATAGTAATGTGTTTATACTGATTGTGAGAGAACATTTCCTTTTTGTGTGTGTGTTTTTTATGTAGCATAATATACCTGTTGTGCATGCATTTTGACCATACTTGTAGATGTATACGTTTTCTTTCATGAAGGTTCTCCATTTGGTGGTTTGGAATATGTGTATATGTTCACTTGTTCATTTTGTTTTGTTCAGTGTTTTATAGTTTTGCTTACTTTGCCAGTGTCATTTTTTTAGTTGCAGAAATATTGTAGGCATGTAAAAGGTAAAACTGCTCATAAGAAAATAGCAGGCTTCTTATGGGCTTTATTATGTATATGTTTATTCATTATCTTCAGAATAATATTTGGTCATTGTTTTGTTTTTTGTAAGATGTCGGACATATCTCCAAATGCAGGGATCTAAAAAAACAGCCCAGTTGTCCCTCCCCCTTTTTAAAACATGAAATCCTGGAATTTGGAATCTATTGGAAAGTACTCTTGCAGTATAACTTCATTTCATTTTTCATTACTTTCTTCTCTTTCTATAAGCTGAGTGCCTTTGTACAACTCTTTTCAGTGCCCTGCACAAATCTAGTGGAAAACTAGAACTGGCATGATTAGAATTGAAAAGTGTTTAGGCAAAGATGCCATTTGTATTAATTGCTTATTCCATAATATTCCTTAATATTCTCTTTTTTATTGAGCTTTTTGTTTGAAAGCTTTGTTCCAAAGTTAATTTTATAAAGAAACTCTTCATCAAAATGTGTGTGTGTTGTTGGATATAGTAAAATAAGACTTGTAGTTAGTCCATGTGTCACGGTGGCGCTCCCGGACCCCTCCCCTTGGGCGTGTGTTTGCGTTGTCTGCGTCTGGGTCTGACCATGTATGTACTTCCGTGGGAGTGATGGGATGTGAGTGTGTTCATCGGTCTCACCTGTGGCTTGTCTCGTTCTCACATGGGTTTCGTGTAGTTTGTCTATTTAATGTGCAAATACGCAGTGTCCTGTGCTCGTCTTTGTTTTGTGTGAGTAAATGTCTCGTGCTGGCTACCAAGCCCGCATTATAAATATCAATAAAAACGTGTCTCGAGGAAAGCAAGTATTCTCTGCATTCTGTCCGTGAACCTCGCGTTACAGAAAGACGAGCCGTAACACAGAATGCCAGGGTATGTGCGGGACAGGAAGAAGGCCAAGGGGGGAAAGAAGAAGGGTAAGCGCACACCTCCTCCTCGGCCTTCCCGCACGACCGCAGGTGGGAGTTCCACGACGCAGAGGGAGAGCAGAAGCTTCTTCCTCTGCACTGAGGACGATGTGGCCACGGCGGAGGAGCTGCATGACCGGATCGTCCAAGGTGCGTGGGATGAGGAGGAGAAAGGACTGGCGGGCTTCTACCGTGAGCTAGCGGACCAGGCGGTGCGCGGCCAACCCGACCAGTCAGCGAGGGACTCCTTCCCCCTGCCTGAGGAATTGTCACACGACACGTTGAGTCCGATATACTTAAGCGCCTGGACCATGCGCCCTACCCCTCCCGAATATGAATTCGGGAGGAAGACTCGATGAAGCCAGCCCCCCGCCATCGGTGTACTCGGAGGCTACTGGGTACTACGGGGAAGCCAGCCCCCCGCCATCGGTGTACTCGGAGGCTACCGAGTATTATGGGGAAGCCAGCCCCCCGCCATCGGGGTACTCAGAAGCTACCGAGTACTACGGGGAAGCCAGCCCCCCGCCATCGGGGTACTCAGAAGCTACCGAGTACTACGGGGCTACTGGGTACTACGGGGAAGCCAGCCCCCCGCCATCGGTGTACTCGGAGGCTACCGAGTATTATGGGGAAGCCAGCCCCCCGCCATCGGGGTACTCAGAAGCTACCGAGTACTACGGGGAAGCCAGCCCCCCGCCTTCGGTGCACTCGGAAGCTACCGAGTACTACGGGGAAGCCAGCCCTCCGCCTTCGGGGTGCTCGGAGGCTACCGAAGGCCACGGGGAAGCCAGCCCTCCTCCATCGATGTACTCGGAGGAGAACGAGGACTATGAGGAGGCCAGCCCCTTTCCGCCTGTGTACGCGGAGACCCCCGAGTGTCAAGGGGGGAAGGAGGAAGAGGACTCGCAGCCGGTACACTCGGAGAATCCCGCGTACTACGGGAGGGAAGAGACCGAGTGGTACAGGGCAGGGGTAAGCCCTTCCTCTCCCAGGTTCACAGAGGAGGCAAACGGTTACGGGGGGAGGATAGCGACAGCCTGACACCCTCGGAACACTTCTATGAGAAGCAGGAGGGTCAAGGAGAGCAGCCCTACCGGACTGAAAGTCGCTACTCCACGCTGTCGGAGGAGCGCATGGAGTGCTCCGAGGAGAACACTGGGGAGGTCAACCTGAGGAGCTATCACTCCTCAGAAGAGGAGGAGATGGAGGTCCAAGCGGGAGGAGCCGTTAGCCCCCCCGACTGTGCCCAGCCAAGGGGCGGATCGCTCGGCAACTTCGGTCGGGAAGACGAGAGCGTCTCCCAAGCCCAAGAGCACAGAGGGCCCTCCTGTGGCGACAAAAGGAACTGTGCAAAACCCTAGGGGCGGAGCACAGTCTAGAAATCCCGGTGGGGGAAAGAAAGGAAAACCACCGGGCGCCACATTGGCAACCCCAGGACTGCAGACCCCGCCGATCGCGGGGTCCCCGAAGTTGAGTGCGTCTCCCAAGCCCAAGAGCACAAAGGGTCCTCCTGTGGCGAAAAAAGGGACTGCGCAAAACCCTAGGGGCGGAGCACAGCCTAGAGATCCCGGTGGGGGAGAGAAACGAAAACCACCGGGCGCCACAAGAACAACCCCAGGACTGCAGACCCCGCTGATCGCGGG
This sequence comes from Brachyhypopomus occidentalis, assembly GCA_020368025.1. Lineage (NCBI taxonomy): Eukaryota > Metazoa > Chordata > Actinopteri > Gymnotiformes > Hypopomidae > Brachyhypopomus > Brachyhypopomus occidentalis. The sequence continues at coordinate 457,989 of JAGXOD010001350.1, read as the reverse complement.
GTTCCCGCTGTTGAGACCGGTGGTCTCACTCATATCGGTGCCTGTGTTTTTGTCTGTCCCGTGTTTCTCCCCAATCCATTTTTCCCTTTTGTACCATTGGTGTTGAATGTTCCTCTTTGTGTGTTTATGCAAGTCCCTGTTTTGTCTAATGTGTTTTCCCCCGTCTTCCCAGGGAGGGCGTTCTGAGCGTTATCGCGGCGGAGCCGCTCGCGGAGGAGTCGACCCCGCAGCTGAGGTTCCCGGCGGTCCCGGGCCTGTCAGCAGATTGGGTCCGGGGCTTTACAGCTGCGCTGGGCAACCCGGGGCGGTGGTTGCCCTTAGTGGGGGGGCTCTGTCACGGTGACGCTCCCGGACCCCTCCCCTTGGGCGTGTGTTTGCGTTGTCTGCGTCTGGGTCTGACCATGTATGTACTTCCGTGGGAGTGATGGGATGTGAGTGTGTTCATCGGTCTCACCTGTGGCTTGTCTCGTTCTCACATGGGTTTCGTGTAGTTTGTCTATTTAATGTGCAAATACGCAGTGTCCTGTGCTCGTCTTTGTTTTGTGTGAGTAAATGTCTCGTGCTGGCTACCAAGCCCGCATTATAAATATCAATAAAAACGTGTCTCGAGGAAAGCAAGTATTCTCTGCATTCTGTCCGTGAACCTCGCGTTACACCATGCCAACCCCTTAAATGAGGACTGTTTGTGAGTTAATGTATTTACCAAATAACTCGACAATGACACTGGTCATGGGTTATAAAGAACATGAAGACACATGAAGAAATCACCCATTTAATATGTATTTTCGCACAGTGAGTCCAAGTGTCACTCATAATTTTCTTTTGTGTTTCAGGATACACATACATGAATATCATTATGTGTTGTATTTAAAAGTGTACCAAGGAAAGTGGATACCTTTATGTTGCCAGATAATTGCTGGACAGTGTAGGGGGATACTCCTGAGGCCAAATATAGGTGAAAATCAAGTGTACGTATTTAACAGCTTTAATTATGAATAAGTAGTATATACATATAGTAAACTTTTATTACTCTGTCACTTAAGAATCATGATCATTCTAAAAACATTCGATGTAAAAAGTACTATAAAGTCCACCTATTTTAGTTTGTTGGACAAAAAGGTACAATTTACAATGTTATGGTCAAACTCAGAACTGAGATTATGCTTCAGTTTGCTACTTCTTATTATTTATTACTGCTGCTTATGAAACTGCTTTTGTAAGCTTTTTTGAAACCTGTTAAAACTTTCAAATTTGCCAGAGCTGACCAAACATTTTACAGACTGATATATTGAAAAGAAAAAAAACATTCATATTAACACAAAAATCAATATAGATTATCCACTTATGTTGGATCCAAGTGGAATTTCAATCCAACTAAAAGACTGGGGCAAAGTTGGGCATGTAAATGCATGAATCTAAATGCTTTCATAACCAGAAGCTCTGAAAACTAAATATAATCATTCAGAGAGATGAAACGCCCCGAATGCAAATGTAACCACTGTTTTGCATGCACTGATGCTCACAGTAAGGAACTATACATCACCAAAAGATTTCAATATTGATTTGAGGGATATGAAAAGTACATGACCAGCCTGATGCTAAATATTAGCTAACATTTTATTAGAATTCATATATGACATATTAAAAACAATGTCATATAGAGGATCATTCTGTAGCCCAGTGTGTTTAAATGAGAATGATCGATTATATGAGCCTAGAAAAGGCCTGTGTATGGTGAGGTTGTTAAAATTTAACTTGCATCATCAACAAAAACTTCCATGGTAATTACCCAGAATAACTCATTTATGTATACATACACTGGCTGCACCACGAACTTCAGCCTGAGCCAGATTTAACACCTCATACATGTAGTGCATGTGACCTTCCTTGATTCAGAATGATAGATGGATGTCAGGTAGGCCATTTTTGTAATGAGCTGAGAGAAAGAGTGCAGTAAAGCAAGCTAGGGCTCTGCTAATTAAATGATTGCCATAATTAACATTCGCTTAACAGAGATCAATAAAATGGTGCAAGGATTAAAACAAGGTCCATACATTATACACTTTTTTACAAGGAAGCTTTTAATGATCTCATATATCTGACTGGAGCGGGGCGTGTTGCCATGGCAATGAGATTGCAGTTGGAGGTATAAAGTGGCACGGCAGTATATTTTATTCCCTTTTTTATGCGTCTCTGTCTTCATTTATATTTGATCTGCTCTCAGCTGCCTGGAATTCTGAGGGCATGCACTCAGGACGCAAGAGAACAGGAGTGTTGGGGACAATGGTCATCGCGCAATTACACTCTGTCATGCTCTTAAGGTTTTTCACTTTCAAACATATGTACATATATGTTTGAAGGTTCTAATTTGCACAAACCTCAGAGTAAACACATGCCATTTCTGGGACATTGTTTAAGAAAGGGTTTTATATTTTGCCTGAAGTCTTCCTGGATACTTGAAATAATATGGGTTAGAAGATCCATTAAACCATTAAAGTTAAGCTGATAAAGCCGTAAGAAAGTTGTTTTGCAGCTTACTGGAAAAAGGTGTGAATGAAGTGAGAAAAATCATGTGATGGAAAAAATGGAAATATAAAAGAGAGGGGAATTAGTATCGAACCCTGGAGTCTTCTACACTGTCTCCATTTCTAATTAAAAGTGTAGAGCGAGTGGTGGGCCATTAATCCTGCTCCTGGCCTTCAGCTAAGGGTTTAGGGCTGGCTGTAAAAACAGCATCACCATCCGTTTCTTAATGAGAAAGAAGGAGTGGCAGTCTAGCAGGGTGGTCGGTCAACTGAAAGCAAGTTGTCAATAGGGGAAAGAAAGAAAGAAGAGAATGACAAAGTCATGATGGGAAAAGAGTAAAGTGACCAAGGGCTGAGAGCTCAGGACAGGACAGAGAGCTCAGGACAGGGCAGAGGGATCCACAACAATGACTGACTGATGAATGATTCATATTATGAAAACAAACAAACAAACAAACAGTTGAACAGATCAGGCCTGGGTGTGTGAAAGACCACCATAAAGAGAGTAGTACACCAGCATGATCTCAGAAGATTTACCATGATATGGCAGGCCTCATAAACAGCAAGGCGAGGTTGTGTGAAGTCAAAGTCATCCCACACATGCCTCAAGAAACTATATATATATATATATATTTATATATACACACAGTATATATATAAATATGTGTGTGTGTGTGTGTGTGCTCAATTCTCTTTAAAGCATATGATAGTACAAGATATATATATCTCAAATGTCTTTACAAAGTATTCCTAACATTTTACACTGGCATGAAAGCTTGACATGTTTAACATTTCTCAGCCTACACTGACAGTAAGCTACCTGACTCTGACAATGAAACTAAAGAGAAATAAAAAAAATATCTATGGTTCAGTTTTGGAAAAAACGTATATGTAATTTTCATGCCATTTAAGACCTAATTAGATTTTGCTTATTAAATTTATCTTCGGTTATGCTAGCTACTTACTAGCTGTCAATCAGCTGCTTCTCATGTTTTTTTTTTTTGTGCACCAATCAAATCAGTCATGCTTGAATACAAAATACTAAGACTTACACACAAAACCAAGACTGCTCACACACACACACACGTGACGTTGTGTTTGTCTCTCAGGTGGGCGGGGCCCATTAGGAAACCCGACACCTTAGGGTCGTTTGTCTGTCTATATATGTCTTGTCTTTGTACCAGTTGACTGCTGGAAATTGTATCCTTAATTTGGATTAAGTCATGGGTTTTGTGTTGTGTACTTTATCCATTAAATACTCCCTTGTCCCTGAGACTGGCGTGGTCGCTTCCTCCTTTTTTTGCACTCCCTCGCCCATCACAAAATAACCTGCCCCCTTTCAGAAGCCACCAGTCTCTTATTCTTTTCCCTTCATTTGTGGTCACGTCTTGTGGTAAGTGTTTGTCTGCGTCATATGTTTGTTGTATGTGCTGTTTAAAGAAGAGGTGGAGCTGAGTTTGTCACCGCTCGTCCCGCCATGTTTATAAACGTTTGTTTGTCTCGCACACTTTATGTAACACAGCGGTGACTGCATTAGCGCTCCTCTCTGTTGTTTGTCTGGTCTTGCGTGCTTATGTTTAGTCCTAGCATGCTTTGTCTCTTGTTTTATGAAAATCTCTACAGCAGGGTTCGCCCCTTGAATACATTTTGAAGGGGGGCTAGTGGGGTCTCTGGCCATGTGAAATGGCCAGGGTTATGTGTATATATGTATTGTTGTAAGTGTGCACACTTAATGTGTGTGTGTGTGTCTATTGTGCAGGTGTTTCTCCCCGTAGGTGGGAAGCGGCACTCCTGGACCTTGAGGGATCTCCTAAGTGGGCAGGAGCCCTCTGATGTTGTGGTGTGACCAGAGCCCTGGTCCTAAAGAGCCCCCCTGAGAGGTGAGGACTCCCTTGATGTTTGGGGACCGGAGGGCTCTGGTCTGAAGAACCCCTGCTGAAGGCAGAGATCTCCCCTCGTGCTCAGGGAGACCAGACGAGGGCCATGGTCCCTAGCACTCCTGGGTTGAGTGGAGAAGTCCACTTCGTGCCATGCCTCTCCGAAAGTGGGTGGAAGCCCCGGGAACCTGCGGTGAGTGGAATAGTCCATTTGGTGTGGAGCCTCCCCACAGATCTTCCCAGGAGGCTAAAGTGTCCCCATGCTAATGGCAGGGGTCAGCGCCGAGACGAGAGGTAAGTCTGGGTTGGGGATAGCCGCTCCCCGGGGAGGTAGCCTGCACACACACACACACACACACACACACTGTTGTATGGGGAGAAACAGCCAGAGGGCTCCTCGGACGTGAGGGTCCTGTGACCGACTGGAGCATGGTCAGTCTAGGACTTGGTGACATTAATGTTTGTGTTTTCTAACCCCTTCGTTGTGTGTTTTGTGCGCTGCCACTGCTGGCCGCACAGCTGCAGTGACGTGCGGCTTGATGCGGGGTGTCTGTCACAGTTCGGAGGCCCCCTGCATCAGAAGCGGCAGTATTTCATGTTGTCCTGTTGTTGTGACGTTGTGGTCGTCCCTCAGGTGGGCGGGGCCCATTAGGAAACCCGACACCTGAGGGTCATTTGTCTGTCTATATATATCTTGTCTTTGTAGCAGTTGACTGCTGGTTATTGTATCCTTAATCTGGATTACGTCACGGGTTTTGTGCTGGTTCGCTTTATCCATTAAATCCTCCCTTTTCCCTGCGACTGGTGTGATCGCTTCCTCCTTTTTTTGTTCTCCCTTGCCCGTCACAAGGATAAGTTAATAAAATTCTCTTTCTCAGGAAAGCCATTGGTTTACAAATCTTACACCTGCCAACACTAACGTTAAACTAATAACAAAATATGTCTGCACCTTCTGTCTTTTTTGACCCAACTCTTTTCCTGACATACATGCATGTATCCATAAAAAGCTTTAGCATGTGGCTTGTTATGGAGTTCAGAGTTAAATAAAGGATAAAGTGTTACCCCAAGATTCAAATCAGCTAGTCTTCAAGCTTAGATCTGAAAGCTACCCTTTCTAATGAAAATGGTTAGAGAAAGGTGGCTGTTGCAACAAACATGTCTGTCTGACAATTGGGGTAAAATCATCCAGTCTGGTTTTCATTACACAGTGCTGATTGCTCAGTTCTTGTTTCTGTTGCTTAAATCCAATTTCTCTGGCCTGACAGTATTTGTAAATAATTCACATCTGTTATTACTATGAACCTCTACCCCTGAAAGGACCTGCATGTGGACATTTTCAAAATTACTAATGCCATCTTCATAACTCTCAGATATTTGTGAGCCAATCATTTATTTCAGTAGCAATATATTTTACAGACAAGTTGAACATACCTTCATCACATAGATATGGTCTGGAGACATAGCTGTTTTTTATCCATTACTGGCAGTCCTGTGGTGTGAGATGCGTGGGTCTGGGAGGGTATGTCAACATGCCGCTGACAGTTATATGTGCATGTGCAGTGAAGTATGATGTATAAAGAACGCAATTCAGATCCAAGGGATCTCATCACAGTCACATGGTGATTTAAATAGAACAGATTTTTTTTTCACACAGTGATGAAAAGTCAGGTCAAGCAAAAAAAAAAAAAAGTTTTAAGATCTATTTATGCCACTTTTGTCTTGTAGTGTGAGTGTAGCTTTGAGCTAATTTTGTCAATCTGAATCATGACATGCTTCTCTCCTACAGGCACAGCCCTTGAATGGTTCTTGTAATAATACTTCACTGATGGGCATATATTTTATTATAATTAGAAAACGTAAATCCTTCTATGTCCCGTTACTCAAGGAATACCCTTAGGTGTCGGTTCTTAGTCACATCTTTTCAATATATTTTCTCCCCCTTGGCCAGATCATCAGTGTTAATTAACATCATTACATTGATGACACACTGATTTATGGTACAATCTATGGGAAGATTAATCCTACCACTGATTTGTCACTCTGATCCTTAATAGTATATCTTTTATTTAAAGGACTGTATGAAGGCTAACTCTCTAAAGTTAAATACTGACAAAACTGAAGTCTTCCTAATTTAAGCTGCCAAACTCTGGATATGGTGTCAGCCTTAGTGATCTTGCTACCACGTCAGAAATTGTAACAATTGTAACAAATGAAAACAACTGAGTAGTGCCCTCTTGACTCGGGAAGCACAAAGGTGTTGGGCTCATCTGATAGACTGAGGAGCATCACCAAAGTGTCTATATCCTATGTAGAATCACAGTGCTCAATCTTCCTTTCCACTACCCGAAGGCCTCTACAAAGGAGCTTACCATAGCAGCCATTTCCTCCACCAACAGGAGATATACCTGGGAATAAAGAGGTGATTCACTCAGGAGATATATTGCACATTTATAGGAATAATCTAGTAACAGACCTGTGATGGCTTTTAGCTCAACAGTCAAATCCTCATACTCCCTCATACTTCCAACCCCTGTGTGAGCCTCTGTACCCATAGGCTCTCTATGGAAGTGAAGCTACACTGGAATCAATAGTCCTTGTACTCAGATGACTAAGCCACAATCTCCTTGCAGGTACAGGAAAAATGGCAAACATGTTTTCAAAGCATAGGAGGCCTAACATTATATTGTACATATACAGAGTGACATATTTATTAGTCCAAACGCTCCCTGGGAATCTAACCCATGGCCTCAGTGTTGTTAGTACCTTACTCAAGGACCTAGTACCTTTCTAATTGTGAACAGTGAGACTGTTTTGCAATGAAATACTCCTACCTCTAGTTGAATGGGACGAAATCTTGAGCCCAATGAACCCATAATGTGAAAGAGATGTGTACAAAGAATTTGTGGGCCATAAGCCGATTCAATTTTGAACATAAATATGAAACAAAATAACGATCATACAGAGTCAGGATTGTAAGATTGTTTGTGCATCCTAATTCCACTGGATCAGGATATAAGGCAAGTGAACCCCCCTCCCTCCTATTCTCGGTTCACCCAGGAACAACAGAAAGACTCATCTCCACTTCTCCTAATGTATTCGGATGACACAGGGTGAGTGATCAGCTGGTGTGTAAGAATGTCCACAGTTGATGGGGAGCTGCTCTAGTTTGATATTGGTGCCATTGCTCAAGGTGCTGCTCCAAACCTTAATCCAAGCTTAGCGCTCCAAATATAGATAAAGTCCCGCTGAATGTGTTAAAGGTCCTCCCCTGTCTCCATGTCCACAGTAGACGAGTCTGAAGGTTGGAGGGTGTAAAGGTGGAAGGCTGGGAGCTGCTTCTTTTAGCTCACCTGATAGAACAGGTAGCATGTGGCACCAAAGCCAAGATCATGGGTTCAGTTCCTAGTGTAAATATAATTTTGTAATGAGAAAAAAATATGTTGTTCAGTATAAGCGTATCTGCCAAATACCATGAATGTAAATGGAGATGGGTTGGACCTATGACACAGCCAGGAGGGCATATTTATATTTATTTGAATACTTGAAGCATCTTCAGATTTGCATTTTCAGCATGAGTCTAGAATTAGTGAGCCAATATAACATCAGTGTCACTGCACAGTAAGAAATCAAGCTTAAGGAGAGAACACTATATCTAGAGGAAAGAAGAAATTGCATCTTCACATTTTTACTGCACTGTGTTTTGCTAAGTGTAGTTATAAATATGAATTCAGGTCCACCGTGGGAACACTAGTGGCCTCACAGAGCAGACTTTCTTCAAGTGGCAGTTCTCATGGCCGTCAAACTATGGAACTGACAATATATCTATGACTGCTTTAATCTTTTAAATACTACAGCAAAAACTTCAATGTACTTAATGTACCTGTTATCAAGTTTTGTAGTATGTTGCCATTTCTGTGTGGTTTTAAAATGTGTGTCATTTGTTTGCATGACTTGAGGTATCTGTTTGGGAAAGGTACTACACCAATAAAATAAATATATATTGCATTGTGATGTTCAGTATTTAATGACAGCTTCATGATAGATTTGCTGTGGGCCTTAAACTCCATAGTCAAGGATTTATTCTAATTCCAATGTTCAACAGTCAAAACTACACTTATCACTGCTTCATTATCTAATTATTATGCAGGGAACTACCCGGAAGTGTGCAAAAAACAATGACAGGATGAACCACATAGCATTAATAAAATAGCATTTTATTCAATTGTTTCAGTATTACTGTATGCAAAAGTAAACACTCCATACACAAGTAGAATTATTTGATTGAAACACTCCAAAGCCTTTAACTTCACATAGTGTACTCAATAGCAGCTGTGGTAGACCATAATAATTTAACTGATCTAGCACCAAAAATAACACTGACCACAACTGGTGGGTTACTGAGAGTTGACATGGTTAACAATGTCTTACTAAATGTTTATGTCCTTTGATATGTGTTTCATTAGATCTATATTCTTATTGTAATTATACAAAAACATTTTTGCATAAAACATAAATAGGGTCTGACACAAACAGAAAATCTAATAATTATGATTTCAAACTAACACATTTATTTGTCTTGCCCTGATTTCTTTACTTACTTTTTTGAGCTACTCACGCTCACAACACACACATTCACACAATAAAAAGCACATGCCCACTGCACCCAGCATATCCAACAGGTGCTTTATGTACTAGGAAACATTACACTCATCTTAAGCACATGATGTGTCATGGATGTAAACAAGTAGCATCAGGTTCACTTCCTTCAGATCTATTCTTGTGCGTCACCACAAGGGGGAATCAGTGAGTTCACTGCAGAGGAGGCAAACAAGGATTGGAGGTCACATAACTGCCATCTGAGCTGTGCAAAAGAGACAGAGGGGCACGAGGGAGGGGTGCTTTCATCGGAAAGCAGCTCTTGAGTAATATTCCATAATTCTAAGAGCACTTGCCTGGAGCTTCATCCAAACTCCCCTCTTTGAGTGGTTTCTTTTCCATGCTGTAAAAAAGTTAAATAGCTTTGCAATTGCAGGAGAGCGATTTTTAATGGATACTTGTGGTCACTTCAGTGTCACAAAATGTTTATAAATTCATGTTTAAGTGGTGAAAACAAATCATTATCCTCTTTATTCACATGGCAATGGAAAGGCTAGGTGTTGTTGGTCACAAGCATTTGAGTTGTAACACTTTCCTGGTGCTTTTATGTAAAGTTCAGAACAAAAAAAACTTCACGTCTTGTATTATTAATGTAAAAAAAGGTATATACCTTTACTCATAGTCCTACGTAAAATAATGCTTTTCGATATAAATAAAGCCCTCAAAACGAAGAACCACGCAAAACGTTGCTGCTGGAGTGCATCAGTCACCTCGCTTTGATCCCCTTGACTTCGGAAGGGAGGAGCTGCTTATCGTCGCTGGTATTCAGATCAGACTGGCTTCGCAAATCCACGGCCTCCTTATTTACAACAAGACCAAAAGATCGAATTCACTGCCCCCTCATTTCAAACCCAAAACAAACACCTAAAGAAAACCCAACGGCACTTTTCCTGGGCTTCATTACCTTGCCTACATAACTAGTTGTGTGGTTCGTTATAAAAATGCTAGCATTGCCCATGAGAACATTAGCGATAGAAAGCTAACTAGGTTAGCTAATACTAGTATAATAGCAAGTAGGTGCGGCAGACTTCTATTTTAATTGTGGTGATGTGTCCACCAATGGTAATTCTGTTGGTTTATAACTACACTTAGCAATATGCTGTTTGCGGTAACTGAGGGAAAAGCGAATTCCACCAAACTGGCCGCTTCGTGCCTGAAAGACATGCTATGAAGGGACGGATGTAGTTGAACTTTGTAACTGAAGTTTACTGGACGACACTAACATGCTTGACTGCGATCTGAGCTTTGCATTTTACTGCCACGGCACAGCATCTGTAGCTAACTGAAGTTTTTTTTTAGTACTTTAGCTTTGCTGCAGCATAAACGTACGGACAGAGATGAAACTACTTCGTTTTTTTCAGTGTGTGTACATAGCTAGCTACTCACATACCTATACAGATGGTTAAGCGGGCTCAAATTTCAGTGTAGTTAGCTGGTATTAGCCTGGTCATTTGGAACTGACCGATGCCTGCAGTATAGGACTATAAATACCAAAAAGTGTTCCACTGATCCAAATCTTACAGCTTACCAATTAGCATTAAAGAGGGCTTAGGGAATGTCTTGGAGTAAAACCATATTTTTGTTTTTAAAATGTAGTGAAGATGTGACTTCCAGCAAGCACTTCACTTGAGTCAAACGCTGAGCCAAGAAATATTACAGAAATCTACTTGTGGGCAGTAGGGCAATATTCCTTCTTTGTAACTACACATCACTGCCCATGTCCTGTACATAGATTGTGGTCTATAATTTAATTCCTCCTACCATCTCTTCTCCATCTGTTTCCTTTTTGTGAATTTTGGTTGGCTGAGACAAGCTGTCCAGACCAGCTTCTTCTTGGTTGTACTCATCCTTCTCCTTCTGGATCAGAAGATGTATTTCAAGGGCTTTCTCTAAAGGAGACCTTTCCACGGCTGCTGGTGCAGTGTCAACATTCACTAAAGGACAACAAAGATTCATGAATTGATCAGCAAATAAATAAATATATGTCAATTAACCAACATGTATTGACTGATCGAATACTTTTGCAGTAGTTTAAAATTGTATCTTTTGCTTAAACAGTCCTTTAATCATCATTTCTTTTTGCCTAATATACAGTCAAACAAATGTAAAATGTACACTGTGTAGTTTGTAGGTCTGCATGCACATACAATTATTGTTAATATAAAAACAACCAATTAATATAACAATGAACAATGGAAGGTTAATATAACAATAAATAATTCCTGTTAACACTAGAGTTAGCATTTGAGTTAGGGTTATTGTTCAGCACTTCTAGCATTGCTAAGACCCCTTTAAAATGCCTTGAAGGCCTAAAGCATTTGGGGTTTTAGCTTTGTAAAGCATCACTGACATGTTGAGGTAGACGCTGCTTCTGCCCACTTGACATCAGCCTCTCTCTCCAGTCGAAGCTGCAACACACGAATGTGATCCAAAAGCTCCTGCGTTTGAGCAAACAGCAAACACTCAGAAAGCAAAGATTCGGCAAGTTGTCGACATGTATGTAAATGGTGCCGTTCGCAGCTATGTAGGAAAGACGTGCCTGTCTCTCCAGCTGGTGTTGCTCTCTCTCCTTCTGTATGGCTCTAAGACTTGCTCTCAGTTCCTTAAATTGAATACAAGAACATGCAAAAATGATGAATTTCAACACTGTGTTCACTGTCAGATTTTTTGCTTGTTTTGTTAAAAATAATAGTAAGAATCTAGTATTGCAGTATATGGTACTCCAATGATACTGTAACAGCAAACCTTAACAAATACTACAGCTACAACTCCATTACAATGCAAAAATGGTATGGTATGAAGAAAAGCTGCTGTCTTTTGCATCAGTTCTAACATGGTAATGTATTAATAGAATAAACATCAAAACAAGATTCTGGGCAAAGAAATTAAAGGATTTTATGATTCCATGAAATTTATGCCCATCATAAATCACCATAAGTATGTAACTCTATAAGAGTTTATAAAGTCTACTTTTCACCTTTCCTTGCTTATTAATATAGCTTGAATTTTTTTGTTTGCTTGTAACTGTCAAAACAACAGAAGATGCATGTATTTTTAATATTAGTTCTAGTTGTAAAACCTATTTTAGTCTTTAATATGCAAGAGTAGGCCCTGTTTTTTTAACTAACAGTTGGGACACATTTTATGGTAATGTGCTCCAAAAACCGAAACATGACCCAGCTGTGTGTTAAGCACACTATGACGACTGTTTAATTATAGGCCTGTACATGCATGTGTGTACAAACACACACTCACACACAAACCCGCAAACAGAAATAGGCATACACACACTCTCACACAATCTCACATGCACATTATTCACCCGGTTGCAGTCTTTCTCGCTTCCAAGCTCCACCTCCAGTTTCTCTCGCTCCGCCCTCTCCTCTTGCAGCCACTCTTCCTTTTTCTGAAGCTCTCGACCCAGCTTCTGCAGCCGGTCCTTATCTAGCTGTTGAATATGTGCAATATATGTGTGAATCACACAACACTTAATTTTCTGATCCATACTGAAGTCATCAAGAAATGTTTACTAAAGGTATACTATGAAAAAATCACAGCACTGTTAATACAGTGTGAAGACCAAGCAGTAAAATTTCCTAGAACAATTTTTCAGTTAATAAGCCTCATAGCAATTCAAGAAGCCTGATAGTTTGCCTATTAAAAAATAACATACTTGTTAAGAATTTTAAAATAAAGAAAAATGTAACAAATGACACACTGAGTTATTTAACTATTAACAGGCAAATCTATGAACAAGCTTTTCAGCCAAGGATAATCACCCAGTTCCAGTACAAGATTAGTATGTGTCATGTACAACTAAATCAGATCAACAGCTGACTATTTGTCCTTCAGCCAGATCAGACACGTTCATTCGAACCCTATTCAGACTTAAGAGACACAGTATCTGATAGAATCCTCCCACACCTCTGAATTCTGCCTTATGCTCTCTCTCTCCTGAGCCCAGGCAGCTTGGCCTTCGCGGAGTGCCAGGTTGCCCTGCGACAGCTGCAGGGTCATCTGGGCCACCTGCAGCCGGGCCTGGTGCAGCTCGGCGTGGCTGTGACCCTGCAGGGTGCCCAGCTCACTCAGGTCCCGCCGCAGGGCATCGGTGCTGCGCTCGCTGGCCTCCAGGCGCTCCTGCAGGGTCCGCAGCTCTTCCTGAGCCTGTTTACTCTCTATCTGATGGAGAAAGCGAGACCATTTACAGCATGTATTTTGTTTATTTGTTTTTGGAGTGGTAATTTATAATAACCCATTGCTCCCTAGTGTAAAGGTAACGTAGCTGTGATAGTGCTGTCATGCACTCTGATTGCTGCGGCAGCATTTACCTCAACACAGGAAAAGAACGGCAAATTTTGCTAAACAAATGGCTAATCGCCTTTCATCTGAACATCAGCCCAGTTTCACATATTAAAATGTAAACAGGACACATGATTCAGGCAGCGGGGATTTAGATTAGATGTCATTTCTGTTGTTTTGGATTTGTTCTCTGGTACATTGGATTTGAGGTTAAAATGCAGACTGTCAACACTAATTTGAGGTTTTGTGTGCCCATATTGGGGTAAGTGTGTGGAAGTTACAGTTGTGTTTATGCATAGTCAAAATAATCAGTGACATGTCAGAGTCAGCAATGAAGGCCTTCACAAGGCAGAAAAATCTAAATACATCGAGAACCTAGTCAAAACATTAGGGCTACAGTAGTAGATGAAAAACCACAATAAAACCTTGCTGAACAATTAAAAAACTGGGCATTAATGTATCTAATACTGCCGCAAAGAGAATACTTCAGTCTCATGTACAACTCTGAAAATAAATCTGTACTGAAGTATGAAGAAACAAAGATCCATCGTACTATCACAGCTGTTAAATGTGGTGGCATGCGCAGTTATGGCTGACAGTGGAACTACGTCACATGTTATTGATGATGTAATGGCCCTTGACAGCAGGATGAATTCTGAGGTTTGCCAAAACAACTGCTCAGATCCAGCCAATTCCTTAAAACTCACTGGACATTTCTTGCCGCAAGTCAGTGATGCAGAATGTGGTGCTACAGCAGCTGCAAAGCTTTCCAGAGAAACTCCTAAGTTTTCCAAATGTTTTGACATGTTGAATCAAGAGTCAGGGTAAGAACAAGACTGAAAGCAAGCAGCAACTGAAGATGACTGCAGAACAGACCTGCAACAGCATTAATACTAAACTGGATCTGGAGCCATAATTAATTAACTGCAAATAGCTATAAGTACTGTGGACGTTAAGCTTACATTTTGCACTTTTATTTCTTTGACATTGACTGTGTTACAACATAAAGCCAAAGCTTTATGTGTTGCTGTGCCATTACTGTGCCATTACTTTTGGACTGCATTGTAGCCTCAGATACCAATTGATGATGCTTTTCACAATTCACCTGCAAGTTCCTCCTCTCATCCTCTTCATCCTTCCTTTGGGTGGACATCTTCTTGACTCTCTCTTTCATCCTGCAGTCCGAAATGTGAGATTACGTTCTTCTTTTAGAACCAGAACACTTTTTTAAATTGTGAGGTCAATGCTCAGATCATTTTTGAGTTCCTGGTATGAAACATTTTGTATATTAGATACATACTATCATACCAGAACTCACTTTGGCTGTTGTGACAAGTTCTGACACCCATGTCTTCTGGTGCAGATTCTACATTTGACCTACCTGTCCAATTCCACTTCTACCTCCTGTTTTTGTAAAGTCAGATTACTCAATTCCTCCTCAAGGTATTTGATTTGCTGATGGTTTTCAGTTCTTTCAACCAACAGGCCTCTAACCTCTGTAGATATTTTTTCATGACACATCAGCACATCCTAAATATAAAGGTAGTTGAGAATAAAGTTTGTTACCCATTATGTGTTTTTCCACATGATCACAATAGTTGTTCATTTTTAATTTAGTTCAGCTCTAACTTTGCAGCCATGTTGAGCGTGGTGATTTTATTCACATTGGTGTATGCACCGTTTTTTGTTATTTTGCTTGTTACACTTTTTTTGATAAAACAAGTTAGAGCACAAAATAGTTTATACATATACCTTTTGTTTCTCCTCCATCCTCTCAATCTTCTCCAAGCTACATCTCAAGCTGCTCCTCAGTTCTTCGATCTCATTCCTCATCTCTGTCCTCTCTTTTCCAAAATGATTCTTCTCCAATTCATTTCTCTTAAAGTGTTTTTCCATTTCCTCTGTGGCTGCCTCAAACTTCTTCTGGACCTGTTTTAGTTCTTCTTGACATGCCTCCAGATGGCTCTATTAAAACAAAAGATGAAATGGATAATAATGTAACTGTTCATCTTAGCTCCCTTGGTCTTATTCACTATATACTGTACACCCTCTCACCTGAAGTATTTGTGCTTTGGGAACTACTAGTAGCAAGTCGTTTCCTTCATTCTCTTCTCCATTCATCTCTTCCTCAAGTGTTACCAGCTCATCCAAAGGTCTTGGTGCACAAAAAGTAAAATGAGGGCTTACTCCACATATTTGCCCTAGCTCGTCCACATACACAAACTGGAATGCTGCTCCACCAGGATTTGGCAGGTACGATGCTGAAGGAGGAAACAGGGAGCAGACATAAGGAGACAGTGTGAAGTGATAAAGAAAGAAACGCGATGGCAGGCTTCCATTCTGCACCCTCAGACCCCTTAAACTCATGCAGAATGCAGCTGCACGTCTTGTTTCCAACCTCCGGAGGTTCTCCCATGTCACCCCCCCCCCCCTGCTGCGTTACCTCCGCTGCCTCCCTATAGTGGCTCGCATCAGATTTAAAACCCTGACACATAGCTAAAGGCACTAATCAAACTTTTACTGTCTTTTCCACTCCAGCCAGGGCTTTAGCCCGATAGTATTCTTAACACTGACCCATCTATTGTTACATGAGGACATGAAGTATGGATGGAGACTACAAAAATAAAGAATATGTAAGTTGCTCTGGAAAAGACCAATGTAAGGCTAATCACTTTCACAATGCATACTGCATTCACCACTTACCATAGCACATTTTTAATAAATCTACTTGCTTCTCTTTTTTTGCTGAATTAAGATGAGAAATGTGTGATTTTCTTGATGCTTGCAACATGACAAACTTACGCTGGAAGACAACACTGCAGTTTATGTCTGTGCCAACCACGTATCCATCTGAAGCAAGGGCCCAGGCAAAAGTGTAATAGTCTCTCACTGATGTCCATCCCACCTGCGGGATTCAGAAATGAATGAGTGGAAACCAAATGCAGTTTTTCATAATAAATCTTTTCTGTTACTTTGAGTACAACTTTCCTGTAGTTACCTTGAAGAGACCTATCCAATCACGACTGCTCCAGTTGTGTTGACTACTTATAGTATAGCAACATTCCACCCTGGTTTGAGGGAAATAGGCCTGGCCCACATTTCTAAATCTCACCCTCCAAGGCTTCTCCATGGTAACGAGTGCCACTTATGTGAGTCAGAATGAAGATGGAGCTTCTGTCTTGGAAATCAGATAGCTGATGAAACAAGATATCCAGTTCAGGTGCAATTACTACTGCATGCACATCAAGATGTACATGTATCCCTTCAGTCTTAAAAACTTGTTTTTTTTGCAATCAAGTAATTTTGAATTTGTGGATTCACCATATGACAATGACTGTGTCATAGTGGCAAATGTAGGTTGCCATGTCCTGTGTTTTCCCTTCAACTATATTTAGCTACTTTCCAATGAACCCTTCAGGAACAGTTGACGACGCGAGTGCATGGGCATGACTGCTATTAGATTTCTAAGTGTTGTGAAATAACACGAGAGAGTGTGGCAATAACATTCTATCTTCGAATGTTTACTAAGGGAAAGTCTTGAAGTGGCAATGCAGTATATAAGCAAATGTTAGTACAGACTTACTCATCTGTCCAATAATAGAATAAATTGGGAAGAGAAATGTAAAAGACACCCCAAACATCATCTATCTATCTATCTATCTATCTATCTAATTCCATTTAATTATATTTAATTATTCTTTTTTATAACCATTATTTATTTTTCGTCCTGATAATATGCATACATTGCAACACTATGATGCTGTGTAATGCTTAATTGACATTCGTGCATGATCTCCTATGCGGACTGCTCCAAAATCATTTTAACTCAGAAAACAGCAGCAATGGATTTCTGTTAAACGAGTAAGAAAGTAATGGAAAAATTGAGAAAATGTATCTTTACCTTATGTTGAACCAAACATTCAGAATGCTCCAGTTTTCAATCCGAGAAACCACTTAGTTTATCCCGCAGCTGACCCTGATCAGTAGGGAGAAACACTCTGACTTTGGTACCCCCATGTCAGGGGCGCCACTTTCAACAATAACAAATCCCACATGCACCCTTCGCCAACTTCCTTATTATTGAACTGTGGGAAATGAAGTTTTGCACAACTACCATGTGCTCGCTCATATACGCAGCTGTCCGTACACGAGGGAAGTATATAAATTCAGTTATATATATATGTTCAGAGTTAATCGCGAATCTACCTTAAACAGCATACATTTTCGCAGTTGTTCGTGAAATCTATTTTTTTATCTATTTTTTTAGACTTATCCAACCTATCGCTACAAATGATAAGTTACATTAGGCTACAAAAATTTACATGTTAATCACATTAATTTCAGTTTTTTTGCAGTACAGGAAAAATACTCTTCCGCTTTGGTCTGTTTAACTCAAACGACGCAGACAAAAATGAACACTAGATGGCACTGTAATTTAAAGCAATTTAACACTAGGCCTATAGCGAAATCGAGCGCAGTCTTCTGAATATTGGTGCTTTAAAAATCCTTAAAATACAGGAGTTCCTAATATGTGACCGACGTATTTTACCATTTGTATACACATACATACACGCAAACGCAAATTTATGCGTGCAATTTAAGGTTATTCAATATTTTAATGTATAAATAAAAAATATTTATAAACGTCTTACACGCATTTTTAATCATTTTTAGGAAGTTGGTTCAATATCGGTTTTAACGTGACTTCATCCACTTCATCCCCTTCGTCTCGACGTTTATCCTCGGGGAATCCCCGAATCTTAAGGCCGATCCATTACAGTATTAACTGGTGTTTGATCGATGAGCCCTCAGAGAGCGAGGGAAGTGTTCACTTCAGCAGCAAAACGTACCCAGAAAGCATTGCGACCTGACTCAATTTCCAGCGAAATGCTGAATTGTTTTGAAGTAGGCTATAAGTGCAAAACAACAAAATTATATTCACAATACTTACCATTCCAAAATATATATCAGACCAGTATTTTATACTATGGCCTATGTGTATATTTGTTACTTAATCCTGTTGGCTAACTGATCTGCATTGTTACTTTTAGGTCCCATGTATCAGATCTTATTTGCAAATGTCTCCACTGCCTGCTTATTTTTTGTTACAGTCAAACATTTAATTGTTTTAATTAGTTGGTATCATTTACTGTATAGGGCAAGCGCATTCCAATTGAAAAACCCACTCCTCATTCTCCCTGCCTATCCTTGGACTGTAAGTGGCTACTTATGTGACGTACTTCCGACCTGTCAGTGGAAGTCGGATAGAGTATGTAAAGATGACGCTTTCAAAATGATGTTGCGCATGCAAGTTCAGTTGATTCACACTGTTGATCCCATTTCGTTAACATATTTAAATAAATAAAATGTTTTAAACGTTTTAATACAACATATGTTATATATATGATATATGATACATATGATATATATATATATCAACACATTCTACTTTTATCTTTACAGAATTATGATGTATACCTGTAGGCGTTGATTTATTTAATGTCCTTCAAAAATAAAAGTCTATGTTCCAACGCGACTCAACCTAGCTTATCATTATGTTACAAGGGCCAGCTTGTACCATATGTTCGTAATAGTTTCTAGTTATCAGTCACACACATTTTTGGAGACCTGGCTATTTTGTCCTTGCTCAGCTAGTTTATGTGTTTTGATGTATACCATTGTGTTTGTGTTTTTGTTTGCTTTCAGAGCCACAGACAGCTCAATCCACTAATTGTACAGTTCACCGGATGCTTCTCAACCCAGCTTGGATTTCTCCTGCTGATAGAGTAAATTTGTTCATATAACTGATATGATCCTGATGATTAAGTTGATTTAACAAGTGACTTAGAGTAGATTCTGCCATTATTACAAGACATTTATTTAGAAGGATCTTATTAATTCTAAACGGCTGCATATAAGCCTCATTATGATGTAAGGATAAAAGTGGAATAATGCTTTGGCATACATACAACACCTTGACATATTATCTTTTATTGATTGATTTAGCTATTAAAGAAATGGGATCATCACTGTGGATCAATGGCACTTCCATTAACAAAATGTGTGCTCATCTTTGTGGTGACATTGCTTCTGAAACCATCTACTGAAATGGACCCTATAATTGGGCTGGTAATTTCATGCAGGCACTGGCAAAGGCAGCTTAGCGATGTAGTTCTGAAATTGGTTTTAAGACGGAGTCCATTGGATGAGGCTACGTCTGTGGCGGGAAGAGGGAGGTACTTTACAGCAGATGGCAAAAGGAGAAAAGGCGAAGATGTACTCAAAGATGAACATCTAAGAAGTAGAAAGTGAAAAAATAAGAATAAGAAAATAAAATGAGGTACACAACTGGGTTTAAGACATAGGGATGAATATCATATTGTTGTATTTAATTGAGACTATGTACATCAAAGGCACTCTTCTGATATGTTCTCTTAATCCTCTGCTTTACTGAAAACCTATATGTGAAATACTATGTTTATACTTTCAACTCTCCAAACATATACATGAATTACCGCCATGCAAAGCTTGTGGAGGATTAGAGCTGTTGTATTGATGTTTTTTTCCCCTGCTATATTTTATTTTAGAATCTAAAAATACAGTCTGATTAAGCTACTTACAAGAGCACGTGAGAAGAGCTCTGAACATTTATTTGTTTATTTATTTATTTATCCAAACATATTGACAAATGGCATGATGCTTTGGGGAGGAAACGGGAGCAATTTCTTTAGCTGTTATGAGTCTCTTGGTTGGCATATCCATGCTTGATTGCATGCCAAAATGTCAGGGCAGTCATAAATGAGGGTGAGATCTGGCTGCAGTTGGGTCATGGTCATTAAGGCAGAATCAAACGACAGGAAGGCGGTTAGGATTGTGAGAGCAGGTGGATGTGCTATGAAGAAGACTGCGGTTCAGGGCATTTTTGATGAGCCTTCGTGTAAATGCTAAATGTATAAATCAGCTGGAAGATTTAGAGTACAGGAAAGTTAAAAGGTGAGATTTGTGAGTGTGTGTGTGTGTGTGTGTGTGTGGTGAGGTGATATTGGGGAGATTGGTGCAGTGGGGTGTAGGGAGGTGGGTGGAGCTGTGATTGACACCAGAGTACTAATAGAGAGAGTGAGGATATTACAACAATGGACAAGAGAAGCGGCATTATAGCTGATCAGAAACAGAGGATGGAGAAAGCGACAGCAATGGGAATACACACTGACACACAGATGTGCAAGCAGACATCAAACAGGATGGAAGGGTGTAAGGAAGCAACTGAAGATGGAGAATGGCAGTGAGGGATGAAGGTAGTTAGTATGCAAAGCTGAGCGGTCCCATCTGCTTAGCACTGCCCTGCTTGTCGTATAACTGTCAGTGGGTTGCAGGCCACATAAAGAATATCCTGGATTTGATGTAATTCCACAAAATTAATGACAGCTTTATACTCAGAGGGCCAAAAGGGAATGATTAGTGTTTGATCACCCATCTGATCCTCTTCCCTGTCCAAGACACACTACCCATGATGCTCTTTCAGACTGGTTCCCTTCTGCATGTTTGTTTTTTTTTTGTTTTGTTTGTTGTGGGATGGGGAGGGTGTTACTTGTTGCAAGGAAACAAATGCATTTTTTTAAATACACCACTGTGTGTTGTTTGTGCACATGGTTCATGCCCGTGTCAACCGTGAGTCATCGACACACAAACGCATCGCACATACCCTTTCTCTCATTCTCACAGTAACTCCAAATTTCCTTAATGTGCACAAATCCAGTTTTTGTGTTCAGTTCTGGTTTACACTCTGCTGTATACCTGAGCTGTATTTTTGTCAGCATAAAAGTGAGATATTCTCCCATTTAGATTTACGAACAAACCTTTGAGTAGAAACATCTTGTGGCTTTTTAGTGTCAAAAATGTAGGTGTGTCCAGTATCACCAGAGCAATATATTGTACAATAACATTTTTATATGTTCTTTTTATGCCTGTTCTTGCTTTATTTTCTATATTGAATAACTGTCTGGTTTAAAAAAAAAGCTGAACCACACCTCCAAGCCACCTCCCCCAACTGTCCTTTTTCAGTGAGACAGGAGAGACCTCTCCTCCTCTAGATGGCAGAGCACAACTCCACAGTAAACGACAGAAACACTTTACGTAGAGAGCACTAGACAACGGAGAAGTTCTCATTGTAAAATCTATTAGCTTTTAGTTCCATTCACAGTAATACATTTAAATATTACTTCTGCATGCAAATTTCCTTGCATGTTTCAGATGGGTATACTGTCTATTTATTTTGAATCCTGCAAATTTATTCATTACCCTGATGGAATACCATGCCTGTCAGTATACTGTGATAGCCATGCTGATTAATGTAGCCATAACCTTAGTAAAATTCAACAACTCTATAGTAACCATAAGGCAAATCTCTGTATCTTTAAAAGACAATTCATTTTGACATAGCCGTTTATAAGACTTACATTTTGACCCAAGTAGCTCTGGACTTACATCTGGACAGTCGATTTTGAACCATTTTTATGTCTAGTAACATTAAGTTGGGCTTGTGTTTTAAGGGCTGATAATTGGCGGTTTGGCAGATTTGTAATTTGAGTAAACTTGCCCTGTAATTCTACAGCCACCTTTGACCTGCCTGAGATTATACAGTTCTAGCCAGTTTCTTCAAAATGTTTGACTTTTATGTTTGGCAATTACAGAAAATAGCCAAATCCTTAAAATGTACACTATAGTTTCCCCTTCAATACTTAATTACAGAGTGTATTTTATTATTTGTTTTTCTAGGCCAGTGTGCTAACTTATTTAAACATATTTCAACCTTTTAATTGACATTCAGATCAAAATCACCCCTTTCAATTAAATATTAATAATATTAAATAACCAATATTCATGCTCTTAGCCACAGGCGTCTGAGATGTTGATGGCATTTGAACTAGCGATTTCCTGACAACAGGAAGCATTTAGTTGTTTTTTCACTTGTGAGCCATAGGAGTTAACAGCTTGAAGACTCCAAATGAAATCAGAAGATAAATATCAGGGCTTATTCTTAAAATAAGCTAAACGAATTATTGTATGTTACGTTTCTGTACAATGGTTCCATGCCTACATAGTAACTGCATTCATACTGACAATCACAGGAAAGCCTTAGTGTTTCAAGTTTGCACACCATATGGCTTCTTTTCATGAGTAATGGGGCTATTATTGTACTACTGCTAGATGAAAAAATAAAAATAAAAAAGGAAAAGAAAAAAGATGTTTATCGTGGCAATCCTAGTTGAAACTGTTTTTTTTTTTTAGTTTAGGCTATACTCATGTAAAAGGTACATATTTGTTACTATTTTTTAAGTGAATGTATTGGGACAAGAATGGATTAGGTTGTTTTGTGACCAGATTACCCATGAATGTATTTTGTACTATTTTTTTAGACCACCAGTGAACAAACCCAGTAAGACACAAGACTAGTGAACACCCTTGTGATTCTCCTGTGTATTCACTGCAGACACAGATATTCAGCTGCAGTACTCAGCATGGCCATACCATACTCTAGTTTCAAGAAAGATTACCAAGCCATTTTTGCTTACTGCACTATAGAGCAGAATTATTTGTTTGAAGCAGTTTTCGCTAGATTCTATTGTATTCTAGATCAAAGAAAGGCTTTTTTGAAGTTTATAGGAAGACATAACTTGCTGGCCAAACTCAGCAGAGACTAAACCGGGGGAAGACTTTTATATAAATTATTTATTTATTTATTTATTTTTATAGTATTTTTGTCTAGTTTTAAGATCAGTAAGTATCTGTAAGATATTTCAAGAATTGTGACCATGTAGTTTTTGCTTACCCTACTGGTAGATTTATTTGTTTGTTTTGTATGCTTAATCCTGAAGCACATTTGACTCATCTTAGTACATTTGTGGTTTCTTTCCAGGAGACATTTTTTGTAGCGTAGGGCCATGATGCATTTTTTTGTTCTACCGTTTGGCCTGGAGACGTCCCCCTTTTTTATGAGCTTCCTCTAGTATACTTCATTCCTCACACTGGTGAGAGAAAGGAAAGAGGGTCAGACATTAATCCTTACTGCGTCTCAATAGCACAGACCTCGCTGACAGACATTTGTGTCGTGAGGAACCATGGCATATCCCGTTGCTCTGTGGTCTGCCTTAACAGTCACAGACAGAAGTGTTGTATCTGCATAGATCATTTAGAATCTTGGGATCTTTTTAGGTTATCACTGTTATTACTCCTGTTCTTGGCACTAGGACGTCATATAAATCATATGTTTAATGCTTTTTGTATACAGCAGGGTGTAACTTCTATTCAGGCTGAATACTGATAGTTCCTAGTGGAACACATGAGCATGTTCTGATTGCTTTGTGCAGCACTATGGCCATTTTGGTTTTCACTGTGTCCATTTTTAAACCTCTATAGAGTTTCTGGCTTGTGTCGAAAAAATTCATCTGGAAGACAACATCAACTTACCCAGTGTGACCTCAGCTTTCTAAAGAAAAAAAGCCATTGCTTGTTTTGAAGAGCTGTATTTTTGTAAAGAGCTGTTTCTTGTTAAGTAGGTGGTGCCCTGAATGTCACAGCCAGAGCTTGCAGCATTAAGGGATGTTTAAAACAGATTGACGAGTGGGTACGCAACACTTATTTGCAATATGTATTCAGAATAGGAAAAGTTACAGTGGAACGTGTGTTAATTTTCCCAAGCTTTCTATGGTTATATCCATTCACGCACCCTAGGACATACTCCCTAATGACCAAGAGGACATGAAGTCTAGAATTTTAAGATCTGGTTGTGAAATAATGTGGACTATGTGAAGGCCAAAAATATGATGTATCCCTACCCCCTGCCCACAATGTCCCTTTCATCTTGATCCATCCTGTCTGATGTATATTATATAATTGTCTGCACTTGTGTATTATTAAAATTCTACTATAACATTTCTTTTAAAAATCATTTTAAAAAGATGCTAAATAATGTGGCCTACATATCCACAAAATGGCGTTGCAGTTCCACCCCCAGCGGCTCAGGCCAGTAGCTCCGCCCATTCCGACTCCTAAACATTTCTTGCTTCACAGTCTCTTCGTGAAGTACGCATACACTCTGTTTCATACTGGTGTCAACTGTAGAGACAAACACGTGCTCTGTCTTTGTGCCATTTGACTTTCTTGTCTTTATCATAGTTCCTTGTCTATGTACATTTGGAATTATTGTACTTTTTGATAAAATTATGCTTTAGATTAAAAGACTACTTTTCTATATATTTTGATGTATTATATAAATGCAAGCTCCCAAGAGACCAATAGCAGCTCCTTTTGCTCAGTAGGTCGCACATCTGAACAAATATAAAATACATGATACATTATATTTATATAAATATAAAATACAAATATAAAATTTTGTTTTGGAAAACCTTATGTGCTTCGTGTCCAAACAGAACCCAACACTGACCCTCCCACATTCCAGGATGGCAACTCTAGGGTGAATAGGGTCAAATCTGTGTGTCTGGTTAGACGAGCATTATGGATCACTGCATTGCTTTGACTTAATGGGAGAGGAAACGTAACCAAGTATTGTAGTGTTGTTCAAAGAAAGATTGGGTTCCATTTTAAGTCTTGTCATCCCAAAGATTCTTCTTTACGTCCGTAGGAGATTTGCCTTACCGTTGTCACCTATGGCTTGCTCAGCAGAGGTCCAGTCCTGGTTCTTGTAAAACTACTTTGAGACAGTAAAAATAAATATGAAGAGATAATTAGAAAAGAAACGACACAGGCAGCATTTTTTTCATCTGGAGAGCTAATATTTACTGTGTTTTTTGACTGCACACACTAAATAAGCTGTGCTCTGCTTTTTATCATGACAAATTAAGAGTGGATACTGTATTGCATGTCATAACTCATTGTAACTCCAGTTTAAGTTTAACTCCACAAACACAATCTAGAATCATTATACGTGGAGCATGCATTTTGATGTAGACACACATTCATATTCTACTACTGCATTTAACTCTTCTCAGAGAAATAAGATGGGTATCACATTTAACTCTTCTCAGAGAAATAAGCACTTTTGGTGAGTGTGAGCTGTAAAGGAGCCATGCAGCAGATAGGCCATAAATCTAACCATAAAACCGCCATGCTGTCAGCTGCGCTGTCAGCCATCAATCGTCCTGTGCTGCTCTGATGAAGGAGAAATGGGCGATAAAAAAAGCAGCATTTTAGGGAAATGATGCCCAGCCTTCCATTTGCAAAGTGCTGCAGAGGCATGGCACCAGAATTCTAATGACAGACTGGTGCAGCACAGCGGGAGGGCTGGGGGCGGAGTTAAGGGAATAAGGGGCGGGATCAGAGTGGAAGGATGCAGGAATGCTTTGAGATGTGTGTTGTACGAAGGTAGGCGACACAGAAAAATACATAAATAAATAACCTTCACATGCTCTTCGCCCACCAGGTAGTACTGGAATCTGGCAACATTGTGCAAATTCATCACCTGAACAATTTCTAAGGAAATGTGTTGGAAATTGCTGAAGTATTGTGGGGCTTGACTGATTAACTCACCATTTAACCTGTAATTCCACCCTTTTATTTGTCTGTTTATCTTGTCTTTTCATCCTTTCTCTGGTGAGAATTATTCTGAGAAGAATGTAATGCAATCTTGATTTAAGTGTGCTTTGTATATATAATATTGTGAATAAGCAAACTATAACTGCACGTGTGTGTGTGTGTGTATGTGTTAAAAAAACAAAAATTCCTCTGAGGCCTGGGAGCTTGAGGGCTTAAGGGTCTGCACTTTTCTGGATGGAGATCTTGAATGTTGCTCCTGGGATCTGTAGGAGCCACTTCCCCAGTTTTGGGGTAACAGCCCCTAGTGCTCCATAGGGACCACTGTTGCCTTCACCCTCTACATGTTGCTATCACATGGGATTGCCACATTTATCACTACAGTTCATTTTGATTATTTGTCCATCACCACAGCGTCCGGTTGATTAGCCATTACCATTGTATCAGTTTGTATTTGGAAGTCCTACAGGATCTTAGCTTGGTTGTTCTCCATTTTCGGGGAAGTGTCCCACTTTGACCTTCCAGCCCATACTCAGCACAGATGTTTCTGTATATTGCACCAGTCACTTGGTTATGATGTTCCATGTACACTCTGCGTGCTAGCATCTTGGACCCTGCTGTTATGTGCTGGATGGTCTCAGGGGCATTGAGAGCTTGTTCCTGGGCTGCCATGATTAGTGCCTCTGTGCTGACTTTCAGTCCTGCCTTTTTTGTAACTGCCTATAGCATCTGCTTTGTTGTCTTCAATTATCCAGTCTGAACGACATTCCGATGTCGCTGCTATGTATCCTAATGAGATGGATTAGTGAGCCAATGTCTCGTTCACTTCTGGCATACAGCTTTGTCATGCATGTAGACGAGGTGGCTCGTGGTTGCTCCATACTGTAGCTGGTATCCGTAGCCACTCTTGATGATTATCTCGCTGAGGGGGTGATTTGCAGATTTGCCTATGGCGAACAGCAGTGGGGACACAGAGCTTGTCCTTGGTAAATCCCACACTTGGTGGTGCTATTGATGTGCTATTGGCTTGAAGTTGGCCTCAAGGGTCTTCCACGCATCTTATTTTCTTATTTTTTATCACTCATATATATAAAACAAAACACACAGAAACATGTATGTTATATTAACTCTGAATCTAAAACTTGATATAGGTCAGATGTCTAGCTTCCATATTCAAGTCTTAATCTTAG
Organism: Brachyhypopomus occidentalis; assembly: GCA_020368025.1. NCBI lineage: Eukaryota > Metazoa > Chordata > Actinopteri > Gymnotiformes > Hypopomidae > Brachyhypopomus > Brachyhypopomus occidentalis. The sequence continues at coordinate 430,893 of JAGXOD010001350.1, read as the reverse complement.
AAATTGATAGAAATAAGAAAAACAACAACATTGTACTGTAATGGTGTCTTCACTAATAAACAGCCAAGGATCTATTTCTAGAAAAATCATGTGATTTGCATAGTGTTTTACTCCATCATCATGGGGACTTTGCTGCCACCTACAGCATGCATTTGGCTACTAACTGATGAATTCTGGAGTATTCCTTTTAATGATAATCTGCATTTTAACACAGTCAAAGGCTTTTGATAAATGATACTCTTTCTCTTTCCCCCAGTAATGTTAAAATGGTCAAACAAATCTATATTAGATTCAACAGCACTACAGAATGAGAAAAATAATACACAATGACAGCACACACTACAGGCCAAACCAGGCACATGATATATTTATCCATGCCACAAACATCCTCCTAGTAGCAGAGCAATAAAAACCTAAGGGCATACAATTTGACAGCCAAGCTATAAAGTGTGTGCTTTGTGGCTCAAGCAGTTGCTCAGGCATTTTACATGAACAGCTGAGTAGTATCACAGGGGCTTTCTGTTGGTCACAGTAGCTGTGTGTGTGTATATGACTGGAAGAGAGAATGAGAGAGCAAAAGAGACACAGAGAGAAAAAGAGCAAATATGTGTAGAGCAGACTAGGACTGGTGTTGTCTCTGTATTAACTATTGATCATCTACTTTTTGCTACAAGAGTCTAAGGATGGGAGAAGGTGTGGAGACATAGAAAGAGATCACACTCATGTTCTGTCTGTTTAAATGTATGTACTATGCACAGAAATACACAGTGACTGCAGTGAATAGATATGCAGCAAAAAGGTATTTGTGATTAAATGTTATTACATCGCGGAATATGATTACAAATAAAGATGTGTGCTCAGAAATGTTCACTATTACTGACACTAGTGACACTACACTGTGACACTAATATCCATATATTGCATGACAATGCCACCTAGTACATATTTCTTTATGTGTTGCATTTCTTGTAGTCTCTACCATGGAACCTCATCAGTTTCATATATAATAATTTTTTTCCTTTTTCTTCCATATTTCCCTATGGAACATTTCATGTGCAGTTTCCATCTGCACAAAAAGGGTTTGTTGGGGGAAGGGAAGGGAGGGTTTATGAATGAACAGCCTGTAAAAAAGGTGGGGGTGGGTGAAGCAGATTTGATGAGAAAAATCACAGCCCTGTAGTACATCTGCTTCTTGCTAGGGGGCAATAGTATACATATAAAAGGCATGCAATGGTGGTTCAGTGAACGTAATAAAGAAGCTGCAGTAATGTACTGTTGAAACAGAGAATGCATACAGCTTACATTCATGTTTAACTATTCCGTGTGCTAATGTAATGTAATGTTTCTACTTACTAGGAAATAAAGTCTGTAGATCAGTAAGAACATATTTTAGATCCTGCAAAAATCCATTACAAAGTCAATCAGTATTGGGACTGTGTTGACCAATATGAATAAGATTGTCGCTTCGTTCTCCATGGCCGTTATTGCAATTATTAGCAGGTTTCTGTGCAGACATCATAGCAGCAGCGTGAATGAGCATGAGTAATTATTTTTGGTATCAGTGTATTTCTTATACTTGGTTTATCGGTTAGTGTGGATTAGACAAGTGTCTTTTTCTCTTGCTCTATGTCAGCCTCTGTCTCTCTTTCTTTCTGTCTGTCTCTTACTCTGTCTCTCTCCCCCTCCTTTCGCTGTCTGTCTGCGAGGTTGTAAAAGTGTCCCTTTTTGAACTGCTGTGTAAAAAGAACACCTGTATGTCCACACACTGCACTATGCTGCAATCACATTGGCATGTTTATGGCATCAGCATTTTTGGGGGCCCACACACGAAAGGACTAACCCACACGCAGACATGTTCTTAGATGTGTTTTCCATGATTTCTTTGTTTTTGTAGAATGATTAAAAATGTTATTTAATTTTGTGCAAAATTCCTTTATGAGGGATATGATGCTTTTTGCAGTTTTTTCTATTTTTCTTGCAGTTAATTTAATAAATTAAACATATATTACAGTAAACAGTGCTTATGTTACAGTATAAGCCAACATACACTAAGTTGAAATGATTTACAAGCCAAAGTGACATATGCAAAGTCATTCCACTTGCCTTGCTTTCATACACTTTCTCTTTCCCCTTTCTGATATTCAGATACGGTCTATTGAATATTACTGAATACTATCATCCACCCTCAAAAAAACTACGCAAAATAACTTGGAAACAAAAAAGTAACTTGCTTGTTTTTTATTCCTTGATGATGAAAGCTAGATATTTTATAGATTGATGTGTGTCAGTTTTAGTGTGATGTTTACCCTAAATTTGCTAGTGTTGTAGTCCTTATGCAGATGGTACAGTTTTTCTTTGCTGTACCCTAATGCACCAACTTTAGCACTCTGTGTTATGCCATGTGAGATCCTAGTCAAATATACATTATTCAAATATACAATACAAATTATTGTGTATTTCAGATTGTTATTGACCTACTTTTACTTATGCCATTTCTTTAGGTATCAACTAGTTGATTCACTGCACACTTACCCAGTGTAAGCATGCACGACTATTGCATACTTCATGTGATCATGGGCTAAGCTTTTCATTGAATGAAAAAGAACAGGAATAGTTGCTTATTTCCATGGAAGTTTTTTTGTCATTTTATAGGTATTTTGTAGAGTATAGAACTCCAACACCCTACCCACTTTATGATGTAACATTAGCCAAACGTCAAAAATTTTAAGAGTTTGTAGGACTAATGGGAAAATGCAATCAAAGTTAAAACTGAAAATTAATAAAAATGGTTTCTTTGGTATTGGTATTCATGTAATCCCTCATATTAGTACTACTCCTGTGTACTGGCTTGAAAAACAAGTTTTATTAATGTTAACTTTTGTGTACTGGCTTGAAAAACAAGTTTTATTAATGTTAACTTTTGTAGAAGCAGTCTCTTATTTTTAGTCTCTTACTGATGTTATGCACACATATATGCTGTATATTTTTTCAGGGTTTATGTTATGCTGTTATAGATACCTAATTCAATAACCACAGTAGAGTTGTAGCATTACATGTGAAATTAAAATGCTCTGGAGACAAGATCAGACTTCTAGAGAACAATCTTCTCCTCATTCAAGGATTCTGTTTTTTACTGGAGGAGTTTAATGATTGCATTACGTACTTCTGCCACATCAGAGAACCTGCTTGCTTGTTCCTCTACTGTGCTCCAGCCAACCTGACAATAACTCTCAGCTACTCATCTGTTAAGTACCATAATTAGGTTTGTTTTTAGTACATTCAGCATTTTCCAAAATTATCGGCACTCGTGTTAAACATGAGCAAATGAGGGTTTGAGTAAGAGCTTTTTTGTAGGTCAACGTGATCTATGACCTCATGTGAGTCTACATCATACTTTTCAGTGAGATGAAACTGTTCATTGTTCCATTCATTCATTTAAAATATAAAGGTGTAATATAAATAAATAATATATTACCGAAAATGTTTATAAAACTTTCAATTATATAGATGAGAAGTAATGGTGGTGACCTACATAAAAGCCAAATACAAAACTGTTGTCACAGAAGGTGAGCTTCTACTACAGTTGGGGTAGGAAAGAGAATGTAAAGGTTATTAATATTATTTTTTTTATTTTTGTTGTTGGTATTGTCTTTCTCTGTTTGTCCTTATGTGATATGATGTGTTCCCCGCTCACGCATAGGTCACCTGGATGCCATCAATGTTGCCAATGTGAACTCTCGGTTCATGAGGGAGGTGCTGGAGGAAATGAGGGTCAACATCAGAGCTCACCTGTTCATAGATGGATTGGAGCGTGTTTAATAACGTTGCTGGTCTGGATTAGAGCATGTCTAATAACATTGCCGGTTAGGGTTGGAGCATGTTTAATAACATTGCCAGTCTGTTGGGTTCGTCGTCTTTGTTGTTGTAGAACTTGTAGTTCGTGCAAAAAGTAGGACGATAATGATTTTAAATGCACATGGAATTACATTTGTACAGACACACTAGGATAGAGAGCAGGTGTCACCCCTTCTATTAAATGTTAATTAGGAAATGGACAGTTTTTTTGTTTTACTTGGTTTTGTATGGAGATAGGCTTTCTGTGATTAAACATGTAGTTGCACAGATCTCCAAAGCACTATTTAATTTTCAAATAACACAATTCAAAATAATGTACTTCCTGCATTGTCACTGTTCCAAGTTCCACACGTTTTTTCAGAGAGTGTGTGTATGTGAATATATAGTTCAATCAGTATGGCATTACCCCTGTCTAGGCCCTACAAATGTTTACACACTTGGCAGGAGCTGTAACATGATGCAAGAAGACCACTATAATGGCAGGTGTCCAGAATGCAGACTACAACATGTACAAGGCAAAAGACTAATCCTGACATTGTCTTGAGAATTCCTTACCCAAAGGACCCCAAGACAGGTGCCATGTTCATAGGTTTAGGTTCATATCGACAGGTTCATATAAAAACAGAGGTGTTGCCTCCATTCTTGCAGTCAATTGTGGAGAAACAAAGAGATTAATTTGCTAGACAAAGTTAAAGTGAGACTGAAGAGCAACAAAAATGTAATGCTACAATTAACACAGTTTACTGTGCCTGGTGCAGAACTACAGCGTTCATAACATGTGTCCAAAGGTGGGGGAAGGAAAATATTTTTCAACCAGTTTGACCATTTAAAGCTATGGCATGGAGTATTATGTCATTCTACAAATAGAGAGCAGTGTAGCGGTGTTTGTTTTACAATGTAAAGTCTGGGAGAGAACTTCTGCCGCATAAAGTCAACATGAGCATGGAATGCATTTTAAAGAACGAAATACTCTTGAGTAAATTATTATATTGACCAAACATGGCCAAAGGCACTGAAGCTGGCTTAAGCTGGATTTGGCATGAGATTCCAGGATGGTGTCTCAGAAAGAGAGGGAGAGAGAATTATTGTGAAAACAGCAGTTAGCATCACAAGGCCAAGTCTGGTTTTATTGGCTCGCAGCATGAAAAAATCTTATGTTCATGTTTACTAATGAAAATTCTTTTTAGCTTGGGGTGCAGCAGTCACTTGATGGAAACTATTATTTCTGTTTTTTTCTTGTAATGTACAGCTTCTGCACATGAGAGGATTACGATTTTAAATACAATGTTGGGGAAAGTGCAAAATGAGAGATGGCCCTTTCGTTTCTTGAACAAAGCCATATGTTTTAACTGTGAAGAGATGGTACAGGCAAGTGCAAATTTAGTGTCCACAGTGGGTAAACTGCCACTTGTCTGTTGGATGTATCTTGGATATAATACATATAGGAGCAATGAGTGAGCTCTCCTAAGGGTCTTTGCCATGTTAAATAACCGATATCTTTGTGCTTTGCACTCTGTACTGACACTTATCGATTCGGGTGTCGCTGTATCTCTCTAATGCTCCCAGTGCTGTAGAGAGGTTTACACAATATCGCACAGCATGGCTGACCATAAATAAACGTTTGATATCTTTAATTTGGATAACATTAGCATTTTTCCTAACAAACCAGATGGACACATTGTAGCATTTTATCAAGGTAGATAGGCTACTAAAATGCAAACGTTAGCAGCGAGGAATGTAGATAAGGGTACACCATAACTGATCTGTGCGAAGCAGACTACTTCAGAAGTGGGATTGGAAATCGCAGGAGATTAAATTGGTGTGCAACATTCTCTTAGTTTTTCAAGTTTAAATACGCTAAAGCTATTTAGCGCCTTCTATCTCACACGCTCCACCTCCCAATTTTGTTCCTGCGCGTTCGTTAGCCGCCATTTTTTTTGCACTTCGCCTATTTTTGTGTATTTCGTTTGTTCTCTTGAGTTTGAAAAGTAGCGACCGTTTTGGATTGGGGCCTTTAATGCGTTTGAAAGTGTGTTGTTTGTTTGTTTCTAAATGTTTTAAAAGTATGTTGTAATGTATCGTGTGGTATCCTTCAAGTTATCTAGATTCTGAGCTCACGAACAGCCGAGGTAGAGGGGAGTACGAGAAAGTGATGCGGACGGTGGGAGAGTGAGCAGATGCTGCTCAAGCCTATCTCGCACCTTTGTTTTCCTGTCTGACATGAAAAAAACACTTGAATTCAGTTTTACAGTTAGCTTTTCATGTTGGTTAAATTGTCATTTCCTGCCAAATCGCCATTGGTTGGTTGAGCTGTCAAAAACTACTATCTGCCTGTTTTAAAGCTCTAAAATGGTGAGGCTGAAGCTAGCTTTATTTGTCTGTTTCTTACGCTACTTCACGACGTTAAATGTGCTGTTAGCTACATTTAGACACCTTCGCCCATTCAGGGGGAACGGAATGTTTTGTATAAGACACTGGTGAACGGTCTAGAGAGCTTTCACCAGTTTTAGTCGCTCAGTTTAGTCCAAATGCTTTTCCTACCGCTCTGAATTGCTTACTCTTCACTGTAGCCTATTTCCAGGAATAAGCCCAGTTCCCCCAAAAGTGTGTTCAATGTGATGCAAATTCTGCGATTAAGATACATCTTTGTCCAAAGACGTTTTGCGTGAATCCAACTCTGTATAGCGAACTGGCCGTTGGGAGCATAGTTAGGCATACGTTCGAACAGCCGTTTTAAAATGGACGGCCTCCTCCTTTTAAAACGGATATTGCAACTCCGTTGCTCACTGACCAGAACTGACAAACACTGGTAAGGTTTTAAGACAGTGTAGTAAATACTAAATTTTGTGATCTCCCAGTTTAAGAGGAGTCATGAATTGGGCTTACGTTTCGATTTCTGTTTATTCATTTACCATTGAACTGTGAAAAATGTTTTTATTTGAGCCTTCAAAAACGCTTGGACGAAAGGATAGATTTTATGTCTGCAGGCCATTGAAGCATTAGTTAGAAAGTTTGTTTCTATTCATTAGGTAGGGGAGTTATATTTGTGACCTCAAAATATTCTTTGATTTCTGTTTTTGCAGGTAATATGTGAGGCATGTTTTAAATTGCAATTGCTTCAGAATTAAAATTATATCTTTAGTAGAAAAACTCGGTAACATAAAAATAATGTGTGTGCACATGCACCTCAAGAGCATAGATGTTGACTTGAGTGGAGAGGGGGGACGTGTATCCCTCTGCCCACACTACTCATATGATGTGTTAGGTTGGGTAGTGTAACCAGTGCCCCCTCTGCCTATGCCACCACTCAAAAGTGTATATGATAATGCTGTGCTTTTCTCTATGTGTTCTTTTACGCTGTTTGTATATATAGTTTTTTATGCATCTGTTTGTGCTTGTGCGTTTGCATATTCTTTTATATGTCTCAGAATCTGCCCAGCGACTACAGATTCAAATTCACCTGTGGCTAAATTTGGCATATTTATATGGTGCATCTAAGTTCTCTTATTCCTTAAATAAAATAAACCTTATGCTAAAACACACCAGTAATTCTGCCTACTAGAACAGTGTTCCTCAGGACTTGACATTAAGTCAGACTGCTATTAGATATTTTATTAGCTATAAAATGCATTTTTTGGGATATAGTTTTGTCATATAGTTTTGATCATTATTATTATGGACAAGTATTTAACTAACTTTATTGATATTTCACAAATGTTATTTTTTTCTCGTTACAGTAAACTGAAAACAGCATGGATTGACATGTCATTCAAACCTTTTTTTGTTTTTTTTTGTCTTTTCATGAACAGTTACAGACAAGAAGAACATAGTTGCTGGTTGTCATACAGTCTACAAATTAAAGTACAAACCAAACCATGATGCCAGCACCCATCATAGCTATGCCTTTTTGATAATTTTGTTTTCTTATGATTTTTCAAATTAGTTTGTCATGTGAAGAAAGTACAGTACACTAGGCACAATTGAATTCTTACTTTAATATCCACAGATTAAACATTACAGTAGTGCAACATTACCATAAAGCAAATACTGAACACAATAAAATACAATTCTGAATAGGTAGAATGTAAGCATTGCAACACAAAGAGATATAAATGAAAATAACGTCATTGTGTTGCTAATCCTGCAAAACTGTTGCTGCTTTTGTATTGCATTTCCCTATCCCTACGGGATTTGTGTTGATGCTGACTAATCTAGACAAATGATGAAGCATAGCCTTGAACAAACAAGAACAAACAAGAATTTTGTTTTAAGTGAAGACTGTGGCCTCTACCGCTGCCTAGACTCTCTAGCAACCAATTTGTTCTTTTACTACTGCTCATTTGACTATTTTTGTACTACCACTACCTTTTAAACTTAGATTTATTATTACAGAACATAAAACATAATTGGTTGAACTTGAATTATGTTACATACTGCTTGAAACACTTCTGTTCCTGACTCAGCTACTTCGTGTACTGCTTTATTTGCTTCAGGTACTAGCTGATGTATTCCACTACTGCTTTATTTGCTTCAGGTACTAGCTGATGTATTCCACTACTGCTTTATTTGCTTCAGGTACTAGCTGATGTATTCCACTACTGCTTTGAGTATTTTAAATACTGCATCAGCTACAGTTACTATATTCTTATTCAACCTGAAGCCAGCCCACATTTTCCAGAAAATTGTGATTTTTGACTTATTTCTCTCCTTGTCTTTTTGTATCTTTAGAGGCCTGCCACAAAAACCAACCCAAGTTACTGCAGAACGTGACTGATACCTGTGTTGGAGATACCCCAGTATATGCTTCCCCTACACGGACTCAGGTCAGTATACATTTGTTCGTGAACAAAGTTAAATCTTACATTGCTCCATTTTTCCTTATGGAAAAGAACAAGCTTGCAATTTGTGATAATCTGTGAGCAGACATATTCGCGTAGAGGTGGCATGGCATGTGAGTTATGATGCACAGTAGGATGGTTTATTGTCAGTTGTCTTATGTTTGGACTGGTATTGTATGAATTGAAATGAAACTATTTTTGGCAGCAAACAATGTGTTTTCTGTTTGGAGGGAGGTTGAGTGAGTTTGCAGTGTCATTTCAGCTGACATACCTGATATATTACAAGGTATTCATTGCATTAAGATGAGACTGGAGATGATGTACATAAACGTATCAGAGAAAAAATTTCAGAGTTGCCTTGCCTTGAGTTGAGTACCAGTTTGAAATCATATGTTCATTTGCCTTTTTTGTAAATAAATTTTGTAAACTGTATAGAATTAAAGACATTTTGAGGAATTTTGTAATGCCTTAGTCCAGACGCTACCCTGTTGTTTTTACAACTACAATTGCTGTAATAGGTTTGTTTGAGGTTGCAGTATGCATGAAAAGTAACAGCGTCCACTGTGCGGAATAGCTCAGGTTTGACACAGAAAGAATGAAGAACCGACCTACCCTGACTTGGTTATAACAAAATATTTGTATTTATAAAATATTAGCATAATATTTTTTAAAGCACATGCTACTCTAATATAAATAACATTATGGAAAATAAACTATAAACTTTAACGAATGATGGTGTGTAATGTACTGACAATGTTATCAAAAATATTTTACAAAGCATTTTTGTAATGGTGTTAAAGCTACTCAAAAATAATATTCTTGGAGCATAAAATAAACTGGGAAGAAATGAAATTGTTGATGTTAATACAAAATGTATTGATCAAACATTCTTTGTGTGTTTTCAATTAACATCATTCCATTAACAGAACATTTGGGAAGAAACAAACAAAAAAGCATCACAGTGAAAACATTAATAAAACATTTGCATGGTTATATTCTCTGAATATTTCTAGAACAAAACATTTCTAGTTGGCTCTTCAGCCTTGCAACTTCAAGTTCATTACACCACGAGTTTTATCTAGAGAACAATTAAGAGCCCGTGAGTGTTTAAAATAAAAATACACTTATTGCTGTCTTCATTAAAAGAAGAGCAGGCTTAATTTCATCCACAGTGCCTATAGTGTTAGTGATATTGGGGAAGAGTATAGTCATTTACAACTAAATTCACCACAACTGCATTATCCAATCATGAAATAAACAATTATCTCTGTCTGTCTCATAGAAGGATAGGCGATGCAGTCAGTATGCATGTGTGTGGAGGAAGAGCTTTGGAGAAGGGTTTAGATGGAGCATGAGGGATTTAGATGGAGCGTTTAGATGGAGGGAGAGGTAGAGGTGCTGCTCTTTTTGGCAATAAAGAGGTAAGGTAAATAAGGTGCTTTTTGGCAATAAATGTAGCTATAACCATTTTAAACTAAAGTTTGCTAAATATATATTGCAGAAACATATGGTTTAGTTTCTGCTGCTTGATTGTATATTGTAATTGTTGTAAAAATCTGAAACAAACTTCATATGGAACAAGCCATTTGCAGTTTAAAAAATTGAAAATTGAATGCAAGCTTTGCATTCCTACAGTATTTTTTCCTCTTTGAGACTCAGCTTGGCCACCTAACTTTTGTCCCCTTTTTGATCTCGGTCTTGACTCAATTTTGGTTATTCCGTTTTTTCAGTTCAGTTCAATCTTGAACACAACATAAACACAACATAAAAAAATAGGTAATCACAATGTACAACATGATTAAAATGTTGATAATAATAATAATAATGACATTCTTCTTCTTCTTCTTCTTCTTCTTATTATTATTATTAATAATAATAAAGTGTGCATCATTAATACTTTCCTTTATTAAAGATAGTTTGCTTTGTACACAAGGATATCAGCTGTCCATTTTTCCTGATGCCAACATTCACAATTGTTTATGGGCACCTCACCCCATAACACTGTTTACAGGTGACACAATCCTACTCACACTGTCTACATAAAGTGAATTATTAGGCACTGAAATAAAATTTGTGTAAAACTCCCTTCCTTCCAAACCCTTTGCTGTCAAGTGATTCACTATTTCTAAGGATACTGTCTCTGATAAAGGCCCCAATTAACGATTTGGACAGCACTCTGACCATCTGAGAGCTACAATCTGAGAGTCAGGCTGCCATACCCAGGCAAATGGGCATGTGGAACAGATGAATCAGGAACTGGGTTGTTTCCTGCAGATTTACTGCATGGAGCGACCCACAGGTTGGGCCAAATTCATTCCCAGAATATACCCAGCATTCTCAAAGACACTCCTCCAATGGTCTAACACCCTTCCAAGTAAAGCTTGGTCTCCAAACTCCACAGTATCCCTGGACTCCTGCGAGTGAGGTCTATACTGCAATTCATATTGATTGTATTACAGTGCCATGATGAAATGCCACTCATGAAGTTTCTTGAGCCGTTTCTTGATTGCTAAGTATTTTCTATAGTGTTTTGATTGTTTTCTGTACCCAATCTAAGTTTTTTGTGTTTTTTTTGGATTTGCCATTGGATTACTGTCTACAGACCTTCTGTTTGTGATGCAGTTCTGCTGTTTCATTTAGTGCCATGTGGTAACTTGTGGGAAATACATTTACACTTTTGTACCATATCTTACTATGGGTTATACTGCACATGCACACAAAACCTTTAAATATGAAAAAATGGATATGACTCATTAACATTATTACCATCATGAAACCTTGTTGTCATCAAGAGGTGTTTCACACCACACTTCTTATTCATTAACACAGTACTGTTTAAGCGCCAAAAAAGCCACACTCCCACTTCAGAGGTATCCACTTACACTAAAAATGGCTATGCAGACTTTGGATGCTTTAGGTCATGCTAGGACAGCACTGCCCTTACCTTGTATTCTGCCATTTTAAACTCTTGTATTAGATAACCATGAAAAGTGACGGTGCTCTTACAAAGCCACATATTATATGCTTCACATATAAGTACATTTGCAGATAACAGCTTAATATTGGAATATGTGCAGGATGTGATATAAGAAATGCAAGGGTTCACAGTCACATTCCATCTTACTATGTCATGGAATTCATTGCTAATGAAGGCTTAGAAAACAGAGATATTGACCAGCCTCTATGGCTTAATAAGCTTTCATAATGCCCGGACATGGTCAAGAAAGTTGTCTTTCAGTCATTTATCAGCTTCAATTAATCATTTGTGTTTGTTTGTTTTCTACTATATTGGGAATGAGAGCTCTATGTAAATATATTTCCAAATTTAAATAAAGGTTAGATCTTTCACTGTAGCTAGAGCTATAGTAGCATTACACCTTCACAATTGGAAACAGCTGTTAATGATTTTAGCAGTGACAGTGATCAGAAAGTTTGGAAAGTACTGGTTGGGGGAAATATGATGCTAATCAGCTGATGTGTGTAAATACGTCTTGATGATGCTTCTGTAATAGCTTTTCAGAAATATGACATTGATGCAGCTTATTGTATATGTAATGTAATGTATGTAATTATTATTATTAATATTATGTTCAGTTAAAGGGACCTTTTATGCTTTTCTGTTTTCCCTTTCTTTTAATGTATTCTGTAGCTTTTTGCACATAAAAAAGCCCAAAGTACACACGAAAGCGATTAATGCTCCCAAAGAAACTATTTTTCAGCTGCCTGAAACATTAATTCCTTTAAATTTTGGCAATTGTCTTTGTTACAAGATGGTGCAATCTTATAACACTGTCCATACTGCCTGTCGGTGGCGTGTCTAAAATCAGACATTCAGCAAGCAGCAAGAGTCAGCATCCAAGGTATTAGAGAAAACAGAAGATCTTTATTGAACACCATTAAAAGTATACAATGAAGGAGTTTTCTTAAGAACCACAGAGCTGTTTTTCAAGGACCTTAAGTTTGGGGTCTTCTTTTATCCTTGTTATTTTCATCTAGAGATATACTTTGTAACTCTCATCGCCTTTCCCGTTATCATTTTACTACCACTTCTAGATTGTTCAGGCTAAAAAATATTGTGTCCTAATTTCTTACTGACTCAGCATTTATGCACACCATACCTTCAATCCCCTCTGGATATTTATTTTTGTAAAAACTAGGTGCACAATTGGTCCTTAGCCTTTGACATGCTCCTTTTATTTTCTCATATAGTATTTTCTTGGGTTGCTCACAGGATTTACATATTTTCATCTATAATTTTAACATGGTGCCAGACAACCAGCCAACTCATGAGTTCAAACTCATGAGGGTATGTTAGTTTATGAGGTAAAGAAATCCTGACATAATAAATAAATATCCAACACCTGCAAGCTTAGCGCACTCCACACAACCAACTCAGAGCAAGTATTGGAGGCCATGAACAAAGTTGCCAATTTTCCAACTTTGGCACTATATTTAGCAATATCCTTTCAGTTATAAAATCGGAATTTTAGCAGAGCAGCAGCTTAGAAACGGCTTGGAAGTGAGTGGCAGCTAATGAAGTATTAATGAATTGTGTTTCAGTAACTATTTCATGTTCATGATAACAAGCAGAAAAATATGTAAATGAGGATAGCTTTATTGGAAATGTGTATTAAAATACAGTATATGTGAGTACACAGTAAGAGACAAGTAACCAGATGTAAAACGTTGACACCATCTAACACTAGCCAGCATGCAAATACAACACAACGGCACCATACATATACAAATTGATGCACATGACATAATCTAGCTACATTTTGATACTTTTTGAGTTTAGTTTAGTTTAGTTTTGACTTTCCATTGAAAGTAGTGGGCAACAATGGCCAGGAAGAATGTGTTCAGTTCAGTTTGTAGCCATGTCAAAAAGACATGTTGTGTGTGTTGTGCATTTTGTGTTATGCCAGACATAGAACCACAAAGAAGTCAATGTTTGAATTTTATTATTTTTACCACTGTTTCCCATTATACTATTTTTTTTATATTTAAAGCAATCAGGGTAGCTACTACAAGTAGGAGGAAAGGGTGAAATGTGAAATGTGAAATGTGAGTAAACAAACCAGCCAAGGAAGTCTAACCGGCCAAGGAAGTTCACTGCCACTGTAACACAGCTTGTATCTCTATACGTCAAACCTGTTTGATGTCTAGTGATAATTTACAATTTAGGTAGAAGTGGGCTTGCAGCTAAAAAGTGAAACCATTATAACAGTTGTCAAGTTTGTCTCGTTGGCTGAGAAGCCTACAGCTGAGCTACTGAACGCTTAGCTACAGCCAACTCGTCACTTGAACATTTAGTCGTACCATTCATTTTGCCTGTTCTCGTATAGGAGTAGGCTGTCCTTGTTCTTGTTGAGGTAGAGGAGTAGGGTGAAACTTTAAGGACACATGCAACTCCAAACTGATTTTATAGAGTCTCGAGTGTTATGAGAATTTTCTTGCGAATTGCCAGCAAGGTGGCAGAGCAAGTGAACAAAGAAACCCAGAGAAATAGATATAAATGCCAATAACCTTTATCTTAGTATAATGCCATTTCAGTTTACATTTTGACATAGTCTATTTTCATTATGCATCCAGTGCCCCTGCTGAAGGTGTCTAATACGTAACTGAAGTCTGGCAGCGAGGTTGCTGAATGTTACTGCTCCTTCCCCTTCAAACAAAAGGAGGTAACTTCTTCTACATTACATGGACGTTTGGACAATAGCAAACCGCATCAAAGGTCTATTCCTAAAATGGATTAGTCTAAGTAATCGTAAAATTTGAGCTATGTCAGATCATTATTACCAAAGCAACAGATTTGTATCAACCAACAATTGCTTAGCAAGCTTGCAAAAATGGCCAGTTCACTTTTGTGAAACTGTGAAAGATATTCCCATTCCTTGACATAAGCACAAGCATAAATTGATGTCACCCACCATGGAACAAGCAGAAATTCCCTCCAAATTTCAAAAGAATTCAGCAAGGAAGACATGCTTGGATCACCTTCAAAATATTCAGCATGTGAGACTTTTTAAACATCTGGTAATAGTTGATATAAAGAACACAATTTAGTTAAAATATTTATCCTACTCTCAGTATCACTCAAATGCTCCTGCCCAAAACCCATTTGTTGTTAGCAAAAGGAAATATACAGGTAGGCTTTCTTTTAAGTTTTAGCACAATACAGTACTTTCCAAAATTAAAAGATGACTCTGCCAATGATGAGAACCTTTTTTCATTTTTCATTTTTAGCCGTTTACCTCCATTAACCCACATTCATTTTGGACTGTGCTCAGGGCACCTCTAGCATCTGACAACCACAGAAGACATTACAGAGTATCGCTTCTCCTCTCTAGACATTCTCTATTCTTACAGCCATGTCGCTGTGTCTTTCAAACGCAGCACCACTTTAAAACTCTGTCTGCTCTTACACTATATGCACTTATATGAGTCTACTCACATCTACAAGCATGCACTCTTGCCCCCCTTTCTCACAACAAGCACTCACTCGTGCCAACAAGCCATTTAGCCATTTACCTCCACAGTTCATGTACTGATGTTGATGTTATTATTATTATTAATGTCTTAGAGTCATTTTTGTTAATAAATATATCATTTATTTTCACCAAGTTGTCTGTTTGTAAATTGAAATTCTGGGTGTTGCCAGTATCTAAAATAAATCACATTCATTAATCTTAAATCAAACCTTTAATGTTACTTTCCTTAGTTCGAATTTGATCACTTTGATTTGAATTTGTATAAGACCGATAAATTGTGTTTGCTAAATTGAGACTAACGAGGAAGGGTATCTTGTGATGTAAATGAAAAACATCAAATTGGTATTTTTACAACTGTATTATGCTGTTTTCTGCCTGCCTGCAGACGAGAACTGCTTGTCCATTTGTGGGACCACGAACAGCTTGGAAACCTTCCGACACACCAGACACTATGATCTCTAACATTTTAAACACACCAGTACTTGCAGCTGCTCATGAGAGAAGGGTCTGTCTGCAGACTGGAAGACAGGTGGAACTGCTGTGGTGATTGACCAGTCAGGACAGAGTAAGTGAGCTGACCAGTCAGAACGGAGTAAGTGAGCTGACCAGTCAGAGTCGACTGAGCTCATTGGGAAGGCTGAGCTAGAAGGTAACACATGCATGAGGGATCCTTGCAACATCAGCACTCCTCCACTCTCAGTCAAAACATTTGAGTGACAAAAAAGGTGAAGAGCCAGCCTCATAACATCCCAGTTTACTATAACTCTCAATGCCCATGAACCTCCACGTCTACACCTCAATCTAAGAAGGGATTTAATGAAATGCCTGACTATACAAAGAGGTTTTCAGCCTAGCCTTAAATATTGAAAGTGCAATTCTCAAACATTGACTAGGAGGTTGTTCCACAGTGTGGGAGCTTCATAGGAAGAGGCTCTGCCATCTGGGGCAGATCTTCTTATTTGAGTTACTAATGAAGAGTCTACATCGTTTGATCTAAGCAGACGTGGCGGGTCATAATGCACTAGGACTTCACTAAGGTACATAACTGGCAGCCAAAGTAAGGTGAATATGTAGCTAAAATATGCTCAAAGTAATGTAATCAAACTTTCTAGTCCTAGTAAGAGCTCTGGGTACTGCATTTTGAACTAGCTGGAGCCGGTTAAGCACTTGGTAATACAGTCAAATAAAGCATTAGAGTAGTCAAATCTGGAAGTGATAAATCTGGAAGCACTAAATGCATTTTCTGCAACCTGTGAAGATAGTATGTTCCTAATCTGTGCAAAAGGGCTGTCCTAGATATATTATTCACATAAGCATAAAAAAAAGACTAGAAATCACAATCCAAAAAAGGGGATTGGGACATCATCAAGGTCTGTTGTATAATTAGAGTGTACTCCTGGCTGCCTGTGGGCCTAATAGAAGAACTTCTGTTTTGTCAGGATTTACTAATAGAATTTCTCAACATCCAGGTGTCCTTTACATATTCCTCAATGATATAAAGGAGGAATATAATAAATTGATAGTTTATCCTGGTTTTCCTGAAACATATCATCAGCACATCAGTGGAGACTAGTAAAGAGATTCCTTAGAATGTCACTTTGAGGTAGCATATCTAAAGAATAAAGCACAGGCCCTATGACAGATCTAACTAACCTTGGTCCATGCAAAGTCTCCATTAATGTTGACAAATTGGTAATGGTCAGCTAAATAAGATTTAAATAAGGAAAGGGATATCAAAGTGAATGTTGAAATCACCAACAATAATAATTCTTTCAAAGTAACTGGAATAAAGATTAATAAATTCTGGTGGCCTGTAGATACCGCTTAGTGAAGAGTCTGCGTTGGCTTATGTTTGCTGGATACATTGTTTGTTTGTTTTCTGCCTAGAAGTATGTAAAATGTCAAAATAGTTATTTGAAAGCCCAAGAAATATATGTTCAATTTACCTGTCTTGATTACTACATTCAGATTGTAGTAATGTCACTCTCCAATCCTTCGGTGCTCCCATTCCTCAACACTCAGTGTTACTGTTCTACTAATCACTGATCCTGTCCTGTCTCACCCACTTTCATTCTCTCACTCGCTTTTATGCCTACAGTACCTACAACCAAGGGAACGATTGCCTTTAGTAGCACTTCTCTAAATTATTTAAGAAGGTGAGGCAGGGGGGGTTAGGATATATATATATATATATAAACATTATATATGGAAAAAAAAAAAAAAATATATATATATATATATATATATATATATATATATAACATTATATATGAAAATATATATATATTATAAAAATGTAGCAGGATGAAGATGCATTCGCTGAGAAGAGCGAAATTTATTAAGTGCAAATAATCCATAATCGTTGTCATATAAATGCCCCAGGGTTGGTTTAAACAGTTTATCAGAGATACACAATTTACTAACACGTATAACAGGGTGGGACATAGTTTACAGAAAATACAACAGGCAAAAAGTAAACACGAATGCATTAGAAATACACTGAAGCTAAAAGACAATGAGGCTATAACAAACAACACTACATAATGATTGAAAAAACAATGTGAATGAAACTAGAAAACATTAACAATGATGCATCGAGACATCATCAATGAACAGCAAAAACACAAAGGAAAACACCAAGTATATATACATGAGATAAGGAGGAAAGTAAACCAGACAGATGAAACCAATAACAGTGGGTGGGGGGACTAAACTAGTATGTGTGAACATAGAAACCAAAACAAAAAAGGACATGGTAGAGGACATGGTAGATGATATAGTATATGTGTATATATACACACATACACACACATACATGACCATGATCCAGAGGTTTGAATGGAAGACAATCTGTGATTCTGTGATAGGTATCTTTTATACACATAATGAGGTCAGATTAAGAGTACTTTCTTAAAGCAACAGGACTAATTGTTTGCCTCATAGGCTGTGGGTGTCAGAATTCTTGCTGGTTGGTATATATATACTGTGTATATATATATATACACTATATAATTGGTCCACTCTTTGCAGCTAGAACAGCTTCAACACTTCTAGGAAGGCTGTCCACAAGGTTTAGGAGTGTGTTTATGGGGATTTGTGACCATTCTTCCAGAAGTGCATTTGTGAGGTCACATACTGATGTTGGACGAGAAGGACTGGCTCTCAGTCTCCGCTCTAATTCATCCCAAAGGTGTTCTGTCAGGTTGAGGTCAGGACTCTGTGCAAGCCAGTCAAGTTCATCCACACCAGACTCTGCCATCCATGTCTTAATGGACCTTGCTTTGTGCACTGGTGCACAGTCATGTTGGAAGAAGAAGGGGCCAGCTCCAAACTGTTCCCACAAAGTTGGGAGCATGGAATTGTTCACTAGAACTAAGGGGCCAAGCCCAGCTCCTGAAAAACAACCCCACACCATAATCCCCCCTCCACCAAACTTGGCAAAATACAGTCAGACAAGTACCGTTCTCCTGGCAACAGACAAACCCAGACTTGTCCGTCAGATTGCCAGATGGAGAAGCGTGATTCGTCACTCCAGAGAACACGCCTCCACTGCTCTAGAGTCCAGTGGCAGTGTGCTTTACACCACTGCATCTGACGCTTTGCATTGCACTTGGTGATGTATGGCTTGGATGCAGCTGCTTGACCATGGAAAACCATTCCATGAAGCTCTCTGTGCACTGTTCTTGAGCTAATATGAAGGATCCTGATAGTGATCCATTCTTTAACAAATGTTTGTAAAAACAGTCTGCATGCCTAGGTGCTTAATTTTATACACCTCTGTATATATATGAAAATAAGAAGGGACATAGTACTAACCATTGTAGTACCATGGTCTGGGACTAGATCAAGTATGCATGAGGACTTAAGTATTCTAAGTTCCTCTGAACTATTCAGGCAAATGTCACAATGCATGCAGAGTCTGAAGAAATACAGTTACTTTTTCTAATATTTTTATTTCTGCTTACTGCATTGTTTTTTTACATTCACACATACAACATGCTCCCTCCCTGGTAAAATCACAGTATTGAATTTCAGCTTGATTTCTAAATAGTTTTCATATGGCAGTAAATACGAATCTTGGATTTTTGTGTTTTCTTTCCATTAGAATTAAGCATTTATTTTCATCTATCACTATCTATTAGAGATATTTGTGATATAAGAATCTAGAGCTAAAAACTAAAGCTGCTGCCCATTATGTTTACTTATGTTATAACTATAACACTTATCTAATGCAGAATCTAATGTTGGAACCTACAGGCTCACTCAGTATGACATGTTGTGCATCTTTTTTGTCCACCTGGCAGGTGCAAGTCCTCTTGGGGTTACTATAGCAATAAAGCTGAACTGAAGTTGGCTGCTAGTCCTTGCAAGGAGGGGCATACTAATAAAACAGTCCCAGGAAGGGCCTTGGAGGTGCGTCAGCTCGTGTATGTGCATGAGATGAAGATTTTTTTGTCTCATCACCAAGGACAGCATAACACCCTGTGACTGTGTAATGGGAATGGTGAGTTGCATACTTGACCAGGTTAGTCAAGGAACAGAGAGACACCAGCAGTTGTGTTTAACTTCAAGTGGTTGGGTGCTACCATTGTTATCCTAAGAGTCTTAGCCTGAGTTGAAAATGTATTCACACACCAGTGGGTAACTGTAGTATACTGTAGTAAAAGATGTGGAGATATTCAAAATTCTTTCATAGTACACAGAGTTTCCAGAGAAACAGGACATTTTGTGCAAGCAAGGTGCTTCACTGTAAGCCTGCTGAATTCTAGACAGAGGATGATGAGGCAGAGGGAGTTTTGGGTGGTGGCACAATGAGGGGAAATTGTTACATGTTGAGTATGTCTTGGGCTTCCTGTACCTCATACCTCAGGGTTGCTATAGCAATTAGATCACTTTAACTGTCTACTGTAGGGTGTTGTAGTTTCCTCATTCAGTTACAAGGAGCTTGATTGTATTTTGTTAAGAGAGTATAGTGTATTTGGACTCAATGTACAGTATGTTTTAACTATATTTCTGTTGTAGTTTTATGGAAACAAAAATGTTAGGATTAAGGTAAATAATTTAGAATTAATCAGATGATCTGGAACTGTGAGCGTGTCTGTTGGGTAGGCTAGTGCTGATGGATAGGTTACTGGAAAATGCTGATGCATTAATGGCTGGAATTGGAGATAATCTGTCATTTATTGTAATACATTTTAGAAGTTAATGTCTAGTTGAAATTGTTGCGTTTATTATCACTTCAGGATATATCTGATTCTGTCTTGCCCATTGAGTTAGTTTTATGTTTGTTTAGCTAAAGAGTGGTAGTATTATATGTTTAAAATACCCCCTTTCCTTTCCTTCCTTTGTTTTGAGTGGCCATCTTTTCTTATCTTTCCATATATGGGATGATGGCGTAGGGGCCCCTTCCTGCACTGGTGTGTGTGTGTGTGCGTGCGTGCGCTTGACCCTGACATTTTATATAACACCACTTCCCCCTTTTCCTGACTCTTAAACAGTACCCCCTGAGGTTGGGTAGATGTTTAAGAGCTCCCAAGGTGGGTGTGTGTAAGACTTCCAAGGCTTATGTGTGCCTTAGTCTATACATTTACTTCTATCTCCTGAATAACTGATTTTATTAAATTTCTTTTTATTGGCTTTCGTTGTTTTTCCTTTTATCTGTAATAAATGCTGTTTATATTAAATCGAAGCCATGTGTTTGTTCCAAATAGATCAAAATAGATGTGTTTGTTCCAAATTTATCAAAATAGATGCTGTTTCGATGCTGTTTCTGTGATTTGTGATTTGTGACTGTAATGACTTTTCTTGCTTTTATCTGTTAAGTAGGGTTTTCTCAGTATATATTTGAGTATATCTAGGCGTCCATACTGACTGTATCTAATAATATCTTTGCTTAAAGTTTCTTCCTGATTTTAGCCTAAACTAACTAGCTAGAGATTTTGTTCTGAGTAAAACAATGAAGCACTTTTTGTAAGTCGCTCTGGATAAGGGCGTCTGCTAAATGCCGTAAATGTAAATGTAAATGTAAATGTTTCCAGGAAAAATCTCCCAAAAGTGATTTAGATGAAACTCTCCTCTGTAACCTATTCAGTATGCACTGCTCTATGAATATGCAAATAGTTCCCGCCTTGTTTTCTGCAGTGTAGTGGATAAATTTGCCTTCAGCTTACTACATCAACTCTGTGAAATGAGCAACATTTCCTGGAGAGTCATGTGACTTTTCCATCAAAATAAAAGCCAGCACAGAAAATTTTCAAATATTTGTACAAAAAAGAAAAAACATAAAAAGCAAATGAGATGAGATGAAGCAGTGCTACTTTACTGCTGCTGATAGGCTAGCTAATTAAACTTCACATTTTACTTATGGAACATATTAGTCAATCTAATTTCTAAATAGGGAGCAATTAGAAAAAATGTTGACTGTTTTTACATCAGTAATATTCAATTTTTCTTAAAGTATGACATTTAGGATTTTTGACAATTTTTGACAAAGCCAGAGCTTTTACTCAAACTACCATTGCTGAGATATGAGGTTTTGCAGCAGAACTTTATTTTCTCCATAATAAAAAACAATAACATTTAGAATATGTTTTAAAGATTATTTGCTTGTTTGTTTTAAAATAGGCTGAGACACTGAGACGCCCTCATAGCCTACAGGGTTCCTGGGTTTTTCCTATATACAGAATTACGAGGCACCTCTGCCAGATTTCATGCTGCCTCCAGTTCTTGACAAAACTCTGACTGTGTCTACATGGAAAACACTGTTTTCTAACAAGCATTTCACTCAGGGGATTTCTGTTTCTGGGTTTCTGGGAATACTGGGGTAAATTGTAGCTATAGGAGTGGCTGGTGACATTGAAACAGTTCATCTAGTCTGATATTATCAGTGTTTTGAGCACTTTAGCCAAGAGAAGGTACTGCTCTATAGAAAGCTATGCCATAGTAGTATGTATTTGTTGCGCAAGAAATTTCAGTTAGTTATAATGGTTGTCATTCAGCCAGCCAATCAGTCCCTCTCTACCAGCCCCACACTCTCAGTAGTGAAAATCCTGCCTCCCTTGAGTACTAACATCTGCTCATCAGCTCAGATATCTAATCAGCAGACCTCCACCAGTTAGCTGCATAGCTTCCTTATCATTCTTGTGTCTGGGTAGTTCCTAATATTTCCATGCTTCGTTACAAGCTACATATTTTTAAGGTTCTCTTGTAGATAGCTATCCATGTGGTTTTTGTATATGTTTTATAATCGTTGCCTATAATACACTGTGTCCATTTCTCCTGTTTCAGTAGCTTATATTTGATCCCATCTTCTCTGTTGTTGCCATCTATTAATCCAGATAAAGAATTCATTCTCTTCAGCCTGTTTTATCGTCAATGCATTAGGTTAATTTATTTACATTAACCATGTATTCTTCAGATATTTTAATTCAGTCTCAAGACATACATTTCACAATAATGTAGCTGGATTTAGGGTAATGATGGATGGCAGCACTGGAAATGATCTGAGAGTAATGGCTATCCTCGTTTGGCATACAACAAAGGATGAAGTGAAAAAATACATTATCAATGTAATCGGCTCATGACAGATTGGTCAGCTAACTTTAAAAGCTAAAATGTCACAAAAAAAATTAAAAGCAATAAAAAAACAGCTCATCACATCTGCATCCCTTCAGATCACTGAGCTATCAATAACAAAGCCAGTGTTTATTTTGGCTGAGTTCTGTCACTTTGCCTTTTAGTTTGCTGGCTTTATTTAGTTCCTGTCTTCCTTGCTTTGACCATGGTTGAAGCTACAGAAGATGATTGAGTTTTTCCAATGTCCCCATATTCAGCAATGTCTATCTCATGTTCACTAGCCAAGTGTGAGTCATCAGCACTGTGAGTCATGCCCACATTAATGTTACACAAGTAACCACCTTCTTATTGAGCCAGTGCTTATGATACTGATGCATAAAGATGTCTTGCTTTTTGGAGAATTACCAAATCTGACTCAACAAGTTTGACTTTTGAATAAATATTTTATGCTTACAAGGTGACTCAGCTGAGGAAGGACACTATATTTTAGCATGTTAGCATTTTAGCATTTTTGCTTTCACTCAAATCTTACACATCAAAAATAGTGTATTTGTCATTTTGGTACATAGTTTTACAGAAAAATTTGTGTGGCTGGGAAATGTAGTTATACATGTAGTTTTACATGTAGTTTTAGTTTATTGGTTCTGTCTTAGCCAAAGTCACATTTATTTATATAGTGGTTTTTACAACATATGTTGTCACAACGCAGCTTTACAAATGCATGTGTCCAGGTCCCTAATGAACAAGCCAGGAGCAACAGTAGCAGAGAAAAACTCCCTAGGTGGGGATTAGTTATGAAGAAACCTTGGGAGGACCAAGACTCAAAAGGGAACCCATCCTCCATTGGGCAGCCCAGCAAGTAGCAGTTCATACTTATAGTGATATTTCTACACCAAGCCATCCTTCCTATGTAGATGTGGTGACTGAGGTGGTGGTTATCATGGTCCCTTCCAATGCTACTCAGGGAAACTAATTCCCAGGATGCCCCAGGCAGTGGAGAGGAGGTGGTCCTCCAGAATATTAACTGTTTTCACCTGTTTCTTGTTTCCGATTTGTTTTTATGTACAAGCTGGCAACTTCCTTATTGTGAAGCATTGCCACAAGGCTTGTGCCACAAGTCTCAAGATTCATATTGTATGTTTTTTATCTTGCCTGTTTATATTTCTCTTCCTTTTGTCAGTAACGTTGTTCCTTTGGTCACTTCATCCACAAGCATCTTTGTTTCTTCTGGAGCATTATAGCAGCATCGGTATATCAACTGGTGGCATCGGTGCTTCCACATCACAGCCAAGACACAAACTAAGACAAATGCATTCTATTAAAATATAGTTTTTTGAACTGGAGCACATTTTGTACTGGGCATGGGTTTCTGCAGCAAGCTACTTTACGAACATAGAGGCAAGCTACTTTACAAATATTCATCCAGGTGTCCAAAGATCATGGTGACTAGCATCAACATCCAAAATAACTGGGAGAAATTGGCAAAGGAATTCATAAGCTTTGACTTCAACTTCTTCAAGCACATTGTCCTGACCAGACTTCCAGTAATAACAGGTGAAGCCAAGGAATTAGCACAACTCAGGAAGTGAAGCTAGGTATGGCCTATTAGCCACAGTAGAAACACCATGGCTAAACACGAGATGGCCCAGATACCATACTTGTCAAACAAAACAGAATTTCTTTCTTTCTTTCAGGCCTTTTTACTGTAGTCGAAGTGTAAGTGGCCCATTTGCTTATACATATCAGAAGACATTATTTTATCATCAAAATAAAGCAGCAAGGACTGGCAGTTCTAATCTACAAACATTCTTTCCACGAGTCTCTGGAAGATACTACAGGCATTATATAACCCAAAGAGTATTCCGTTAAACTTAACCCAAAGGAAGTACAAAAAACTGTCTTAGTGCTTTCACTGTCAATAACAGAGGTCTGGTAGTAGCCACTGGTGACGTCCATAATTGTAAACCACTGAGCTATAAATGATAAAGTAGGAAAGGGCTCCTCAATTTGAGGAGAAAAAACGCATCCTTCCTGGTTTTGTTGTTAAGCTGGCAGTAATCAGTGCACATGTGAAAGCTGCCATCTTTCTTCTTCAGTTGGGGAGGCATAGGTAATTACAACTTTCCTGGATAACCTCGCTATTCAGCAACTGTCCATGTTGGGTTGGCTGAGTATTCCTGAGCCCATAAGACTCCCTGGACATCTGCAGTGTCTGCAGTGCACACACAGAGGGAACAGAATAACTCCTAACTCTGTTGCCTTCTGGCCTCAGCCTGATGAAACCTTTCCTTTAGCATAAAGTCAATAAGAGATAGACCTCGGTTGTCATGACCTTGTGTGCGAAAACTAACATATTCAGCTTATGTGGATTCACCAGTGGCACAATAAACTCTTCCTGATGGTGTGCAGTTGACTCCATATTGGCAAGTGAATCTTTGTGAGAGTTTATAGCCTCCCCCCATACACCGCTTGTTCTCTTATGTATGGATGCAGAGGTGGTTTTTTGAGAGTTCCGCAGGTCTCTTGACTGTAGTGTGAATTCTATGCAATTTGGTCATAAGTGATCGTACCTACAAAAAGAGTGTAGTTCTAACTTTCATAGCTTACTAGTATGAGACCATGAATGAGGACCAGATTTGAGGGAACATACTGACCAAGGAGTGGCACAGTCCTATTGCTCATCCGTTTATCACTGCCAAATGTAAATGTAAATAGTGACCAAGCAGTTAATTCACAGCTACAGTAGTTCAACTTATTCACTGATGTTTGGTCTGCTATCTGTAGTAATGCAGGCCTGCTTCTTGTCATCCAGGGATCATTCTTCAAATGTATGATGGAAAGCTTTTAAAATTTTGTCAGAAGTGTTTCAAGGCAACATAATTTAAAAAGCCCAGTCCATGGTCAGATAATGCACCATTGCTCTCATTGTAGGAGTCATACTGACATGTGAGCACATATTAGTTAGGGCAGAGAAGTAGTTAACATTTTTGAGCTCACGTTTGAACAATGCCTTTAGGGTGTCTTAGGTACAGCAGTCTGAAAAGAAGGTTTTACCAGGCAAGTCATATTGCTTGTTTATTCAAGGACTGACTTGAAAGTAGGTTTCCTGACCATGCTAAATGGTATCATTTCTTCAACCACATATTGCATAACGGCAGCTGTAAAGCATTTATACCTGTTACTTTCACGTCTGTATTTAGCAACTCGCCCAATGGATTTGGCCGCTCCTAACTTTCAGATGGAACCTGCCTGTACTGTCCCTTTTCAGGTTACCTGAAGACTTGGTGCGGGTGGGGCCAGTTGTGCTTTGATAGCTGGATGATGGGCAGCTAGGTGAGATATCTTTCGTCATTTCACAGTGAACCTCTGGCACAGATTTTGCATATTACCTTATCTAGATTGGCTATTCCCTTTTCATTTGGTTGAAAACAAAAATGTTCCCAAACTGTCGAAGTGGGGCATTGGGGTTTGCAACCAGAACAGCTGCCATTGTGTCCATCTTAAACAAAGACTCAGCAGCAATGAATATGAACAGACCATTGATTGAATGTGAACAGACCATTGGTGTTAAGTTGCTGTGCTGGGTGTATGGGAGAAATTTATTTTGTAGTACTGTGTATAAGCAACTGTGTGGTGTGAGCTACTGTAGCCAAGAACAAATTTCTTGAATGTTTGAGCATACTTGGCAAATAAAACCTACTTTCATCCCCAACTGGAAGTCCCAACATAAAAATGATCCTAGTCAAGAGGCCCTAAATGCTGAGCATGAATAATAGCCTGCACTTCCTTAACTTACTCATTAATGCTGATAGTAGCCATGCCTCTACCAATGGGCACTTCTGCTCAGGAGGAACACATAGCAGCCTTTGGCAGGGACAGAATTACCCCCCAGGGACCAAAAGGATGGTCCCACCTGGAACTGAGCTGAGACTTGCTCTTGAAAGAGACATTCACATAGAATCTCAATTCTTGAAGCTTGTTGGCTGTAGCAAAGAGGGAAATTAAAAAAGTCAATCACAGAGCAATTTGCACAACCTTACTGCAGGCACCCAGCTGAAATGTTTAGGACCCTAATGTGCTGACTGCTGTTTTGCCTATAAACTGCCAGTTGACTTCTAGCAGTAACAATTACAAATGATTAAAGGAAAAGAAAACAAGCAAAAGAAAATGACTCAGACGTGTCCCTGTTTTCAAAATCCTGCTGACTGTGCCACACATGGCCCTTATTAATGTGCTGAAATAACTTCACTATGCCAGCTAGGGAGTTTCCCTCCATTTTTTTTTAATATAAACCAAAGGAAGAATACTAGAACATTTGGAAAATATTTAGAGACATGGTTTTGAGTTAGATGGGTAATACTTAACAATACTAAAAAGCACAAAATAACATAAACAGCATAAATGAAAATAAAAAAGACACACACAAGTTTATTAAAAACAGTACCAAAGGGCATATTAAATATGAGATTTGTTATACAACTAATAATTGATGGCACTGTAGTAAAATATCTCGAAAATTAAGTATAGTGGCTATTTAAGCTCTCAAGTAGACAAGGGGGAAGTGTCACTTCACAGATTAAGCCAAAGAGCAAACAACTCCACCAGAAGATGATTACCATATGTTGGGGAATGAAGGACAACTCTGAGCACTCCTACAATTGCACACACAGCATAAAGGGGAAAGTGCTTCTGATGCACACCAAATCTACCATTACAAACAAGGTACAAAGAAAATAATGAGAAAACAGGGAGCCCTAGAATGGTAATCAGCCAGTGGAGATTACAGCACACACACAGAAGGAAAACATTTACAAATTAAGGCAAATTGGATGGCAGCCGTCTTTAGCTGGCTCAAATAACCCAATAACATGCCACCCAGCCAATATGCCTCAATTGACCAACCACTTATATATACCAACAGATAATAAAAATGACAAAAGTAAGAAAATGAAACATCCAAACTGATGCAAAACAAAAAGAACACAAAAACTAATCAGCCAAAAAATTGCATGAAAACTAAACAAATGATAATTGCCAAAATAAACAATTATGAAGCAAAACCCTAATGGGACACACAAATGAAAAAAACAATACAGTAAACTATATCTAAGCTAGGCTTAGGCAGAAAGGCAGGAAGACAAAGAAGCAATAAGGCAAACAGCAGTGGCTGCAGGGAAAGCCTTTTATACATTCAAAACAGATTTACACCACCTAGATCATTCAGCAGCAAAGGTACAGCAATAGCTTTAATGAAATTAAAGCTTCTTCTTCTTTTTCTTCTTTCGGCAATTCCCGTTTAGGGGTCACCACAGCGGATCAAACTCCTCCATCTAGCCCTGTCCTGAGTGTCTTCCACTGACACACCCGCCACTCTCATATCCTCTACAACTGCATCCATAAACCTCCTCTTAGGTCTACCTCTCCTCCTCTTGCCAGGAAGTTCCATCCTCAAGGCCCTCCTGCCAATATATGTCTCCTCTCTCCTCTGTACATGTCCAAACCATCTCAATCTCGCTTCTCTAACCTTATCTCCAAAACAAGCTACATGAGCTGATCCTCTAATAAACTCATTTCTGATCCTATCCTTCCTCGTCACTCCAAGTGAGAATCTCAACATCTTCATCTCAGACACCTCCATCTCCCTCACCTGTCTCTTTGTCAGTGCTACTGTCTCTAGTCCATACAACATAGCAGGTCTCACTACTGTCCTATAGATCTTACCTTTCATTATAGCCGACACCCTTCTATCACAGATCACCCCTGATACTTTGTGCCATCCACACCACCCTGCCTGCACTCTCTTCTTTACCTCTCTTTCACTTCCTCCATTACTCTTTACCTTCGACCCTAAGTAGGTAAATTCGTCGACCTTCACCAAATCAACTCCTTGTAACTGGACCTGTCCACCGTCTGCCCTCTCATTCACACACATGTACTCTGTTTTACTCCTGCTCACTTTCATTCCCCTGCTTTCCAAAGCATACCTCCATCTCTCCAAGCTCGCCTCCACCTGCTCCCTACTCTCACTACAGATCACAATGTCATCAGCAAACATCATAGTCCAAGGGGACTCCTGCCTAACCTCGTCCGTCAGTCTGTCCATGACAATTGCGAACAGGAAGGGATCAGGTGTGATCCCTGGTGTAGTCCTACCCCCACTTTAAACCTGTCTGTCATTCCTACTGCACATCTCACTGCTGTCACACTGTTCTCGTACATATCCTGCACCACCCTCACATACCTTTCCGCTACTCCTGACTTCCTCAAACAATACCACAGCTCCTCTCTCGGTACTCTATCATAAGCTTTCTCTAAGTCAACAAACACACAATGTAACTCCTTCTGTCCTTCCCTATACTTCTCCATTAGCACTCTCAAAGCAAACATAGCATCTGTGGTGCACTTAGCTGGCATGAAACCATACTGCTGCTCACAGATCTCTACTTCTCCTCTAAGCCTAGCTTCCACTACTCTTTCCCAGATTTTCAGGCTGTGACTGATCAACTTAATTCCCCTGTAATTACTACAGCTCTGAACATCGCCCTTATTCTTAAAGATCGGCACCATTATGCTTCGTCTCCACTCCTCAGGCATCTTCTGGCCTTCCAAGATTCTGTTAAATAACCCAGTCAAAAACTCCACTGCTGTCTCTCCCAAACATCTCCATGCCTCCACTGGAATATCATCCGGTCCAACTGCCTTACCACACTTCATTCTCCGAATCGCAGCCCTTACTTCCTCCTTGCTCACCTGGGGCACTTCCTGATTCACAACCTCTACCTCTTCTAACCTTCTTTCCTTTTCATTCTCTTGATTCATCAATTCCTCAAAATACTCCTTCCACCTTCCCAAGACACTCTCCTCACTACACAACACATTTCCATCTTTATCCTTTATCATCCTAACCTGCTGCACATCCTGCCCATCACGGTTTCTCTGTCTGGCCAATCTGTACAGATCCTTTTCCCCTTCCTTAGTGTCCAACTTCTCATACAGCTTGCTATATGCCTTCTCTTTAGCTTCTGCCACTGCTCTCTTTGCCATACGACACATCTCCTTGTACTTCTGTCTACTTTCTTCATCCCGCTGAAAATCCCAATTCTTTTTAGCCAACCGTTTTCCTGTCAAACTTTCCTGAACTTCCTCATTCCACCACCACGACTCCTTGTCTATCTTCCTCTGTCCTGAGGTCACACCAAGTACCTTCCTAGCCACATCCCTCACTGCATTTGAAGTCTCATCCCAGGTACCCAGAACACCACCATTACCCAGTACCAGTCTCACCTCATCCCTGAATTTTACACCACAGTCCTCATCCTTTAACTTCCACCACCTGATCTTAGGTGCCACTCTCACTCTCTTCCTCTTCTTCACCTTCAAAACCATCCTACATATCACTATCCTATGCTGTTTAGCTACACTCTCCCCTGGTACCACCTTGCAATCACTAACCTCTTTCAGGTTTTGTCTCCTACAGAGGATATAGTCGACCTGTGTGCATCTTCCCCCACTCTTATATGTCACCCTGTGCTCTTCCTTTTTCTTAAAATAGGTGTTAACTACAGCCATCTCTATCCTTTTAGCAAAGTCTACCACCATTTGTCCTTCCGTATTCCTTTCTTTAACACCATATCTACCCAACACCTCCTCATCACCACTGTTCCCTTCACCAACATGTCCATTTAAATCTGCTCCAATAACCACTCTCTCTTCTTTAGGAACCTGCAAAACTACTTCATCTAACGCCCTCCAGAATTCTTCTTTCTCCTCCACATCACAACCTACCTGAGGAGCATAAGCACTGATGACATTCATCATCACTCCAACAATCTCTAACTTTACACAGATCACCCTGTCACTTACTCTCTTTACCTCCACTACATTCTTACTAAACTCATCCTTCAGGATTACTCCTACTCCATTTCTCTTCCTGTCTACTCCATGATAGAAGAGTTTGAAGCCACCATCAATGCTCCTGGCCTTGCTCCCCTTCCACTTGGTCTCCTGAACACACAGCATATCTAACTTCCTCCTCTCCATCACATCAGCTAGCTCTCTCCCTTTACCTGTCATAGAGCCCACATTCAACGTACCAACTCTAACCTCCACCTTCCTGCTCTGCCTCCTCTCCTTCAGCTTCAGAACCCTCTTCCCCCCTCTCCTCCTCCTCCTTGTCCCAACAGTAGTCCAATTTCCACTAATGACCTGTTGGACAACATCACCAGTGGCGGTCGTTGTTAACCCGGGCCTCGACCGATCCGGTATGGAATTTCTATTTTTGATCCGCATCATTTGATTTGGCGTAGTTTTTTACACCGGATGCCCTTCCTGACGCAACCCTCCCTATTTATCCGGGCTTGGGACCGGCACTAAAATACACTGATGTGTGCACCCTAGTGGCTAGGTTTAATGAAATTAAAGCTGTATGTTTAAAATGGGTGATGCTCCATATAAGAACCTCTCCAGTTTTGCATATATCATTATCCATCTATCCATCCATTGTCATTCGCTTATCTGGGTCCGGGTCGCTGGGGCCGTAGCCTAAGCAAAGAGTCCCAGGTTTCCCTCTCAACAGGCACCTCTTCTAGCTGTTCTGGGGGGATACCAAGGCGTTCCCAGGACAGCCGAGAGATATAATCTCTCCAGCATGTCCTGGGTCTTCCCTGGGGTCTCCACCCAGTTGGACATGCCCGGAGCACCTGACCAGGGAGGCGCCCAGGTGGCATCCAGACCAAATGCCCGAATCACCTCAACTGGCTCCTCTCTACATGGAGGAGCAGCGACTCTACTCCAAGTCTCTACCAGATGACCGTGCTCCGCACCTTATCTCTAAGGGAGATATATCATTACTTATTCTAAAAAATATACAAACACATCGTGTCAGAATATTAGCCAACTGACTTCGTGTTCACAATTAGAGGCATAAATGGACGTTTTTGGTGTAGCTACTCACAGAATGGATTGGCATTTGTCTTGGAGACATGGCGAAGAATTCAGCTGCACATGGAAATGATGTTCTCAAGCCAAAGTAAAAGTGAGAAGGAAAAGTACAGTTTTCTTATGCTATAAAACAGGGACAACAGAAGAGGTTGAACTGAGTTACATTAAATCTGTTGTGAATATTTCTAGTGTTATACAACAGCTTATACTGGTTTACATTATATACATCTTGTACAAAATGTACAAGTTAGTTTGAAGCAGGTTTTGAAACATGTTTTTCACTGTCAGTGTGGTTTATGCATTCAGAGTGCTTACAAAAGAGCAGAGATCCATTGAACATGTTATAGCAGAGCTAAAACGTAAACATCTCTCAGCAAAGGGCATGAGATAATGCTAGAGAATATGCTTGACCCACCCCCAAAAAACCGTGCTTAAAGTGCCAAAAATTCAACCATTTTGCCAAAGTAAGAAAGAAAGAAAAAGTCACATTCAAGCTAGATGCCGGGGCCCAAGCCAATGTCATACCTATGAAGGATTTTGCTTCACTCATACCCAGCACACTACTACATGTGGACTACATTTGGCTCAAAGGGTGTGGAGGGCATCCACTAAAAATGAAAGCAATTTGGAAAGTAGACACAAGAATATAGTGATCAAAGTTCTACATTTTAGACTGCAATGGTCCACCCATCCTAGGCTAGAGAGCGTATCAGGATGTAGTGCTCATTTATGCTGTCACTGACTCCACAGAGAGAGAGAACAACATATTGAGTGAATTGCCAGATGTGTTCCTGCAAGTTCCAAGAGGCCATACTATCCTCTGCGCACAGTGGAAGATGCTAAACGGCCACAACCTCAGAGTTTGTTCAGACAGACTAGAGAGAAGTGTGACACTAAAAGCGGATAAGTATCATACCTGTATGTCTGAGGTGAGCTACTTCGGGCACAGGCTTACAGGTGATTGTCTCAAACCAGACCTGATGAAAGTTAAACCCATTAGAGACATGCCACCACCGAAGAACAAAGCCAAACTGGAGACAGTCCTAGGCATGATGATTATTACATAACACGATTTGCCTATAGACTAGCTGAGGTGAACTATTTAAGTGTCTGCTTTACAAGCGCATGGGTCCAGATCCCTAATGAGCAAGCCAGGGGCGACAGTGCCAAGGAAAAAAAACCCTAGGCGGGGATTAGGAAGAAACCTTGACTCAAAGACTCAAAAGGGAACCCATCCTCCATTGGGTGGCCCAGCTAATAGAATCCATGTTTATAGTTCTATTTCTAGGCCAGGCAGTCCCTCCAATGTGGATGTTGTGCCTCAGGTAGGAGTCGGCATCGACGTGTCCGCTGGCATTATCGGTGCATCTGCTGGCAGCATTGGCACATCCATCCAAGGCATCGACACATCCACTGGTAAGCCAGACCATTTTCTAGCTGCTTTTATGGAATGGTCTTTGTAGAAGCATGTAACTAGGATACAAAATACAGGTTAAATATGTAAACATCAAATCAAACATCCATATATATAGCACCCGTGCCAGTTATTAGCATGTGGCTCCAGCAGGCTTATCTATAACAGCATAACTAAAGGGAGGGGCCTGGAGGTGACCACAGTAATGAGGGCTCACTGCGCCATTGCTTTCCACCCAAATCATTGTCACAACTAAAGTGGTCACATGACATGACATCTCAGATTACCAGAAGACTCATTGACTGGGGGCCCCCCGAGCTCCACACCTTCGTACATAGTACATTATCTGGACGATTAAATAGGTGAGTCTTAAGTCTAGATTTAAAGATTGGAACTATGTCAGAATATCGGAATGGAGCTGGAAGCAGTTCCATAACTGAGGGGCTTTAAAGGAGATGGTTCTGCCTCTGGCTGTGAGGCAGGGTGCATATCTAAGGCAGATGCTCGCAAACAAAATCACAGTATGGATTTTTAATGACATAAACGAGGATACACAGGGCAGCGGGGTAAAAGCAGGGAAGACCGGCGGTCCAATATCAAGGTCAAAATGGTCCAGATCAGGTAGGAACAAAAACAGGCAAAGGTACAATAGGGGAAATCCAAAAAACACAGACGAGGTACAAACTGGATCGGAACCATGCAAGGGAAAATAGCAATAAACAAATGCTCAGTATGCTGTCCAGAAAACTGTTGGCAATACTTTGCGATGTTCTAGGTTTTATACCAAGGAGTGTCGCTAAACAGGTGTGATCAGTAATGAGGGGAGGAGGAGCGAGGCAGTCCTCTCTGGGAAGTCTAGGTATTGTGGTCTCCATTTAATGCTTTATAGGTCAACAGAAGAATTTTTAGATCAATTCGATATTTAACCGGAAGCCAGTGCAAAGCCGAGAGAGTAAGAGTAATGTGATCAATTTTTATATCCCTGGTTAGGACTCTGGCTACAGCATTCTGTATGACTTTTTAGAACTTGCAATTAAAAGACTGTTACAGTAGTTCAATCTTAAAGAGACAAAAGCATGGACCAGTTTCTCTGCATCTGATAACAAACGTAAATGTTTCAGCTTGACAATATTGCATAAATGGAAAAAGGCAGCCTTAGTGACATTGCATAAGTGTGTAGGTGCAGGCTCGCGCAGTAGGCCAGGCAGCCTCTTGAGGAGGACTGCTTCGTGCGCTTTGGTGAGGAAAGTTCCGCTGGATCGCGTTGCTCCGTCCAGGGGAAGTTCAGGTGGCTGGTCAATCGGCGGTCCCTAGACGTTCAGTTGTGTGGTTTTCACAGGGAGGATTTGCAGTCGACTTTAAATTGAATTCGCGGAGGTCCGGCCGTCACGTGAATGTTCAAAACAGTTCTTGGTTCTTGGATGGCTAGGAGAAGCGGTTAAGTATTGACAAACTCCGCCAAAAAAAATAAACTAGTGAACTAATATATCCTTATGACGGTCGTTTATTTGCACAGGGCCCGAGTGCAGAACTAATACAGCTTTGTTCTCGAAGGTGTGCGCGCTCTTCGTCTCTAGGTAGCTACAGGGTTGCAGCCAGGTAGAGACCGGACAAAGGGGGATTCCCCCTTTTAAAGGGGTTCGTCTGGTCCATGTCCGTTTTGACTTGGGCAGTGTCACTCAGGAGAGCGCACCCCTTTTGTCTGTGGAGGCATGGTACCTACATGTGTATGTCAAATGAAAGATCAGAATCAATAATGACACCTAAGCTTTTTTTGGAAGTTATAGGTGTTACTGAAAATCCATGTAGCCTAAGAGGAATTATAGACCAATTGCTTCTTGCATCTTTGGGTCCAAGAAGCAACACCTCAGCAACACTTTATCGAAATTTAGAAGAAGAAAATTAGACACCATCCAGTTTTTATTTCCTGGACGCAGTTCTCAATTTTGGGAGTAATATTGACATCATCTGGATTAGAAGATAGATACAACTAACTATCATATCAGGTAGGATTTGAACCAGGAGAGTGCTTGACCTCTTATGCCAATAGGTCTCCAGCCTATCCAGTAGAATGTTGTGATCAATGGTGTTGAAAGCAGAACTACGGTCTAAGAATATAAGAAAAAAATTAATCCTTTATCAGAAGATATTAAGAGTTCATTATGCTTTAGTCAATGCGGATTTGGTGCTGTGGTGGGGTCTAAATCCAGACTTGAGGACATGTTCTGTCTGCAGAAAAATAGAGAGTTGTGAAGAAACACTTTCTGTTTCTTTGGAAATGAAGGACAGATTTGAGATTGGCCTATAGTTGGACAGTTCATGGGGATTAAGACCTGTTTTTTTTAATTAGTGGCTTAATGACTGCAAGTTTAGATGATTTGGGGATGTAGCCTAGTTCTATATTCCTATTCAATAATTCTTTGAGTAGACGAGTTGGTACAGCATCCAGTATACATGTGGAGAGTTTGGAAGAATTTACCAAGAAAATGAGATCCTCATGACCGATTGGGGAAAAGAACCTAAAAGAGCAACAGAGCTGACCATAGAGATGCCAGAGTGCATTTGCTGATTGACAGGGTCTGAGATATCTGAGATTTTTCCCTAATAATATCAATCTTTTCATTAAAGAACTTCATAAAACTATTACTGCTGCATTCCTGAGGGATTACGGACTTAGGCATGATTCCTAGTTATACTCAATACAGTTTTAAATAGGAATCTTGGATTATTTTGTTTTTATGCTTATATTCAATACGGCTGCTTTTTCATGACACTCTATATACTTCTAATTTACAGAGAGAATTCTTGACATGCTCGGTTATGTTGTCTAGCCCTTCCGGAGCTACAGGTAGATCATTGTTTGTCAGATCCAGTAAAGTATCAAAAGCATGCCAACTGTCTAAAATGAGTTCCACAAAACATGGTATAGCTTTACCCCCTGCCGCAACCTCCACTAGTTTGACACAAAGCTCAGCAACAAGCACTGCCTTTGTGTTGTACTGACCATTTCTGTCAGAGTCGCCGTTTGTAAATTTGTTTTGGTAGCCTACTGGTAAAATGCCACCGTAGTTAATATACCGTCACCATTTTACAATGCCGTCGCCATATTTATATACCGAAATACCGTCATACCGCCCAACCCTTGTCTCAGTGTCTGGCAGCAGGTGATGATGAATCAGCCTCTCAAATCATTCTTAATGTCGAGACAATTCCTGGCTCCAGCACATTGAACATCCAACATCATATTCATTCCAAAGCATCTCTTCAAACACTTCCTCAAACACTACCAATCAAAAACTGGGACAGAAGAACATGAAAACATCCCATACTGATAAGAAAGTGCACAAGGAGGAAGAACGAACCAATGTTTTAATAAATTACTTTCCAATAGAGACAGATGTGTATTATACAATGATCTTCACCAAGCCGTCAGCCTATTACATTGGGTTGGCCACAAATACATCAAGTATGTGGAATTGGATGAGGTTGAAGGACGGTTTTGTAATTTCATGTAAAAGGCTTGTTTCATTATATTCAAGCTTGGCTTTGTCACATTGCAAGGATGAGGCAAGATACAGAGATGAGTAGTTTTCAACATGTGCAGCTTTATTAAAACAACACAGGCTAACTGCGCAAATAGTGCTTTAGTAGCACATCCAACATGGAATGAGTTGACACAAACACTTAGGACTCGCAAAAACAAGCACAGGACACAGGTACGATGCACATTAAACACTGGACACATAACAAGCTCTGTGTGTAACACATTAGGTTTACAAGACGGGTGAACACATACACAAACAACCACACCCACAGGAAGTACATATATAGACGTGTACTGCGTATACACATGCCCTAGGGGACGGGTCCGGGGCTGGAATGAGACGGACTTATGAAAAAGCGCACTCATACTCTTCTAAAACCTCATTCTGCAGCTTCTTAATGTTGTACATTTTGATTTTATATAGCAGCAGCTTTTTAAAATCATCATCTTTCAGCAGGAATGAGTTTTGTGAGGGGAAATATGTTTTATGTCTAATGATTATTCAGGGGTGGATGAATACATTTAATGTGAGCAGTAATTCACTGTGAGGCAAGAAACAACGCTGAGCTTTATCTTAATATCTTTTCCAAGCATATAGAGAATTTGCCTTCCACTTCATGAAAAAGTTATGTACAAGGATAAAACAGAAGCATAAGCTGATATATTCAGTGACCTTGTTGGACTAGTGTGCTTGCATTTGTTACTTGGGTAGATTCTCTGCTTCTAAGGTAGGCTTGTCTTGAATATACTATTAACTAGATATTGATAGATCTCTTGGCTGTTTGGTTAGTCTAGATATCTTGCTTGTTCATTAGTTGATTCAGGTGTGGTTTCAGTCTATTTCAGTGGTTTCAGTTGATTCAGGTGTGGTTTCGGTCTAATTGAAGTGTCAATAACAGGGGTGGAGCCTGTAATTCTAGATAAATTAAGTCGGCATTCACACAGTAATCAGTGTGCTTGCATTTGTTACTTGGGTAGATTCTCTGCTTCTAAGGTAGGCTTGTCTTGAATATACTATTAACTAGATATTGATAGATCTCTTGGCTGTTTGGTTAGTCTAGATATCTTGCTTGTTCATTAGTTGATTCAGGTGTGGTTTCAGTCTATTTCAGTGGTTTCAGTTGATTCAGGTGTGGTTTCGGTCTAATTGAAGTGTCAATAACAGGGGTGGAGCCTGTAATTCTAGATAAATTAAGTCGGCATTCACACAGTAATCAGTGTGCTTGCATTTGTTACTTGGGTAGATTCTCTGCTTCTAAGGTAGGCTTGTCTTGAATATACTATTAACTAGATATTGATAGATCTCTTGGCTGTTTGGTTAGTCTAGATATCTTGCTTGTTCATTAGTTGATTCAGGTGTGGTTTCAGTCTATTTCAGTGGTTTCAGTTGATTCAGGTGTGGTTTCGGTCTAATTGAAGTGTCAATAACAGGGGTGGAGCCTGTAATTCTAGATAAATTAAGTCGGCATTCACACAGTAATCAGTGTGCTTGCATTTGTTACTTGGGTAGATTCTCTGCTTCTAAGGTAGGCTTGTCTTGAATATACTATTAACTAGATATTGATAGATCTCTTGGCTGTTTGGTTAGTCTAGATATCTTGCTTGTTCATTAGTTGATTCAGGTGTGGTTTCAGTCTATTTCAGTGGTTTCAGTTGATTCAGGTGTGGTTTCGGTCTAATTGAAGTGTCAATAACAGGGGTGGAGCCTGTAATTCTAGATAAATTAAGTCGGCATTCCGCTACAAACGTGTCCGTTTGTAGCGGTTAGTATCTCCTCGGCCAGCAGTAGACTAGATTTTATTAGGATACACAGAATGTGCTTTTCCATCCCTGTGCTCACCTTGAACAACACCAGAAGATGGAGATGCCAGAGAAGAAACCGCAACTCCAGTAACCTCATCTACCCACCTTGTTCATCTGTACCAAAGGTGAAGGTAGCAGGGGGACTCTGGAATTGCCACTCTGCAGTTCAGAAGGCAGACTTTATCTCAGCCTTCGCATCTGCTAAGTCACTCGACTTCCTGGCTCTGACAGAGACATGGATCATTCCAGAGAACTCTGCAACTCCAGCTGCTCTCTCTACCTCCTTTGCCTTCTCCCATTCTCCACGGCAGAACGGCAGGGGTGGTGGCACAGGTTTGCTTCTCTCTCGCTCATGGCGCTTCTCTGTACTCTCATTTTCTTATCTTAACATTTCTTCCTTTGAATTCCATGCTATCACGGTGTCTTTCCCCAC
Source organism: Brachyhypopomus occidentalis (assembly GCA_020368025.1). NCBI lineage: Eukaryota > Metazoa > Chordata > Actinopteri > Gymnotiformes > Hypopomidae > Brachyhypopomus > Brachyhypopomus occidentalis. Next base: position 392,000 of record JAGXOD010001350.1, on the reverse strand, counting down.
TAAACTTCACATCATTGTTCTCTATCGCCCTCCAGGTCCACGGGAAACTTCATAGATGAGTTGGACATTCTTCTGAGTGCTCTCCCCTTAGAGTCATCACTTGTTCTTCTAGGGGACTTCAACCTTCCAACAGAGAGACTACATTTGTCCTGTCTTCTTCCACTGCTGTCATCATTCGATCTTGCTTTCAACCAGTCAACTCCAACACACAGAGCAGGAAACACACTGGACCTGATCTTCAGTAGACCTGCCCCAGTGTTGGATCTGACAGTAACTCCTCTTGACTTTTCTGATCATCATTTCTTGTCCTTTTCACTCTCCCTTCCTGCTTCTTCTGCACACACCTCCACGTCAGCTTCTTCTACCACCTACCGCAACTTTCGCTCAGTCTCCTCCTCTTGTCTGGTCTCTACTATTGTCTCCTCTCTTCCACATCCTGAATCATTTTCTTCCCTCCCTCTGGAAACTGCCACAAACACATTCCTTTCATCCATCTCCTCTTCTGTCGACCATCTCTGTCCTCTCTCTTCCAGGGCAAGATCCTCTCTGTCAACTCCTTGGCTGACAGATGTTCTCCGAGACAACAGAAGAGTACTGAGACTGGCGGAAAGAAAGTGGAGAAAATCTCAAGATGATTCAGATCTCCACTCCTACCAGTCTCTTCTCTCAAGGTTCTCAACAGAAATAACAGCGGCGAAATCTTCCTTCTTCAAGGAGAAGCTGGAAGCATCAGCCTCTGATCCACGCAAGCTCTTCAACATTTTCTCCTCTCTTTTAAACCCTCCCACTCCCCCACCACCCTCTACTCTCTCCCCTGAGGATTTTGTCACCTTCTTTGAGGAGAAGGTTGATAAGATTCGCAGATCCTTTTTCTCTACCAATATCCTTCCTACTGAACACCACCCTCCACCTCATTCCCTGTCTTGCTTTTCTCCTCTTTCCACAGATGACATCATACAGTTGGTCTCATCCAACAATCCTACTACCTGTCCACTGGACCCGATTCCATCCACGCTATTTCAGACAATAGCACCTGACCTTCTACCTTTCATCACTCATGTCATCAGCAGCTCCTTGTCAACAGGCCATGTACCAGCTATCTTCAAGACTGCAAGAGTGATCCCCATCTTGAAGAAGCCTACTCTGGACTGTTCTGACATCAGCAATTACAGACCTGTATCTCTTCTTTCTTTCCTATCTAAGGTCTTGGAGCGTTCTGTTTATAACCAACTGTCTCTATTTCTTTCTCTGAACAACCTACAGGACCCGAACCAGTCTGGCTTCAAACCGGCGCACTCTACTGAAACTGCTCTCATCGCAGTTACAGAGAAGCTGCATGCTGCTAGATCTGCCAAACTGTCTTCGGTCCTAATTCTGCTTGACCTCTCTGCAGCCTTCGACACAGTTGACCACCAGATCCTCCTGTCTGTCCTCAGAAGACTTGGAATCACTGGCACTGTCTGGCAGTGGTTTAAGTCTTATCTAGATGGGAGATCTTACCAAGTATCTTGGCAGGGGGCCACATCTGCTCCTTCCAGGCTCACCACGGGTGTCCCACAAGGCTCAGTGCTCGGTCCTCTGCTCTTCTCTCTTTTACACTCGTTCTCTTGGTGATGTAATATTCTCCCATGGATTTTCCTATCACTGTTATGCTGATGACACTCAACTTGTCCTTTCCTTTCCACCTTCTGACACACAGGTTTCATCTCGGATCTCGGCTTGTCTTGCTGATATCTCATCTTGGATGTCGGCTCATCACTTGAAGCTGAACCCCAGCAAGACTGAATTACTGTTCATCCCTGGAACTTCAAGTCCTCGCCAGGATCTTTCCATCTCTTTTGAGAACTCGCTGGTCACCACATCTGCTGAAGCTCGAAGTCTTGGTGTAGTTGTGGATGACCAGTTATCGTTCTCAACCCATGTTGCAAACCTGACTCGGTCATGCAGATTTCTCCTTTACAACATTCGAGAATTCGACCTTTTCTGTCTAGCGAGACTACTCAAGTGCTTGTTCAGTCTCTTGTCATTTCAAGACTTGACTACTGCAACTCACTCCTGGCTGGTCTTCCTATGCGTACCATCAGGCCCTTGCAACTGATCCAGAACTTCGGCGGCTCGACTTGTCTTCAATGTTCCTAAGTTCAGCCATGTTACTCCTCTGCTGCGCTCTCTTCACTGGCTTCCTGTAGCTGCCCGCATCAGATATAAAACCCTGATGCTGGCCTACAAGGCTAAGAATGGACCAGCACCTCCATACATGGTGGCAATGGTCAAATCCCGATCTGTACCCAGAGCTCTTCGAGCTTCAAGCACAGCTCGGCTTGACCCACCATCTCTCAGGACATGCGGAAAACATGCATCCAGACTTTTTCAGTTCTGGCACCTCAGTGGTGGAACGAACTTCCACTGAGTGTCCGAATGGCAGAGTCTCTTGCTGTTTTTAAGCGAAGACTGAAGACACATCTGTTTCAAGAGCACTTAAATTAAATTTTACTACACTAGCATGTATTAAATATTTGTGACTGTAATGACTTTTCTTGCTTTTATCTGTTAAGTAGGGTTTTCTCAGTATATATTTGAGTATATCTAGGCGTCCATACTGACTGTATCTAATAATATCTTTGCTTAAAGTTTCTTCCTGATTTTAGCCTAAACTAACTAGCTAGAGATTTTGTTCTGAGTAAAACAATGAAGCACTTTTTGTAAGTCGCTCTGGATAAGGGCGTCTGCTAAATGCCGTAAATGTAATGTAATGTAATGTAATGACTAGGCAATGTGGTGCTGACAGTTTTTTTCAAATGACAGTCAGATAGAGAGATAGCCACATTAGTCAATTGTGATTTTCACCTTAATCGAAATTTATCCTCCACATTTACCCATCTGTGCAGTCAGAACACACACACACACTAGTGATCACTAGGGGGCTGTGGTGCACCCGTGCCCAGAGTGGTGGGCAGCCCTAGGCCGGTTCCCAGGGAGCCGTTGGGGTTAGGTGGCTTGCTCAAGGCCTCAAGCCTGGGAATCGAACCCACGACCCTCCGGTCACAAGACCAGTTCCCCAAAGATCAGACCATGACTGCCCCATAATATAAAAAGATATATAAAGTCATAAACAATTAAGTACTCTACACCTGATAGAATCAACTTTTTTTTCTGATACACTATAATTTTCTGATTGCTCCTAATCTTCCACTCCTGAGATATACACATATACATGCCCGAGGGGAGAGGTCAGGAGCTGTGACGTGACATTTGTCAGAAACTGCCATCCTGCTGTTGCTGTTATATCTATTTCCACCAAGACCAAGACTGGCATATCCAAAAATTAGTGCATGCGATACAATTGAGAGACTTGTAATTCAGAAGATAATAATATTACTGAGGGATAATAATTCATCACAGCAGCTTCTGAGTGACATATGTAAATTTGAACACATATGTACATTTTGTCACATATGTAAAATAAAGTATGTCACTTTGAAATTGAGTATTCATAGTCATTTTCATTTTCACTAGACATTTTGTGTCGAAGTTCAGTGTCCTCAACTCAATCCAATACTTGCTGCAGTTTTGAGGAGCATCTCTCCAAGCAGCATGGCTGGCATCTGTACCATCTCACTGTCGAGCATCAGTAGAGCAAGATCAACAGGTTCTACATTGTCATGGATAAGTGTCATGGATAAGTGTCTCATCAGCTTATCTGTTTTTTCAGTGATTATCAGTGCTTATCTGAAAACCGATGGAATCAGAAATTCCATACTTATGAAAATATGTACTTATGATCATGTACATATGAAGGATACTTTTATATATGTGTTGATTTTAGAAAAAATGAAGTTAATGTGCAGAAATCCTGACATATGTGATTTCCTAGAGAAACCAACCCTTTGTTTACAGTACCAGTAGCAAACGGAGTACAACAAATCTACCAAGACCACTGTCAACACTACAGGCTGTAATGTTAATCTGATTCAAGATCGAGATGGTAAATAACAACCTGTAGTAGTCATCTAACCTCCAGAAACACCACATAGCTACTTCATTTCAGGTGAAACCAGCCATTACTGGAAGTCTAAGTAAAAGTGCATCATATATAAATGTCTTAAATGAGTATTAAAGATAGGAAGCATGTTGATTTCCACTTACGTTTTGCATACATCTTTTTTAAGACATGACATGATGTTGTGACAATGAATTACATTATAGGCTACTATGGTATCACTAGTTAGCTAAATGTGTCCCATAAATTTGCTAGCTAGAAAGGGAGGTTTGATGGCGACCATCACAAGGTAAAATATGGTAGTCTGGCTGGTGATCCAGATACCTGGATCCTAGGTTTGGTGGTAGAACGCATGTTGCATTTGAGAACAAGGTGTGGTTACTGCCCTCAGCCTTGGTTACATATACTCTGTGCTAGGCAGATATCTTTGTGATCAACCCCAAAGTCATTTGAGGATTTCTGTCAGTATTACCACAAAGAATATAGCCATCATCTAATTTAGAACCTTAGCTATCTGGACAAACTGTTTCAAGTAACATTTGCTCTTGTCACAGTAGGCCGGTCCCAGATTACAGGGGAGACGCCCACTCACAGACACACCTCAAGTCACATGCCTACTGACACGCCTTATCATTACCCATGCACATGTTTTTCATTTATTTCTCTCTATAAATACCCACAGGTCAAAGTCAAATTTATTTCTACATATATACACACTCACCGGCCACTTTATTAGGTACACCTAGCTAGTACCGGGTTGGACCCCCTTTTGCCTTCATAACTGCCTTAATCCGTTGTGGCATAGATTCAACAAGAAACATTTCTCAGAGAGTCTCGTCCATATTGACATGATAGCATCATGCAGTTGCTGCAGATTTGTCGGCTGCACATCCATGATGCGAATTTCCCATTTCAACAGATCCCAAAGGTGCTCTATTGGATTGAGATCTGGTGACTGTGGAGGCCATTCGAGTACAGTGAACTCATTGTCATGTTCAAGAAACCAATCAGAGCTGCTTTGTGCTTTATGACATTGCACGTTATCCTGCTGGAAGAAGATGGGTACACTGTGGTCATAAAGGGATGGACATGGTCAGCAACAATACTCAGGTAGGCTATGGTGTTGACACGGTGCTCAATTGGTACTAATGGGCCCAAAGTGTGCCAGGAAAATATCCCCCACACCATTGCACCACCACCACCTGCCTGAACCGTTGATACAAGGCAGGACGGATCCATGCTTTCATGTTGTTGACACCAAAATCTGACCCTACCATCCAAATATTGCAGCAGAAATCAAGACTCATCAGACCAGGCAACGTTTTTCCAATCTTCTGTTGACCAATTTTGGTGAGCCTGTGCAAATTGTATCCTCATTTTCCTGTCCTTAGCTGACAGGAGTGGCACCCAGTGTGGTCTTCTGCTGCTGTAGCCAATCCACCTCAAGGTTCCACGTGTTGTGCATTCAGAGATGCTCTTCTGCCTCGGTTGTAACAATTGGTTATTTGAGTTACTGTTCCCGTTCTATCAGCTCGAACCAGTCGGCCATTCTCCTCTGACCTCTGACATCAACAAGGCATTTGCGCCCACAGAACTGCCGCTCACTGGATATTTTCTCTTCTTTGAACCATTTTCTGTAAACCCAGGTGATGGTTGTGCATGAAAATTCTAGTAGATCAGCAGTTTCTGAAATACTCAGACCAACAACCATGCCACATTCAAAGTCACTTAAATGATCTTTCTTCTCCATTCTGATGCTTGGTTTGAACTGCAGCAGATCGTCTTGGCCATGTCAACAGTACATGCCTAAATTCATTGAGTTGCTGCCATATATATATATATATATATATATATATATATATATATATATATATATATATATATATATATATATATATTTATATATTTATTTATTACTACACATGTTGTCACAAAACAGCTTTACAATCGCATGGGTCCAGATCCCTAATGAGCAAGCGACAGTGGCAAGGGAAAACTCCCTAGGCAGGTCCTGCCGTTCAGTGCTGTGAATTCCCAGAGCCTGCCCTGAGAGAGCCAGCCTGCCAGACACCTTGAACGCGTCATTCAAACACTCTCTGTAGCCAAGTTTGTGACTGTTTAGCGCTTCTGTGCTTAGAGCTCCTTTTTTGCATCTAAGCTTATTTTCGTTCGTTCCCCAACGTCAAAGAATACTCTTTGTGCCACTGATGTGGTGACTGTCCTCACAGCTCAACATGCTGCAATTGAACACGGCATTTTGAGTGCCGAGTACTGCCGTATGGCCTCGCCACGGCCCCCGTCGGTCTTCCAGGCATTCATCAACGAGGTCCTAAGGGAACACTTCGCCAATTTCTACCTGTGTTTCATCCGATCACTTAGCACCCTGGCTAAGACTCTCACTGATCTGCTCTGGGGAGGAGCGAGGTGCCTTAACTGGGGAGAGGAGAGCATTCATATCACTGAAGCATGCTTTCGCATCAGCCCCAGAGTTGCAGCAGCCGGACCCCAAACACCCCTTTATCGTAGAAGTACATCACCCTGCTTGCAGGTAAGCTGCTCCCCCTTCCAACACCTTAGTATCCTCACCTGACCCTTGATTTCCTGACAGACCTCCCAGCGTCCAAAGGATATGCCACCATTCTCATCATCGTGGACAGGTTTTCCAAGATGCTACTGCTCTCGAAACAGCAGACCTCCTCTTCCGGCACGTTTTTCGACAGTTCGGCTTACCCAAGGACATTGTTTAGGGGGTGGGGTGCAGTTTACCTTCGAGAGTATCTCAGTAAGCTGGCTATCACTCACAGGTGAAAGGACAAGCAGAGAGAGTGAATCAGGAGCTGGGCAGATTCCTGCGAGCATACTGTCACAAACACCCTGGCACCTGGTTCTCGTACCTCGCATGGGCGGAATACGCCCAGAACTCCATTCGTCACGAGGGAACAGGAATCACTCTGTTTGAATGTGTGCTGGGCTTCCAACCACCACTGTACCCTTGGAACCAACCCCCCCCCCCCCCAAGTCGGAGCAGTCGGCTGTCGAAGAATGGTGCCGGAGGAGTGAACGCATCTGGAAGGAGACGCACCAGCGCCTATGCACTTCCATAAAGAGATTCAAAAGGAAAGCGGACTGAAGGCAAGGCGAGACGCCGGCTTACCATTCCGGTGGCAACAAAGGATGGCCGTGTGGGACCACATAGCAAACTAGACGCAAGGCTCAAGCGCATTAACCCAGTTACCTACAGGATCGGCATAACGGGGAGCAGCTGTGCATCGTCAGCCTTCCATGTCTCTGCACTTAATACCTTGTTGGAAGGCCCATTCAGTGACGACAAGAGTGCAGAGCCCCCACCTCCTATCATGCTGGAAGACGGCCCAGTGTATGCAGTCCGTGCGTTATTGGATTTGCGGAGGAGAGGTACGGCAGTATCTAGTGGACAGGGAGGGATTCGGTCCCGAGGAATGAAGCTGCCTCCCAAATCGAAGACCCCACACTGATTGGAGGTGATTGTAAATTGTAAATTTTAAATAGAATAAAAATTAAGCATATAATTAAGCTTTAACCTGTACGTTGTAAAATTTGTTTATTATTAAAAATTGATATGCACAAATACTTCATGTATCAAATGGGTGTAATGAATAGTATATATATATGATGGGTAATTGCATACCCAGAACACACAAACAGACTTAAATACTGGGTGGAAAAAACACAATTTTTTTTTTGAAACACCAGCCTCTGTCCTGGAGCCTCTGTGATGTTTGAACGTTCATGTTGAGTCTTAATAAATCAAAAGTCATAAATAAAATCTGTCAAAATGTATATCTATTTATAACTTCATCCTGTCAACATTAGCAGATATTCTTACAGTTACATATTCAGTATATGAACTTAGAGGGATAAGGAATAACAATGGAAAACCATTTTTCACAGGTAACTTGTAAAAATATCTTATATGTTTATAGAGTACATGTTTCAGTAGCTAAACTGATTTTAATGTTAAGAATGGTGACAGCCTTTTCATAAAAAAGTCACCATCACTTGTTCTACTGTAAATGTGTAATCATAAAGACTTTTGTATTACTGTTTGCAAAAACAGATGGAAAATTGTTTCATTTGTTTCACCACAATGGAGCAAAGGCAATGAGATAAAATTCCTGATGTTTCATCATGAAAGGGATATGGCAAAACATGCTTGTAATGTCACTTTTGTATCATTGGTTGGGAAAGCATTAAGTTGCTTTCTGTGTCACTGTACCAAAGAATCCATATGCACAAGAATCAAAAGGCTTTGGAATCAAATATTTAATAACTCTGTATGTGCTGTTCTGTTTAATATGCCATATATACATATCCCTCCCCAAATAAGATACGAGTTGTTGTTTTAGGGTTTTCTTTTTTGCATTATTAAAATTTAGGCAGATTTTCGTGAGCTTCTAACTCCATGGCTTCTACAATGGCTTCTACTACCACGCTATACACTACACAGAATACATTGGAAAGGTTTGTTCTAAACTATTCATTTTTTTTTGCCAATCACATTATTTGTTCTCAAACATGTCTTCTAAACACATTACATTTTCTGTGCTGTAGCCAAAATGTGTGTGTTGTATTTTATTTTTGTAAATACTAAGATCTAAATATAAAAATAAAATATACACAGTGTAAATGTTTTTACTGGACAAGAACACAAAAAGTCTGTTCAAACTAAACATGTTTTGCTCACCTTCCTCAGTAAAAGGTGGAATAATGCTCACCTGATGTTCCTTTGCTTTGCTCTGACAGTGTGCAAACATGCAGTTTAAGAACAATCACTATCAGCAACCAGAGATGTGGTACTGAAGGATATCAACATAGTTTTCAGTGTTTTGTATTGTAAATTGGCGAATTATTCTGACCAGTGCTGTAGCCGGGGCACACAGAGCATGTGGGGTGGAAGGGGAGGGGCTTGAGGTGTGTGGGAGACATAATAAATATAAATTAAAAGGTCCTCCACCTTCCTCTTACGGTAGAGCCACAGATTTTGCCATATTAACAATTGTTCTGACCATGGAAAAACTATGCGCAACAGATACAAACAACCTGAAAATTATATATAATTAGGCTTTAATTAACCTGTATGTTGTAAATTTGTTTATTATTAAAAATTGATATGCACAAACACTCCTTGTATCAAATTAAGCAGTATATGATGGGTAATTGCATATCTAGGACACACAAACAGACTCAAATACTGAATGGAACGGATACTAAATTCAGGAGAGCTCAGAAGTGCATTGCACAGGACAGCTTCAAAGATTGTATGGAGTGTGCAGTCAGTCAGTCTTGAATGAGCTGCAGGTATGAGTGATCAGTGGGCCCAGGGTGGACTGGAGAAGCAGCACGCAAACCTGGAGTAGAACGCTGGAGCTAAGCCTCTGTGCTGGAGCCTCTGGGATGCTCAAACGTTCATGTTGCGTCTTACTGTAATAAACCAAGTCATCCTGTCAAGATTAGCAGATATTCTTGGGCCATATTTAAAAAACAGTGGCATATTCAGTATATGAATTTAGAGGGATAAGGAATAATAAGGAATGGTGCACAACTTGATTTTTTTGTCCTAGGATGTAAATAAAAATTGCAATAAAAGCCTCAGCTTCTGATTCTCAGACTAGTCCATCACAGGTAACTTGTAAAGATATCTTATATATTTATAGAGTACATGTTTCAAGAAGCTAAACTTGTTAATATGCGTTAAGCATTTTCATAAAAAAGTCACCATTAGTTGCTCTACTGTGTGATCATAAAGACTTTTGTAATACTGTTTGCAAAAACAGATGGAAAATTGTTTCATGGTGATTCATGCTGATATACAAAACGGGGCATTGGCAGAGGGGTTAAATTCCTGCCCTGTTTTGTCATGAATGGGATTTGGCAAGACATGCTTATTTGGCAAGACACATAATGTCAGGTTTGTATCATTGGTTGGGGAAAAAAGAAGTTGCTTTCGGTGTCACTTTACCAAACAATCTTTACTGCGAATTTACTGTTGCAATATGCATAAGAATTTAGATGTTTTTGAGCTGCTGTGGTTAGTGTGCCATAAGTGCACATCCATCCCAAAATAAGACTCAAGGCTTTTTTACATGAATAAAATTTCGGCAGGTTGTTAATGTGCTTTTTTGGCTCCATCAAACCCTGCCCCCCCCTCTCACCCCATATACCCTACACTTACCCCCACACATAAACCAGGCTTAATACAATTTTCAGCACTTATCACTTCAGAACACCATCGCAATTTTTATTTCCAAGTACATAGCTTCATCTTAGGAGCTCCAGACATTTCCTATATCATAAAATCTGATTGCCTGAAGCATTATTTCATGATTAAGCTTCTAAACTATGTGTATAGTAACACCCTCAATCACATAGCACATTTCTTTTTCTTTCTTTCTTTCATTCTTTTTTTTTTTTATTTCTTGTTTTCTGTCTTTGGTATAAGCCTCCTGACAAAAACAAAAAATACGAAACATATTAATATATCGAATTATTTCTGTTAAAAAAACATAGACTCGGTCAATGAACGATGAAAAAGTACAGTTTGGTTTTACTGTGTGGAACCTCTGCGTTATTAAATCGTTTATGACGTTTTTGGTTGTCTGTCTTATTTTGCCTTATTTGAAGCGCCTTAATGATGGTTGTGTTTTTACACTCTAGCCGCTAACTGAACAGAAATTCTTCAATACTAAATACGAAAAGAATGGTGTGGGGAAGCAGAAAAGGGAGATTTACTGGGATATATTTAAATTATTATTTAGAACTGAACATTTAAATTTAAATTACTTTAAATTACTTGCATTTTTGTACTACAGGATGAACGTCATTGACTTGGCTAATTGTTTAGGGAAAGGAATACGACATTCTTTTCTTTTTCTTCCTCCACCCCGACAATTTAACAGTGATCCAACAGCTTCAGATTAGGCGAACAACGATCATGTTGGCAGGCTGTGCATCTCGACAGAGATGCAAGTACCAAGGGAAGCCCCTTAATTTAGGCCTAACCTAAATAATCGTTGCAACAAAAGCGGGATAACAAGTCAGCTAACAACTGCAGTAACTAACCAGTGTAGCATCTTACTTTGCACAGGTGACTGGTGACATTTCGGTATTTAGTTTGAAAATACATTAGAAACATTGTAATAAAATGTTATTTTACTACACATGGAAACAACCTAAAGTTTAAGTGACAATTTGTGTATGTTTACTTTCTTTTCATGTTTGTTTTTTATTTCATAGCAGGGAAATGTATTGCAATGCTGATTTTATTTGAAAGAAAAATTGAATATATCAAATTGATTGTTCAAATCAGCCTTCAAATTAGGATGACTTTGTCTTTATTTAAGAAAAAGCTTAAAAAAATTAAGTCATGTTTTGCCAGAACAAAACAACAAGCTGAAACTTCTAGTTAAATTAGCCATAATTGCGCAATACTTGCAGTAGAGTGAGTATTGTCACTTACCGTACACGTTTAAAACAACGCCTTGTTTTAAACATGTAGGCTAAGTTACAATCACATGATTATATGTGTGTTTTTATGTCATTATTTCATCAAACAGATAATTAATTGTTCGGTTTTGGAATGTTATTTGTGGGTGATGTTTGGATCCACCGTATATTATTACATTATTTTTTAAATAATAATAATAATAATAATTTAGTGTGCCATCTCTCTCTCTGTCTCACTCTCTCTCTCTCTCACACTTTGTGTGTATGTGTGTGTGTGGCTTTCGCGCGTGTTCGTGCGCGTGTGTTTGTGTTTACCTAAATGCTCTGCACGCATGCGCATTGCCATGGAAAGCGACTAGACATGGGCAATCTTGAACTTGAACTTTGATCCCTTTTAACTCGTAATTTGAATATGGACATCAGGGAACAGAACAAAATATTTGGTTATTCTGAGTTTGAGAATCTGGGAGTGTGAAGATTCTAAAACTAAAGTTCTAAAATTTAAAGTCTAAAGTTTACTTCGGGTTCATATTGTCAGTTTTGTGAAAAAAGAAAACATATTAAAAACCATATTTGGCTATAATTCTATCGACAAACACCCTCTTTAAATCTGTTTTCTTACAGGCATTTATATATTGTCAGATGTAGTCACTTATGTAGTTAATTATGTATTATTCTTGAATTATTTATAAAAACAACTAGTTAAAAACATAAAATAAAAGAAGTAAAGATTAGGATAACACTAATATTTTTTCTAGTCAGTAAAGTATAAACGTGTTTGACAGTTTTAGATTATCTAAAAGTTAAAGTGAAAAAGCATAGGTATTAATTGAATGCAATATTCAATACGTGCACTGCTATGTATTTAAAGGTTTGCAGGCTGTAGACTGATGTCGAACTTTTAGGTAAAAACCGTCTTAGCTTGGAGGCATTATATTTAAGCATTTGCTTAAGTATTACCATGACATTTTTGTATAGCTGTCGATTTACCAGTGATTTACTAGCTGGTTTGTCCTAATGATGGTCTGGGCCTCGGTTAACAAAATGATCGTAGTTTTCAGAGCACCTTAGATGGGAGAGGGCAGAGATATGTGTAGTATAATGTATAATCTAGCATGTAAAGACGATTTATGTTTTATGTACCTCTAATTTGTTTAGGAGGTATCATTATACGCTACTGCAGGTGGACGCATTTTTTTCTTTGTCTCAACCTTCCTGATCTGCGCAATTTCCGCAATCTACGCGAGAACATAAGACTTTTACTTGAAATCACTCAAACAGGACTGTCTCTTCTTTTCATTTGAAATATGTGTAGCCCAAATTTGAAATGTTTTCACGTTGGTTTCTCATTTTCATACAGGCGGCTCTGGGTGCTCTTGGATGAAATGTGTTCCTCCTTTCCGTAAAATGAGAATTCTACCACACCTATCTTCACATCTAATTCAGTTCCCAAAACGTTTTCTAAAATAGACAGAGGACTACTTCAACAAGTTTAACAAGCTTTTTGTCGCAGGCTAAGAATGTAGTGAGTCAGCTTTCGGGCACTTTCTCGCATTTTGTAAAATCTGTTTCTCGCCCCAGACATGTAGTAGCCAAAACAAAGCCCCCTACCTTTGTTTTATTTCGTAAGGTGAGTTGTAACAGAGCTGTCTTTAAAGTCGTTGTCTGAGACGGTCTTTTAAAATCAATGTGGCATATTGTTGGATCCCACAATTGCTCACTTCATTCATTATAATGCTAGAGAAACCTCACTGGAAAAAGAAACAGGTCAGTTCCCATTTATAGAAATGAATTTTAGTAATTCGACATAGAGTGATAAACTAGCTAAAAATTAAACGAGTGTGATGTTTCTCAGCATCTTAGAAATCAGACTATTTGGACGTTCAAAACGGCATGGGATGCAGTGAAGTTCACCTATCAGCCAGATATTATATGGCTAATTACTACGTTCTGGTAATATCATTTTAACTAAGAAAATTTAAGGAATAATCGAGATCCTTCATTCGTGAGCACTGAAGTAAAATTCTGAAATAATGGAGCTAAGATAGCTTTCATTGTTTGATCTGGATAAGTACTGTTACTGTATGTTAAAATTGCATTGTTTCCATATTTATGCAAATAGAAAATGTTGTCATATGCTGTTTTTAATATATACTTTGAGAATTTACACTATGTTTTAGGCAAGACAAGTTTATTTATATAACACATTTCATACACCCTGGCAATTCAAAGTGCTTAGGTCACGAAGTATCAATGCGGACTCGTTAGTTTTACAATTCACAGATGCTTCATATCCATCCATTTATATTTATTTGCTTGTTTGTAACTAAGACTCTTTTCGGCACATATTTAATAATAAGGAAATCGAGTGATTCCAGACACTGACAAACACAGTGGTGCTGAATTAACCCTAATTATGAAATCCACGACTGATGCATTCATAAATTACCAAAAACGAAGTCCAATAACACTGCAGCTTTGCATGCTTTACATATTTTTCCACAAATAACGTGTACATTTTCGAGCCCATTCATTTAAATGCTGGGTTGATCCCGTACTTCAAACGAAAAACCTGCATACTCAGACTTACTAGTACGATCTGGAGACTGCTGTCTGGACAAAGAGCCTTTTAACTTGAACTTGAACGTCTTAGACAGAGGGCTGTCTGCGGCGGGTCCTATTGTGTTGCACGGGAAGGGGGCCAAGGAGAAACTTCGTGCTCTGAGGTACTGTATAGCGAATAGCTTATAGTTGTACGTTTGTAGGTTACACGTTATTCAAAGTTATTTGAACTATTTGACCTACAATTACAGAAGCAACAAACAAACAAACAAACATACAAACAAACAAAAACATCTTAGTCACTTAATCACTGACTTTTTTCCTCGTTTTGTCGGGGAAATGCCGAGTTGACAATGGATCGGCCTGTTGTATTATTATGAAACACTTTCCCGATGTCGTGTCATAGACCTATGGCCTATTATAACGGATCTTAGGTATTTTTAATTTTTCAGTGATGAATCCTATTTACTTTGCTCAGTTGTGTTATTCTCATTTGAAAAATCCTTTTAAATCCCATATAATCCTTATAAATGTTCATGTAATTCTTTTACATCCTTTTTTTACATGTAATCATGTTAATGGGAAATGTAACTGTACCTTTTGTTTCTGTTCTTTTCAAAAGAGTGATTTGAAATGCTCCCTCATTTTTTAGTACAACGAGTCTGGAAAAATTCATGATGGTGTATTTGAACAGATTTGTTCATTTAAATTGCCGAATTTGCAAAACATCTTGTATATATATATATATATATATATATATATATATATATATATATATATATATATATATATATATATATATATATATATATATATAGGTATATATATAGGTATATATATATATATATTGTTTACTCCTGACGTGTTACCTGCTTAATTGATTTGTTTTTTCAATTTAAAATCCATTTCGTTTTCCCCCTACCCCAACACACAGTCATACGTTGAAAAACTTCAGAATTCAGAATTTAGAAATAGTTCGATAATGTTCATTAGTAGCCAATTATGAGTTTTGTATGTTTTTATAAATGTTTTTTAGCATATCTCAAAATATAGGCCTAGATGATGTCGTTAATAATATATTAAGTGAGATATTTAAATTACATGCTTTATTTGGACATTTTATAAAACTGAGTATTCTACATGTTGATGTTCATAATGTGGTAACAGCTAAATCAATCCAACACATTTGGATACACGTTATAGACTAACTGAATCGTAAGGATTTCGCGTGCGCGCGAAGGTTTCACTAATTACACCAACATTGCCAGTAAACTCGACACCGCTAGTTTAAAGTTCGCGCTTGTCTGTCTAGACCGAGAACGACCCTGGCTGTCTGAGTTTCTACCTTGACCTTGAACCTCCTGACAGACAGTGAAAACGAATGATGAATTTTAGTGAGATACTTTCTTACCAGACCAAATTAGTTGCATTTTATTTCTTTTTAGAGAGGAATTTTATACTTAACAAGTTATTTAATTGTAAGTATTTCTCAAACTTTACAGATTAGTGTATTTATATCTTGTGTAACATTCTACTGGTATCGCTGTGATTTGTTTTTCCGCTCTCTCCCCATCTCTCACACATATAGACACACTTTATTTCTATGTAGATATAATTAATGAATACATCTAAAACCTAGTTAGACTGTCAGGCCAAATACAGTGAAAAATGTTTTTGACTTATCCCCCTTCAGTTAACATAGGTGCCTTTCCCTTTAAGCATAGTTGCTTCTTTTATATCAGACTCTGATGCTTTTCAAAATGCCTCTAAAAACGTTGTGCACGGGCCACTTAAACGGATGAGATGTTTTCCCAAAACCTCTCTGCTAACGCATCGTTCCTGTTAGGGTCACGTGTCAGCAAAATCCATGGTCTTAATAATGAACCGGACACTTGAGGCTTGGGTGGACGCGCATGCGCGTAGAAAGAAAAATGAGCTTGGAAGTGAGGTGTCCCTCTTCGAGTAGTCCACTTTTAAAAAGCTTCGACAGCTCGTGATATGACAACTTCGCTGGTCGTGCATTCACACTGGGCGGACACCTTGATGTACGTGTATGAAAAAAGCCCGAATGAAAATATTCCACATAAAAACCAAGCCATGGAGGGACTGAGCGGAAACTGTCCTGCCACTCACTGCAGGGAACTGATCTCTCGCCCTGCGTTGGGGCGCCACTCTGGAAGTATACTGAGCCACCAGGGTTCGGTTTACCCGGACCTACCCGCGCAGGACACCGCTAGGCAGTGTCCTGCCCCGCAAACATCCTCGGGGGCGTCGCTGGGTTATGGTTATACTTTTGGGAGCCCCTATTACGGATGCCGTCTGTCGCATTCGCACAGCGTCAACGTGCAGCAAAAACCGTGCTCATACCATCCTTCCGAGAAATATGCGGAACCTAGCGGACTTACAGAAGAGCTCTCCAGCCGGGCCAAAGAATTTGCTTTTTATCCGAGCTTTACCGGCTCTTACCAAACTGTCCCTGGCTATTTGGATATGTCTGTGATGCCAGGAATCAGCGCACATCCAGAACCACGGCATGACACTTTCATTCCAATGGATGGCTATAATCACTGGTCACTGTCGAATAGCTGGGACGGCCAGGTATATTGTTCCAAGGAGCAGTCTCATTCAAGCCACCTCTGGAAATCCCCTTTTACAGGTATAGGCTAGGCCAATCATAAATTAACCTTCGCACATGCTTAAACAAATTCTGATCGTTTGTCTAGGTCCAAGGAAATCAATTTAAACTTACATTTATGCGGATTCATTACTTCAAAGAAAATGTAAACACCGTGTGTGTGTGTGTGTGTGTGTGTGGTGGGGGGCGTCGTGTGGAAGGGTGGGTGAGTGGGTGTGAGTGAAAGAGAGACTTTTCAAGTACAAAATATGCTTATAATGTAGCAATCATGATCAGGTAAATAGTCTTACTTTCAGGATACTCTCAGTTTTGTTAATATCCTACTTCAGAATACGCGGACTATTACGACGTAAATGTTTGACGTTTTGGCTGAAATCGTTTTTCTTGTATTACAATATGTTAAAGTGTTTAACTACAGCAAGGAAATATTACACACTCGGAACATTTTTTACCACACTGGTTAATGCAAATAATGTGGCTTGCAATTGTATATAATATTAGGATTTTAATTAAACGACACAATAATTTGTATTATTGTTCTTATTGTTATTGTTATTGTTATAATTATAATTACTATTATTATTATCATTGTTCATATCACTGTTTAATGTGTGTTTGTGTGTGTGTGTGTTTGTGTGTGTGTGTGTGCGTGCGCGCAAGCGCATGCGTGTTTACGTGTTTGATGGGGAATTGGGGGCGTGGTGGTGAGCTCGAATACTGGCATAGGCCTCCATTTGTATTTATAAATCAGGTTCCGTTCATCCTAAAATGATCAGATAAAACTTTGCAATGTTGTAGGAGTGGCCGTCATGTAAACTCTCCCACCTAAATATCAAAATCTTTTTCAGAATATTGGTTTCACTTCCAGCTTCTGAGTTCTTTTGTCGGATATCTTATCTCCTGACTCAAGGTCTAGTTAACAGTTATCATATATAGGTGGATGACTGAAGTGCCTCAAGGTAGAATATTATTATCACATGATATTGATATGATCACTAACTGCGCATTCAGCTTTTATCCGTCTTTCAAAGAGAACTTGGAGCTTCTCCTAATGACATGTTCCCTGCAATCAGTCCTCATGTTAATAGGCTACAGTCTGTCCCTCTACTGTCTTCTGTAATATTGTCTATTTGACCCTATAAATGATGGTAATTTGTTTTTAATCTTAGTTCGCGTATGTTTTAATTAAATACATTCACTTGTATTCCCTTAATGACACAGTAGACATGCAGGAAATAAAGCAATAGTTCACTGAACTACTGTCGACCGCGAAATATAACATTGATGAAGCATGTTATATTAGAGTTTTATTGATGATGATAATACTCGTTAAACCTCAACAATTTCAAGTTTCCACAATTTCCATTTGATTCACTGTTCATATAAAACACCGGGTAATAATACTACAGTTTAGTCACATTCCATGCATATTCAACATATTACATTAATATCTTTTAGGGAGTTCTTGTCATTATTGGATTAACTAAGTCCAGCAAAATAGCACATTTCCAACTGTATATTTTATCACAAAGATATTTGACATCTGACATTTCAACCATGACTATGAGGTTCAATATGACGAAACAAAATGTTAACGTCTCACGTAGCTTAAGATATTTTCATTATATTATGTGACCGTATCTGAGTTACTTGCCATCGACCTAGTTTTTAATTTGTTGGATTGTTGAACTGGTATGTTAATTGTATTTATATTTTGATCCTCGGCATCTTCTGTAGATTGGTTTTGTGTTAAAGAAGTGTCATTAGTCAAATCCCTCAGGTAGAATTTATGTTTTCACTTACTTTCAGCGATTTGATTTAAAATCAACCAAAACTGCTCGACTGTTATATAGAAAAATCCAAATTGGGCAAATGAACGTATGTTGACTCTATTCTTAGTTTTTTTTTGGAATAGGACGGATTGGGAAAGTTTCGAGAGCTTTGAATGGAGTTAAATTGGAAATGAAAATTGTATGCTCTATCTCTATATATATATTATTTTTAAATATAATATGCGTGTTTTGGCTAGCTTAATGTTTGGTTTTGTCCTTACTTGACCCTTTTTAGACGTGGTGCCACTGCAGCCTGAAGTCAATAGCTACCGCCGTGGCCGCAAGAAGCGGGTGCCTTATACCAAGATCCAGTTAAAAGAGCTCGAGAAAGAGTATGCGTCCAGCAAATTCATCACCAAAGACAAGAGACGGCGTATCTCCAACGCTACTAACCTGTCCGAACGCCAGGTTACAATCTGGTTCCAGAACCGACGTGTAAAGGAAAAGAAATTTGTCTCTAAATCAAAATCAAACACCCACATGCAGGCCACCTGATTCGTATCCAAGTCCGAAATAACTTTTTTAAAGTTTATCTCAAGCACCGAAATATTTATATAATTAATGTTATGCCTGGCGTACCTTGCCTCCCAACTTTCTGGGCTAAATCGAAGAAATCTGACATATAAAAACTGTATGAAAAATTATTGATCTGACTTTATCTTTTATCAAGAAGCATCGTTAGATTACACATCAGGTGCTGCGCAGTTCTTTGAGGGCTACAATGAATCGCTAAGAACGAAATATTCTAAATATGTTCATAAAACGCGTGTTTCAAATATAGTCTTGTATCTGACCCCAAGGGTGTAAACAAGGCTGCTATTGTAAAATTGTAAATTGCCATGCGTTATTATTTAAATAAGGCTTCCTTGTATGATAGGAGCTGTAAATTGCTTACGCAGTTCTCTTGTTCTCTCTGTCACGAAACTTGAATGTTGATATTAAAGAGTAACATTGCACGTTCTTCATCCTGTTTATGTAGCGTGTTTGTATCTTTTCCTGCATGTGCATTGTTCCTATTAACAATTTTTTGATTATACAAAATTCATATGTTCTATATGTATATGCGAATATATTCAACTGAAATAAAATATCAGCATTAACAACGCTAACCACAAGCATCGACATAAAGCAGTGTCGATAATATTGTGGAGCAAGTGTGCGGTTTACTCTGAGCATATTTTAGACTATATTCTCGTTTGATATTATTGTCCTATCGTCATTCACATCTCTGTATTTGTTGTAGGGGTCTACTATATACTATAATATTTGACTTAATTGTTTCATGTGAGGTATGTTTTATGCAATAAAGATTGAATTTAAATCACAATTTATAGAAATTAGGGTACAGATTACAAGATATGACACAGTTTTGGAATAAAGTCAGCACTTCCATAATCCATTATCCTATTGAAGGAAAACTTAACAATGACTAATAACAACAACAAAAAAGTAGAGATTAGACATAACAATGAATTAAAAAGTAGAGATAAGACATATAATGAATTTAAAAGTAGAGAACGGACATAAACTATTCAGATCATGTAGTAACCGATCTCTTACAGCAGTGTTTTATTGATATTTATACATGTTGATAGTTATCCATCTATATCATTTAACATAATGATGAAAAAATGATGACATTCGTGACAGGTTCATATCATGCTGACTTACAGAATAGCCCAAAAGTTAAAAAGCGGAGATATCACAAAGAGTATTAAATATCTCAATATCATATCACTGAACAAAATGCATTGTTTTACAACAATAAGGTACTATCTTTCTCTCATCTAGTGGAGACAAAACAAGTCTCATAAACATTTTCTAACGTAACAGTTTAGCTAAACATTTAGCTAGATGCAGGCTGTGTTGTTGTTTACACTGAGAATTTGTAAATACTTAGCTAAATGAGTTAGTCTACAACTTCACGGCTTAGCTAAAAGCTAAATATTGCTCTGGATGTTGCTTCCAGAGCAAACTGTATAAACTGAAGTAAACTGAAACTACAAAATCTTAACTTAGTCTAGTTTCCTATTGGTAGGCTATAATACCAGCCTCCGTCTAAGTGAGACAGCTCGTCGTCCATTATGTCTTTATGCGACTCTCTTGGTTACCCTTGACCATGACTACGAAGTCACTTTGACCTTGACACAAAAACGCTCAAGGCAAACAGGGGAAGGGTGGGTTTCCGCTTAGTTATGGCCAAATGGTGATGCTGGTAACAGGCGAGAAAATGTGGCATATCTACTGTCCAAACCATTCAGACCTACAGCAACAACATTCCAAAGTGTAGTGTTCATGTGTATCATGTCTAGTGTACCCCTACCCCTTCTCTGACCCCAGATCTAAGCAAGCAAGAAGGCTTGCATGCTTGAAAACTATTCTTGCTAGTTTGAAAACCTCTAATTTTATACTATGCATACGATGAATAGCCATGAGTCTGTAAACCAATATTTTCATTATATATAACAGGAAGAGTACTGACATCTGTAGTGTGTTTATCGCGCCGACTTGGAAGTTGGAGATACGAAGTCTTCTTGTTGTGATGTAATGGCTACTGATTAAGACAAATCATTGATCTACCTATGTGGAAACCGCACTGTGCCAAAAAATGATATTCAACGAATATCCAGTCCTGTAACGCTTAGGAGATTCTAGCAGGTAAGTGTGTCTGAAATTAGTTGCAACGCATGATTACGATCTTTCTTAGTGCAGTTTTGTGCAGAATTTTATACATGTGCTGGAAAGAGGCAGGCAACAGGGTGGTGCCATCTAATTATTTATTGGCGCAAAGCTATATATGCAGAATAAATTATTTTTATATGTAAAATTAATGGGCATATAATGATATATATTATATATGGGCATATATTAATATGAAATTGTTATAAAATGAATATTACAAAGCACAAAAACATTCTGAATGTCTACCTCGAAAGGCCATAGGAGTTATTTTGACCGTGCGTATCATACAGGGTGTTTGGTATTCCAGCGCGTTGGTCGGCTGTTGTTTACTTCAGAACACATCTAGCAAAAACATTGAAAAAGAAAAAAATATTTATCAAATTAAACAATATAAAAAAACATAAATAGAATAAAACATCAGCTGAATAGGCTAAATAGAAACTAATAGCATAAATCTAAAATGTCACCAAAGAGAAAAAATACTACGGCTAAGGGTTTAGTGATACTTCACACCCATAATGGGGATAGTTAACTCTGATGAAGATGAAGAGCTGTCATGTTCAGTCAGCGATGCCTCCCGGGTTCATGGTACCACTCCGTCTGAGTACTCTGAGCTGCTAGGAACACTGAGAATAATTGATACATTACTTGGCACCAGTCGATCCATATGTTCAAGATATTTAGGGCATGGTTCTGAAAAATAAATAAATATTCTCATGATATAAACCTAAACCTTACAGTTGACTTGCAGGCATTTTAATGACCTATTTTAACATGCACTTTTATTTACCTCGTGTTTACTATAAATAAGCATGCAAATTTCAAACGGTCAAAATGATAGCTATAGCCATTCTAGTTTGGGATCCTAGGCTTTCGGGTGGTAAAGTCTGCAGAAGTCATGAAAATGAAATTATTACCATGAACGACTCAAACCTTGTTCAAATAATATGCCAAATGAATATTGTATACATATTGTATGTATGCATATTGCATGTATGTAAACTCATGGGCAAAAGAGGTCCATAGACATTATGATATTAAAGTAAGAGGCTTACTTCAACAACGATAAATGTTGGGATTGACGATAATAGCATTAGCACTGATGGGGAATGGATCTGTAGTCACAATGGAATCTTTTTTTTACCAAAAACGACAAACTTATTACTCACTTGCATCATAGCATAGCAATTAGGTCGACGTGTCAGACACACTCAAGGTCGTGCTATATCGTGAAACTGCTCTGATAAGCAGGTTTACCCAGATGCATGTAGTGGTGTAACAGGCTACAATATTTCCAAAAAGTGCGGTCAACGTGACTTTCACAGAACTGTTCTCAGCCAATACCACTGTCAGACATAAGCACGGTATAATTACTGCTGAGCCAATCAGAGGAAAGAACAGCAGTCCAATCTGAACGAACGTTAAAAGTCAAAATGCACACCCATGTTTTTTTGTGGATTCTTTTTCTAGAAAATATATAATATATAACAAATATATATACACAAAATATAATATAATATAATATGTATGTATATATATACATATATACTATATGTATACATAAATAATAGCACTTTGCATGCACAGCTGATGAAGGACCTCTGTCCAAAACGTCCTCTCTCTCTCTTTCTCTCTCTCTCTCTCTATATATATATATATATATATATATATATATATATATATATATATATATATATATTACAAATTACAAAACTACAATAAAGGTGGTGGCAACTGAGGTGCCAAGAAAGGTTTTTGTTTCGAGTTTCAGCTGCCGCCCTGTGCCCCCCAAGTGACCAAGCGCCTGGCTTTGTGACTGTATTTAAGTTTCTGCGATGACTTTTGATGGCCTATACACAGGGTATCTGTGACGTATTACCAGCTCACAATACATTTCTACGGTATTTAATTTCAGTTAGAGTGGACTAAAACTTTTGAAATAATTAAATCAAAGGGAACTGGATTGTAAAGATTTTTCATTAGGGTATGTTTGAGTATGCGTTAGGTTTGGAATTCTTTATTTTCTTTATGACAAACGTTTAGCAGAGTTTCTCTCCAATTCTTTTATTGCAATTGCCACTGCTTGAAAGATTAAACTTTTGCAGTATCCTACTCGAAACATTATTAACGAAAGCCAGTATGGACGTAAAATGATTTTAATAGAAGATGTAAGCCTGGTTTCCCAATTTTATTATCAAGTTGTGCTATGGCCCTTTGGCGTTGATATTGATTTGGAAGTGATACTAATTACATTTTTTCCCAATTTGTTTACATAATCGCTAAAAGCAATAAGAGCAACAGCAATAACAAAAGCTGTTACTAATATGTATGTTATTATTTCGTTTGTAATAAAAAAGTCAAAATGTAAGTTTCTAGGCCGGAGATAGTATCGCTTTGTTTTTTTATTTGTTTTGTTTTGTTGTTTGGAGATCAAAGCTTAGCTTTAATTAAACTAGTAAGTTTGTCAAAGTGAAGTAAGTCAAGTTCGTTTGTAGGCCTGGAGACAGAACAATAACGTTGTTGCAGCGAAACACGAACCTTACCTCCGCCTACTTCTTTCCAACCAACATAATAAGCTACGTATGACCTACAACCTCCCAGTACGTGGAAAGAAATAAACAGCAGAAGTTTAAATCGACTTCAGGCTTAACCCTTTGTCGGCCTAACTGATCGAAATACACGGTGCAGTTTATGTACCCCTCTGTATGTACAGATAGCATTAACAAAATTATTTTAAAATACGATTTGTTTATTATTAATATATGAGGTTGTTCATTTTAGTAGCCTACCTGAAAGGATATTAAGGACGTGTTATTTTCTAAGGGGCAGGTTTTATTGTTCTCTAAATTTCACAAATACGTCACGTTTAGCTTCAGTCAAAACGTTCTCTGAAGGCATGTATTTCTTATCGAAAATTGCGTTCATTCACAGGTTATTTAACAACAATGAACAATTGTTGCGATATAAGAAAATACTATTAACAAAAAATCGCCTTTAGCTTGAAAAAAAGTAACAACATGTTACTGTTAAAGTTAAAACAACATGAGTTGTAGTCTTCTATCTCCTAGTCTTGAATTTGTATACCATTTGAAGTTTCAATTTTCCTGCACGAAAAAGGCTGTCGCGAAAAAATCACTATTCACGCTTCATAGTAAATAACCTTATTACTCAGTATTGTTTGTAATACTAATACTATTCAAAACGTCCCTTGCTTTGAGCAATGAGTTAATCCCCACGCCCCAAAACGCCGAAAAGACGGCGCATGACAGCCTCTGGTGGCGAGGGAGAGTAAATGTAGATCTACTTTTTGAGTGTAGATCTTCGTGTAATGAATTTATCTTGTGCGACGACGCATGCGTGTTTTAGCTCAGTTTTACTGTCCAATCCAATAATTATATTTTATAATACACGACTAGCACACCGCAAACTGTTTCTCTGTATTTGATACCTTTTAAACTACATATTTTGAAGGTGCCACCTCAATAGTTTTAGTGACATTCAGTTAGCATGTGCTATTGCACATGCGTCCTCACATGGTACTTTTTGTAACAATGTACACACGTTGTACATTTGCCTTTGTAAAGTAAATCGTTTTGTGGTGGGTAGATGTATGCTTCAAATTGCCAGTTCTCTGATTTTTCTCTCTTTCTCTCTCTCGGATTCTGTCTTAATGCTGATTCAGACATTTCCTTTGTATAACTGACTAAAGTATATTAAAAAATTGAAAAAACGAAAGAAATATATATATATACAGTTTTAATGCCAGTATGTCTGTTCTTTCTTCAGCTTTTAGTTATTTAATATGTTCATAAAGTCCTGATTCTGGAACTTTTAATTGACTTAACTGACCTTTATGTTCAGTGTTGGTAAGTTACATTTTGTTAATGGTTCTAGCTGTGTTTTCTTTTATAGTTTTTTTATTTAATGGAAGGAATCGAAAAAGTCACACATAAAGAATAAATATGGTAATAGCACAGATTGATGTAAACAGTATTGATGTTAAATCAGCTGTGTTATCTGAACATACACACACAAGGTTTCAGTTTCCAATATGTTGAGATATCAGCTCCTCGACTGTCTTACTGACATTCTCTTGTGTTTTTTTCTCAATTATATTGTCTTTCATTTAAATCTAAAGGTACATACACTTTCAATTTTTTTTCAGCGCACAGTTTAAGTTTTCTGCACATAAAAATGAAATCTTACCGAGTATAACAACGGCAACGGCAAAGGAAGCAAAAACCCTTTGTTTACGCTTCTGTCATGTCTGGTCTAGGATTCCAAGACGGTCGTTTCGATAGACATCAGTGCACTAGACAGTGACCTTGAACTGACGACGCGCCAATAGGAAACGTCCTCTCTACAAGAGAAAAGCACAAAAGGAAATGACTAACTCTAAAGGTGGCGAGATACAAGCAAATGGGCTTCAACGTTGTTTAAAATGTGTTTCCTAATGGGAACTCTGTATGGAAAGATTTTTGAAGAACACAGATTTCTCGAACACATTTAAAAGGGGCTTCATGGCTTCTGGAGAAGTATATACTATACACAACAATGTGTATTTTTTGTGTATGTAAGCGCGTAGTTTCGAATGATGTCCACCATAGGCCTGTAAGTTAATGACTCATGAGAAACTCATGAGAAAATATCTTACAAATGGTTGCCATTTTCAGGCAAATTACCATACCATTCATCGACCATACCTTACATTTTCGAAAGACATCTATAGCTAATATTTTCTGGTGTTCCTATTACCCACCTATCTCTTAACCGCAGATCCTCGTCTGACTCCATCAATGGCGGTATTTTATACCGGTATTTGTTAAAACTACAGCCTAAAACACTGTTCAATATTGCCCTATTGGTTCAATATTTGCATTTATTAGTGAAATGAAGTGGCATAGCGCAAAATTCATTACTTTGTGGCATTATTATCTTTCGCCCATAAATCTCGAAAGATGACTATAAGATCACTAGCTTGCATGAAACCACCAACTTCGTAACTGCGGTTTGTGATATTACTTGAATTACAATCAGATTAACGTGCCTGATTATGTTTCGCCTTTTTTTCGAAGAAGTATGACTAAATGACTAAAAACCGTTTTGCGCGCACATGCCATCAGAGAATTCTGTCACCCCATGTTTCTTAACCGATGTCACTTTACAGTTCTCAACAAGTTTTTCGTACGATAATAAAAATATTAATGGCTCGCCATCCCTTTTGGCCACATAGCTGCTTGTGATGTTTATGGCTTACAAATGAAGGGAATTAGGGTCATATGTAGGCATGCGCAGGGGACAAATAAACTAACCTATGTGAATATTCGAATTTCGTTCTACTTTACGATAGTAAATTTATTAGAATATCCACTGTTCACGGGAAAACAGGCTATGCCTATTAGTAACAATCAGAAACAGAATCAATGTTCCAGTGTTTGGTTTCTCCTGTATAACAAGTTCCATTGTTTATTGCGTCATTAGTTTGCATATGTTTTCAACTAAATATAATAATCCCATCCCAAATTCCATCAATTTAACATGGATATTTTAATATTTAGCTACTGTCTTTGTCTCTCTCTCCGTCTCTCTCAGCACAAGGACAGAAATAAATTATTCTTATTGTCTTTAATCATTGTGACATGTGCATTATGACATGCTATTCATTTTATGACATGCCCCCTATTTTTTAATCTACCTGTAGGTGCAGAAAAAAAATGTGTTACTGCTAAAATAAAGTCTCGTACAAAATGTATTAATGTTTTACAGAGTTAGCGGCTTCCTTTCGATTGCCTCATTACTGTAAAGTATAAGAGAAGTGTGGCTTTGTATATCTTTAAAACTAGCCTGTAAAAGGGGGTCTCGACGCTTTATGTGACATTCAATTTATTTTTGAGTTCACGTAAAACACAATCCCTTATTAGATAGATACGAAACGGTGATCAGATCGTGCTAAATACAAATATAAATGCTGTTAACATTTCACCATTGCCAAATCATTTTTCAAAGTTTCTAATTAATGGATTTGGTCAAAACTGTCTGTGACAAAATACAAATAACCTGTCAAATTAGCCTACGAAGAATTCATAGGTAGCCTGTTCTTTGCCGTATTAGGCCTATACGAAATGTTTTACAAAATACGTTATTCAAAGTTTTATTCTTTTTTGGTTCACCACAGGTTTTATTTTGTAAAATGTTTATGGCGGTTTTAAAACCTTATAAAATCAGTAAACCAGAAGTTGTTTTGTTTAGTCAGACGTGGAACCCGGTGGGTGGCACTCTGTGTAATACAAGTTCACCAGTGCCACGTGATCAACACACAGCCAATGGGATGCGCCGCTTGTTTTAACTACGTTAAATGTCAGATTGCTATAAACTAGAAGCTCTTGTTCGGGCCCGCCGAAATGGGCGAGCATAACCTCCTTAATACCGGGATTGTGGGACCTTTGGTAAACATCCACACCGGAGACACGTTTTACCTCCCCAACTTTCGTGCTTCTGGGGGACAACTGGCGGGTCTACCTTCCCTCCCTTACCCAAGAAGGGACAATGTTTGTTCCCTACCTTGGAGTCAGTCGGAGCAATGCAACGGATACACTCAGTCCTTCTTTAGCAATCCAGTCTCCCTGAACCCCACATTTAACAGAGCATGTGAGATTACACGGCAAGAAGAGAACAAATGCTTTTACAGCTGTGGTGGATGCACAGTCAATGGTGGAGGTAATAACCGGGAAAACTTCGCCGACAGTGCAAACATTAAACGTGATGAAAGGGCAGGAGATGATTCGTCAGTGTCCATAACGCCAGAGCACGGACTGCACAATTCGAACATGATGGGCGGCGGTAGGATATACTCTAAATACGAGTACGGACCCACTGTCGAGAATCTGACGCAAGACCCGCCATCCTGTAACTCCATGGAATCGGACTCTGGTTCGTCACAAAACGAAGGGGGCAAAACCTCAGGCATCCTCACACATGCACTACCATCCCTTGGCCCACCCGCACACGGAACAGTACCGGGCGGAGGTGAGTAGTTTCCATATATGTGACAGTCTGTTTCGATCCTGGCTCAGACGAACGTGCACGTTTTGGCTACTTAACCGTGTTTTAGGATGTGTAGTTATAGCTGCCCCCAAGATAACAGAAACGGTGCAGCAAGGGGGGAAACACTTGCACGTTGGGGTAGGCAGCACTAGGGGAGGTATTAGAAACCCATGTTGGCTTTACATCTTCCTCTTTAAAGAACCGTAAACGCTTTTTGCGCAATAAAACAAGACATATATCTGCTGATGAAAAGCAAATACCATTTTTCTTTGCGTTTTTCTTGTTTTGTTTTGTGATACTCTATTCCCACGTCTTGTCATATAAAGGACATGGAGGTGGGTGTGCAGATTTTCGTACGGGGTATTTAACGCACTCACAGAGAACAGTTACTATCAACAATGTTGAAGATCGTTTTGTCTTGGACGTCTGTATTGCCGTGTACTGATACTGCTACTCCCTTCCCACGCAGACAACAGTTCTTATGGTTTATTGTTACATGGAATGATCATGCTTATACGCATATACCCCAAATTTGTTTTGATATAGGCATATGCATTGACGTATTACTGTTTTAAAAACGGAAAACAAGACAAAAAGGTGTTCTTTCAGGTTAACCAAATATAATCTGTGATGTACGTACAGTGCAGCCCTATTGGGTAATTTATGTGACAACTACCAAGAAGTTCAAAACACCACTTTATACTTTGGCCTAGTTTCAGCCTTCAACCGCATCTTAAAAGTAAGCCGGTGTTTCAAGAGACTCGGCCTATGCCTGATCAGATTTTCTTAAGAAAATTATATGCATATGCTAAACATTTTTATATTGCCAATATTTAAAGGGTAGTCAGAACGTACCAAAAAGATGTGCTTTTGATGTGATTCGACTCCATTTGAAGCATTATACGGACTTTGACATTTCTGGTATTGTTTCTGAAAATGCGTATTGTTGTGTGCATGTTCAGTTTTCCCTCTTAATTGTCCCAACCTGTCACCACAGGTGCGACGTGGTACCCTGTGCATACACGAACCCGTAAGAAGCGCAAGCCCTACTCCAAACTACAGCTGGCCGAACTGGAGAGTGAATTTATGCTCAACGAATTCATCACCCGTCAGCGAAGGAGGGAGCTTTCGGACCGACTCAATCTATCGGACCAACAAGTGAAAATATGGTTCCAGAACCGCCGCATGAAGAAGAAAAGACTGTTGCTAAGAGAACAGGCTCTGTCCTTCTTTTAGGGGCAGAAAATAAACCGTAAATTTCAGGACACAAACAAACATGCCCATAGAGATGTTCCCAATATAGGTTAACCACAATGATGGGTTAAAGATTTTGATATCAACACCAACAAACTTATTAATGCATCTCTCTTGACACGAGTCTATCCTTAGTTGAATAAAATCACCAAATAGGAATCATTAAAATACACTAAAATATTGCTGACTTGTTTTAATGCCATAGGTAATTACCTTTACAATTAACATATTAACCCGTGACAATTACGCATCGCATGAAATCCAAACAGGAAAACCCTTATTTGAGGTCTTATTGAAATCAAGCTAAAACAGTACATTGGTATAGCATGTCCAATATATATGCCAAGATATCTAAAGGCACGGCACAAAAAGGATATAAAAGAGACTAGGTCCATGTGCATGATTTAAAAAAGACTCATGAAAGTAACTTTCTACGTCACTAACGGTCTTCTGTATTGAAAACAGGCAGGTGACATTTCTCATCGAACCCATGATCAACGATCAGATTTCTTGAAGCTAACAATAATGAAATGTTTCCTTTTTCACGTAATTACGCTTTAAGCAAACTTTGTCCTCCACGTGCGCATCACGGGGGATGGGGGGGGGGGGCTTTCAGAGTCAGCAAATATATAATTGGATAGTGAACGTTGTAGGAGATTGGGCAACTGGGTGCTAGTTCTTGCTGCTATTTTTGGACGCAAAGTTGATCAGCAGAATCTGGGAGCTTAGACGCGAACTGGTGTTCAGTTATTAATACTATTTGCTATCAGTGTGTATTTACTGAGAAAATACGCGAAAGTGTACGGAAGGTTTGCTTATTATACACACCTTCCATTGCTTTCACACAAACCATTTTATTTCCATGTGTATTTGAACAAGCTTGGTATATAAAATAAAGTTTATATTAAATAAAGAGACTTTTTTAGTGCTTACGTTACATCTAGGCTACTTCTACGCCAATAATATGACTAGGTAATCTATATTTTATCAAAAAGCAT
The DNA here is from genome assembly GCA_020368025.1 of Brachyhypopomus occidentalis. Taxonomy (NCBI): domain Eukaryota; kingdom Metazoa; phylum Chordata; class Actinopteri; order Gymnotiformes; family Hypopomidae; genus Brachyhypopomus; species Brachyhypopomus occidentalis. Next base: position 361,511 of record JAGXOD010001350.1, on the reverse strand, counting down.
TCCTTTACAGTAATATTTCAGAAGAGAATATATTTACATTATCCCAGTCTATAGGTCTATTCCGCTTGGGATGAAACATCTATCAATTGACTATATATTGGATTTGAATGATACATTGTAATGCGTTTGTCTGACTTATTGAAAACCAAAACAAGTCTGAGTAATGTTGCCATTCCGTAATGTCCTGACTTAAAATCATGACGAGTAGTGGGATCAAGGATCACTAGGGATTTTGTGCCCCATTAAAATATTTCACTTTGGTCCCAGTGAAAAAAAAACAGTAACTAATGTTTCAATAATCATTTATGGACTCTATCACAAGCCCCTAAAATCGTCCAAACTATTCCCCATACACGGCGACATTTACTAGAATTAATTCATTAGATTTCATGCGAGAGAACAAAGAAATAAAACAGATAAAAACATTTAAAAAAGTAAACATTGCTACCAGTGGAGTGAAAAACAACCAACAAAACATGTCTCTGCATTTGCATAGCGATTGTTTTATGCATTTAATCATTCGTATTCTGTAGAGGAAGCTAGATTTAACAAACAAGCTTAATTATTATTCGAAAGTAGCAAAGCTTGTTCTGGTGCAGTATTTGCATGCATTAGTGGCCTATTTAAATGACTGCTGCTCTTCCTTCGTACTCTTCTTCTGAGTTTTTTTTTCCACAAAACATCCTGTTTGTATGACTTATGTGTGAAAATAGGAAACTGTGATGCTAGTCTTGGAATGATAAACGCGACGATCTGTTTTGCTCATGTTTGTTTAGCTGCTCTCTTCTGGGTTGCTACGTTTGCTTGTCAAAATAATATAACTTACTATATACGTGTACGTGCCCGATTCACGTCTATTAAAATCTGTGAACGTTTTTGATGTGTTTGATGTCGATTCATTGATAACTTACATGTTGAAGTTATAAATCGCAATGTTCTTTTACATTTAGTAATTTACTTTAACATTTTAATTTTTTATATGAAAACGAAATTTCTAAATCATTCAAAGAAATAAAATATGGTCCCGATCGCCATGCAATTTAATGTTTGTTGTCTGTTTCAAACATCACTTTATACGGTACTTTAAAGGGTGCAAAGAGGACATAATAAACTCTGCAATGAAAACCTTTTCCTGCCGCTTTCTGTACGTTTACCATTTGACTCAGTTTGGTTAAACACAGCGTGTTCGCACTATATTTTTTATATTTGCTTTTAAAAAATAAATATAGCCTAATATAATATTGTATTATAGCGGTATTATTGTACGTTAAACATTTCATTACTTAGCATATAGAATAATTCCTTTTGGATTGCTTTGCATTGCTGCTGGTCTATAGACTAAGAACAACTACGCGTGAGGCTTTGTGTGAAAATGAACCACAACATGTTACCACAACATTGTGCCTTTCAGTGTTCCTAACGTTCAAAGCTAATTTTCAAAAGGTCTTTAAGCACATTCGGTTTAATGTTAGTGCTTGGCCTGACATTAATATTTTTATTTGTATTATTTATTATTAATGATTTTAAATGGATGTTGTACTTACCTTTACAATAAGTAGCTAATGTTATGCTTAAAAATCTAAAAACGTATTTCTAAAAATGCACAGGTATATGGCTTTCTCCTATTTTTGGTTTCAGGGACATTCATCACTTAAATTCCAATATTGGCAATAGAAAAACGTTTAGCCTATGTATATAATCTGATCACGAGTTTCTATTCAAACACTGGGTATCACTGTCCAGCAATACTCTGTCAACATAGAGGGATTCCACTTTACTTGACACTATTTTCCATAGTATACATATTGATATGTGAATATACTGGGGAAAAAAGATACGAAACATATTTCCCCATGTTAAACGCGGCAGTTGTTTGTTTTGGTCTGCAACACAACGTGTTTTGGTCGTTTGAATGGTACTACAGAGCTTTAAGTATGGCGCGTGGTTTTGACTTTGAGACGGACTTGGAGCACTTTTATAGGTTTGTGGTCATATATCTATGCAATTGACACAGACCTTGAATGTGGCAGTGTGCATGTGTGTATGTGCACGCGCGTGTGGTGATAGCGGCCTGGGCTGAGTACAAAAGGCAATGTAAGATTACAAATGTTTAGGCCATGTATGTTATAAACTTATAAACTTACGTATTTCTCTTGCTTTGGTTAGAAACTATGCAAAGTCTCCGTAGGCCCTCTTCTCGTTTAATGTTTTGTCCAGATGTTTAAGAGAGGCGAACTAGCCTTGCAGAAATAGTGGCATCATGGTCAGAGAGAAAAAAACCAAAATGAACGAACACACACGCACGCACACAAACACAAAAGCTTTTAAATTCCACTGACGATGTGTAGACATCAGCGACTCGACTGCCTTACTGTCATTCTCGTTTTTTCTCAATGACATTGTCAGCTCTAATTTTTATTTTTGTTTTCAGATTGCGATTTACATTTACTGCGCCTAAAATTTTAATTTAGCTTTACAATCGCAGTATGTTATTTTTACAATCACACTGTCAACACGCAACGGAAAAGGAAGTAAAACTGTTTGTTTACGCTATTGTCATATCTAGTCTGGGATTCAAAACGGCCGTTTCGATACATCCAAGATACCAGCGCACTAGACAGTGACCTTGAACTGACGACGCGCCAATAAGAAGCGTCCTTGTGTGTGAGTGTGCGTTTGTGTGTGTGTGTGTGTGTGTGTGTGTGCGCGTGTGTGTGTGTGTGTGTGTGTGTGTGTGTGTGTGTGTGTGTGTGTGTGTAAGTGTATGTCTTTATCTCACTTCTATTAGGCTATGTAATTTAACAGTTTCATAGCACTGTTGTTTTACTAGATCATGTTCTCGCATTTCATAGAGCTTATGCAAGATGTTTTGATAAATTCACAGTAGACTAAGTTGTAAGAAATCAAGCTTACGGTAACTAAGTAGACATTAAAGGCTTAAATGCTTAAATGCAGCGTAAATGTTGTACAGATCAGTGATATACCGCAACCATTTCGTTATAATCTATACTTTACATACATTTGTAGGATATGTTCATTTCAAACAAATTATATATTTCGACAGAAGTCGATATGTAGTTTAATTGTAGCCTTTGTAGACTAATCCAAATGTTCTACATAATCTTAGGTAAATATGTGTAGTTTATGTGTAGTTTATAGCAAACGAGTACACACACAAACACAAATGAAGATAAAAGAAAAGAAAATTCAATAAGCTTTTCAAACCACGTGGACGTATTATGGCCGTGCAGTCATGTCGGCAACCCCCCCCCATTATATTCTAAACGAGAAGTTAAGATTCTTCGTATTGATATTTTCAAATTGTGGCAGGCCAAACGTTGTGACAGGCCAAAGGGAAGAAAGGAAGAACCACCGTGTTTTCTATGTGTGATACATTTTGCGTAGCTTATAACGAGAGATTGTCAAACTTACACAAGTGCCCATATCAAAGAGTATGAAAGTAAGCTAATGTGTATTGTGTGTGCCAAAGCCTTTAAAACTCTGATATTTCAATGTTACTATATTGTGGCGGCATTATTAATTGTTACGCCATCTTCATCTACAGTGCAACATCCCTATCACTTTGATGTAGCCTACAAGAGTTAAGGCATGCCCTTCCCTTCCCTTCTCTGGAATGTACTTTTTTTGCTCAGCACACGTAGAAAACAGAGTTCATCTCAAAAAATGAAGAAATAGCTCAAGGTCCTGGAGTTTTAGGTTCCGTATGTGGGCGGGAACCAATACAAATTGAAGGTCGAGTTGGTAAGCGCCTTATATGGAGTTCTGATAACCATCGCTGATGTTTTAAGAAAGAATAGTGAAGACAGCCCAGGAGTTCTGACCCATGTTTTTGATTCGTTTTCTGTCAGCTGTATTTCTTTTCTCTTTAATGCTGCGTGGGTATATGTGCTATGTGCTGCAATCCTGAATTGGAGAGGAAATTAATTAGGGCCCAGTGCTTAGTGAAACAGAATGCTGTAAGAAACAAAAACGGATATTCGGTAAGAAAATACAGATACTACTTGATCTTTCATACATCTGCTTTATATCAGATACGACAAGGAGAACAGACACTTTGATACTTGTTTCCCCCTACCTATTCACCGTGGGGATAAGTCCATTTTATACAGAAAGTGCTATGACAAATCATGTTAGAATTTTCTCATGTATGAAGAATATAAGGTTAATTAACGTCTTTTTCCAAGTCCATGTGACCAAACGATGCACATCAATAAACAGATAATACTGTTATAGTTTAAAATCATAAACAAATATGGCAAGCTTATCGCGTAAACAATAAATACAATGCACCATGAAAGCACTATCATTTACTAAATTAAACGAACTGTTTATATTTGAACCATTCGCTTCAACTGACAAAATACAACTCGATGATGTATTTTGTCGAACCAAAGCCAAATCATATCAAGTCAAAATTCTTCTTTCAAGATAATTTAGAAATAATGACCATACAATGCAAACACAGTACACATTTAATATTTTATATTTAAGGAAATCATCAACGTTAACCAGAGCGAATAAATCACAGCTAAACGCACAAATTGTTTCCGTATTTTAATGGGTCTTGTATGACTAATATATGCATGAGTTTGTATGTGCAATAAAGGGCAAGAACGCATACACATTAAGATTGAGTAATTTCAGTTTTTCACGTTTTACAACAATAAATGTCTAGTTTGATTTTCGCCCGCTTGCATTTTAATGGAGCATTCGGCCAAAATGCAACATTACTTAGTGTTAATAATTGTATTAATAAAATCAATACAATTTAACATTAGATGTTGCTTTGCTTTGCTTTCGAGCATATGGTTTGTATTTGTTTTTACATCTAAAGCCTTTTTGCGTTGATCTTTAAACCGGGCTTTTACAGGCAAGAATTGAAGCATTCACTCGGTTGCTCGAGTCTTGGTGTTAGCGATGGCTCTTTCGCTGATGCTTTAGACTGTTCGCAGCTCATACAACCGAATTTAATAGCTTGGCTTACATCCAATTAAAATGATCGTAGCCGTGAGGGGACAATAACGTTATTTAACACGCTTGCCACGTTTAAGGCTTGTTTCAGAGCCGATTTATGCGCGAAGATGCCGTTGAACAACTATCTTGATCGCTGTTGAGAGAAAACGCTTGAAAGGTTTGATCTTTTCATTTTCAGGGACTTCATGTTTCGATTCAGGAAACACGGGCCCAGTAATTCTCATCGTTTTTGCTTCTAAGACACGGGCTTTGCCTGTATTCCGCAGAAATACATATGTCGTAAAATCTGCTTCCTAATAGCGTTTTCTACCCTAGAACACGGAATGGCAAAAGTTATGCAGCTACGATTTCCTGTATATAGCTTTCTGAAGCTCCTTCCTACATGGCAGACAACCAGACAACAAAGCAGAATACTGCTACAATTGCGAGAAGGCTAGATCAGGTAAAGAGTTCTTTGCATCTAACTTGGTCCCGTAATACATATCCGAAAGAGTGACAGAGGTTTAGGCATAACAGAATGCCAAGCGTTTTGAATGTGCACAGTAGCTTCCGTAACCGGTGAACGAGAGAAGGGACTGCTAATGGTAATCTTTGGAGGCCGATCTAAAGTCCAGAATGCCTTTTATGTAAAGCGTTGTCGCTATTGATTCAGCGTAGTTCTAGTAGTTTATGTTTAAAATATAAAATAGATTTATAATATATAAAATAGAACATTTAAAAAAAAATTATTCAGAATGGCAATCCATTCTGCAATCCATCGAATTTAAATTCTAATACATTACGTTGCATAGGCTATTTGTGTCTTAGCTGACGCATCAAGCCACATCAAACGATATATTGATGGAAATTAACCCAGTTGAACACAACTGCTTAAGTCGAATATGTCGTAGTTGTCATGCACATTGCAATATTTCTTGCATTCCTTAGCATACACTTAAATTATACATGTGCCAAAGGAGCAGATTAAGAAAACCGTGTATTTAGATATGAGTCCAGTCTTCTTCACAAACAAAAACACCTCTGCGACTATTTGGCGTTTTATGGTAGGCTTGTTGGTTACAAAATGTTAGTGGTCAAATTCAAGGCTTGTCTGGACAGCTGTCTGGTTCCTTTGTACTTGACTGAAGGCATCCAACCTTTCATCTCCAGAAAAGGTCACATTTGTACCAACGGTTCAGTGTTTTAACATATCCCTGACGGTTTTCTTAAATAACGTAGTCGATAGACGAAGGTTCAGAGATGTAATCAGGGAATAGCACCACATGGGACTTTCCAGTATCGACGTTAACGCTTCATATGTATCATAATTTCAAAACAGAAGGATAATTGGCCTATTTGTTACCAAATTGTTCATTTTCCCTTTGGATACAACTATTTCGGGTTCACGTTAAATCAAGTACTCAGGCTAGTGGATGTTGTTTTGTTACAACTAAGCCTTCAAAGACTTGGAAGCGACTACAAATGTCAATCAAACAGTAACCTACTTCTGAAAAATGATCGCAAAAGTTGGTCACAGAGAGAAAGATGGTACGTGTTTTGTAATCTAATAATACTTAAGCCACATAAAACATTGGTTGATGTCTGTATCACGTGGAATAAAACATCCAGACTATACTAGGTTACGTTATACTGTAGGATATATCTTCTTTTTTAGTATCTTACATTTACCCTGCAGATCATATTAGACTAATGTGAGACCGATCCTGACTATACTGATTACCAGATACAAAGCAGTTATATTAATTTTTAACTGACGCATGGAAAATTTAATATTCTATTCTTCCTTCCGCGCAATATATATTAAATCATCGTGGTTAAAGAATATTATAAAAAAAGAGAAAAATAATTCATATGCGTCTGGATTATGAATTTCATGAATGGTGTACTGTTCAACATATCACGCTGATATGATTAAAGATCTTTGCGTGCACATCTGATGAAGGACCTCTTATGTCCTGTTTCTCTGAAAACTGTGTTCTTCACTACAATTTCTAATACACACACACACACACACACACACACACACACACACACATATATATATATATATATATATATATATATATATATATATATATATGTGTGTGTGTGTGTGTGTATGTTGTGTGTGTGTGTGTTTGTGTGTGTGTGTGTGTGTGTGTGTGTGTGTGTGTGTGCGTGTGTGTGTACGTGTGTGTGTGTGTGACGGAAAGCGCGTCATCTCGCATTCCCAAATTTTCCCCTTCTGCTGTTCGTATCCAAAACATCTATCTGTAGTCGCAGGGAGCACGGGTTAGAACGATGTTTAACTCGGTCAATCTGGGCAACTTCTGCTCCCAGACGCGAAAAGACAGAACTTCCGATTTCGGAGAGCGAACGGGCTGTGCCTCAAATCTATACCTCCCAAGCTGCACCTATTACGTCCCTGAATTTTCTGCAGTCTCCTCGTTTCTGCCGCAGGCCCATTCGCGCCAGATCACCTACCCCTATTCCACGAACCTCTCACAAGTTCAGCCGGTTCGAGACGTGTCATACGGACTGGATCCATCGGGAAAGTGGCACCACAGAGGGAACTATGCATCCTGCTATACGGGGGAGGACCTGGTGCACAGAGAATGCCTTCCGCCATCATCCACCATGACGGAAATGTTGATGAAGAATGAAAGTGTCTACAACCACCACCATCACCACCACCCCGGCTCAAACCACCCTAGCACAGGCTTTTATTCCGGCGTGGGGAAGAATAACGTCCTTCCGCAAGGCTTTGATCGTTTTTTCGAGGGTGTCCATTGCGGACAGGACGGTGGCTCGCTAGAGAACTGTGTGCAGAAAAGCGACACCAGCAAGTCGGATTCGGCGTCGCATGCGCCCCCAGCCCTCCGTGGAACCGAAGACCCAGAAAAAGAACATGAAGATGAGGAGGACAACACAACGTCGGGTTCTTGTGCTTCGTCTACCGGGAAAAAAGATGACAACTTGTGCAAAACCGATCACTCCAGTAGGTATCCGTAGCTGTAAATGGAGAAAAGGGGAGAAGCTCGGTGTTTCGTCGGTCAGATTTTATGTGGAGTTTTATAAGCATTCAAAGGATTTTATTATAACCTACAAAGCTCTTTCTTCTAACAAGAAGAATTTTTACGATGGGAAAGATCTTTGAAAAACCGATATGCTACACACAGGCGAAGCTATATGTGAGTCTGTGAAATTTTAAGAGCCAGCTATTGTGACAAATGCTAACTTTGATCATGAACTTGCGCTAAGGCATTTTAAGGGATGATTCGCCGGCTATAGAGAGTAAAAAGCAATTGGGCATAACAGTGCTTTCGGGCGACTGACTTTTTAAGCCTAGATATAGTAGGCTATAGCTCACTGATTGGTATATAAGTAGCTCCCTTGGTTTACACTGTAGGCTGGCAGCTCTGCTTTAAGATGTGCAGTTTACAGACACGTGCAAAATGTCTGCAGTGCATCCTTCTTGTGTCGCCTGCAATTAGTGCTGGTGCAACATCTTCTATGTACTGCAATTTGAGTTTATTTTAAATTAATATAGTTAGCTGTTAACATAATAGCGTTTCCCGACGTTCTTTGGCAGCAGAATGTTAAATATTTTATTATGACGACAAAATACCGTCATCCCATTAGTCCTGGCTATGCTTAAGGGTAGGGGTACTTTATTTTGATTAAAATGTTATATTAGGACTTTGGCTATAACTGAGCTATTAACACACTCTGACTTACACACTAGGCGATATTTACACTATTTGCAGATGGCATGCTTTCTTAGTCAAATTTGGGTGTTTTACTACACTGTAGATGTACTCAAACAGGATTCAAAGTTAGCGTTAGATATGCACGGTGCACTAATAATTAAGGCGTTGATGAGTCTACATACAAACATTAAATGTGGTATATATTAGGCTAGAATTTATTTTGAGGTCAGTGTGAATTCTTTTTAAAGCAATCATGTGACATGATTAAGGTTATTCTACTAATACTAGGTTATGTAATGTAGTTTCTGCTGTGACCTTAAAACAATTCGATTTACTATCCAATCTTAAGTAATGCATGCTGAAGATGAATTGTGTTCAGTGTTTATTTCTCACTAACGAGCACTTGCATAAAGATCTCATATATCGAGGCAGATTTTAACCTGTGAGAATGAAACAAAGAAACATTTACATCTGCATTCGGCGTGGTGGACGCACCGCTCTGATTCAGAATCGTGTCTACTTTATACTAATGAACATCCGCAAATATTGGAAACGTAAGCATAATACACAATTATTCCATAAACCGGACGGAATGTGTCCTTGATGCTTTTGCTGCACGTTGTTGTTCACATTATAGTGGCTGTAACGTATTTGACCTTGCTCTCTGTTTTGTTCTCTCTTTAACTGTTCTAAGGTACACCACGGACGAGGAAGAAGCGGTGTCCATATACCAAGTTTCAGATCCGAGAACTTGAGCGAGAGTTCTTCTTTAACGTTTACATCAACAAAGAAAAACGTCTCCAGCTCTCGAGAATGTTAAACCTCACTGACCGACAGGTTAAAATCTGGTTTCAAAACCGACGAATGAAAGAGAAGAAATTAAGCCGAGATCGCCTGCAGTATTATTCTGGTAATCCGCTTTTGTGAACTGTCATTTTGGCTTCGGCGAATAATGGATATGTAATCTACAAAATTAAACTCGAAGTGATTACGAAGACATCGTCGAAGCACCAACTTCAGAAAAAAATGTGGTTGTTACCACAACAGTCGGACTTTAAGGACAAATAGGTTCTTCATTTCTTAGTCTGTCTTGCTTTTTAATGCCATTAACTTCAAGTATTGGATTAATAATAAAATATTATTAAGATCTTAAGAAGGGAACGCGCGCAAAGAATAAAGTGTTCATTTGCATCAAGTGAATGCTCTTTTTCCCCATAAACGGTTAGCGTGGAATAGGCCTAAGTGACATTTCACATGAACTATAGCGTGAAAGCCACCGTAATCTCAACGGTCTTTGATTCGTTGTAATGGTCTTATCAGAAGTATTGTCATTAGGATACATATTTACTAGTTAATATCCTATATTATTATTATTGTTATTATTATTATGATTATTCTTTATTTTAGTCACAAAGACAATTTTTACTGTGTAGTCGAAATCGTTAAACATTACCAAACTGCCCTTCTTTAAGAGACTATGCAATTAGCATTACAACAAGTTGTGAAGTATTACTACTTGTAAATATGTATTTTTTATTTTCACTCAATTTCTTTTTCAGTTTCATTATCTACTCAAAAGAGCTGGAAGGTACCTATAGGTATAAAGTGAAGGTTGCAGGGTTTTCTATTTCTACACCATTTAAGAAATGTTTTTGCTTGCAGTTTACTTGTTATGCAATGAAAATAGGAGAAAACTTTGAAGATATGCATCAAAAGTTAAGAATGTAACAAAAATAAAGTCAACGTAATTCCTAAATTAAACCAAACCATATATGTCTCTTGTGGCTGGAATTTGAATAGCATTTCACTCAGATCCTCAGAACCCTTGCTTTTTAATTTGTTCATATAGAACATTGGCATTTGCCAAATAATTTAAGTCAGATGTGAGGAAGTATTCATTTGGGACGATCCAGCGTGGACATTTATGAATTATGATGGCATCAGACAGTTAGCGCTCCTTTTTAAATAGAAGATTAAAACATTAAGCTCTTTAAAAAAGAATTCAACAATGTGCGCTGTGTATGCAAGAACAATGAAACAACTAACAGAAGTCGACACAAGCCTTCTTGGAAACATGGAAAGCTCGAAGATTAATGTTAAACATAAACGAGCTTTAAAACCACTACAGCCTGTAATTGGAAAACCAGAGACCGTTTCCTTTTGTAAATCAATTGTAGTGAAAAGTCATCAAATCGAAGTTGCTTTTGTTGAAAAACTAAAGGTAATATGCATTGATTCATCATTTGTCATGGTTGTGCAGCCGGGCTGTGTATCTTGGTACTAATTAGTTTCATGAAATGTCTGCAAAGAATTAAAGTGAACTTGCTAGAGCGCATTTGTTAACGTCCAGGTATGACAGTCGTATAGTCTTGAAGAAAACTCGAGTGTGTAGGTAAAAGTCTAGGAGAGCGCTAAGGGAGCGCACTAAAAGAAATTTCCAACGGTCAGTTGAAAACACGTCCAGTCTAGACACTGTCGTAAATGCACCAGCACTAAACGGTATTTTGTTTTTGTCTTAATTGCACCTTCTGCTCTAAGGATTGGGTTCCTTCCGCCGTAAAAGTAAATAAACAGGGAGTGGATGCGAGTGGATGCGAGACAAAGAAATTGGTAACAAGAAGATTTCTAGTTTTAAACGGTATTTTTGCAAGATGACTTATGCATATTATGTTTAGGTCGTGGAATTGTAACAGTTAAATACCGTTGGGTTAGTCAAAAAACATGTTGGTCTTCTGTATTCACACATCTGTGAAACGTGGTGGAAATCTGTGTGAATGCATTTATGTACATTTGAGCACATCTGGATTCATCTGGTGCTAACGAAATACCTATTTAGTTGTGTACGCACGGTAGGCACTGGGAGATTGTGGTTTAACGTTAATGGCTTTCATGTTTTGTGGAATTTGTAGATTGAAGGATCTGTTCAAAGTGCATACTCTTCCAATGCACAATCTGTCTTTGAACTTCCGTGGAGTCAAGGTCAACACCTTTAACCTTGCGTAATAAAGCGCGTTCTGCAAACCTCTCGCGGAAATATGGGTAGTGGATGGGTAAAGGATCAGCGGGGGCATAAGTAGAGAAGTGGAGGCGAGAAGAAAAATCAGGAATGACCTATCGGCAGCAACAACGCCCGTTGATTTCAGCGATATTAATCAAGTCAACTGCACAATAACAGCAAAAAATGGAAGTAATGACGTCTATTTTTGAGTTTCATGTATATAATAAAAATATTAATAATAACATGACCAAACAACTAATCCGCCACCAACTAAAGTCTAGTGGTTGTGTAAACGTTTTCCAAACATTTACACAACTCTACATTCTTTAAAGGGGGCAGTGCTTTTACAACACAATTTCAGCAACTAATAGTAAAGCAGAGGGTAGCTACAATAGAAATTCCCGGTTAGACTGACTGAATGTTATCTTTACCGGCGGATTCAAATTAATGCTAGGTTTTCGTGACTTACGCTACACAAATCAATGGTGGCTGGCAAAAGCGTTATTAAAAAAGGAACAATTGCCAAAATATGTGCAAGACCTTTTGCACCTTTCTGCTACAGGGTGAACATATTAGCCTACATGTTTACGCCAAGGAAAAATAAGATCTAGCCGAAGGCGGCTAAATCTGTATGATACTGAAGTGTCGATCTCCTGAGTGAAATGCTAAGAGCCAAATGTTAAGCGCCAAAATAAGAGCACCACGCGGAACGAAAGTCTACCAAATCATAGGGCCTCCTGTACGGAATGGCAATAGCCTGGATCGAAATTCCCACGGACTGTGAAATAGTTCATTGCACATCTGGGTAATATTCATGTGAGGTCGATGGATAGTGTATGAACTTTGAATAACAGTATAAACCTATCATTATGGTAGTATAAAAGCGGGTGAGGTCATTAAAATAATAATGTACAAAGATTTGCAATTCTATGACCAGTTTGTTGCTTGCAATGATGCACGAAATGCTAGTACTAAGGATAAAGTACTCGCTTCGTGTTTGACACAGCTCACCAGATCATTCAAAGGTCTTTCTGACATTTTTGTTGATAAAAAAACAACCAAAGCTTTAGGCGGGAGGAGTTACTACGTTTTGTGGGGCTGAACTGTAAATCGAGAATATAACAATGTTATTTCACACAATATCACAATAAGGGATTACAATATCACAATACAAAACAGCCTTTTTACCTTTCTGCCCGAAGTACAAAGACAAAGGATGAGTGGTTTGTGTGTGTATGTGTGTGTGTGTGTGCGTGTGTGTGTGTGTGTGTGTGTGTGTGAGAGAGAGAGAGAGAGAGAGAGAGAGAGATCTGGAATGACAGACTTTTACACTCATTTACACCCTGCCGCGAAAACTTTCAAGAGTATGTACTATTCACGCAGAATCAAATTGCCATGCTTTCTTTTTCTTCCCGCCCTCTACGTCTCCACCTTGACTCTTCAGCCAATAAGGCAGCTGCTACTCGACCACAGCTGGAACATTGGTCGTTCTGTGGAGGCGTCTCGTGTCACTCAAAGTGGACGCACGCGCCCTTTAGTCCGTATCTGACGTCGCAGCAAAGGAGGAGCCATCATTAAACAGTTCCGTGAGTGATAGTCCTTGGGCCCAGAAAAAGACTACTTTCATATGCTTGATATATGAGATTGGATTTGTTGATTCAAGGCAAAGCTTCTATGATGAGCAAGATCTGTTTTTGTGCTATGAGGACAGCATGGAGTTACACTAGTTTATGGAAGAGCCACATTTCGTGAGGAATATGAGCTGCATCTGCATTACTATTATCTTTGAAATATACAATCTTTGTAAGTTTCGTTTTACGTTGCTGTGGAACCTACCTGAATTGATCTCTGTAGGGCGCAAAATATCAACAGGAATGTTTTAAGAAGAATGTCATCCTGTAGTTTAAGACGTCGATGACACGAAATCTCCTTCTGGGTATCGAAAAGACATAATAAACTAAGGGAAAATGCTGACTGTCGCCAATTTTGCCCCAAATGCGCTAAAGCATATGGACAAAGATTATGGCAAGGAGTCCGGAAAGCTGTGCCCAAAGACTGTTATTTTGCTGCTAAACGTCAGTGGCGCTTGCTGGGGCAATGGGCATAGTTACTGGTGCGGAAGTGTAGCATTATCGCATTGTTTTCCTATAGAATATTATTATAAAAAGACATGCCAGTAATTGCTTTCAGATTTTTCAGATTTGACACAATAGCTTATACCATTTTAAGCGAATAAAAATGGAAAAATATTTTTGTTTTGATTTAATGCTGATGTGGATATTGGATGTTACAAACGTTATGTAACATTGCAAAAAGACGAGAATGTACTTCACAATACGGCTGTGGTTCAGTTTTTATGTAGTATTTAGGCGGTTGTGGTTCAGTTTCCTTAAACCTCGTTCAAGTACGATGTATAAAAACACAGGCTAACGTTTTTGGCCCTACACGATGTAGAGGTTTAGATTCATTAAGCATTACGCATAGGCCTTTGGAAATGTTAAATTGTAAGCAGGTCGCAGATATAGGCTATGTGTTTAACGTTATTCTAATTATATAAGACCAAATATGGCCACTCGTAATGACACAGTATCCCGCTGTGGTTGAGCAGCGGGTGCATCAAAGGCGGAGGCATCAAGGAGGAGACGGAGGGGACTCATACAAGAGGACCGTGCAACTATTATGAAAAAAGCACATGGATTGGTAGCTTATTTAAATCGACGATACTGAACACTACGTAGAACATCTCAAGGGCCGTACAGTTTCACAAATAAAATATATGGCGACAAGTTTATTTATATTTCACATACAGGTAAAACAAAGTTACTCCATGAAGCATTTGTGTTTTGTTGCCTCAAACCCAAGCACACGTTATTAAACTTCATTTTGAATTATTGGCAAGAATAATACTTAAAATGCAGTAAACAGTAAAAAGCACAGAAAATGGGATACTGGAGAAATTACTACATTCGTGGAAACCTTTTTCCATTGCCGCACTCTGCCAAACATCAAGATCTGGCAGAATTTTAGGTCGGTTCCAATGTCACCATAATACATTATATATTCAAATAAAGACTCTTCTTTTCCAATTTAATTTAAATTCACGAGAGATTCACTGAAAGTTTCACTTTTCTAGATTTGGAATTGTACACAAATAAAATCTTTGTCCCATTTCCACAAAGCATTATAGTATTAAGATATAACAAGAGGGTGTTCACTGTGATATTTGCTCTACCACTTAACGATGATGTTTGTGTTAATTAGAATTATTTTGAGAAACCTAGTACAAATCATTAAGAAATGTCAAGCATGGAGCCAGAACATTGTTACTAACAGTACGTGCGGACTTAGAAACACTGAAAAACTACTTTTACCTCAGTAGTAAAGTTTCTTTGTTTGTGAGGTGTTGACTGACATTCCTATTTCAACTGCATGTTCGATTATAGGATAATCTTCACCAATAGGTTACCATTATATTAACATTATATTAACATTAACATTACCATCAACACTAATAATTATTAGTATTATAGTAATAAAAAGTACAAAAAGTTCAAAGAGTTGAAATGAGAAGAGTCTTTGTAAGTGACATATAGTAGCAAGACAGAAAGATATCTCCTTCATGGCGACTGAGTGTACTTTATCCAATACAATGCAAGCAATACAAACCCCAGTGCCAGCACACGTATAAACCACTGATTTCAAGATGCTTCCCCACTGAATTTAGTAGATCTGCCATTCACCTGTTGTCAATGACATTTTGGCATGAAAATCATTTATAAGGTAAAAGTCAGGGTCATTGTCATTTTTTCAAATGGTGAAAACTTGGGTGCAGCGTTAACGCATGATAAAAGAACATCTGGAAGAATCGACTTTTGTTTATTTTTAATTATATGCACTGTATCACAGAGTGGACTGACGACCCAAAACATGAACATTTTTTATTGATACACTGAATTAATGAAAACGGTCAGTTCATACTTTTCAATTAAGTGACAAACACACAGACATCTCAAAACATGAATAGCTTTTCAAAGAATTATGGGATATATCAATAATCTACCCAGTTAATTTTTTTCATCCCTACGGTCAGTTCGACTTTACTATGATTGTTGCAAAATGACTTATGAAATAATTTAAAATATATTAACAATAACATTTCTTTAGGTCTGTACATAAGCTATCTGACCTATCGCAAAAATGGCATCTTTCATATGATTAATTACTATGATATAATAAAGAATAACATTGCAAATTTTGTATTTGTAACAAATACGAATTTGTAAAGCATACAAATAAATTGTCATTTCAAAAATATTTCAGTGATCTTAAGATTTTTTTTATTCAAAAGTATTTAACCAAGTCTAAAACCTTGTATTTAATTTTTTAGTAATAGCGCAAATCTGTATGCACTTTAAGCTTTCTTTGTTAATCTTTAATAGTTCTTAAGGCAACATTTAATTATTTAAATCCGAATTTAAGAAGAACTCTGCTTTTGCATGATCAGCTGTACTTAAACTCTAGACTAGTTAATATAACTTTTGAAACGAGATCACAATAACAGAAAAATGTAAAATAGGATTCATTTTGTTTTTATCATTTGTGGGATCTACTGCAATTACAGCATGTGGCCTCCATGATGGCGCTCTTATGCCGCAAAAAGGCATAGAAATGTACTAACTTCACCATGTGACGCCTCTTTCAGTCTTTCTGTCTCATCAGTGCCACTTTCATTGCCTTCGTTGGTCTCTTAGTCACGTGGGATGCCCCCTTTCCCCTCCTTTTGTCATGCTCAAATCCGTACGCTAATCTATATGGAAAAAACTCTGTTATAAAGCTCACGAACCCAGTCGAGTGCGTATAACAAAATGAATGATCCTTGCTTGCAGGAGCGAGAACTACTCCGGCAGTTGCGAAATGAACGAACCTGACTTTCAGTAGGCCGATAGTGAAACATAATGGACCGGAGTTTCCCTTACGTGAGCAACGTCTGGCTTCAACTCAGACAGCCAACCCCTATTCACACCACATAAAATTTTCGCAGATGGACACTTCACGTGAAAACCACAAAGCTTGTGCCGTTCAACTGTCCGTAGCCCCAGTTACATTTTCATCACCCATATCCATCAGCAGACAAAGCGCTTGTACATCGATATGGATATGACCGAAGAGTGAATTTATAGTGACTGATATGAACAGCCACAAACGATCTCCTGAATTAGAACAAGGCACTTCGGAAACCGGTCGACACCTGCCAAATCTACACCAGACACCGGTATGATGAAACTCCAGAGAATGGTGTCAACCTGGATTGTAGTAGAGCGGTAATCCTACATCAGGACCTACTGAGGAAGCACAGACGCAAAACGATTTGAAGTACTTAACACAGCGCATTAAAGAAATATGTCATTCATACTCTTCTGATGACGTTTCTAAGGTAGTACTAGGCTTAATTGATAAACAGTTAACATTGCTATTTGACTGTTATTGAGTTTCTAAAATACTGTACCTAGTAGTTTAAATAGATGATTTTCTGTTATCCAATTCTGTTGCGTGCTTGTTGTATTTGGTATAAGGAATGCAATGACCAGTGGGTACATAAACGTAAAGATGACCTTCCACTATATAGGTCACCTACCAGTGCTGAATACATATAGACACCCAGTATGTTACTATAAATGAAATCTTGTTGAGGCAGATCCATGCCTACGTCTTGTGTGAGACACAATTGTTTTGCAGCTGCTTTTAACCGTATGTTACTGAATTACTTCATGATAGTACAACATACGGTTTTTATTTGCTCAACATATGTACAGGATTGGCATGTACATTAACTCTACTCCATTGTCATTGTCATATTGTCATAGGTGTCTATGTCACAGGTCTGTCTGTCTGTCTGTCTGTCTGTCTGTCTGTCTGTCTATCTATCTATCTATCTATCTATCTATCCGCCTGCCTTGCCTGTTTGTCTAAGCATGGCGTCTTCTTATTAATCATTGTTTTCACCTTAATGCTTTACAGTCTATTAGTTCACTGTCCACTATTATCATGAATCATTGTATTATAACGCAAAACTACTTACCAAAAAAGAAAGAACCATATATAATAGCCTACATTAGTCTGAATTTGTTTAAAACAATTATGCCATTACCACTGATAAACTAAAACGGAGGCCTAACTTAATTTTCTATGATCAATTTCCAGATTTTCATTTACCTGACTGCATATCTCTATGTGGATAATGTATTTGCTGTCTCAACCTTATCGGTCTATTCCATATATTACCTGTTTTTACTATACAACACAATGGTTTATACACTTTTAAACTGTAACATGCTTGTGTGCTGTAAATGCCTGTTGTAAACTTACCAATCAAGCATGAACTAATACATATGCATGTAGACATGTGTTATCAACAATTTGTCATAAGCAACATGAGACTTACGACAAAGAGACTTACTACAAAGACCACAACCTGGAAGTAATAAATAATTGTTATCAAGTTGTCATTTTTGTATCAGTATTAGCAATAGTATCTATGGCAGAAAAAGGCCACATAAATCTATTCAAAAAATGTTAATGATCTGCACCATGGCTAGCTGACCAAGGGTGGATAAAAGGAATATTCCACCCTTTCAATAGCTGTAATTATCTGACAACCACTTATATTTCATATAACATATAGCAAAAGTCTAAAATAATTGAACCTTTAAGACAATGAATAAACCATTCTCTAACATGCATATAGTAACTGACTTACTGGATTTCAGTTGTATATACCACAGCTTTGCATGTTGGTTGATCTTTACTTTTCTGTCCCTCCACTCTAATCAAGGATGCTTATTTCCCTAGTCTGACTCTCAGTCCACAAGTCTAGAAGGTTATATTCTAGAAAGGACCAAGGAGATACACAGTTGGATCAAAGCATTGTATTTTGTTGGCTACAGGAACAACACACACACACACACACATACGCACACACACGCACCACACACACACACACGCATACACACACACACGCACACACACACACCTACAGACACACACACACATACATTATTTTTATTCTGGCGATGTAATGTTGTGCATGGATTGCTCATTATTGAAAGGTACTAGTCACTGAAGGTTGTTGGGAGCGATGTCCTCAACGTCGGTCAGTCCGTCTAACTCTCTATCTAACCCCGCTAGCTACACAGCAAGCTAGATACGCTAAAAGACATTTAGGCCTACCTAGCTAGCGAAGTTATATGTTCATTAGAGAAATGTGCTACGCACGGCGACAAAAAATGAGCACCTGGGACGCTAGTGGATACATAACGTTGAAAATACAAAACTCAAAGCCCCTCTTATACGCGAAACTACCCCGTTCCGCGCTTCTTACAAGACGCATGAGTTGATTTTTGAATAAAACTGAATTGCATTTTCCCCTACAAAAATATTTGGTAATACTCTGCGTTCTTGTTGGGGATATACTGTGTTTCCCTGCGTATCGCATAGGCTACACCTCTGACATTACACAAGACATTAAGATCTGACCTCTCCCTTAAAAACACATATAATTAAACGAAAACGTAATTGGAAACATGACACAATTGTGCAGACAGAAATATTAATCAGTTATTTACTGAGTACATAGAACTGACCAAAATATCACTGGTAGAGCGACTAGTATGTAAAAACGTATACTTTTATGTATTCTGCTATTTTTGAATTTAATGAACTTTGCTTTCTATTTAAATAAATACAAGTATTTGAATCCTCAGCATGTCGCCTACAACCTATTAATTATTTCTTCATTGTATTCATTTGCTTTTAATTCTTTACTAGTATTTCCATAGGCTATAGAGTATATTACGTACAGGGTTTTCTCGTCCAAACCATGGCCTTCTAAATGTGTTGTCTAGATGTTTTGTATTTACTGTAGGTCGAATGGTGGCGAAATCGAGTCATGTACGAGTTCTCACCATATTTCATCATAGTTTTAGCCTATGTAGGTACCTACAGAAAGAGACTCACGCAGGCGCAGAATACCAGACAAACAAGTAGCTAAATATGTTAGAATACCAGGCAAACACGATGGCGAAATATGTTAGTATAGCTCGTAGTTTGTTGATGACAATTTAAGTTCCTTGTCAGGTCTTATTTAATTTTCAACTATTATTTCTGCATGTATTGGTTGTGTAATGTACTACTACAATAATTTTATTTTAGTTTTTATGATGGAAAATTGATTACTTATCTAACATCAGTTCTGTGCTTATTACTGTAAGTAAACGAAATACCACTGTACTTTACTTGTGGGGAAATGCACGCATAAACGTGATTTTCTTACTCACTTGTAGTCAGTCACAGAAAAGGGTGTGCAAGATAGCTAAATAATAAAGAGAGGGTATTTTGATTGCAAGAAATCTAAAAACTGATTTTCTAGAACTTTCCAAACTTTTTTTTTACAGTAACAAAAGGCAAGGAGCATCTGGGGAGTTTGAGGAGAGAGAGGGTGCGAGATAGAGAGCGAGAGAGAGAGAGAGAAAGAAAGAGAGACAGAGGAAGAGAGAGAAACAAAGAGTGGAGAACCAGCCATAACGTTGATTTAAATATTATCCAGGTGACTATAATAAGTTAAGGTAATAAAATATCAATGTCACCGTGTTAGCGGAGCTCCGGAGCTGAGTTTTATGATCTGCAAATTACAATGCGCTGCAGCCGCAGTAAAGTGTCTTAAAGGTGAAGAGAAGGATGGGCTTAGAGACGGAGCGAAATTCGGCGACGGCGCTCCTTCCATACGGGGTACAAAGAGGGCCTCTTTCCGAATATGATATCACGACTGTGGAGCTTGCTGCTTTTGGAACAAAAATCCCAAAACGAGAGATAGAAGGGAGTGGATGAGGCGTATGAACGACTGTCGGAGGAATACAAGAAAACGGCTTGAACTAGCCGGGGACACAAAGGTAGGACCGGATACTGGCACTACTTTTCTATGCTTCGGATGATAGTACGGTCGACAGCAAGTTTGCATGCTCGTTTACACCTGGCAGTTACTTAGTTGTCTGTGGATTATGTAGCCATACTGCGGATTTTTTCCGCTCTTTTGTTGTCGTAGTTTGTGCTGAGAGGAGTCCAGCAATGCCTTTCGCCCTGTAATTATGCAATTTACTTTGAAAACCGTATGGACTTTGAACTATAACAAAGGGTACGCTGATGTTTTTAGGGCTTATGTTAGAACAAATATTGCGGTGGATCCGAGAAGGTTATGCGACATTAACTAGATCATGCTGAGCCTTGTCATAATGGTTCTGAATTGCGCCACTGAATCGTATTGCCCAGTGGTTCTTGAACTATTTCTTGATTTGGTACATGGTATCCATTATTATCACTCATAAGCTTCTAATGTAGGCCTAATTAGTTGAATTCAAAGATGAATCGTTATGATGTTAATTATAGCCTTGTGTTTGTATATAGAGCGATTTTATCTTAATTCGAAGAAGACGCGGTTTGATTTATAATTTGTTGGTGATGTTCTTGGGATAACATCTGAACATCATGCATTGGATAGCCTCTCACGTTTAGCTGATGCGTGGTTTAGGTAGTTTCATGTTGTTGGGATTGACTTCCTGGCTCGGCAACAAGAAACTGCCTTGATTACGTCAGTTCGCCTTCATCAAGGGCGTCCATTTCCACTAAATTACCCTCGTAGTCTCCGCAAATGGCATTGTAAATGAACCACTGTCGCCTCTGTTATCTACAGGACCCCCACCTGTTCCCTTTCCATCTCTGCTGGTTTTATGTGTCAGTCAAGGATTTCTATAGTCGTCGGTGGGTGAATTGGGGCCGTAAACCGCACAGGGGTTGGAAGAACAGTGTCTTTCTCTGTTTGATTGTTGAGGTATACTGGACATAGGACAGCTTGTTGAGGAACAGAGAGAGCTCGAGACAGTTCAGCCTGTCTGGGCACTGCAGTTGGGCCTAACCGCCATTGGCCGTCAACATTTCCTGACTTTGCACAAATATTCTAGGTCGCTCCCGCTTCTGAAATTGTACTAAGAATGTTTTTTGATTATTTTAAATATACTTGTAATTAATTTTGATTCGAAGTATTCAGTGTCATGGGGTTTTATAGATGGGTCACTTTTAAAAATTTCAATAGATTATCAATTAGCTTTGGAACTTGAAATTATTCAGAAAAAGTCTCGAAGTTTACTTTATTATATACCAGATGTTTTATGTAAGCACATATTATGTAATTATCTGATTTGAACTTAATTCCACAAATTATTCTGGAGTTTCCCCTGCAGTGGCCTTAAAATATTTACTGCAGTATATTTACTGCAATATTTACTTATTTTACAATGAGTAAAATATTTCTTTTTAAAATGGTCCTTGGGTTTGTAAATAAAGTTTGCACATAAAATGCATGATTTCATTTTAATATGTGCCACCTACTTCGAACTGAAGACAAGGAATATATCCAGTACCAAATAGCGTTGTAATGCTTTAAATATTGAAGATTGACTTGAAGTAACATATCTAAGTGTTCACTATTCCAGTTTGAGTATCCATTTAAATATGTGTTCTGACAGCATGTTATAAATGTACATAGCAGAAAAATATATTTAAAGGTAAAAAAAGGTTTCTCGAGGTATTTTTGGGAAGCAACCTTGTGTGCATGGCAGACACTGTGGACTGCAGTGAATACTCAAGTTGGAGTTTCAGCTTTGTTTTAAATGACATAACATTTGAATCATGTCGCACTGACCATGACAAACAATGCCTTCATGTATAATTTAAGCATGTTCTCTTATACATTTTTAATTTTTTTACTTTTTTTCAATGTTATATAATACTATGAAAAAACAGCAGCGCTTTAGAGTCACTGCCAGAGTCTAAATTGCTTTAGAATGTATAGGGGGCTTTGCGACAGGATCGAGTAGAGGCTTTCAATGTGTTTATGAGTTGTAATATTACCCAACTCATTAAGGCTACCAGTAAACAACATTTTGCAGCTTGCTGGAATAAGAACCAGTAGTGTGTGGCATGCATGCTGAGACAGTAAATAACCAGCATCTGTGTTTTAAATGAAAACAAAACAATGATAATTAAAGTTGTCTTGTTTCATGGTTTATTTTTTTATTTTTATCGCATAATGTTAGTTGAAGACATGGACACAAACAATGAAACCACTCTATCTAATCCTTGGACCAAGCATGGCAGCCTTGTCTCAAGACACGAACACAAGCAAAGTTCTAAATCTGCATCTGATCTTTACACCAAACATATTGTTCATCCATGCAGTTGTTGAGGTATGCAGGACTTAGAAGAGTATGTTGAGGTATATAGGGCTTAGAAGAATATGGTGAGGTATGCAGGACTTAGAAGAGTATGTTGAGGTATATAGGGCTTAGAAGAGTATGGTGAGGTATGCAGGACTTAGAAGAGTATGTTGAGGTATATAGGGCTTAGAAGAGTATGGTGAGGTATGCAGGACTTAGAAGAGTATGTTGAGGTATATAGGGCTTAGAAGAGTATGGTGAGGTATGCAGGACTTAGAATAGTATGTTGAGGTATATAGGGCTTATAAAAGTATGTTGAGGTATGCAGGACTTAGAAGAGTATGATGAGTATGACTCTTTAGATTTCCAGCATGTATGAACAATCTAAAACATGTAAACAGTAAGCATGATGCCAGAAGTGTGTGTGTATGTGAGAGAGAGAGAGCGAGAGAGAGAGAGAGAGAGAGAGAGAGAGAGAAACAAGTATTATATTAAAATGATACAACCAATAGTTAGCAAGTCAAGTTAGCAAGCAGAAGGTAATACACAGTCTTCTGCATTGAAAGGTTATTAAAAAGGTTTAGGAATGAAGACCTTAAGTAGCTTTTTTTAACAAATCATTTGCATTCTGAATGTAAGAAATCAAACTCACCTTTAGGATTTAATGATTATTTATCATATGGCAGGCTTTGTTTACTTTGTTTAGTGGGGTTAATAACAAAGTGCATTTCATGTCTGTGTGAAAATCCTATTTACTGTCAGAAGAAAGACTTGATGTTAGTCTACTGTTTTTGTATTTGAATTCATTCTCATTCCTATCATTTGACTTAGTCAAGGTGATTGGGAAAACAGCCATTTATATCTACATCTTGGGGAAACATTGCACTAATCTTGGCTAGCATGAGCAGTAGATTCTGAGTAAAAGTGATTTTTATATTCCACAAGCAATATTTCTGTATTACACAGGCAATATTCCAGTACTCCTGTATTGTATGCTGGCAATAGTCCAGAATTCCTGTAGTACCAATTATACCAATAGCCAGTTGTTTTCTTAATTGTGAAATTGTGAAAAAACTTTATCAATGCTATATTAATTACTAAAAATATCTCATAAATTAACCATCAAAATGAACCTCTCGGTATACATGTAGATACTTAGACAAGCAGACAAATAGTTCCACAATAGATCATATTTTGATTTTATTTCTTAATTAAAGACAAAAAAATCTAATCTAACCACAAAATCTAATTCATATATTACAGTTGCTGTTAACAAGCCTAAATATTAAATTAAAAATCAATAAGCAAAATGTAAGAACGAATGAGTTTGCAAATGCTTTCAAAAATGCTTTTGGAACATTTTGTTTGCTCATGTTTAAAGTTCTTCTTAATTGACCCCGCCCTTGGACCAGATGAGATTAGTGCATCCCTAATTGAAAACTGATCCATCAGCTTCGCTCTGTCAAATATACAACATGTAGGCCTACAGTTACCAGAAAAAACCTTGAATGACTGTTACACTCCACTACTGATTCATTTATGGGATTTCCACCTTCTCAGCACTGATAATGAGTGGGACAATCACCTTGTTAGGAAAACAAATAAAAGATTAAAAGGCCAGACACATGATAGTTTTGCCTTTCAGTGCAATATGGAAATGCAAAATACCACGTGTATGCATTTTGCAACGTGCATGTATTTTTTTTTCTCTGAAGTAATGAGCCTTCAAAAACGTTTCAGATTGGTTCAGCCATTTATAAAAAGTGTTGTTTGCAGCCTGTCCATTTAATAATAGCCCTAATAAACCCGATTTAACCTAACCCTAGGATAATTAGGTAATGTGAAAACGCCAGCTTGTCATTAAAAATGAGTTTCTACTCCTTGCGTCTATTCCCCAAAAGAAGTCAGAGATGCCTTCGTTTTTGCCGACATTCACGTTACAAAACACACAAAGAAAATAACAAATGCCAGGAAGAGTCTGTACACACACGGTGAACACACTGTGAACGGTCTAAATGTCTAGATTGTTGTTGTTGTTCTTCTTCTTCTTCTTCTATTGCTTCTATTTCTTCTTCTTCAGTTTTCATGCATAGACCGAATGCATCGTTGATGTTTTTAGCGGCCTCTGGCTTCTAGGTACAGAACTGCATGCAACAATACAAAAAAAAAAGAAAATTGCGTTGAGGGAAATGAATGGGTCGTGATAATCGTGCATCGTGAATGAGTCGTGATAAACGAGCAAGTTTACATAGTATTTTAATTAAGCAGGGTTTCGGGAAATCCTCCCCAACATTCTTAAGATCAAGTTAACAACATTCTTTATGAAGCTAACGCACCCTCAGAAGTGAACACAGCGCTGTGACAACATGATCTACGTTTATCAGTTGACACTGGGCAGTAATAAACACCTAATGTAAAAATTAGAGTAGAGCTTTATCTTAGGATTTTATGAAGAGCTAGGATCCTGTTGGTAACAATGGTCAGAACTTGACATTAATTAAAGACCTCCGTTGCATAATATTTAAAGATTTTGAATAAATACCATATTTGATGCTAGATTTATTTTGTGGACGCAATGCCAAAGGTGATCACAACGTCCAAATAAAAAAACTATCAACCCTATTCGAATCCTGCAGCGAGTCTTGAGTTTTACTACCTCGCATGAAACAACATGTTTGTGTATGTAATTAATTGCGTATTTAATATTGTTTGCCCGCCTCAAAGCACGACCAAATACTTGAATATCGTAAAAAATCATATACAATCTTTGGGAGTTTGTTTTATAATGGATCACAGGCCAAAATCATTCCATTAGGAGTATTAGAAGATAAGTGAATGACCTATTTTTTTCTTTCAACACAGAGTGGAAGCAGAGTGGTATATTACACGCGCCTGAAGCGGTACGCAACTGCGGTGCGAAGTTGATTCTGCTTTTCAAGAGTCCTCACATTAATCAAAGCTAGAAGTTAAGTTTCACTCACCAAATGTCTGTCTTGATGAATAATTGATGTATCAATGGACAGTGAAAAATCATTAAGATGTTATAGTTTTCTAAACCAGTGCTAGTATTTCCCTCATTCATTTCTGTACTACCTTTAAATAACATAAAACTAATCATAAATCTGAACACAGTAAAACTATAATAGAATTATGACAAAAGGCTGGGGAAACCAGATATTTTAATCCAGACGATTCTCCTAAAAGGTTACTTATTTGTAGATTTGGGACGAAAGTAAGAGTTATCACGTAGGATGCTGAAATTATTCTCCTGTAGTCTAAGAAATACTCTGACACATTTTCAGTGTCCTTCTTATGTTTTCCAGTTTTCTCATGATATGTTTTAAAAATTTCAAGCGGTTCCAGTTAGAATGATCTGCGAGAAACAGATGCTGAACTAGTCTGTAGGCGTTCCAAGCTTTACACAGCCTACATGTAATAGTCATTCCAGTCCCTTTTCTTAGAGTAGAGTTTTAAACTTTATTTAGTATATAACTTTACGTAGTATATAACTCTTCTTTAGCCTTGTTCGTTTAAACAGTGAGTGGCGGGTGCTAATATACGTGCCTTTTAAAATCGTGTTTTATTAGGCCTAAATAACTGTTTTGCGATTTACTACACAGGCCATATCTTCAAAACATTTATTATTTACTTCACAATATAAATCACTTCACAATCGAAAATAAGGTATATTTCAGTTCAAATGTTGCTAGCAATGGAATGCTAGTAATTACGCAAAAATAGTGCCTGAGTAAAATGTCTAACATACCTCACGTTGCAGGACGCTTCGAAATGTCTACTGGTGAAACAGACCACTTGCATTAATGATTATTAATGAATAGAAGTCAAATGGATATTAGCGATGTATGATATGGATGACATTACTATCCAAAGAGATCTCGCGCATTAATCGCCAGTGTAATATTTTTTTTAGTAAATAAAATCACGTGGGCACTTTCAGCCAATGGCAACCGGGATCCCCGAGAGCAATAATTACCTGACTTGATTGTACTATGACCACATAAAAAGTAGACATACAGCTGATAATAATCTGTTGTATGTTAAGAAGACTAGATATATCGTCATGTCAGCCACGGGTCCTATAAGCAATTATTACATGGATTCCTTGATAAGTCACGAAAACGAAGAAGTACTGATGACACGTTTCTCGGCATCTGAGGTAATGCCATCCGGCTCGCGTCCATCGCCCCTTGTAGCAGAATACTCGGAATTTCCTTCGTGCAGCGTCGCACCCAAAGCTTCTGTCTTCACCCCGTCTTGGACCTCTGTACATTCACAGCCAACCGTGGTGTACCATCCCTATGGTCATCAACCTCATTTAGCCGCAGATTCGAGGTATATGCGTTCATGGCTTGAACCCATCTCAGGGGCCGTATCTTTCCCCGTCTACCCGAGCACCAACGGCAGACCTTATGGGCTGAAATCTGATGGTTTTCCAGAGCACAGACCTGTCGAATACGTTGTCGCCAACGATCCCAGCAACTCGGAGCATTATTATAGTCCATCGGGGCATGCCAGGGAAAAGACGAAACAGATCAACTCATCTCTAGATGTGGGTGCACTCATGTCTGGCACGATTAAAGAGGATAAACCAGAGTTAGATCCGAGTAAGTTTGTCAATTTCTCCCCATTTGTTGTAGAAGCAATATTAACGTCTGTAGAAAGAACTTTGGATTTTTCAATTTCAGTGTCCTTTGAATGAAAACCTCTCCTCCTGTCTGAGACCATTTCAGACCAAATGCCAATGGCTTTAAGGCTGTAAACAGACAGGAGCCATAAAGCGGCTATAAAATGAACAATCTCTGAAAACTGCCCTTTTATGGCCGAAATGATACTCAGCACAGAATCGTACTGTTCAAGAATCCGAATATTTAACGCTGGACTGTCGATCATTTTAAGTATTTTTTTATTTATTTAATGTTTGGTGCATTATAGTTCTTGATGAAATTATAGCAAATTGCACATTTATTTTTACGCACGTGATAATTTGAGTCTCTATGTTATAATACACTAGGAGATATAAATATTTCCTACATGTTTAGTCATTTTAGAAGGTAGTTTCACAATTTTAGAGGAAATGCCTTCAGGCAACAGTGTTACATGTAAATAAATATATTTCAGGTCCTTCATACGAGCCAACGCCAGAACAGAATGCTTTAGAGGTGTCCACGGGTCCTGTGAATACCTGAAACTGAAGGCTTTTAAAGTATTTTATGAGCCAGTAAAACCAGTGGACATAGTCACATTTTTATGACAAGGTCCCTGTAAGCGCCAGGAATGCCTAGTGCTTATATAAATGAAAGAGGAACGCAACGCGCGACTCTAATTTGTAATAGGGTAATAGGGTATTTGTAAATAATTAAAGTTACATATTTGTACATACACACACACACTACCCATGTATCTCAACATGGATCTCCATTTGTTTGTTTTACAGATAACCCTGTGGCCAATTGGATACATGCGCGATCAACGAGAAAGAAACGGTGTCCTTACAGTAAATACCAAACCCTAGAACTGGAAAAGGAATTTTTATTTAACATGTACCTTACCAGAGACCGTCGGTATGAAGTGGCGCGTGTTCTAAACCTTACCGAACGACAGGTCAAAATTTGGTTTCAAAATCGACGCATGAAAATGAAGAAAATGAACAAAGATAAAACAGAAAGCAGCGAGTAGTATTCGGTCAGTGGACTGAAACGCCTCATGAGCGGGAAGCAAGGGCCAGTTATATATTGTTCAGGAAACTCTTAATCGTAATGGCCCATTGGACGTAGGCCTAGACACAACCCACCAGGAAACATGTGCGAAATATACTCCTTTAAATGCTTGATAAATATCGTCCCGTTGTATAGTCGCTAATATGTCTATACATAGGCTACTGCGTTTTCTAATTTTCTTTTATGTATCTAATGTTACTAAATGAGATACTGTAGGTGGACGACAGAGAAGAGGTCTGTATGTAGGCTGTCTGTAGTCTATGGCTGTTTAAAGGCCTGGATATTTTTGTAGCTGTTGCAATTTTTAAAAAGCTCGGCTATTTACTGTTTGAAGACTACCAGATACTTTAAGAAATCTTCAAAATATTCTCACTTTTCCATCTCTAATAGTAGCCTATATATTTGTATGTTTGTTATTTGACATGAACACGTGTTAAGGCATGTGCGTCCATTTAGTGGTCAGACACGTTGTCTTGGCTCCATTGAGATTTCATACGACACATAAGAAATAAATGGTGTGACGTTTACAACGAATCTAACCTTGTTCATAATAGCCTTCGCACGAATTAAAAGTCCACTTTTAATTTACCGCTTGCAACCCTAAGGATGTAAAACGGCTAAAATGAGAGCTATTGCGTCAATCAGTGTAATAGAAGCAGCGAGAGTAGACTGGGAGGATTTTTATTAAATGCAGCTGAGATTGTGGTTAACATTGAACCCACTTCCTGGATATTCCCTGACCATTTCTAAGGACTATGAAGCAATGTACAATTCAGTAATTTGCCGGGGGGCGAGGCGACTTGATTTTGAGGGTAAAATAAATCGGATCATTAGGCTATTAAATTGGTTTGTATTTGAATGCCGTTGGCTTATTTAAGTACTCAGGCGATACCTTGTATGACTGCGAACACTTTTCTCAAGCTATTTCCTTTGTTATCAGTTGCAGGTACTCATGGTAGTTCACTTTGAATATTTTCTGTGTAAAATATATGATGCTTCTTGATCAGTCTTCCAACTGCCAAGGACTCGCAGCGTCCCCGAGACCTTAACGTTGTCATTAAGCGACCGAGACTGAATGACGCTTGAGTAGCGCCGTATGTGTATTCAGTTATTGTAGTATTTACCGCAATGCAACATGTTAGCCTAATTAATCTGAACAGTGTAATGTATATAGTAAATATTCGGTAGCTGCAGCACACTTTGTAAAAATATATTTGCTTCTTTAATCTTACCTCTCTTTTATCTTTAATCATCAAGCAAATTAGGAAAGTACTTTGGTGCCTTTTTTGTCATCATAAATGCTGGAAAGTTTTTTAGGGTGACGAAAACAATGCCGACAGCGTGCGAGGGTTTAGAGCTCTACTTAGTCGGACGTTTTCGTTCCGGCGCAATGTGGTTTTACCACTCCGAAACGGCAGCGCTTCTTTTCTAAAACGCAATCAAACAATACAAACCTGGGAACTGGCTAGACGTCTGGACTAAATTACTTTATTGTTTTTACTGGAGGCAGCACTTCCGCTTGTTACAAAGAGGTTATTTCGCTTGTCATTTGGTCTACTATAAACGCGTCTGCCCTTTCCTTTTTCACACCCGCAGTCTCGTTCAGTGGAAACAAGGTTGCGGCGCATTTGAAAGACCCCAGAAAATCCCACTCGACAATCAAAAATCTAGCCGGTGGGTTTAATAGCTGTTATTAAATTGCGTGGATCAAAACTGTTTTAGTATGTAACTGTATCCTATGCAATAGTGGTGTATTCACTGACATTAAATGGTTTTAATTGCACTGCTTAAAATATGTAAAATGATTACTGTGATGTAAACTATTAACTATTGAAAATTGTCCAAAGATTGTGATTTTTAGGGCATTGAGGGGTCGAGGTAAAATGTGTTATTATGGCAATAACTTCTAAAAATTGGGTTGCTGATTAATGTTAAAGGTAACAGGAAGGTTTTCAATAGGGCATCTTCACTGTTAATCAAACGACAATTATCTATAGGTATTGCTCGAATAAATTCGTGAATAAAATCTGATCGGAAATATGTTTCTACAACTTATCATCAACCCTTTCGCGTCTACAGTTGCTTATAAAAACAGAAAAGGAATATTAATAAGTAATGTCCAAATGTCCAGCCTAACTAAAACTAATCTGCCTTTGTGCCGACTAAGAGCACGTCGTTGTGAAATTGACCCAGTAAAGCGGACACTAGATGGCGCTAATTATACACCTTTTGGCGTATGGTACTCCTAGAATAGAGAATGTTAAGGATTTAATGTTCGCGCTGGTAAGTAACAATTAGAAACTTTGATCTAGTACTTGAGAATCGCTTCTGAAGCTCATTAAAAAGGAATATGTAGTTTGAAGGTACATTTATTTTAAGGTTTTAACATTACTTTCATTTATGACAGGTGCATGGCCCATATTCACATGCAGCCTTTGGGAATTTTCTCTAAGTGAGACTTTGTCTTGTTTTGATTCAACAATCAAAAAATTATTATTTAGGAAAAGAGCAGAAATATATAATTATTATTATGATATATACCTTATGCCACTATTACTATAATATAATATAATATATAATAACAACAACAACAATAATAAATAATAATACATGCAAAATTACAACAAAATTCAATATGCATCATGTAGGCTAGCCAGGGCAAAATTGAGTGCATTCAAAATTCTTTCATTTTAATAGTATAAATCATTATAAATTAAGTACAAATACTACTATATAATAATACAAATACTACTACTACTAATAAAATAATCTTTATAATGCATGTTCAAAATTTGCAGAAGGGTTTTCAGCACCAGTGTTTTCATGAATATATTACCATTCACCCAATTAGTCCACTGTACAGTTTTGCAATTGTGCTAAATCTCCCAACATCTCATTTCCTCCTTATATTTTTATTAGAATCATGCGGCCAAGGCAAAATTCAGTGCTTTCAAATTCTTTCATTTTTATTAGTAGAAATTACATTCAAAGAGTCGCAATCAAATGTTAATGAGGCTTTTTGCATATGGGTTATGTACTACATGTGCACTACATACCTTCCAAGATAAGATATTTTGCAACGTTTCAAAATAATTAAATGTGCAACAACTCTTGTTCACCAGCAGGGAGCAGGCCTCGCTTGACCTCATTCATGGAAACTGAGAAGGGTAATCAACACTGCACAATTACAGTTTGTTCATGGGACACCACTGTGGTTGACTCTGAATAGACTCTAATTAAATAACAAAGTGACAC
Source organism: Brachyhypopomus occidentalis (assembly GCA_020368025.1). NCBI lineage: Eukaryota > Metazoa > Chordata > Actinopteri > Gymnotiformes > Hypopomidae > Brachyhypopomus > Brachyhypopomus occidentalis. Next base: position 329,572 of record JAGXOD010001350.1, on the reverse strand, counting down.
CTAAATAAATTAAATTTAAACAAGAGATTTCTCAATTGCATGATGACATGCTGTCCTCAATAAAAGTAAAATGACCATATCAAACAATGGTTTTTAATGATCCATAAACATTTTTCATCGCAGCCACAATTTATTTTGTTATGCCACATCATTTAACAAAAAGTATTTTAAAAATCGGAGGTCAGGGTGTTAAAAATCACTTAATGTTATTATGCTGTTATTATGGTGTGCAAATGAAATCAATTTATATATTTTATTAGCATATGCACATTATAATCAATGCAATAGAATCAAAGCAATAAATAAGTAATACAATACACTACGATACACCATATACAGTTCAATACAACCATAATATTCTAGCAAATTAATATTAATCTTTTACATTCTCATTCTCATACATTCTCAACTGGATGTGAAAGGAAAAATCTTAGCATGCACAAAGCAGTAAATTATTCTTGTCTTGTAGTGTGACATCAAGAATCTGAGGAAAGCCATTTCAGAAAATAGAGTAATTGTCTTTAACTCAGTATCCGCTGCCTTTAGTTTTCCTACTGAATGGCACCAGATATTCAAGTGTAAAACATTTAGTTCGTTTGTAATCAGATAATCTCTGTAATCAGCTTTTGTACAAAGCAGAAAATCCCTTTTTGAACAGGTGAAGTATAGATAATAACTTGCGATGCGTGTTTGTTTAATAGCATTACAAATCAAAGCATATATACGGCTAATTTTATGAGCAGGGCAGCGAAATTACTTGTTACCAGTTTTCAGGTAAGATATCCCAAAAGTGCAATCCCTATACTTTAACTGTACTATAACTCATGCTTTATCCGTGCTTATTTGAGTTTTGAGTGCATGAAACCAAACTGTATTGACACACCACACACACACACACACACACACACATATATATATATATATATATATATATATATATACAGGCCTACATTCTATTACTGCCACATATGCTATTAATAGAGCTTTGACCTACATAAATAGCCTACAGTCCTTTAATGTAAGGTATTTTACATCCACGCTAGCCTATTATAGCATACAATACCGAAATACACTTAAAAGAGATTGCACAATATGAAATGTCAGCAATAAGCTAACGCTGATTCGGAGCTTGCTTTGCTCAAGGTAGACGTCTAAGAACGCAACGAGGAAGGGAGGGGGGGGGGGTTGAAGGTTGGCGAGAAAAACGGGGGCTGAGGGGAGCAGACACCGTCTGTGACTGTCCGAAGAGCTAACCAGACTCAGCTAGCACACGTCAAACATTCAGGACATTACCGGATTTAAGGTAACAAATAGATGTAGTCTAATAGGAGGCAAACAAGGCAAGAAACAGAAACGGAAAGCAATGAAAATTACGACACAGAAAGGGAGCTACCATTTTCAAGGATGAGGACTGAAGACTTAAGTCATATTTTGTCATAGATATGCATTATATGTTTGGTGTAGTCTGTATTAAGTACTGAGCTCAAAAGCGAATGTCAGCTTATTTAGCTATCGCCACAAATACCGACTTCGGAGAAAAGATATACAAGATATGAGCACTTATTTTGTAAATCCGTTATACTCCAAATATAAATGCACCGAGACCTTGGAACCAACTTACTACGACTGCACGCTCTCCCAGAGCGTCGCTCGGAGCCACGCACTGGTTTATGGGGCTGGAACAACGACTCCGGGATTTCAACGAGCGCACCATCACGTTCAAGACTTCTTTCACCAAGGCACATCGGGGATCTCGACGCCAGGCTATCAGCAAAATCCTTGTGCTTTGGCGTGCCATGGCGATTCCACACAATTTTACGGTTACGAGGCATTTCCGAGACAAACGCTTTATGGGACTCGACAAGAGGCAACCGTGGCGCAATACCCTGACTGTAAATCTTCATCTGGCGCGAATCTAGGAGAAAGACAAGGCCATTTGAATCAAAACCCGCCCGGTCTTATGTTTCCCTGGATGAGACCCCATGGTTAGAATATTCAGTTCTATTGATAATATTATTCAATTTGTTTTGGCAACAGAGGAGCTATAATATTCCATATCCATCACGAGTAATGTAAGCTGTGGGTCAATATCTTCTATTGTGTGAATATCTGACCTAGAAGAAGCATGCTTGCTAACAAAGACATAGGGGATTCAGTATTGACACAGAATGATCTATATGTTATATTTAACAAAAAATAACAAGTGTAACAAAGATGTTCGATATCATATTTAAGATTTACCTTAAAAAGTGTAATCACTGTTCAAATGATGTTAACTGCCTCTGTGTATGAGATTCTAGGGATCCCACAGCTGAACATAAAAAAGTTACCGAATGCTAAAATGTATTCATATCTCATCCATAGCACCAGGAAGGCGTAGCGGCCGGCAGACATACAGTCGCTACCAAACGCTGGAGCTTGAGAAGGAGTTCCTGTTCAATCCTTACCTCACGCGCAAGCGACGTATTGAAGTGTCGCATTCACTGAAGCTAACCGAGAGACAGGTCAAAATCTGGTTCCAGAACCGACGCATGAAATGGAAGAAGGAGAACAACAAAGATAAATTTCCGAGTCAGAGGGGAGAAGAGGATGCGGAGGGTGAGGCTGAGGCCGAGGAAGAAGACAACGCCGACGGGGAGGGTGATGACCAGCAGAAAAAGGAAACAGCACAAGAAGATTTAAAAGAGTGACTTTATTGCCTACTTTTTATGGTTATATGACTTCAAGTTGAGCTGTAGAGTGTGTGTCTGTGTGTGTGTGTGTTTGAGAGAGAGAGAAAGAGAGAGAGAGATCACATTTTACGACCATCGTTTCATTGGGATGGAAAAGGAAACATTTTTAACAGACCATAAAGCTCTTCCTCTCATTGGAGCTCACCATAATGAAAAGGAACATCTTCAGAAACATGCCGTAGCCTACTCCTCAGCATGTTCTACAGATAAAACTGTTGTTCTAACCGCAGATAGGCGGATTAAGCTGAATGGGGCTTGGGGTGATTGGTTTTAACATTTTGAAAACGAATATGCCTAAAGACAAGGTTTCGGGGCAAATATTACGCAACGCCATGGATACTATTATGAAACGTAAGAAATGGGAATTTGCAGGATTTGAGCAGTACAATAGTTTCCCGCGCTCACGCTTTACAAACATGGCAGTAATACATTGGTTTGTTATATGCTTGACTTTTGTTCTTATGTTATTTCATAGATTAGACTATTTATTTTATGGAAATGGGTTATTATAGTATTTGCTTTTATACATTTTAGATTTTATGTCTTTGTGATGCTACCTACCGCTGGGAATTTGCAATATTTCTTTCACGTTTTTTCTAATCATATTCTAGGTCATGAATGATTCGAAACAACATCTTAAAAAGAGTCTTGGCAATAATTTCGTCATATTTTGTCAATGCACCTGCATTTTGGTCGCATTTGCTTTTAGCCGAACATCCACATCAGTCTATGTCGCCTCATTCGCTCGTTCTCTTTAGTAGTTTCACTTGTAGGCATTGCTATTTCGATTTATGTATATTATATGAATATTCAAGTTGCATACGTTGTAGCTGACTCTACGAGATCCAATTTCTTAAAACGTAACCATAAAACCATGGATTTGGCAAGCGAATGACTTTCCACATCCACCTTGGAAAACGTGCGCAAACGCTTGGTGAATAAATGAACTGTAAAATGCCTTTTTATGGTATTATGTAACATTAGAACCTATATTAATGTTTTTGTCGAATTTTTAATTGTGTTAAGTGGGTTATATTTTAAATACTTAATATGGATTTAAATAATCAATGATCGCGAAGTGTGTAAGTTGCAAACTTGGACTTTGGAATCGTTTGTTTTAATAAATAATTGTAAAGTCAAGATTTTATTCTTTTGTTTAACAGGATAACATTTATGTCTGTGCATCCTATATTAATGTGGAAACAAAATAACAGTTCTCTTTTCTTTCTGTCAGCTTGTTAGCTTATACCATATGAATTCCCAAGTACAGAATAAACAGAAGTATACACATGCCATTTATAAATATATTGTTCGTTCTAGTTTAAAAACAGCATGAGATGAGGTGTTTATATGAAGTCAAAGTGTGTAAAGTGCCAGAGTTAGTACAATATAGCTGTATGATATCAACCTAAAAGCGATCTATTTGAATGGCAACTCGATCATTCTCACGCAAAATTCAGAATAGCGAACTGCCGCGACTTCGTTGAATTTTTAAGCGAGTGAAGTTGTAAGAAAAAGTCCACAGGTAAAGTGGTACCTTAATTGTTTGTTACCTTTATTGTTTTCATACTAGCTGATGAGATCATATCGTGGTATGTGTGTTGGTTGTGGAGGATGTGAAGACAGGAACATCAGAGTTGTACCGACAGTCTGTGTTTTGGATTACAAGTGAAAAACTCTGTTTTTAGAATATTGTCTGTGCTACGAAAGGAAGGTTTAAAGCAGATATCGTGGTGTTGCCTCCATTGCTGGGTGCTGTACAATGTTATGTGCATGTAACGTCAGCACTGGGGTAAAGGCAGACCAATAATAACCAATAACGCTTGGCCTAGCTGTGCAACGCGTAGATTATCAGTTCAGTACATCGGTTCTTCGATTAAAATGTTAAAAATGTATGTTATGTAGCTGACTGTATTTGATCCAAAAAAACAATTAATTCAGAAACTAATTCAGAAACATGTTATGGTATACCTCCGTAAGCCTCCAAGAAACGGTCAATTCCAGCAAAAGAACGATATGTTACTGGTGGCGTAATTTTATTTAAGGTGAGACATTACAATTGAACAGCTTCACAAAGTATCTAATGTGTAGGCAATTCAACTATAGCGTATTGCTTAGCAGACAGTAAACCAGCCTCTGAATGGGGCCTACAGGAAATCTTTCATTTATTTACAAGTTATTTTACACTACTGTGACCCTAAACAAGGCGCATTACGGAGGTTAATTATTCCTGAAATTTATCATATAATATATAATTTATTGGATTAACCGAGCGGTGTCCCCCACGAAGATTAACTGACACCTACGCCACTGTTCTCGTTGCTTCCAATAGGCGTAACGTTAACACAACGACCAGACGTAATCTTTAACATTATAATCATAAGAATCACTGACAAATACTCACTTGAAAATCAACAACCCAATTAAATTCGAATTTGACGTGTTTTTAAATAAAAAATATAAATGTCTTGATATAAAAATCTAAAATATAAAAGACTCATGTACCGCAAAGACTAGACGAACTTCAAAGTACATGCAGGCAAATGTCTTTGTAGTTACCTCTGGCATTCCGGAAGTTTTCTGGGGAAGTGACAGTTGTCTGAGAGTATTGTCTACCCGTCTGACCTTTGTACTTTCACATTGCTTCTTGAGGAAAGCTCCTAAAACGGCTGTAATCGCCTGTAAACTTTATTGGTGGCCCATAAACCTAATAGTGTCTTCACAAAGCGAAATGATACCACACTGCATCTTACACATGCATTTACATGGAATGTAATGTTTAGATATTAACCCATCTTCTGCGTTTGATTGTCATAAAGCAAGATTTATCGATTTGCCAGATCCTTTAAAAATGCTGACGGGAGGTAAGGAGAAGTTTGTGATATTAAACTGTAACCAAATCGTGTAATCCGTTACAAAATACTCATTGTGTCTAAATGAATTTTGCAAACAATGACTACATTGTGAAGAACATATGGATAAATTACGTTTGAAATTACTACAGGATCAAAATAAGTCTATAAAAATAACCTGCATGACATTTAGGCTATGTATTATCATATCAACGGAAACATTTATTGTTATAGAGTGCTGGCAATAGGCTAAAGCAATGAAAAACATAAATATATAAATGTAAATATATTTAAAAATAAACAAAGTTTATCACGTGTGCTTTTTATTAATATTTTTTAAATATTATTGTTCTATTTTGTGTATTAGTTTGTTTATACATAGACAGCCTCCAACTGTCTTTTGTAGTGTTTTTATTGTTCCTACAGATTGATTTGCTAAAATAGCTTTTAGCTAATGACATTACTGAAGGCTGCTAGAGTTAAAGCCAGACTATGTTAGAGTTTATAGGCCTAAAATAGCCTATAGCTCGCTTCCCAAGAAAGAACTCATGATATGGACTGCTTGTACACTGATGTGCATCAAGCAGATTTATGCCAGTAATAAAATTATTATCTTTAGTTACTGACTGTCAGTCACTGGGATTTTAGGTCATAATTAAATGTATAACACAGGTCTGAGGCGAAAGTATTTGATTAGGCCTATATTAAAAGTTGAAACCAGATCAAAATAAGACTGAGGTTATTAGCTGAGGGTACAGAAACCGTATCAGTATAAAAACGCTTGTGATAAGATACTGAAACGTTATCGTGACTGCTGTCAAAGAGTGCTTCCTTAAAAACACACAAGTTGAGCGGAGTTGGAAGGAGGCGCAACACATTCCTGGTTGTTTGGTGGGAAATTTACAGCTAAGTAATAAAAGTTTACGACTATGCCGCGACTATGATTGGCTACGGGGCGTCACATGGAATCCTCTCCATGAACATGAACTTTAAACTGTTGTCTTTTCTCCGGTCATATTCGCTCTCCGTCTCTTCGGACGGAATATACCATCCTGTAGTCTTCAAGAAACGATCATTTAAAAAGTAAAAGAAAAGCATTGCGCGCACACTATCAGTTGATGCGCACGTGACAACCTCTTCCTCCCTACAGTTGTCTCACTTCGTCCGGCTTCTTGATACCTCTCCCTTACCCGCAATGAATGGAATACTTAAACACGTTGCCGGCAGACGAAGAATTGGTTTCGAATATTTCTTATTTCCACAAATCAGACCTCAAACAAGACTTTATGTGGAATATCTAATCAAATAACTTAACCTCAGGCAATTATTACCATCCCCACTCTCTCCTCGGGTGACTACGCGCTAGACATGTTATCGTGCGTCACAGGAGCGTTATGGGAACGAAGGTAAGTTTGCGATTCTGCATTTCTTATTGGTTTAAATGTACATATAGTATTCGAATGCATTGCCATATAGCCGAATAAAACTACTGAAAACGTGTTTTCTATATAGTATGTTTACACGGTATCTTTGGTTTAATTTAGTCCACTCCTGGAAATTTCAGTAAGCTGTTAGGTTTCAGTACGTGTGCGAAAGGTTTTATGGCATTAGTCTTAATAATATAAAACTTCAACACAGACTGGCAAATCTATTATTCTTGCAAACACACGGCATGTAAGAAAAGTATGTTTCGGATGTTTCTCATCTATTGCATGTGGTTCATCAACCATGTCAAAATGACGTGGCCAAGAGGTGTTTCATATCGGTATGTAGACTAAGATTTCGTGTTGTTTATCCACTTGGAGGTTTAGAAATGTTAGAGGCTAGTAGGTTTATAAAATTGTACATTAAGATATATTTCAAATGTAACAGGAAAAACATTAAATAAAATAGGTCATACAGCACCATAACTGTTTTAGGTCGCCGTAATGTAATATAGTAGTAGCATGAATAATATACCATGAAGTTTCATATCCAGCTTTGATATTGAAGTACAAGGCAAATGCTTTATTGAAAATATATTTAATTGCCGTGTAAGCTTTTTATAAAATATCGGGCCTTTGTAGTTTTTTTCCTTATATAAACACTGTATTTGTGGCATATGTGAAATATATCAATTACATACAGGTCTAAAACCTTATTTTAACTACTTAAAATAGAATTGCTAAATTCTTTGTCATTACAGTCATTACATGTTACGAGTTTGTCTCTTATGTCAACATAACGTGAGCGGCACGGAAGGTCGATTTAGCATATGTAGTGTTGAACTGAATTCATTTTTGTCTCAATTTATCTTTAAATATTTAGTAGGCTATTTCTTATCCAAACATGCCGTCCGTATATAATGACAGAAACTATACTTTTTCTCAATGGACCTAAAATGAAATATATGCTGGTTTAAAGAGTAATAACACTGACTAATAATAAAACGAAATCGGACTTCCGCAGACGTTATTCTGTCCATAGAGACCTTACTTCCTTAATCCGCACATATTACAGAAGTTGTTGTCGCCATCTAGTGCTCGTTAATATGTAGTTTACCGCTGCTCTCGTGTTCGGTTTGCAAGCAAATGATCTTAAAGCTAAAAACAAACACAAAAAATAAACATAAATAACACAAATAAAAACTTACAAAATCGAGTAAAACTGGAATTGCCTTGAGACACTGAGGTTCCTTTTTTCGTTAGTGGTCAGTCTTGTTTATTGTTACATCCAGAAGACGTATTTTTGTTGACGTATTCACATTTGCTTAGAGTTCACAGTTTACATTTAAATTAACTGAGTAACCTCAGCAAAGGTAATGTCTTTATTCACAGTATTAGATTCCGTTCGCCATTTTTTTAATCAGTTAATGATTCTAAGTGATACTAGTACTAGGCTGCTGTTACTACTTCTAAAATAACAACACCAATAATAATTATAATGGCGTATAATACCGAACACAGCTCCTTACCTTCTATTGAACTTTAGAATAGCTCTTACTCAATAACCTCAATTGAATAATAGGAATGTTAGTAATGCCTGGATGAAACAAGTTTTGATAACATACTCTAATGGTTTTATTTTAAGCTATCACTACTTATAAATAACATCTGCAAGATCCTTATATTGAACAGTCAATTGACCACACAACCAGTAGCTATCTGTGCAGTGATTGTCCACTTTGTTCGTGAGCCATGTTGGTTGTCTTCATGTGCGTCATTATATTGTTATGCCAGGAATGTACTAAAGGAATTCCGGCCTTTCCAGAATTATTACCTTGAGCTTCAGAACAGCTTCTTAGGTGTCTAATGGTAAACATGCATGATGCATGACGTTAAAATAAATGATGTTTTAGTTTTTAGTCTTAATTAATTCATAGATCAGTTGGTTTCACCAAGGACGTGTGAGATGTAAGCTAAAAATCATATAGACACTTCAACTGAACTGCAGTGTGCTGAACTAAGAGTATGTGGGTTTACGTGTTGCATTTTAGATCCTTAAGCCTAAACAATTAATCAAATCAGAAATGTAATAATGTCTTTGTTTTATAAAAAAATCCTTTACTTATTTGGTCTGTACAGCATGCTGCAAAAGACAGTGACAACAAATGAAAGTAAGTTACAGGTATGCGAGGGAATTGAATGAAAAGAAAACATGAAAGAGAGTGTACAGACATGCTTTTTAAAATCTGTGGTATATATATACACATTTCAGATTGTGACCAGTCAGTTTGAAGAGTAATTAAAGTGTATATATAGACATTTTTTTAAAAAGTGGTCAGCAGTATGCCGTCTCAGTGGTCTGATGGAATGTATGGCCTACTTCCGTCAAAGCAGACGTTGAGCTATTGTGTCTGTTTTACAACACCCCAAAAGGTCGTCCAGGGGAAACCACGGAGAAAGTCTTCCTGTTACTCCTTGCAACCACGTGTCCTAATGATACTTAAAAGCAAAGGCAACACACACACACACGCACACACACACCTCTGTTAGGTGTCACGTAGCAAATACTTAATAGTTTAAAGTGCTGGGCATTGTACCAAAGAATTCCATTGCTCTAAGGTCATGGACAGTGATTGTAAACTGAGAAAACCTTTCTTGTGTAGTTTAATAGGTTCAACAATTATTATTGTTGTTATATTTGTTGTGATTTCTATTGTTATTTCAAATTATTTTAAAATGAGGAAATTATTCAGTGACTCTGTGAATTCAAAAGTTATTTGTGCACATCCATGTGGAGTAGTGGAGTGGAGTAGTACATCTATGGAGTACTAATCTGCTTTTACCACTGCAACCAGTTGACAAATGAATAGTTGCGAATGCTCTGTTCTCACAATGCTTCCTGGAAGGACTCAGTAAAATATTTTACTAAGGCCTTCTACTTTAAAGCCTTAAAAGCACTCAGATTTGTCTGTCGAGTTTATATTTAGTTTATAAATGACACCACAGCAGAATATGCAGATAAACCACTTCCTGTTCTTTGTTTGCCATGGGTCTAGGCTTTGTATCCAAACCGAGGCTGCTCTGCAGACTTTTGGGGCCAAATAAGGTTTTACTTTATGAAGTTTTTGATTTTAAATAATTACTTTTCATTCATTTCAGAGGTTGTTCTGCATCAAAATGACTTCAACTGTGGCCTGTGTAAAATATGAACTTATAATACTCACTGCCACATATCGACTCAACAGGGAGACGCATGTGGCCCAAATTATGATAATGGGCTTGTAAAAGTGGTCCAAGTTACAGATCAAAGTCACATAGCACGTTTGCATCCGACAATATGGAGACTGCTTTACTTAAATGAAAGACAGGGGCTTTTTATTACTCTGCTCCCACTAGCGTACATCTTTTTCCTTTGTCTTCAGCTATGTAAATACTCTTAAGATAAATTTATACATATACGAGCTGAAACATTCAGACTTGTCAGTAAAAATAAGTCTGTCAGTGTCGAATTTTTCCTCTTGTTTAAAAATGAGTGTCACTTGGCTTAAATATAATGAAAAATGTATTCATTTCTCAAGTTAGATTGCGGTTTATGTTTCTATGCCATGCTATGGTATGAAATACTCTAAATGAATCAATTTCTGTGCAGTTCAGTTGACCGCATACTTTTCAAGCAGCTCGCAGAGATTTATTAAAATATATGTGGGCAAACAATCACTAAATAATTTTTCATAATTTGAAATCACTTAAAAATAAATATGTACTTGCAGTCGCTATCACACTCTCCGTCAGCCGACGCGTTGCTTTAGGCAAATAAATAAATAAAGCACGGAAAACGTAAAACCAAGAGGTATTGCTTTATATAGGAATGCTTGTTTTTGCACTCCTGGTAACGGTACTCTTACTGGAAGCTGACATTTGTCTGGTTTTATGACTTCAACGGCTTCAGGCGTTAAGGCATTCCTCCGCAGTAAAACAGCCATAAACCACCCCTCCCTTCTAAAGCTCCCTCTGCACAACAGGGGACAGCACACTAAACTATGCTGAAGATGTTATGTACAAAACCATACACTTTCTCTGGAGAAAGACATACAATAACCCAGGACAAGAGTAGGCTACCTGACAAATCGTCTTGGTAGTAGTTTAAGAAAAAAATCAGCAACAGCAAAACTAATTTTTCATCCTATTGTGTATATCAGCCTGGTAAATTCATTTTGCTTTACATAAGTTAATTACATTTGCAGTATATCGATAAGACAGGTAATCAATAAAGATCAATAGCACTTATACTATTATATAGCATTAGTATTGACAGATTTTATTTTAACTTCATGCTTACGACCGAATAGTAGGCCTAGATTTGTGACTTAAAAAATAAATATTCCTTTAACGATTTCTATTAAGCAAGATTTTGGATGTAACGACCTAGATATAGCGCTGTCTTGTGATTTGTCTTTGAATAGAAACTAAACTTCAGTGGACAGTATATACGTCCAAACCATACGAAAAGCCGTATCGGACTATTTGCAATTTAAAGCACTTACCTTATAGTTACCTTAAAGAAAAAAAAAACATTTAAATATTAACACGAATTTTCTTCATGCTGAGTTGTAAAATCGCTTTAGACGAAAAATAAGGTCTCAGATATGAAGGTCCTGTGCATTCTTCTTTCTATCGGAACATTTAACGTTTCTGTATGTGTTATCCAATCCTCTTTCATTTTTTTCTTAATAAAGTTTGATTATCTTATGCACACGAACCCGTTTTCTGTCATCACGACAATTGCGGTAAATGTTATTCACCGTTTGAAATATATATTGTTTCTGTGATAGCATTGTTTATTGTGTACCATGACAATAATTCTGCATGTCATGGCATTTTCGCTCTGAAAAAATGAAAGAAAGATGTGCGTTATTCAGAAATATTATCCTAAATATAAATGATTCACAGATCTGGAGAACCTTTTACATTTAAAAAAACTACACTATGTGTGTGGGATCAGGCTAGGATCTGGAGATTTCTGAGATGCTCAGAGTGTGCGCGCGCGCGCGCGTGTGTGTGTGAGCATGTGTGTGTGTGTGTGTGTGTGTGTGAGAGAGAGAGAGAGAGAGAGAGAGAGAGAGAGAGAGAGAGAGAGAGAGAGAGAGAGAGAGAGAGTGAGGGCGAAAAAGTGGAGAAAATTAGAGAAAGTCAGTTACTAAGTGTTTTAACAAAAAAGCGGTGCAGGTTGTGCTTGTTAACTATGTAAGCTGTGTAGTTACTTGTGTAAAGAATAAAAAAGTCGATTACAGTTTTTTTCTTCTTTTCTGATGATCGCGCTTTTCATTGGACAGAAAGTGGTCAGCTGACACTGTCATCTTTGTCCATCTTAGAACCAGGCTTTGGAAACATTCGGCTGCGCGCATGGTGTCTTTTTTGGCGTCCGAAATAAATTACCTAGCATTCATAAGGCAGTTGTATTAAAAAAGACTGACACAGAAAAGAAGAGTGAGTTAGTGAGCGAGGGAGGGAGGGAGTGAAATAGAGAGAGATCAGAGAAAGTAAGGGAGGGAGGGAAAGAGTGGGAGCAAGGTTGAGAGGGTGAGAGGGACGGTATGAATTCCTATTTCACGAACACGTCGCTCTCATGCCATTTAACTGGTGGTCAGGATGTTCTACCCAATGTGGCCCTAAATTCGACAACTTATGACCCTGTTCGACATTTCTCGAGCTATGGCGCCGCAGTGGCCCAGAACCGGATATATCCCACGCCGTTCTATTCTCCACAAGACAACGTTATGTTCGGCTCGAGTCGGGGACCGTACGATTACGCATCAAATGTATTTTATCAGGATAAGGATGTCCTTCCCAATTGCAGGCAAAGCTTAGGACAGAGCGCACAAGGTCCGTTGGCGCAAGACTACACTTCAGACCAAGGCAGCAGCGCGTGTCAGGAACCAAAGAGCACCATTCAGATTTATCCCTGGATGCAGCGGATGAACTCTCACAGTGGTGAGTATTTAAACGCGAGAGATAAATTTTTAGCAGGACCAGTTTTTACGACTGGAAACCCACATTTTATCACCCCATAAAGCATTGGAGGAGCTCCCTGTCGCCCCGCAATAAACGTCTTTTATCTCTTGAGGAAATCCCTTTTGGCCAAAATACACGCGCTCTGTCAGAAACCAAACCCATTCAAAACAAACCCAAATAGGGCTTTGATTGCGGTATGAGAGTTTGAACTATCTGGCTTGCTAACCCGGGAATTAAGATTGTTTGTGCTTAATATATTAGGATATCTGAATAGATATTTCTATTTGAATGTTTGAGTTCTTGTAATTTGGAATATACTTGAATTTGGAATATACCTTTTGAAGATTATCAGGTGTGTGAAGTTAAAAAACATTTAGTTTTAAATTGACAATGATTTCTGAAGTTAATTAAAACAAATCTCTTTTCACAGGGGTCGGCTATGGGTCTGATAGGCGGAGAGGTCGCCAGATCTATTCCCGTTACCAAACTCTAGAACTTGAGAAGGAATTTCATTTCAATCGCTACTTAACAAGACGCCGGCGTATCGAAATTGCCAACGCGTTGTGCCTTACCGAACGGCAGATCAAAATTTGGTTTCAAAATCGCCGGATGAAATGGAAGAAAGAGACAAACCTAACCTCCACCCTAAACGACAACGTCTCAGTGGTGGGTAACCAAGAACCACGCAAAGAGAACTCAGAAGGAGTGACTAATGAGAAGAAGGAATAGTTCAATTACTTAGTATTGAATCAAGCTACCTATCGAAACTACCTATTGAGCTTTGGAAGTTGTTGAAAGCCTGAACAATCCTCGATGAGAGAACAAAATGTGTGCCGGATGTGTGTGACTTGTATATATATGTACCTATGGTTAACAACTAAACGTTTAATTCCATACTTCAGCCCCTAACGTAGCCTGCGTACCCACCACTTGACAGGCAGCTATCGAAATTTCTACATTGAATGTATGTTTCATATTGCGTAAATAATTGACGCATACAATGTTGAAAATGCCAAAAGATTAAATAAATAAATGTAACACTGTCATGCATCTTTGGAGAAATTAGACCCTATATATGGGCTAGGTCCTTTCGCTGCATTGTAATGTATAAGCTAAAACATTACGAAGCATGTAGCCTATATTTTTGTCATCGTTTCAATGTATGAAGCATTATAATAATTATGCTAATATACTATCAGAACTGTAAACGTATTTGAACGTATTTGTGTATATAAAACATAATACGAGCCTCTGTTTGAATGTCTCAGCTTACACGCGTTTATACAACATGTTAAAGCGTGTCCACGTTGGAGGTCTTCAAATGTGGACTGACACATGAAACATAATTTGAATAAACCAGGTGCATGTAAACAATTCTAGGCAATTTGCGCTAAGTAATAACAACAACAACCTCATTTGAAAGTCCCCCAACTCATTTTTGTGCATCATATAGGACAGCTAAATAATGCTTTCTCAGAATGCGCATCACAACGTTTAAGGATTCACTACATATTCCATGTTAATCTTATCAAGAACTACTGCTGTATATACGTTTTTAAAGTCAGTGCTATGATGTTTTTAGACTGTAAGAGAGTTTCTAACACGAAATGAAACCCATCAAATCAACTGACTGGAGTAAGACTCCGTCTTACATAAAGTAGGCTAATAAACGTCTGAGTTATTCTTCTTCCAAATGATTGCAATGTTTCATTTATCCACCGGACTCAGGTAATTTCACATCTCGTGAGTTATTGGTTATTTATACCATTTTAATAATTAAAAAGTACTTAACAGTAATATACTTAGGGTTCCTAAAGGTGCATAAGGTAAATTAACGTGGAGCCGTAAGTTAAATTCAATTAAAATTAAAAGGATAGCATTAATTACTTTAGGACAATGTAGTCACCAAAAAAGTAAGTTCAACCCATACAGATATAAAAAGGACATGCCATGTAAAAATTATATTGCGTGTGCAAAATGGACTGGCAACAACGCACTCAAATTCAGGTTTTAATACAAAATGTTTTCCTACACGGGCTTGTTTCTTGTTAAATATAGAAAAGAGAAGAAATACCGTAAAATCTTTCACTAAGGAATTTATTTTAAATGATCTAAGGACGTGAACCTAGCGAATAGCTCAAATATGAAATTACTAAAAGCAAAGACGGTAAAGGGAAGCGGTTGGCTAATTTTATTATTTTAAGTACGCCATGAAACACAAGTTAGGCTTTATGTATATATACCCTGTTCTTATTAAAACTCAGTAGGCTACAGATATTTGTTCACTGAAGGATAATTTTAGTCTTTAGTTTTCATTTCCTAATACAGAGGACAAATACAACGGAAGGAAAAAATCCTAACTTAAATGTTACAGGATTTGGGGGAATTTACAATACTATACTCATAAAATGTCACTTCATACAGGACCAATGACTTCATCATGCCCAATGATTACAAATGATAGCCTGCCATAAATGTATTTTTGTTACTGGAGCAGGCATTGCAGTTGTTAAAGTTGCACCACTGCGTGGTTGTTTAATATAGCCTAGGTACTAGGCCTTCACTGGAGGCACTGATATAAATCTTTCCATAAATCTGGTACTGGTGGAAAAAGATCTGTTTCAGTTTGAATACAACAAAGTTAGATCATTCTTTTCTCTTGCTATGAAAATGTGCTTATATCTTGGACGTCTGCTTACTCTATTATTTTCTCTTCCTTTACTGTTGGCATGCAAATCAATGATACAAAGACGACTTCAGGTCTCCACTGCTTGCTCTAAACACTCTTAAGCAGCAGATGACGCTATTGGTCTTCTGTCCAGCTTCTCCCTGCGACTTCTCCCGTGTCCCCGTTACCAACTTATCAGATGTTTGCTCACTTCCATCAATAACCTGCTGGTACAGTCTAACCAGATTTATGACTGGACGACACACGCACGTGATTCAATTGAAACAATCCATATTTGGGCAATAGAAAAAGAAAAAAAGAAAAAAAACCTTCACCTATAAATCTAGGTCCTTTTAGAATATAAAGCCGCCATGAAGTTCAAAAGACCCACAAATCAAATACATTTAGAAAAACAAAAAAATATTCTCGCACCTCGAATGTAAAAACGGACACACATCCGTAAGGTAATTCAACGGAATGTGAATGTTTCTTTCTTGTTGTTAGGCCTACATGTGAGATGACTTCTTACGTTTCCAATTCGTTGTTCAAGAAATCAGGACTTGAAGCGTCCGCCTTCGTTGTGCATAATGCCTACGGCTCAGATCCCGAGTTTCACGTCCCGTCCAGTTACTGCTTCGGCGTGATCGAAAATCAGAGCGGCTCTTTTCTGAGCCCATCAGCATCAACCTCGAGGCGAGTGGAGGAAATGAGCTCTGGTCAAGCTGAGCCGTCAGTGATCTTTGACTCGTCCGAAGTCCGCAGAAATTCGAACAGTACCGGTATTCTAAATAATGGACTTTACCTCCACAAAAAGGAAGGTGGAAAACATCTGAGTGATATGACCGAGGGCGAAACGAAAAACGTCGTCGAAAACAAAGTTGGACCATCGCAGTCCGTCCAGGCAGTGGGACAAACTTGTCAACCGCGACAGGCACCACTAAGCCCGCCACAACCGCAAATATATCCCTGGATGACAAAACTACACATGAGTCACGGTAAAGTTTTTTATCTTCTCCAGTTGTACTGAGGGTTAGCTTCTCACTTTCACTGCTTCACGTATTCCTTGTCGTTTTCCCTAAACCCCTCGAGTCCGTTCAATGTTTTTTTTTCTTCAGTTTTATAGACCGCATTCGGAAATCATAAAACTGGCAGTCGTAAATTTTATGACAAAGGCTTCAATTGCTCGTAAAACTGTCCGCTTACGACGAGGAGACTATCTTGGCCCAAATTTATGAGGGCATAATTGGATAAAGGAAACAAACCATCACCCAAAACCTCTGCGTCTGTTTAGAGATCAAAATTCAATGTAAGATTAGGACTTTTTAAACTGGCATGAAATGCTGTTTCAGAGCTGCTTGATAGAAATCAGACATTGAATTCAGTGATATTTGCTATGTTCTCAAATGCGGTCAGTGAATCTCCAGAAGAATCAATAAAGTGCTTTAAAAACGGGAAACTACCTGTTATTTCAGGCGAACAGTGGCTTGACCTAATTGCTGTTTAGATTTTTACGATGGATTTCAACACACCATTATCCGTGTCCCACCTTCATCTGTGTCACGCCTTCAAAGGAACTATTAAAAGGTGCAGGAAGTCTTAAACATGTCCCGAGCATATATTTTTATTTATAAGCAAGTAACTGACCAAGCTCTAACTGCTGCATGTGTCTTAAACTACACATTAGTTACTAATATATTATCTCATTTTGGTACCAGAATCGGATGGAAAACGTTCGAGGACGAGTTACACCCGGTACCAAACCCTGGAATTGGAGAAAGAGTTCCATTTCAACCGCTATCTCACGCGGCGAAGGCGCATCGAGATTGCCCACAACCTGTGTCTGAACGAAAGACAGATCAAAATCTGGTTTCAGAATCGCCGCATGAAGTGGAAGAAGGATTCCAAGCTCAAAGTTAAACAGCAGTTCTAGGTCTCGGATATCAGTGGACAGCATTAAAAACTCGTATGCGCTTCTGGAAATGAGATACTAAAATGTTGACGGACATATTCTGAGATTTTTGGTGTGTGTGTGTATTTGTTTTTGTACAGAAATGTAAATCTAATGCTAGTATCACTGACCTTGGAACGGCAGCACTGACTAGCACTGAACTATTAGATTAAGACAATAATGCAAACATGAAACGTTTTGTTTTTTTAAATGACCTTTTCTGAACACTTGGCCTACAGTTAGTTACGCAGTACGCCACACAACTGGAACTTCATGTGAACAGTTACTCTATAGTCAGTTAATCAAAGGGGATTTTCTGTGATATTAGGTCTGGCAATTTTAGATATTTTTTCTGTTGTAATATTTGACCTCTAAGGACCTGTTACTGTATTTTATTAAGGTTAGCTGTTTAATTCACGTCTGTTGACCGAGTTTACGACTAGAACGTGTATGTTTAATCGAAATATGTCCAAATGTTCATATCTGATTAGTCAAAAAGAAATAAATTACTCTTTATAGTTGCTTGGAAATATTTGCATAAACATGTCATGCCTACTGAGGAGGACAGGAGTAGAGACTGGGGAGAAAACATGCACTAAATGTATAATGTGTGAGCTTAATGTATGTACTGAATAAAACACATGGACATTTAATCCTGTTGTCATCAGAAGGTACTGTATGTTTCCATGCTAGTGTGTGAGCTGTTCTGCCATGCTGGTTCAGTGCGTTGTCACTAAAGAGGCACTAAGTGCTTTCCGGTCCATGTCACTTGTCCACATGGGTAATGACATCCAAAATGTGTCACGTTTGTCTTGAGGATGCTGTTTAACATTTAAACAGAACTTTAGGAAATACCTTACATGGGGATCAAAGAAATGCTTGTGCAATCTGACAAAACACTTGCATTGTACAGTTTCTTAACAATTAGGCCTACATTTTAAAATTCTTACCAGTCATGCTGGCATTTATGTTGATGATATAAGAGAGAAGACATTTGAAAAAGTAAAACCCAAGAAAATCAAAACAAAACTGACAATCGGTTTAACGTATGTGTTCTGCTGTAGCTGCTACTACCTAGGCTTACTACTACTACATAACAACAACAAC
This sequence comes from Brachyhypopomus occidentalis, assembly GCA_020368025.1. Classification (NCBI taxonomy): domain Eukaryota; kingdom Metazoa; phylum Chordata; class Actinopteri; order Gymnotiformes; family Hypopomidae; genus Brachyhypopomus; species Brachyhypopomus occidentalis. Next base: position 310,829 of record JAGXOD010001350.1, on the reverse strand, counting down.
AACAACAACAATAATAATAATAATACAAGTGGAGCTATAAGAGTTCATCGGGACAATATAACGTAATATAATGGCATGTTCGAATTGTGACCAAAACATTCAGATATATTTCTTCCTTGGTGCGAGCAACTTTTGGTTTCACACTGTCTGGTATTTTCTGTTGCTTGATGAGTACATTTGAATGGCTAAATCAGTCGCGCTTCGTTCGACAACGCACTAACCGTTTTTTACTCAGCCCGTTCTCGTTGCTGAGCTTTGATGCAGGCGAACTGTGGGCCTCTGTAATTATTTACAGTACAGACGGGTGCCTGTAAAACTTTTATGGCCCTGACGCGTAATAAAACTTTATGGCTTTGCCTAGCACCTCTAAAACGACGACAGTTGTTTCCTGTCTAATGAAACAGATGGGAACGGAGATAGCTCTTACTTTGACAGATTGCCATGATACCTTTGATATGTACAACTCCTTCTAACGCACAAGAGTCGGGTAAATACGTTCTGCATAAAAAAGAATAACCCAAAACGCCACCAATTACCAGACTAAAGATAATACCAAGTTTGTAAGCGAAGCACTATGTAGTGCGAATAAGTCATTTTGAATTACGGTTACAGAAGTCAAGAAAAACTTTCAAAACCATATAAACTGACAACAGAGGCCGACGTAAAAACATCTTCTGTTGTTTTAAATTATGTTTACCTAGGTCTAATGGTTAGATCTGTGAACTAAAAGCAGGAAATAAACGAAGTAAAATGAAAACAGTTCAATTAACTGTAAGTTAATATGTTAAACATACATTATTAAACATTACATGTTAAAGTACAGTGACAGTCATCTTAAATGGGGTTATTGCGTTTGAACTTTTTTGACTTTCTAGACTACCAGACTACACCACAAAAAAAGTTTCAAATGTATTTGCACATTAGAATTTTATACAGGCACTGGGTTTTTTTTCATGAAGTCAACGGAACGAGACCACCGCTCAAATATGCACTGCGGGCTACCAAATACAGAAATCAACGTTAAACTATTAGGTTACTTACCATTGCAGCGTTGTAAAACATCTTTAAGAACTTACTTAATATTAAGGTATTAACATCAAAACTTATAGTATTGTTAATTTACCACTTAAACTGTCCCCGACAGAAACCTGTCTATGGGGCTTTTTCACTTTGTAAACTTTTGGAAATTGAATAAGGGACCGGGCCTATGAGCAGTGACCATGAGTGGCTCGCGGTCAGCACGTGATGCTGTTAAAGTAAGTTTTATGGTTAGGCAGAGCTGACAAACACCTTAATATGTTTACACTAAACATGTTACCCGAGTGAACAACAGCTTATCTAAATGAACGGTGGAATTCGAGAGTCTAGTGGGCATTATCTTTCTCCAAATTATCCGCGAACTGTATTCGAGCAGCAAATGGATCCCACACGGTGAAGTAAGTTAATAATCTTATTTCTTGCGCTAGTAATGAAATAGACACCTGCCCCTCTACCACCCACGGGAATGGGGATGGGGATGGGTGGGGATGGGTGGGGATGAGTGGGGGGTGGGTGGGCGTGGGCGTGGCGCTAATTAATACCATAATTTAATGTTTCCTTGAGAAATGCTTTGGTGTTTTTACGTTAATCGGTTTCAATTAGGCTTTTAACATTCTGTTTAATCTTAATAAACTTCACGACCCTCGGGTTGTGTGAATAATTTGAAACAAAAGGCCAGAGTGACTAGATATAATTGTGGTTATGCCTCAAGCAGATTCGTAAAGTTCGTCAAATGTACCTATGCAACATCGTGCAACGGTTTCGTGTAGTAGTAAAGGAACTGTTACAATTCATTTTCAGTGAGTTAAATCGTGCAGCAAGAGTTGTCTAAAACGTGACACGTGGCAACCAATCTCATCCTCACAGTTCATAAAATCTATTATAAAATCATGATAGGAGGATGAGAGTTTATTAGAAATTCGATTTCAAACAGGACAGACTATGCAAGCAGACACCTACGTTCTTTCTTACCACATGACCTGCAATGATGCCCCGAGTTCCTTTAGAAAGAGCAATATAAGCAAGCGAACTACACTGAATGAGAATCTATACGCGTTGTTCTCTTTAAGTAAACGATTGACCTCGGATGTATTCGGAGTTCTGGTGTTTAGAATGTGGCATAGATATTCGTTAGATCCCAACCCCACATCCTGCTATAAGAAGTTACCTTATAATACATTAATATAACATACTACTATACTACTGCTACTACTACTAATAATAATACTACTACTAATAATAACAATAATAGTAATAATAATAATAATAATAAGAAGAATATACATATAGCTTTTTTATGTTTCAGAAACATCATGGTCTAAATGCCTAGTAGTCTAAGTCTACATTCACTCTTAGCGTAAAATCTCTTATTGATGAGAAGAGGATAGATGACATTTGTATAGGGACAAATTTCATTGACGGCGTCTCATCAATAATTCCTTGGCAGTGAACTATTGAAACAAATCTTATCCTGGGGTGAAACGCCGGTCAGGCTGTCTAATATTAAAATATGCCCTCAGCAAGAAAGGGGGAGACGTGGTGAACGGGGGGATGGTCGACTGCGCCCTTGGCATCTGAGACGAACGGAAGCATATAGAAAAGCAAGTGTGATCTCATCTCACTAGAAAATCGTTTAAATTATCACGAGCGAAAGAGATGGCGCTGGATTCCGCACGAATTAAGACGTACATAAAAACTTTTTACATGAATTGGGTCGTTCACATTCGTACACATTTGCTGTCACAAGACCATGTTAGAAACAAATGTTCGAGACATCTCTCTACAATAAACCATTTATAAGGACACTGTAGATTGCATTTGCCACATTGTCACTGGTCCTCTATAATATCTTTTGTAGGCTGTTTAATATGTAAGTAATAGAATATTTGGAGATTTACAATCATTATTCCAACAAACTGATTTTAGAAATTCAATGTATGGCTATAAATATTACAACAAAAAGAAAAGCAGAATTTAAAACGCTATGGTCCGTGAATAAAATAATCAATTTTATTATTTTTGAGAGAGAGAGAGAGAGAGAGAGACTATTTGTATGACTATAGCCTACTTGAGTATACACTCCATCTGTTCAAGTGGGGTGAGACAACGATAGAAGACGTTTGCATCTATTTGTCCATTTGGTTTTAAGTCGTCTATATGCACCCTGTAGAACCGAATTTGTGTAATGTTTTATTCGTATCTACGGGAATACATGGGCGATTCCAAATCCCACGTTTTTGCGAAGATTTTATCATCGTCGGGGAGGCCTGTGGCATTGTTGTTGTGAGATACAGTAAACATTACAAAACGATAATATAATGCCCATAAGAAACATTTGCACTTGTATGACAGTATGGCATCTGAAGCGAATCACGGTCCCTCTCCATTATAAGTATGTGTAAAAGTGTGCTATAACTTATAGGTATATTTGTTATATTATTATAGTAGCTACTAGTCATTTAGAGTGTGACAATATTTGGATCTTTGGAGAACTCTCAGCATTCAGTCACGAGGCATACTGTAATATTAGTCTATCTGTCGGTCTTGTTTTTTATCTGAATTCTGCTCGGCCTACTCGATGGGCATGAGATCCAGATGGGCTAATATAAACGAATAGGCAAGAAAACGCACACGGCCCCGTTTTGCAATTCCATATATATGTGGCAGTTTACATCTTAAAATACAGCTCTCAATCTCACACAAAAGATACAAAAAACAAATAAACATTTGGTTCTCTGTCCAGGAATTACCTCACTGATTGCTATTGGACTATTAAGTCACGTGGTAAAAGTAACTTTACAGGGTCCCCTCACTGGTAGGAGGGCTTTATACAGCAGAAAAACGACAAAGGTGGAAAATTTATTTCTCACTCTCGAAATTAATGATCATGAGCTTGTATTTGATGGACTCTAATTACATCGATCCTAAATTTCCTCCTTGTGAGGAATATTCACAAAATAACTATATCACTGACCACAGTCCTGAATATTATAGACAGGACACCGGGTACCAGCATCGCCACCAGGAACCGTATCCTCAGCGCGTGACCTACCAGGAGCGACGGTATAACTGTGAAAGCATTTCTGAGTCTGAGCCTCAACAAAGGCATGGGCTCGCCCATGGTGGAGACCTCCTCGCGGGGAAGGCACAGACAGCTCCACATGATACCCTGCCGTCGATACTGACCTCCCCTTCCACGCCAACAGCTGCGCCACCACCCTGCATCCAAGCTACCCCTGAACTACCTAACAACACTGCCGCGACCAAACAGCCCGTGGTTTATCCCTGGATGAAGAAAATCCACTCCAGTGCGGGTAGGCATAGCCTATGTAATTGTTATTGCTATCCCATAGCGACAACTCTCCTTCTCGATCTCTCTCTGCACGTTTTCTCTGTTCCAGTCCCATTACTTTACCTCGATTGTTTGCCATTACCAGTCATGCTGGCTATGATGTTGACGATATAAGAGAGAAGTCCTTTGAAGCAACGCATACGAGGCGGATTTACGACTGAGTACTGGCAATTACACCCGCCATAAATTTTACTGCAGAGGCTCTACTCTGGGCAGTCTTATTCGTTATGTGTCGGAGAAGAGAGAGGGGAGGCGGAGAGAGACTCTAAGATTAGACAAAAACCCCAATATTTGTAATGATAGATTTATATTTTGGCGACATTCTCAGTAGGTTATCTCTCGTTTATGCAGGTCAAGTCGCAGGCTGTGGCTATGTGGATACAAAAACAGAATAAATGACGAAACTGTAGTTTACTTTTAGATGTATCATATTGGATCTAAAAGTCTTGCCGCCAGTAAACGTATTTTCTCCCTCCTCTTATTTTACCTGCTTGTTTTCTCAGTGAGCTCCTGTTTCAATGGATCTGAGCCCAAACGGTCCCGCACGGCTTATACCCGGCAGCAGATTTTAGAACTGGAGAAAGAATTCCACTATAGTCGCTACTTAACGCGAAGAAGACGGATTGAGATCGCTCATGCCCTGGTACTTTCTGAGCGGCAAATAAAAATTTGGTTTCAGAATCGCAGGATGAAGTGGAAAAAAGATCATAGATTACCCAACACCAAAATTCGACCGACCTCTTCTGGTTCAAACTCAGCCAGCAACACAGCCACCGCAGTCTGCAGCACCGTGACTGCTGGGAGCGACAGCGGGTCGGGCCCCGAAGGACGCTCTCGAGTGTCCGTTATCGCCCGAGACCAGGATATTACAAGACTTTAAAGAGATATTATTAAGGACAAAAGAACAAAATTGATTTTATACAAACGCATTTTATACATCAGTCATCATGAAGACGTATTGTCTTTAGCTAAAAGAGTTTCCACATTTTTTAATTAAAATGTAGGTTATGTGTTCCATGCGTTATTACAATTAACTTTAGGATTGTTCGGATGCCAGGGTTAATTTATTGAACGTATTTATTATTCTTGTTATTGCAAAACTATAGAACACATGCAAAATGGGATGGCCTTCACCAGCCAGCATGCATGGTGTCACGTATTTATTTAAATTTTAACTAAGTCATCTCATATTTATGTAAAAAATGTTCGATGTCCAGCGTAATGAGCTTACAAAACTTCTAGACTTTTAGAACATTTAAGGAAAAATTCAATTAGTTGTGTTTTGTGATAGATGCATAGAGGAGGTTGTATGGTTAGGACGTCGTTATAATTTGTAGAAAATGTCAAATTAAGTTTATGTTTTTGTGATGTAAGTGATTGTGGTCAATTAAATGGTTTCAAACCAGAGTGAGGCTCATCACTGAAAAAAAAGTACCTGAAATGCAAATGAAGCAGTCTACATTCAGAATTGAGGTGTGACTATTTACACTCTATTTACACAAGAAATTTGGTAATAAACATTTGTCCCAAAATAATTAGATTCTTGTAGTGTTGGATGTAAGCTCACGTCAGTAAAATATAACGGAAATCCAGTTGTTTTAAATACAGTTCAGAACTGCTCCTTACATTAACAAAACGCTACGGTTTCAGGGGTGATTTACATCCAATTCGAATAGTCTATTATTAGGTACGTTTTACACGACAATAACAGCAACACCAAAAACAACATTTATTATTATTATTATTATTATTATTATTATTGTTGTTGTTGTTGTTGTTATTATAATTCATTGTAGTTTGTAGTAGTCTTATATTATACGCATGTTGTTTGTTAATATTAAATATGAGCTTATTAAAGACGAGCACCGTAGTTGCTGAAAATCAACTACAGATACCATTACAAAGGCAGTTACTTCTGGGCGACCATTACGTCATGTAAAGCACCTTAAAAGAAGCTTGTCTAAGGAATTCTTTAGATAGATGATGAGTAGGACCTGGGTTCAACTTGAGGCCAAGTGTCTCTACCTAATGGCTGTTGACCTTTTCAAAGATGTTACCCACCACACTGACTGTGGTTGCGTTTGGATGTGCGCGCGTGGACAATATTTTTAAATAACGTCATAGTCACTTGGAGATTGTTTAGTGGAAATCTATTTTACATTACATACATTAACGCACTGTAGCTGACTGAGCTTAGATAAACATTTTCTGCCATAGTAATTTGCTGCACCGTGAATTCTCAGTTTTAACGATGATAGTAGCCTTTTGAACTATGCGTTCTATATGCTGTGTGGGAAGGCATTTAAAATGTTAAGTATCTGAGCTTGTAAAAAGTTTATGCTGCGAGTGACCATTTGGATTTTGCAGACTTCTGCGCAATGATAGGAATTTGGAGAATTCCAAAGACTTAAATTATGCGCTTGTGTCTGGCAAACAGGATGGATGTGACCATACTTAAGCCAAGAAAGCCAGATCTAACAACAAAAAGGAAATGTCCTGGGAGACATATGGTACACTGAGCTCCATTTGTAGGAAAAGAATACAAAGAGCTTCATAATTTCCATTGTCTTCTGAAAAGGGGCATTTAAAATCTAGACTAATATGATTATAATGTTCAGCGTTTCCTATATAGCCAGACAAAAGAAAATGCATGGGCTACAGCATACATTGGGTCAGGTCACTGAATCCAATAAAGGCAAAACAGGATAGATATGTAGCATAGTTTTGTTCATCTCCATTTAAATATCATATAGCCAATATGATTGTAGATAAAACGACTTGATAGTTAATAATGTTGTCTTATCTCGAAGAGGAATTTAAGTGACATTTTACAGTAGTATAATACTTAGAGAAATGCAACCAAAATGTCAATTTCTAAACCATTTTAACGACCATGTATCGTTTATTAGGGCTGGTCATTTGGAAATGTTGTTAGCGTTGTAGGGAAAGAACACCCAACATAAAACAACATTTAACAATATCCTAAACAACTCTGCACCATTATAACTAATCCATTAAATGTTTTCATTGTTTCATAAAAAAAATGTTTATTTATTTTGCATGAGGAGAATAAAATTAGGCGATTAAGGGTGGTCTTGATACTGTGTAATTTTCGAGGGGGGGGGGGGGTAATCATGTTCCTTAACACTATCTGGTTTAGTGGTCTTGTTATTGTGTTCAAGAAGGAGCAGAGGACTGTAGGCGCTAGCTATTTCTTTCTTTCGGAAAGAAGCGACCAAAGCCACGCCTGCTTCTTTATTGGCTCACGCGTCCAAGTTTCACGAAATCGCGGGGTTATATAAAGTCGGCACGAAGTGAATTACTTTCTCACCTTCCCCGCGCCCATTCAACTGAGTGTTTTTTTGCAAGACAGACTTTTCATCGCGTTCGGTGACTGCCAGTTTTCATTTGAATTCGCCGCGATGAGTGATTTCGCGCCGAATTAAAGTTTGGTGAACTTTGACACGCGAATTCGCATCCTCGACCCATAAAGTCGCTGCTTTGTCCACGTTGACCCAAAGGGACGGGACTTTGTATAGCAGTATTGTAGGACCCAAAAGGAGGAAATTCTAATGTTTGAGTGGTTGATGCTAGACAGTTTGTTAGCAACTGGGCTGGAGAAATTGCCACAATAAAGTGGCAATATACTAAACATTTTGTATTTGTAGGACTTATGTACCTTCATTAAAAACGTTTAAGTGCATTTACAGAACATTAAGCTAGTAACATATTTTCCAATATTTATTCATCGCACTATGGTCAATTAAGGCTAAGATGCTAAGACACTGCAAAGCTGTTTGCAACAGCAATTTCGCAGAGGAATGCGAATTGCCAATGTTTAGCGTGGTAATGTCAGGATTCGGGATGACGAATCTTCCAACATCAAGAACAAAGTCGCGCGTAAACTTAGGCCTAAATGATTATAAAGGTTGGACTGGGGTGCGTTTCACCATAACGAATGATCTGAGAGATTTACGAACAACTTTAAGAACGATGTAACTTTAACAACGCCAATGTTGCGAGTGTTTCCCAAAAGCCCTCTTGGTCTCCAAATTTACAAGGTTTTAAGTAGTACTTTGTTGACTCCACCTCTGCATCTGAGCTGGAAAAGCTCAGCTAGTCGAAATCGAGCCAACGATTTACATTTTTTCAGTATTATAGGCTATGATAAAAATATAATTAGGATTAGGAAAATAACTACTAACTAATAAGTAAACCTTACACATGTAATTAGTATCCATCGTATATCAAGCCAATAAATACGCACACAATTAACGTTTAATACATCCTCAAGCATGTTAAACCGCACAACAAGAGTTTTCCAAAGACGTACTCACCAAAATATTGTAAGAAACTGGGGTGCGTTTCCCAAAACGTTCGTAACTCTAAGTACTTCGTAACCTCGTACTTAATAATATTCTTAAATTTACGAGTGTTTCCCGAAACCCTTCGTAACTTACGTCGTACTTATAGTCGTTCGTAACTTAAGAATATTCGGACCCATTCGTAACTCACTAAGTACTTATTAACTCGAAGCTCATGTGCAGTTCTACCTCAAAAAGGATAGAGGCGCTGGTTTTAAGTACGGCATTGCAACGTTTGCGTTTATGTGTATTATTAGTATTTTCTTTGAAGTAATTACATTGCATATACCACATTAAGTGTCAACAAAAATCAAATGTACTACTTTGAATTATTTAGCATTAGCTGATATGTTCCCAATATTTAATTAAATATCTCCGTTCATCATCGTGTAGTTTATAGCGTTTCAGACTTTCACAATTAATGTATGCTTTGCAAAGAAATGGCTACAAGCTGGCCTATAAAGCTTGTTTTAACTTAACCAATCAAACTGACTGATTAATATAAGCACATATAAGTAACCTGGAATAAGGCAATTGTACTTGTGTGATGAACATGGCGGCTCTTCAAAGGATACTGGATTTGAATAGGATAAATTATTTAAGAAGACGACGTAATCCACGTAGCCATGCATCCTCTTTACGGACATTGTGGCCAAGTGGCCTGGGAGTAATCATGACTCCTTCATCTGGGTCAATTTTGGATTGTGTCAGATGGCTAGGGACGGTGCATTTGATGGCGTGTTTTTGCCTAGACACACCAAAAAATAAAATAAGTGATCTGTGTGTGGTAGATTTTTGTTATAAACATACACTCCGAGGCATTTGTTGTGGTGCAAGTTTTACTTTCAATAAACATTTTTCAAGAAATACATCTATACCCCTTGGTATCTCTTCAGTAGCTTCAGTAGACACTTGTGGACATTTGACCTCCACCAGTCTTAGCCCTCTCCTTTCTAAGCTCTGCCCCATTTTTTGGCTTGACTAGGAAGTCATGCCACTTTTTCCTTACCTCTACGCCTGTTGTCTTAATGCAACTACAGGCACTGATATTCTTTGCAATATCGTCCCATTTTTGTTTTTTTCTGAATTGAGGAACTTTCTCGCGCTTTTGCAAATAATATACTTTTGTTATTTCCCACTTCGCCTACAATTTGGCTCAATTCACTCGATAGAAATTTTAGTTTTCTTTGCTTGTTTGCCATGGTTTTGAATGACATGTGAAAGGTTAATTGTGTGCCCTATTTATAGCCTTGATATACGATCGGTCATAATTGCAAAGTTAATAATTTTAGTTCTCATTATTTTTCTTATACTTGACATTTCAACGCTTAGTTGTTAGTTTTTTTATGATTGTCATTTTCCCAAAGATACTTTTGTGTCGTAATAATGAAAAAAATGTATGTAAATCAGTGGTTTGGTTTTCGACTAGCGGAGCTTTTCCAGTGCAGATGCAGAGGCGGAGTCAACAAAGAACTACTTAGAACTCGTTCAGAAATTTGGAGACTAAGAAGGCTTTTGGGAAACACTCATAAAATTGGCGTTCTTAAAGTTACGTCGTTCTTAAAGTTGTTCGTAAATCTCTAAGATCGTTCGTTATCGGGAAACGCACCCCTGGATTTTTTTTCCAAATCTACAGACATAGTGTAGGAGATAGAAACAAAAACCTACAGACATAGTATATGAGAACCAGCGTGAGGTTTGTAAAAAGAAATTAGTGGCCTCTATCCTATTTGAGGTAGAACTGCACGTGAGCTTTGAGTTAAGAAGTACTTGAGTACTTGAGTACTACTACGAATACTCGTAGGTTACGAACGACTATAAGAACGACGTAAGTTACGAAGAGTTTCGGGAAACACTCGAAAATGTAAGAATATTCTTAAGTACGAGGTTACGAAGTACTTAGAGTTACGAACGCTTTGGGAAACGCACCCCATGCTTAAGTATGACGTTAGTTACAAAGAGTTTCGCGAAACACTTTAAATTTAAGAATGTTTTTAAGTACGAGGTTACGTACTTAGCGTTATGAATGTTTTTGGAAACCAGCCAACCCTCCCCAGTTCTCTAGATTTGGTGGCTACCGCCCATACGAACGATCACCACTTGCTTTAGGTGACTTCCTACTTGGCAATTTGTGAACGTTTTAATTCAGCGGAGCGTTAACCCAGTGGTCTACAGGGAAGGAACTGAAGATTACAGCGTTCAATACAAACCAAAACCTAACACAGACTGTCACAAATTGCAGTATGTTGTACTGCATACTTTACATGCCTCATCTCTGTAAGATTTGGTAGCCTTTCACGGGCACGTTGTGCATTTGTGTACATAATATCCAATTTCCTCATTCTCTCTAAACTTTGTGTGAAATGCATGTGGTGACCACACATGTGCTTTGTGTGTTTGTTGCGTATAATTACTTTTCGGTCCCAAGCTGGAATAGAGGTCATGTGACTAGAGAACGGGGAAGGAACAGTGGCAATCTTTAATCGAAGTGCTGCTTCATTTCCGTTTAAACGTCAGTGTTTAAAATTAAAGTTGACAGGCTGGGGAAATAATGGAAACGAACATCCTGCAGACTGAATTATCTTGTTTACATTAGTTGGTCTGCAAATAATAATAATAGACATGAACAACAACTGGCAATAGGCCAACCAGTTTTTTTTAAAATTAGGCTATATTGCCCCTCTGATATGACGACGCCATTTTGGAGCATTACAGAAATGATACGTTGAAACCAAAGTTACATCAAGTGAATGCAGATATTCCTACAAAATGCACATGGCTATATATAAATGGAAAGGGCAACGATCATTTACTGTTAAAAAAACTGGACGGGAGGTGGAGAGGGGCTGGTATTGATAACCACATTTTAACCAACTTACGGGACCAATAACAATTACGTCCAGTGCCTATATGACAAGATATGTATGTATCTTCATTCAGGTGTTCCTTGCAAATATAAGTACATTTAAAACGAATAAAATAATACATATATTTTCATGATCATAGAATTAATGCTAATCACTTGCTATAAAAATCCACTATGCTCAACTCTTAGTAGTTCCGAGCTACACGTTTCTGAAAATCAAATCTGTTATAGATTCAAAACTTTAAACAAGGCAGATGTGCGATCCACATGAATACAGTCTAAAACGTATTTTACACTAACTATGTTGGTTGTTTGAAATGTCAGATTAGTCTTACAAAGCTTTGTCAAATTATTTTGCCACATCCACACTGTACACGAACAAAACGGAAAAAAGAAATCACTATCCGTTCTGCCAGGCCTTTTTAGCCCTTGTTAAGGATTCGCACAAAGTACGTAGAAGTTGAACCTCGTATCTTCTCTGCCTACGCTCCTGTGAAGTAGCTGTACACACGCTGAAAAGCAGCCTGACCAGTGATTGCGTGCAGGGCGTGTACACGAGCGGCCAGTTGTGACGTGCATGAAAGTGGGACCCCGGAGAAAGTTCAAAGCAATACAAATACAGACGCACAATACTGTACTATACAACTGTGGAAAGCAAATCTCAACATGATTCAAATCCCGGACGTTAGGCATTTTAGAAATCCTGGCCGGACAGATTTTTAGGTCCACAAAAGGGGAAATGTCCATGAAAAAGAGGACGTATATCATTGTAATAGCATGCTATTCAAATTTCTACACTTGGAGACATTTAATACATTTTGAATGTCTTTGCGAACTGCTCTGAGGGCAGCGTGCTTCTTTACAGCTAAATTAATTAGTATAACCACAATTCATGGTTCATATCAATGACTCCCAGTAGCAGGTCTCGCGGAGAAATTTAATGAGGACGACACGGAAAAATCAAAATAATATACATGCAGAATTCATTCAATGTGCTACCCAGTATGCACGGGAGTAACTCAGTGACCTTTGTGGGTTTAACAGCGTAAGTCACAGCGCAACACATTTTGTAGTCTGCAGTCTCATTTGTTTTGCCATAAAAGATCAGAATAACAACATAAACACTAAATGTAAATATTATGAAAGCGAAAAACAAAAAAAGCCTCTGAATCAGATCAAAGTCCGCTTTAGGTGACTAGTACAGGAGTTGCTTAGTCATTTGGAACAAAAGCTCTATATGACAGCTCATTTGTTCTGGTCAGTTAAATAACTTAAAAAATTGGAAGTTTGGCCAGTTAAAATGTGAGCGCGTGCTACTGAAGCGTCAACATATCAGCGCTACGAAACCGAACAACCGAACAGATGTGAAATTACTGTTTTTTTAATCGTTTTCCAGTGTGTTTTTGTTTTCCAGTTTACATGCTCATTATATGAAAGCAAAAGGGATCAACATTTATATTATGCACAAAATACCTCCATTGAACCATCTCACTTTGAAGGTGGTAATAGTAGTATGTGTCTATTTTGTCTATTCATAATGCAATAATTCCTCAATCATATCAGAAAAGCCTTCTGTAGGCTTATTTAACTCTTTAATAGTGTGGCAGTATACCACTACCATTATAATTCTGAAAACATTTTGAAAACACTTCACAGTAGATTACACTAAGATCACAGTATAATAAAAATATAAATCCACCTTTCAAAACTGCTTCTGAATCCCCCCCACCCAACCCTATCCCTGGCCTGGGTCCAGAGTGAAATCACCAAGGATGCCTAAATGGAGGTTTACATATTGTCCCAGTGTGCATTATGCAGACAGGTAAAAGAAAAGTTGACACTTTACGCTTACACTAATCAACTCATATTGCAGGAAGTCGTAACATTTTTAATTTGCCTCAAGAACAAACAAACACCAAATTCAGTTTTCCAGATTTATCTGTAAGCGTCTAATAGTACACATTCATAAAGAAATGACAGGCACATTTTCCAAGCAGTAACAATGGGAAACTGAAAAATGTAATGTAGCAGCATGATTTAATAGGGCAGGACAGCAGGCCCACCCCACATTTGTGTTTGTGTTGGCAGTGCCAAAGACTGCCTGAATGTGCAAGAGATAGCATCTGAAACATTACAGATGCATGTGTGTCCTGTCTTCGTCCTGTGCCTATAGGCAGCATTCACTGCCTGAACGGAGGAATCATAAAGGAGCATTTAATCATGCCCCCACCACCACTTCAGGGACCATTAATTAGGACAAATTAACAAATAAAAAATATACACTACAGTGTTCCAGTACTTTTTACAACCTCAGTAGTGCACCGGGTCTCCATAAAAAACCCACAAAGCTTTGTCATGGGCAAAGAACATGAGCATAAGAGAAGAAGGAAGCAAACGCGTTTTAATTCCTTTTAATTGAAGTGTTCAATTAAAAGGAATTAAAATGAAACCAAACAGTGCACCAATGCGAACGAAAGAAGCCATGTAGCATAACAACGACCAACTACAGACACATAACAAAACAGGGCTTAAATAAGGCTGAACATAATCACATAATAAACCCCAGGTGGTGTGACTACTGACGTCTAATGCCACCCCCCTCCACTCCCCCCATCAAAAGCGCACACCCCCTTGAGCGTTCACCTCGGGACACTCAACAGGGCCTGCACCAACCTGTGCCTGCAGCATAGACACGTTGTCATCCAGTGCCCAGTGCATAGAGGCCACTTGGTCTTTTATAGCATGGTGGCCACCCTTCTCTGTGAAGTCCTTCTATACTTGCCCTTATAGGTGCACCACCTCGGCCCTTCCTCTCAGCCGTACCCTCACATCAGCCCAATACGGGGCCTTCCCTGGGCCCCTCATTAATCGGGCAGTGGACGACACTCCTTCAGGTGGACAGGACCCTCCCAGTGGCGTACAAAGAGGGCACCGCACCGCATCGGCTTGGACCTCCTCTCAGCAGGGTGGTAACAACTCGCTCTGGATAAGGGCGTAAATGCCGTAAATGTCTGCTAAATGCCGTAAATGTAACATCACACTTCAAACCCTCTGGAGCCCCTTCCTTTGACAGGGCTCCTCTCACAGGCTGAGTGACGATTGCGTTTATCCAGCTTTGGAAGGCCTTCACAGGCTGGCCTGGTACCTCTTCGCTTAGCCGGGGGTCGTTACCGCTGGAGCTCCAACTACCACCATACTCATGCCTGCATAAACACAGCACACAGCAAGATATGTCCCTGGGTGCAGTATCCAAACTGACTGGTCCCCTCACATGGGGATGGCATGGACCAGTTAGCGCTGGTGGAGAGCAGGGCCCAGGGGTCCACTAGTCACCTCCCCCCCACAAAGAATTCCAGGAGGGGCCTCCCTCCTCTGAGCAAATGGGGTACTACAATTCCCAGCCATAAGCCATCTAGAGAGTCTACTAAAGGCTGTGGTGGTGGCTCCTCCCTCTATTCCTCACATCATCCCAACACCATAGCAGTGCCCTGCTGCCTCAGTGGCATTGTCCCAGGGCCCCTCATCGATCGGGCAGTGGATGGCGCTAAACAACGAGGGCACTGAATTCCGAGTTCGCCCATGGAGAGAGAAAACCACCGCACACAGACACTCACACTCCCCTACGAAATAAGGTCACGGCTGCCTCCAAAATGGAGGCCATGGGCAAAAGAATGTGCAGATATGAACAGAAGGAAGGGAAAGCGCAGGTCTCCAAGTGAAGCGTTTAATGGAAATGAAAGAAAAAACATAATTCTGCACTAATATACAAATGAAAGAAATCATATAACACAACAATGACTGACAATAGACAAAAAACATAACAGTACATTAAGTAAGGCTGAACATAATCAAATAACTCGCAGGTGGTGTGACTTCTGATGTCTATTGCATACCTGAGGGAGGTGTGGACTAAACAAAACAAGTGACAAATGACAAATAACCACAAAACACACAAGTTCATGTGTTCGCCACCGCCGAATGCTGGTATCTCACAGCAGGTAAGGGCAGCACCCTGACAGAGACAAGCACAGGCGTCTGCACCGACAAGGACATTACAACACATGTCCTCACTCCATTTAGGATTAATTAGCACAGGTTTTATTAAAGGAGATCACCTTGTACATGTTGTCAGTTGACAGGTAATTCATATAAAAAGAAACATGATTATAATCTCTTGCTCAGTCTTTTGTTGAGTGCAGACTTGCGTGTTTGAATGTTTCATTTATTCTAATGATGCCCTGCTTTACATGTACTGACGAATCTTTAGTTCTGTAGAGACAATGGTAACAGGTTCCAAATGCAAATGTTTATATCTTTTCTTAACTCTTAACTCTTATACTCTTATACAACTCACTGCAACTCACTCCTGGCTGGTCTTCCTATGCGTACCATCAGGCCCTTGCAACTGATCCAGAACTCGGCGGCTCGACTTGTCTTCAATGTTCCTAAGTTCAGCCATGTTACTCCTCTGCTGCGCTCTCTTCACTGGCTTCCTGTAGCTGCCCGCATCAGATATAAAACCCTGATGCTGGCCTACAAGGCTAAGAATGGACCAGCACCTCCATACATGGTGGCAATGGTCAAATCCCGATCTGTACCCAGAGCTCTTCGAGCTTCAAGCACAGCTCGGCTTGACCCACCATCTCTCAGAACACGCGGAAAACATGCATCCAGACCTTTTTCAGTTCTGGCACCTCAGTGGTGGAACGAACTTCCCCTGAGTGTGCGAATGGCAGAGTCTCTTGCTGTTTTTAAGCGAAGACTGAAGACACATCTGTTTCAAGAGCACTTAAATTAAATTTTACTACACTAGCATTTATTAAATATTTGTGACTGTAATGACTTTTCTTGCTTTTATCTTTTAAGTAGGGTTTTTTCAGTATATATTTGAGTATATCTAGGCGTCCATACTGACTGTATCTAATAATATCTTTGCTTAAAGTTTCTTCCTGATTTTAGCCTAAACTAACTAGCTAGAGATTTTGTTCTGAGTAAAACAATGAAGCACTTTTTGTAAGTCGCTCTGGATAAGGGCGTCTGCTAAATGCCGTAAATGTAAATGTAAATGTAAATACACCAACATGCAGCTTTCCAATAAACCAGGCAGTCTATAAGCTAAATATTGGTCCCCTAAAATGGAAAATGGGAGGAATATATATGCGTAAAGACAGAAAGACAGATTAAATATCATATGAATGATATTTAAAAAAGTACAGTTTCTAGAGAAACAGGATGTTTCAGACAAAGGTCCTTCATCAGCTGTGAAAGCAAAGTGCTATATATACTGTATATATACAGTATATATACAGTATATATATATATATATATATATATATATATATATATATATATATATATATATATACTAAATAACTTCAGTCACCGTTTACACTGTTTAATTTCACACAGAATATGCTATAGTATTAGTAGCAGCACATTTACACTTAATATGTTTCTTAACATTTCATGTTGCTATGGAACATGTTACAGGACTTTCTTTTTGGTTGTTGTTAGCTGCTGCACTTTAATCATGACAGTGAGATGGACTGAATATTTCTTTATTTATTACATGCCTGCTCACTTCATTTTCTCATTGATGTATTGTGGTGAGTGCTGCTTAAATTGGTCTCACCGTAAACGATAGCGAGTAGCCAAGAGAGTGGTGCAACGCAGAACATTTATTTACCGTGACACTGACAAACGAATACAGACACACATACAAAGACCGGCAACGCGAGGACAAAAAAACAAGGGGTTAAAAGAGGGAGTGGCAACACATCATCGATAAACAGGACAACAACAGACATGAACACAGTCGACTGTACCAAGGCGACCAATCAAGCCAGCACATTCACAATCCCAGCAGGTTCCCCCCGCTCCTCATGCAGGTTGCTGGTACGTGGAGGGTCCCTGCCCGGGAGCCACACATGCCCCCCCCCCCCCAAAAAAAAAAGATTCCAGGGGGAATCTTGTGTCCTTGTGGCCAGGGCAATTCAAGATCCCCCCTCTCAACCCCGAAATTGGAGGAGGCCAGGACAGGAGAGAGTGGTGCAATATAGAACATTTATTTACCGCAACACTGACATAAAAGAAGACACATACATATACAAAGACCAACACCTAGAGAGCCAAACACGAGGGTTTAATTACCCTGATATAACAAGGGGCAGGTGCAGACTTACATAGGGCATCTAACAAGAGGGAGTGGCAACACATCAACAATAAATAAGACAACAGACGCGAACCCCTGTGGATCATACCAAGGGCACCTATGGGGTGAGTGTTTATTGCTTCTGTCCTATTAAATTCACACACTGTAGCAATACAGATGTCTCACAGCACTGAATTTGTGAGTACTAGGGTTAGTACTAACCCTAACCCTACATCACTTGCAGGTCTCTTTCTTCTTCTTTACTCTGAACATTGACATTGGCTATACGTTTGAGGTTGTTGTCCCGGAGCCAATCAGACACCTTCCTGATGGTACTGATGATGGATAAGTATTTCTCAGCATTGAGCACATCATTAATCCTGATAAAATACCCAACTCAATTTATTGACATGTAGCCCCAAACTTGCAAGGAACCTCCACCATGACATTTTAGGCTCATGTAAATAAAAAATTTGTTAAAATCAAGCACCGAGCATGAGAGACCTCCCCCTCCACCGTCACATCCAGAATAAACTATTGCACACACAAGAGCAGCTGTGGGCAAAAGCATCTGCTCCACTGTTTTAACAGTTTATCTTCTTGGACATTTCCAACAGGAGCATGGTGGTAAATAATCTCAAAAGGAATCTAGTTGCAAACAGTGAACCTGCAAGATCCCCAATTTTTGCAAAATCATAGACTGTGACTACACTGTCTTTATATGTGATATCAGACTTTTACTCTTTAAAATTCTTTTCAAAGTCTAGTGTATGGTTACATTTACAGGTACTGGGACAACCGTGGTGTCAACCTTCTACTGTATATTCCCTACGTTATCTGAATGCAAGCTGGACACATTAACACTTACATGTTAATAGAGATCCCATACAGTATGCATATAAAGGACTGCCAGATGTTGCCAGCAAAACATTGAACAGCTAAGACAACAGTATAAGCTTGTAGTAATAGAATGATAAACACAGATAAAAAAGTGATTTATGAAGTTTCTAAATTAAACATTACATGAATGCATTACCTCATCATGACTTATCTTGATCAGGTGAAAGTAGTCTAATTTAATATGGATAGCTAATTTTGCCTAGCCAGCTAGCCAGCCTGAGAACTAAATTTTACTTGATAAATGTTAGTTATACCAGCTGTTCAACAAACTATAGAACTGAAATTATAGAAGAGAAATTAGAATTTTTTGTTTGCAAAACTTTCTAGGCAGGAAGCCAGTTGATGACTGTTCTTTCTTGCTCTTTGCAGAATGGCACACACATTATATGTTGTGCATCCAGACTGGACACATAACTGTAAATCCAAAGGGAGAAATATAATGCTGACAGTGAAAATGTGGAAAAGAAGATGGGCGCTCCATGTGAATGCTAACATTAATGAAGAAAATAGAGTGGACCCCGTCAGTTCAACTTCCTCACTTGTCAGGCATTCTTTTGTTCATCTGGGGATCCAGGACTCCCTGGTCCCCTTCAATTCAAACTCTGTTACAAGGTACTCAAATGTCTCAGCAGTCCATTTATAAATTCTGTACATTCTCTTGATTTGTGTATACATATATATATATATATATATATATATATATATATATATATATATATATATATATATATACACAGTACATACATACATAAAAAGAGCACAAGTAATCAGGGCAGAAGGAACTGAACTACCACAAGGCCACATGTAAAAGACATTGAGTATTGCTACAAATTCCTGGGAATTCTTCAATCACATGGGGACCATGAAGCAGAAATGAGATAGACAGGAACATCCAAGTACCTCCAGAAACATGCACACATGTCCATGTTTATACTAGATAGAGATGCATATTCTGACTGAACACAACAGTACGAAATGGAATTTTGCCATTCATATTTTGTTGTAAATGCAAATCCCAATGACAATACAGCAGTTAAACTCACAGACAGGTATATTCCTGCAGTGAGAGAATCTCACAGAACAGCAGTCAATAACAACATACACAGGTAATTTTTCAGTCTCAACCTTTGTTGAAAGGTTTCCAGGATCCAGCTACAGCGATACTTTTTGGAATACCTAAAAACTATATTTGAGCTTTTTTGTGGAACCTCAGATCCAAAGCATAGGTTAGTTCCACATAATAGCAGCAAGCTCTGCTTAAAGCCCCAAAACCACTGAGGACAGGGGTGTCAATCACAATTCCTACATCAGCAGGTTCATCAACTGCACTTCTTCTGCCAATTCCTCTTGTACATTGATAGGTGAAATATAGTATACTATAGAATAGTATAATATAGTATAGTTCCTTCACATGTCTGTGATCATGCCATCAATGATAACTTTAGTGCAAACTTTGAAAGGAACACTTTAAAATTCTGAAAACTATTTATTGTACTGAGTCTGTTAATAATGCACTTGCATATTCTCCAAGGTGGCTGATGAGACATTGGATGTAGAGATATCACAAGAACCGATACTTCGGTGCCATGCAAACGGTGTCTGAAAACATTTGTCACCAAGGGAGAAAATATCACAAATGTAGCTAAGCACCTCAAAGACGGATATCCAGAGCTACATGAAAAGTTCAAGATGAATGAGCTGTCAAAATGTTCGTAACCTGAACTGTGACAGCTGTATCTTGTTATCATGCTTTGCCTGCCACACTTACAAATGGCTAATGTTAGCTTGCTTAGGCTAATGCTGCAGTAATAACCAGTGATGTAGTAAAAAGTTAATATTCAAAAATACTTTACTCTACATCCCTGCTCATAATATTAAGAGGCTATTAGCAGACAATGTATAGCAACTCTGGTTTTCCTTGAGCGATTTTGAGAATGATGTCTCGTGTTCACTGAACAGGGATTCCACTCAGCAAAAGTAAAGTAAAATATACAATGGAGGAAAGAATTATTTGATCCCACACTGATTTTGTAAGTTTGCCCACTAACAAAGAAATTAACAGTCTATCATTTTAATGGTAGGTTTAACAGTGGAATAGCATATTGAAAAAGAAAATCCAGAAAATCACATTATAGAAAATACATAAATTGATTTCCATTTCATTGAGTGAAATAAATATTGATACTCCTAATTTCAATATGTCTCAAAAATAAAGACACCTGTCTCAACTTGTCATTTGTATAAAAGACACCTGTCCACAGAATCAAACTCCAACCTCTACACCACTGGCATGACCAAAGAGCTGTCTAAGGATGTCAGGGACATAGCTGAAGACCTGCACAAGGTTGGAATGGGCTACAAAACCATAAGCAAGAAGCTGGGTGAGAAAGAGACAACTGTAAGTGCCATTGGTTGAAAATAGAAGAAACACAAAATGACCATCAATTGACCTCGGTCTGGGGCTCCATGCAAGATCTCACCTCTTGGGGTATCATTGACCACGAGAAAGGTGAGAAATCAGCCTACAATTACACAGGAGGAGCTTGTTAATGATCTCAAGGCAGCTGGGACCACAATCACCAAGAAAACCATTGGTAACTATATGCTGTAATGGATTGAAATCCTGCAGTGCCAGCAAGGTGTCCACAGGTGTTTCCCTGGTAAGGCCACAGGACAACTTCATCTCACCAACGGGAGGATTGACGGGGCCCGTGTACCATAAAAAAAGGAGTGAAAACCTCCTACCCTCCATCAGGACACTGAAAATGGGTCATGGTTGGGTCTTCCAGCATGACAATAACCCAAAACATATAGCCAAGGCAACAAAGGAGTGGCTCAATAAGTACATAAAGGTCAAGGAGTGGCCAGTCTCCCGACTCCAGTCTAACATAAAAAACCTGTGGAGGGAGCTGAAGCATTGAGTTGCCAAGCGACAGCCTTGAAACCTTAAGCATTTAGAGATGATCTGCAAAGAGGGGTGGACCGAAATTCCTCTTGTTGTGTGCAAACCTGGTCATCTACAAGAAATGTCTGACTTCTGTGCTTGCCACCAAGGTGTCATTCATCTATATTATATTATTATATACTATACTTAGAAACCTACAAAGTAAACATTTACTAATGGACAGTCATTTCAGGCAAAAGTCAAAAACAAAAGTCATGACTATTTTATCATGAATCAGTTACATGAACTTTGCACAGAACCAGCTTCTAGCTTGCTAGCTAGCAGCAGATGTTGTGTCTAAATGTAAATGTAGCTATGCAAGTACTTACTGAGCAATATTGTAAAACTACATTAATTTAGCCATGAATCTTTTATTTTTGCATTCAACTTCATCAAAGGAATCAAACCCCAGTTTCCATGGGCATTCCCACCAGTGCTTGCTTCCAACACCTACATTTGTTGGAATAGGTTGGGTGTGATCAGTTTGATCAATAAATCTATATGGAAATTGAGTAATGGACTTCTAATGAGTAATCCTGTCAAGGTAAAATACTGTTTGCAGATGAACACCAAGACACAGTGCCAATTCCAATGGAATTATGCCTTCAAAAAGATTGTGTAGAACATAATGTGGATAACCTATTTCAAAATGGAAATACCTTACTTTCCTAGGTATGGGACAACCTTTCTTCACATTACAACAGCGCAACACAGGGACTTGCCTTTACAGACTAAATATGTAAATCAAATTTCTCTTTCGTTCGTGGTGGAAAAGCTCCCGAAGGTTCTTCCCTTTGCTGATAGTCAGAATGGTACCTAATACAAAACATACTGATATAATGTCCAGAAAACCTTTCTACAAGTCTACTCAAAGGATGAGTACCAAGATTGTCTGCAGAAACACAAAAACAGTACCTCTGATATTTTTTACCAACCAGAGGCAAAAAATGCCTTCCTCCTCCAATGTAATGATTTGTTTTTTAAATAGAATTTTGTATTAGAATACAATAAAAAACACTTTAAATCTCAAAGATTGCACAAGTTCAGTCTTCAGTGTTCTGCAAATGGTGGGATCTATACTAGTGCCACCCCATGTCTGCATGGACAGTTTAAATGAAGCCAGGCTACTGAATATCCATGACCAAAAGTACCATGCTTCACTCTATAATGCTTGAGAAGTGCTCGTTTTGATGATGCCACACATGTACAGAGCTTATATTGCCATCCCACATCCTGCCACCAAAAAAATGACGGTTGGGTGCTAAAATACTGCTTCTATTCACATATATGCTTTATGGATGTCTTTCATAGAAACCTATAAAAATGACACATGCAACATTATTAATCACAATGGCAATGGCAAAAAGCTGCAATTCAGTTACATAAAAAAGGTGTGTGTGTAAACTGGACATCCTGTTCCATGTTTGTGCCGGGATCCTTGTTTCAACATTTATACAAATTGTCCTGAAACACTATAATAAATGAATGACATTCACCTCCTCTTTTGTCAGCTTCGTCCAATTTCTCTGCTTTAATGCTGTTAGCGCTGCAAAACAGATTTAACAGAAAATATTTAACATGCTTGACAAAAGAAAATTTAGCTTTAAAACCCAAGTTGGGCAAGACTGTGGAGACACAACGTATTAATACACAGGCAAACAAGGATCCAACTACACACAGGTGTAACTAATGATGGAACAAAATGAGGTGTGAAACTCACAGAATGAAAACAAGAAGCACAAGGAAAACCAAGAAGTAAACAAAGATGTGGCAGGTAAGCCAGGTTGGGGAGGACATCACAATCATAACAGTGAAGTACACAAAGTTTCCAGAAAAAACAGGACATTGCAGACAGAGGTACATGAATTTCACAGTTACTCTCTATAAAATATTTTAAAATAAAATGTAATGTTAACAAACAGAGAACCTAGACTACTGGCTAACAGCAACAGTAAATCTAACTTAGATACCGAAAAAAAATTTGTTAGGCTAACCTAATTTCTATCTAATTAAGGATATTTTACAGCAAGATCCTTAAGGAAGCAGCCAGAATATAAAATGTATTCATTTAATTGGAACCAGCATATCTTATATATCACTGACAGATTTTGAGAAATTTCTTCAAACAGCCAAATATTTAATTAAATGGATCAATATTTTTGTCCTGTACTAAGTGGTGTTTGACTGCCCACTCTACACCATGCAGAACTGTTCTGTTCACTCTTCCACAAACACATAGATGCAGGAATAGGACACGGGTGAGGTTAAGGTTGAACGTGCACCTATGGAAGCATAAACCAGACAATGTGCAGTTTGCTTATTTACTTTTGCTTATCATTATGTTTGTTCATAAATGGCAAAAATAAAATACAATTATATATGTACTGGCTATGGAAAGCAACATTTTTTATTTTAAGAGAAAAAAGAGGCAGGTTTCCATGCCCACATTGTTTACTGTACTGTCTTCTGTTATGTAAACATCAAAGTCAATTTTTTTTAGATTGTGCTTTTTACAACAGTTGTTGTCATAAAGCAGTTTTACAGATGTCCAGGTCCAAGCCAACAGTGAGCAACCCAATGCGACAGTGTCAAGGACAAACTCTTTATGAGAATGTATAAGAAATCTTTAGGGGGTGAGACATCCTCTTCTTATTGACACCAAACACCACAACAGCAACAATAAAGAACAAAATAAGTAAGAAGAACATGAGACGGGTCAAAGCTCAGCAACAATATGCACCAAGACTAGTAACTCTAAAGAGAGGACAAATTATTAGGCATGACCAAATGCGTAAGTTTAAAATAGGAGTATATAATACTTAATGTGCAAGGTTGGACACTGGTAAATGTCGCTATCATAATACAGGACAGAGAGGATACAGCCATAGCACATGAACCTGGAATATCAGCACTCTCCCACTCTCAGCTGACAAACCTGAGTGGCAAAGAAAGGAAGGAAGTGACAGCATCACGACATCCCAGTTTACCGTAATCCTCAATATCCATGAGCCCCAATATCTACAACTTTACGTGACATGAGAAGTATTTAATAAAATGCCTGACTCAACAAATAACCTTTAATATTGAGACTGTCTCTAAGTCTCAAACACTGACAGCTTTTTCCATAGTGTGGGAGCTTTATAGGAAAAGGCTCTGCTCTCTACAGTAGATTTCCTTATTTGAGGTACTAATAGTGTCCCTAGTGTGGACTCCATCTCCAGGCATCCATCTGTCACCAAATCTGTGTCACTTAACTCAGTTCATCACCTGTACCTCTTATACTTTGCAAAGTATTGCCATGGTTATCACATGCATAATGTTAATGTTCACATATTCTGTTCTGTACTCTGCCAATGTAGAAAACAAGAGTAATGATAAATACTTGGCATGGTGTGACTAAACCTTTTCTTCCACTTAAATGTCTTTTCCTCCCCTGTTTGCTCAAATAAAAAAAATATATTGTGTCCATTCCTGCATGGTTATACCCCTGTCTTGTCCTGCAGGATTATACTCATTCATTCATTCATTCATTTCATTCATTCATGAAAAAAAAAATTCTTGTGGTATTGTTTTGCAGATATTATACTCTATTATACTCTTTATTTTCTCCACAATGCTTAATTTAAGGTAGTAACTCCTCTAGATCCTTCCTATGGAATAAATAAGTAGTACATCTGCAGCATTTGTAACACAGAATTGCATGGCACTGTTGAGCTTATTAAACTATAATAGTCCGTTTTAGCCCTTGCAGTCTGTACACAAACAACCAAGGTTACATTTGTGATTAAACTGTCATTAGATTATTGTGGTTCATTGCGCTTTATGAATGTCATTAAATGAGAATTATATGAGACTTTCTGCCTGCTGTATGAAAATTCATTAGAGTTGCAGTTATACACCTTTAATTAGATTTAGAATTAGATTAGAATTAGAGATTTTTTTTCATTTTGTTATCAATAAGTGTTTTTTGTGTGTCCTATTCATATCTATAGTTTGACAATTACATTTAACTGTGAAAATATTTAATATTGCTGCTATTTAGTTACGCCTTAGTGGTTGTTGAAGAAATTGCACCACCTGACTCTATCATATCTAGATAAGCACACTATCTGGTTCAAATTTATGCTATGTAAATTAATCTTTGAAGGGAAATGAAAGGTTCTCAAGGTCCTCATGATCTTGCTAAGCAATGCAATGATGACATTAAATACTGAAGTATGTGTGTCGTATGTTATAATGTGTGTTTGCAATGATCCTAACACTGTTTAGGCATTAAATCCTTGTATCTTTGTATGACACTGAAAGAGACTGCAGTCCTTTCTACAAAATTGTACAGTAGATTCCAGTTATGTCTGCATGCATGTCCTTTAGCATGTCCTTTGATGTGTGTGTGGCCCATGCAATCTAGGCAGATTGAGTTTGGCAAAATTTGCAATAAGATACCCAAAAAGGACAAAATGTCCAGTATCTGTGTTTCCATTCTCATTCTCCTTTCTGTCCCTATAGATAAAAGCAGTTGCTTTGGGCCATTGTGGAAGATGCAGCAACTCCTGGCAAGCACAGTGCCCCAGGAAGACATTCATTAAGAAAGGAAAACTATCTGCAGCCACAGATAATAGAAAGGAAAACAAGCTCCTTCTACATGGATGGTATGCACCTGTTACATGGCTGAGCAAGCTTGGCATGTTGTGTGGAGCACAACTTACAAGAAAAATCTTCAGCATAGGATTTTGCATGACAGTTAATGCCTTTTCAGAAATCGTGAAGTCAGAGCACTTCATTTTTGCTACTCCATTGCAGTCATAAATACACAGCTATCTCATTTAAAGAAGACACCAATCTGCCAAAGCCCAACTCAGAACTAGCTCTTAGAGTCAAAATAATAAAAAGCAAATATGAAATATGGATCAAATACACAGTGTATCAGCAAACATGTCAATAAGATTTAGTTTTGCAGAGTGAATTTTCGATGTGCTAAATTTCTGATATTCAGCTGTCTATCCCTCAACTACCAAGACTTTGCAATACGATTTAATAAGAACTGCTCTTAGAGAGTTTTCACTGTCTGTTGCCTTTGCCTTGCTCATTTCGGGCCTGGACCTGGATTCTTTCACAGTAAAAGCAGAGTTGTCAGGTAATTATAGCACTGTTCTGTAATATCTGTTTGCAGTGATGGCATATTTTAAATGGAGTACAAAACAGTATTTCTACAGGCCAAACAATGAAAGCAATATTACTGTTATAAACTCTTTTGTGTTTTCTGTACTTCTGTATTTTGTGTTATTGCAATTTTACCTGTACGCTGCTTTTTAAATTTATTTTATTGAGTAATATCCTAAAAAACAATCCCACAAAATATGTTTAAACATTTCTATCACTTAAATGACAAACGTTTGACATCGCATATGTACATTTTACATAATGATGTGAAGGTTGTAAAATCGTTAACCAGGCTTAAATTAGAATCGTATCAGAACAAATGACTACACACAAGGGCAGCTGTAGCCAATAACTGCTTCTGTATCGTTCGACCAATTTTCCCAGTAGAATAGTTAGGCAGCTAACTTGGCTAGTTAGATAGGTAACGCACGATATGCATTTCTGACATTTTCAAACAAAAACTAAAATAAAATATATTCAGCTGCCGAACTAATTACAAACCTTAGCCAACCTGTGTGTCAGGTGTATGAGGTAAAATAAAAGGTTAAAGGCTTTATTGAGACTTGACTTTTGATTGTTGTTGGAAATTATTGGATTTTACCACAGTAACTATCACTGGAATTTAATTATTGGGCATACCAACATTATATGGTGGAGCTGTGGCTTTAGTATTATATCATTAGCAATCCTGTTCCTTATTATAGATCAGTGGCTTGGATTCTATTATCTGACGTTCTGAGTCAACTAGCTAGTTAGTTGCAAGTTGGTAGTGTTGGCATGAATGTAACATTCATGAGATCAAAATGACTGAAAAAATGAGTTGATCTTTTGGAACCTTTAAAATGTCCCTGCATAGTGACATCTGGCTTTTTGGCCACAAATACAATAAATGGTGAACTGTGGTGAAAACATTTTGGGTCTGTTATGTAATTCTTCATTAAGGTATCTGTAAATGCCAAAGCATATTGTCATTTTTAAAATCGTAATGTGTTGTGTACGTAATGTGTACATAATTGTAATTATGATTTGTTTTAATGGTTATTTGTTTATGTAGTGTCAGTATTTGTAGGGAGTGGTCATGTAGATATTGGGAAAGTGTTACTTATTTTTATTAAGAACAACAATCTATTTGACTGGACTGAGATGGTTCCTCCTTTTATTAAAAATTTCTCCTGCTTTGGAGTTAATTCTCTCACAAAGCACAGAGGTTGCTAGAATTCAGATATTTGTCTTTGTCAGCTAGAAGAGCTAAGGGAATATGGCAGAGTGTCTGGTCCAATATTCTAGGGCATCGTCCTCTGGGCATATATGGGGTGGAGAGTGGGTAGAGAGACATTGTGGAACCTCAACAGCAGAATCAGCAGAGACACTCTGTCCCTGGCTCACTTCACCCACACTCCTGCCAAAGAGATCCTAGAGACTGTCATCATTATGTTTACTGGTCTTTGGTGCTGTAAAAACTGACATTGATGGAAGAACCTGCTTTGTGTTTGGAAATTGCACAAATGAGTGCAGCACTCAGATGTCAAATGGCTGCATTCTCTTTACATCCAAAAGGCACAACTTAGAATCTGATATATAACCGTTTCCACTGCAAATACTATAATGCAATTGGGCTCATAAACCTTTTCACATTTTTTCCTGGAATTTATCATAGCAATCTGACTAGAGAATGGTTTTTGATTCAGAAACTCTTCTGATAGCAGGTCCACAATGGTTTGACTGGACATAGCAAGAATCTGAAGGCAATCACTCACTATTCCTTCATGACCCAGGAGGAGTAAAACTGGATTTAAGAGAGACCAAAGCTACCATTGCTTTACACTGCTCAATTAACTGACGCTGAAGCATCAAAAAGGTGCTGTTCCATCTGGTCTCAACCTCCTGTATAAGTTTAATTGCAGGTTTCCCATCTGCTCGTGGATGTTTGACAGCTTCTGTTTGGCACTGATACTAGAGCTGGAAAAACAATTTTTGTGACTAGACACATGGCATGCAGAGCAGTAGTTTCTTCTACAGCATTTTTCATCACTAGATTTAGTGTCAGCAAATCAAGGAACATGCTGTTCAAGTTGTGCACAGACAGTCATATTGGATGTATTGTGAGTAATGACGTGATTTACTTTATCCCTTCTGTAGAAGAACACTTTTGGCCTCTCATATGTTCAGCGGTGTGAGTCTATGGGAATTCAAAGATCCCCTAGGAGAGTACTGCAGAACCTGTCAAGAAAATGGTATGTTTCCACACAGGTGAAGTAGGACAGATTTGGCTTTCATCACTTCTGGCAGTGCTTTGTTCTTGATGAGTATAATTGGTCTCCAGTTCTCTGACAAATTGTCTGAAACCTTCATCTTCCATGTCACGGTTGCCTGTTATCTGACATTATGGTTCCAAATAATAATGCTCTACCAAGTGCTCTTTGTTTCAGTTTTGGTCATCTTTTGGTTTGGTTTTATCTTCACCCTCATTCTTGTTATACATTTTTTGTTATATCTGTTTCCAGCTTGTCTTTATTTACTCGTTACTAGATATTGTTCATGTTCAGTATTATGATGTTGCCTACCTTCATGTTCAAAGCATTGCCTGTTATCCTGCTTGTGTCTTGTTTTATGGTTTAGCTTCCATGTTCTGATTTTATTTTTGGTTACCATGAATCCTGGCTATGTATCCTTTCAACCTTGCACTGTGGATTATGTTTCTGGATTTGCCCTCAATGGCTGTACATTGTGTTTGTGTCCTGCATTCTCATACTGCCTGTTACACTACACAACAGAATAAGGTTGTCCTTCACAATAAGGTAAGAGCATCATCTAGCTCTTTTTGTGATCCTATCAGATAACATTAAAAAAACACTTTTTCTGAAACAAATAAACTCTTATTCTGCTTAGGTGCATAGATACCATTAAACCTGTTGGGAATGGTTAGTGTAAATTAGTGGGTTTGTATGATAAAAGCCCATCAATTTTTTGAGTGTAAATACTCAAAAGGCAAGAAAATAGTATGGTTTAGAGACACTTTGAAATGTTTGTAAAAGTGGTTGGTGACACAGCAGCCAGTCACAATAGAAGGCTATGAGGTATGATGGCATATACATCAAATGGAATCAAATATTCTGATCTTAGGTTATTCCATCGCATTTCATCTTGGTTCAGTATTGAAAAGAACAGGTGGATGGTTTGGAAACACTTCATGTGGATTTTGGTATGGATTTTGGGAAAGGTAGAACATATAAATGGATATCAGTCCCATGAAATGCTGTTTAAAATATTCATATTGAAGTCATGTTAAGTTAAAACAACCTTAAGAATGAGTGTACGCTTGCATGCTACTAGATAGCCAGTGTATCCCCCCAACCAATGTAAGCATTCACCAAATGTACATTATTATGTTACTCTTATTTGATACTATGTCCAGCATACCTGGGCCTGTGTTATGGTCATTATCCTTTGTTCCTAAAGTTCTTTCTATTTGTTGTATCTCCTGCTTCTTCTGCCATCATCTCACACAGTGACATTGTGCATCCTGGGTATTGTGCAGCTGTACAGTTGTGCTGCACCATGTAATGGACCAGAAGAAATGACCCACACCAGTGAATTTGAAATACTGACAATAAAACCAAAACTTACATTTATCTTACCTAAGTCGATTAATCAAATCATAATCAAATCAAAATGACCTATGCTAGGAAAATTCATCTTTGTCCCAAATTCTGTCCATTTGTTTATGACACTAATTGTCATTTTGTACAGACCCAGTGCCTGCTAATGTATCCTACCTAGACAGCTCATTATTTATGTGAATGTTTGTAAAGTTCCTTTGAAACCTTTAACAGCTAGAGGTTTTATGCTGCTATAATATATATATATATATATATATATATATATATATATATATATATATATATATATATATATATGTTATAACAAACAAAATAGCAGGTAGCACGGTAAACGCTCCTGCAGCCCAGCATGTCCTCTTGTGATGGCTTGAACGGAAACAATGCAGGCTGGAACTTGTGGGTTTATATAGGGAAACAGAGGGAGCAGGTAATAAGGAACAGGTGTATATGGAGATGAGGAGGTGTGTCAGAAGGTGAGGGAGTGGTAATATGTGTGGGTGTGTCTGAGTGTGGATGTGGGCTTCTCCACTGTGTGCTGGGACCAGCCCACCGTGACACATATTAATATTATATATATAATGGCAGGTCAAATACATAATGAGGCTACGAGGCCCAGATGGAATTTAAATTGCACAATCACAGTGTGGTTTAAATCTAGTATAATGCGTCATATCTCACACTCAATTTCAGTGATGAGACCAAAAATGTTCTCAGCTTAATATCTTCCTTATTAAGAAGCTCCAGCCCCTTGGCACTATGCTTGGGCTAGCTGAGGGATGGAACATATTTTGTGAAAATGGTTGAGGATCATGGGCTTGATTAGAAGCCTGTCAGCTCATTTATAACTCCTCCCCTTGGCAAGGGGGCCCAGGTGTGGCTCCAAACCTGGGCGGAGTAACTAGAATATTACACTATAACACATTCAACAGGATGATGAAGAGGCTACGGAAGACCACCTACTTATGGTTAGGTAGGGATAACAGGGTTGCGAATCCATAGAAACGTGCAATGATAACCTTGAATTGCAAATAGGGATTTGACAGCTATTAAAAATAAAACATGATTAGTTTTTCATGCACTTATCTAAAATTTACTTACATCCTGACTACTGTAAAAAAGAATTTTCCTGAGGGTTGCAGACTGCCCTAAGCCATTTTAATTGACAATAAAATTCCATGCCAAGTGATATTAGTTTTTTTCTCTAAATGAAATGAAAATTTCTCCAAGGTTCTTTAATCAACCATGCTGTTTGTTGTGATGGTGATATACCTGTCCCACCTGATCATCACCCAAGAAGGAGCATAACTTGAATACACAATTATAAAACTTCAACGTGCTCCATTGTTAAAAATATACTGTATACTGTATCCCTACATTAATATTAAATCATAAAATAATAATACATTGGAATCATCATCAGCAGTATGAATGACTTTAAGAACACTGTATTTCTGTAAGTATTTTTGTGTATTTCTTTCATGTAAGTTCTCTTTCAAAATGACATCTGTCACCACCAACCAGTCACCAGACACATGATGACAAGAAGAAATGAGGATACAATAATGCTTGTCCAGGTGTCAGGGTTAGGTTTCAGACCCATGCCACCGATCAGGTCATGTACTTTCACAAGGTCTTGTCAGGAAGATGAGACCTTAATGTGACTAGCTGACATGCTCTACAATTAGATATATGACATCCACAACTTGATTGCTTTGGGTAATGAGAATACAGTTCTAATGTAGCCCTTAATGAACAGAGTTACGAGAAAAAAAATTAAAGGCTACAGCAAAGATAATATTGAGTTTACTATTTAAATGCTTGAGTACTTGTTCTTATAATACCTAATTCATATTTAAAAAGTAAAAATTTGGTTTGCAAAGGCTTGCAACCAAGCAGCTGCGAGCAAGTTTCATGTGAATAATTCAAGTTATGTACTCCTCATATAATGTGAGTAATTGATTGATTATGTGCGTGGGGCCATGCAGACCCTGTCCTCTCACTGTGGGGTGATGCAAAAACAGAGAAGTGGGGGAAAAGGAAGGTCAGGAGAGATGGGCTGATTTTCACCTGATGACATTTGATGGAACCCATCAGGAACGGAATAAATATTGAAAAATAATGACTTCAAGAGTACACAAGGAGAGAGAAACAGAGAGAGAGGGAGAGAAAGAGAGAGATAGGGAGAGAAAAAGAGAGAGAGACTCCAAGCGAATTGATATTCTGAGCATAAACAGTGGAGCCACAGCAAGAGATTTATCAACTGGGTTGTGGGCGGGGGAGACACAGTGAGACAGGTGAACCCTCGACGACCCTGTGAAGCTGTCAGAGAGAAGGATATGCTTATTATGCAAATGTAAAGAGTGCGGCTATTGATTGCAGCTTGTAGCATGCCATTAGCACTCCCAGCTGGGACTGTGAGCATGGATGTGTGCGCTAGACTGTGTAGGTCTACCATTACAAATTTTTTTCTGCTTTTTTCTACCTGGTTGTAGATCATATTTCATGGAATAGTGGAACCCATCCCTGCTAGAGTACACCTGACCCAGCTCATAAAGAGATTGCTGATTACCAGATGAATTGAACATGATTATAATGATTAATAACAACTTAATATGAAACTATAAAATGGTATACCATCATATTAAAGTGTATGTGTTGTTGATTCTTATTCTTTTAAATACAAGTATTTAAAGTTGCAAAATTATTATGTTTTAACAGATTTTTTACTACATGTTAAAACAGCATTACAATTTTACTCAGTGTCAGTTCATTTAAGGGAGTTCTAGCAAAGTGATGAAAAGTATATGTCTACATTTTAAACCTTGATAACTGATAATCATTATACTGTTCATTTGCTCTTTCATACATGCCTCCATCACATTTATATTAGCTTTTAAGCTTTCTATGAAATAAGAGTAATGGATAAACAGTCAGTGGTTTTAAAGTCAGTGGCATAGTCAGTCATCTTAAAGTGCAACTGCAAACAGGAGAAAAAAATCAAACCTAATTTAACATTTGAATCATTATCCAGCTGCCCACACTTAAAAACAGAATGAAGCTCAAGGCTATTAGAGACCATAAGACACTGAATCACTTAAACACTGGAGCTCTGTTCGTTTGTGTTTAATGGTAACACAGGCATGTGGTGAACCTGCAGGTGCTTTTATTCTGGAGAACTCCAAAACATAACCTCAGAGTACAGTATCAACAGCTTAACACATTACCTCCTGTTTAGCTGGTTTATCGCACAATAAATGTTTCAAAGGCTTTGATGTGGAACTGAATATTTCCAGGCACCAAAATGTATTGGCTTGCACCATATAAATAATTTGGTTGTCATTTATTTTATCATTTTATGTAATTTATGTTGTCAATTATGTTGAGTCTTGTAATTACCTGCTGAGGTGAATCAGGTGTGTTGGGATGTGGAGAAATGTATGAGGTACGGGCACTAAGAAACAAGGTAACAAAACCAGCCCTGAATATGTTAAAATACGATGGTTAAATATACCATGGTGATCTAGAAATTAATGCAAATAAATTACTGCAAAACTTACTTTCATGTATATTACAGGTAGAAGTTGCCTTTTGTGCCAGCAAATTACCATCTTTAAAGATTTTATATTATCTCTTACATTAGGCTACATGGGATCCTTGAAAAGATAGCTATATTATTGTATGTGTGTATTGAACTGGACCGAGTCTGTGTGTGTGTGCGTGTGCGTTTTGGAGGGTAGAAAAAAAACTATTTTTTTTCTAATGGAAGATCCGTTCTCCGATGACGTGTCTCTGTGTACTACATCTCTGTGCTTTGTATACTGTAGTAACGCCTCTGAACGGGAAAGGTTTTCAGTCAACGTAAGAGAATAATTTAGCAAAACGCAATCATTGATTAACTGCTTAAATGTTATGCAGTTTAAATCACTAGATATGTGAAGCTGCATCACCAGACGCGGAGTTGTCAAAATTGCGAGGTAGAATTTTCCTAAGCGGAACCTCTTTTACAAAGAAACAGCGTTGTCGTTAAGTTGATTCTTTAGTTTCGTTTTTTAACCTTATTTAAAATAGATAAACCGTTACAGACATTATTATTGAACTATTTCAAAGAGTAGACTAATGGGAGCATTATTGTTATTATTATTATTATTATTATTATTATTATTGTTATTATCATTAGGTTTTGAATGTAAAAACGTCATTTGGTTATTACTTCCGACCATTGTTATTCTTTATGAACTATAATACAGGTACTATACATAAGAAAGTAGGCCTCTTTTTTGATAAACAGTGAACTCCCAATCTGACCTTTGATCTCTTCATTTTTGGTTTGTCTTGACACTTATAAATTGTTCTTTGTTAGCCTGCTGATTTTCAGACTAATATGCTAAAGGTTACAATAGGCTAAAACGGTTTAATTAAAAAAACTTTAGGCTGATTCCAGGAGTGTGGTTTAGCTTTCATTCAAAACAACCACGTTTTTAAATATTTCCCTGTTCTTGTTTATTATTGTTGATGTTGTTATTATTATTGTCGTTGTTCGTTCACAGGATCATTATTTCTTAAGTAAACAATTCTTATCAACCTGGAATATTTTTTGTGTTTGCCTGTTTTCAGCGGGATTTACGGGCAATATTGCACCTTACGCAGCTTTGCATTTTTTCCCCAAATGTATCGTAGGCCTAATGGTTGGAACTGTTTTTGCGATCGCGTTACAAACAGATCACCACGAAGCGGATATCTGAAACAGAGTTGTGGTTTTGCGATGCGGCTTATTTTGACAACGTTGTAAATTTATTACCGTCTTCTGCAAAGAACAAAATATGTCTATAATGCATAAAATATTCGTTTATGACGTTTAAGATATTCAAATACCAACTCTTATCAAAGCAATTGTTGAAAAACTTCAGTAAAATCTGATAAGAGAAATAAGATGACAGGAAGTTAATTCCCCCATTTCGTGACAGTGCATCAGTCTCTTACAGGGAATGTGGAGTTGCGTCACTCGCGTTGAACTCGACCGCCACACACTATTCAGATGTCACAAAAAGAGGACGGGCCCCCTACTGTTTTGGATCATTTAAAAGAGTATAGTCTACCGCATTAGCTCTCGAGATAAACTAATGGTTGGGGCAAATTACAATTCTGTTGTGTTTACCATATCTATAGAGTAGGTAAGCTGAATCGATTTAATATGACTTGTCTTTAGTTGAACATAGACCAATTTATCGACGATGTATTCCACGGATCATTGCGAAGCTGAATAGGTTTGGCCTTACATAGCCTTCTCAGATCTGAGGGCGACTCTTTTTCACTTATGGTATTTGTTTCCCATTCCACAACTTTGACAATTAATGTTGGTATTTGTTACATTTGTCAAGATCGTGTCCTAGCGTTGTTGTTAGTTCTGTTAGTTCGAGTCGATATGGACGACTCGGTTTAATGCCATGAATAATGTCATATAGCCTACCAGATGTTTTGGGGATTTACTTTTTTATCTATAATCTCTCAAGCGTAATAAGCGCAAATACAGTGTAATTCGCGACGATACGAAAGACCAAAAACCATTTTTTGTAAGGACAGCATTTCTAAATCTTCCAAATGTGCGAACCGTAAAATCTCCTTACCTAGCTATTACGTTTTCACTGAACGTTTTCCCTTTTTCACCACAAAGCCTTAGCATTTGCAATTATTTAAAAGTGCGTTACTTGTGACTTAAATGAGTCATTGCTATGTGCATGTGATTTATTAATATATGGAATTCATTATTATGTATATTTATCCATGACAATCCACATGAATTCTTTACAATTTAGATGTAAAATTAAAGTACAATAAAATAAAGTGTTGCTACAGCTACTGAAAAATAGCCTACCTACTGAACGCGAACCATCACAGAAAATACATTCTGGCCGGAAGTGTAACTTCAGCTCGTGCCAAAGCAAACCACTATGAGACTTGGTTTCCTAATTCGGAATCTTTCCTCCTATTCTTAACCTGAGCATCATGCACGGATCACATGACTTAGCAGAGGCATCGCCTTAAGGATGACGGATTAGGCTTTTAGAGGCTATTTAGAACGATGCTGTCCACACAGATCTCTAATTACACACTCCCCAAAGGAGTAGATGTCCCACTTAATTGCTTTTTGTTTGTTAACCTAGTTGAGCCTTCTGAACAAGAAGCGGATTTGTACAGGAATGGAGATTGAGCATGACCAAAGATGCTTCCCATGTAAAAGGTATAGGGCTGACATGCATGTGTGTGTTTTGGTTTGTCAGATACATATGTATGTAACTCATCAGACTCCCTCCTGGTACTAACTTCAGCATTGTATGCCATTTAACTGACTTATAACAGTTTAGAGCTTTGTAACAATCTCAAACCCTTGTTTTGTCCATTTATTAGAACTCTGAACAAGAGCAAACCACAGGAATGAAGGTGTGACAGTCATAGGTCAGAGATTTTCGCCAGCAAGAGTACTTGTTCAGGAATGCCTGATGCATGCTTACAGTCATTAATGCACAAGCAGTTGCACTAGGCAGAAAGTGCTAAGGCAAAAAAGACACTTAAGCAATGAGATATCTGAATTAGACACGCACACGCACACACACACACTATCTGTGTCTCTCTTTGTCCCCCCATCACAAGACGTCTCTTACATCAGCCTCATGCCACTTTCTGTTGCAGCATGCAGCTAAATTAATCACAGATTTTGAAATCTTAGCTTGAGTGACTAGTGGTTCTTGAGTCTACACTCTGTCCGGTACATTTAATGTAATTAAATGGAACTGTCAGATAAATATTGCCAATAAAGAGAACTTAAAAATCTGACCATTTAATTTCAAGGGAATTAACATTCCAAACTCACAATGCATAAATTCCATCCACAGGCAAATTACCTTGCATCTCCACTTATATACCATAAGCTTCATGTGAAGTCATGAATTATAACCCGAATATAAAAGGAATGGCAGGAGTGGGAAGTCTTTCAGTCTGATTGGTAAGAATGACCTTGAGTGACTTTGACTGACTTTCAACAGCCTCAAGCTTCATGCCAGTTTAGGTGCTTCTAGCATTTTACATTCAAGATTCTTTGCTATTCATTTGCACTCTAGTGTACTAACAAAAAGGAGTAAACTCTGTCTCAGTAGTGTTGTGTAAGCATGTAATAAGAGTTCTGTATAATATAATAAAAATAATATAATTATATAATATGTAGAATATATAGGGATTTTTATAAGGGGAATAGGTCCCAAAAATAATATAAATAAAGTGGACAAGTGTTTACAAGTAAATAAACAGAAGTAAACACAAGAGATTAAAGTTAGAATGTGATATCAATGTAAACAGTATGCATGAGTAAAGTGACGTGCAGCATTGTAAACATATCCTATTTAATGTGCAAATACAGCCAAGAACTTGTGGATTAGTAGGACTGGATCAGGTTGTGGTGTTGGCTTGGTAGATAGCTTGTGGGTAAAACTGTTCCTGAATCTGCTGGTATGTGTTTTAATGTTGCAAAGCGTCCTTCCTGAAGCAAGGTAATGTCCGTGAGCAGGGTGAGGGATCCTTCATGATTCTGCTGATGCATTCTTCTGACACATTTTGATATAGATGTCTCCTACGTTTGGGAGACAGGTATCCATGAAGAGCTGGGCAGCTGTCAGTAAGCACTGGGATGCTTTCCAGTCTGTTGCTGAATGGTACAGTGATGCAACAAGTCAGGATGCTCTCCACAGTACGTCTGTAGTATGAGGAGAGTGAAGCACTCAGCTGTCTTCAGCTTCCTGGGGAAGTAAACTCTTTGATGGACCTTTCTTATGATGGCAGATGTGTTTTGGCACCAAGTAAGGTTGCGGCCACAGGAGCTCAAAGCTGTTAACTATTTCAATTGCTGTGGTATTCAGACCGAGAGGAACGTGTGTGGTGTGTGGTGTGTGGTGCATATTTTCCGGAAGTCATCCACCATCTCCTTTGTCTCATTTATGTTTAAGATGAGATTGCTGACTTTGCACCAATCCTACAGTTGTCTCATCTAATTTCTGCAGACTGCCTCCTCTCCTTTGTTAATGTGACCCACCACCACTGTAGTGGTGTCATCAGCAATTACGTTACTGGGGTGTTTGGCTGTCGTGAGTAGGACATTTGTGTTGGTGATGATGTGGCTGGACAGTCACTTTTAGATCCTGACCACCTGACCTGTTATTAGGTCCAGAACCCAGTTGCACAATTGTTCAAACCAAGCTGCAGAAGATTTGTCACCAGTGTTCTGAAAACTGTAACATGGAAGCATGATGTCAAGGACTACAAATGTCACAAATCAGCCTTGTTCAACGTTTCTTATCAATCTCAATCCTCAGATATTGTAAAGTGCACTAATCGCATACTAAAGAACAGACTGAGCAAAGCTGACTTGTTGCCAGTTGTGCTCTGTGTAATATGCATGACTCTCAGCACAACCACAAAAATGTCCTTGTCTGGGGGTTTTGATGGGAAACGGCCAAATAGGCCCAGTGCTAGCTGGTGATTTAGACACAGTCTCCTCCGATTCTATTGCTGTGCTTACTGAAAAACTCACTAGTGCTCAAGATAATGTTGCCTCTTGTCTTCCTTTACCAACAGGTTAATCAGCTCACCAGTATGAACCTGGAGACATTAATTAAATGTATGCTTCTGAGGAAATGTAACCTACTACTGTCGTTGTAAAAGCACGATCAGATGTACTAACAGATGCTCATCCTCAATGGATCCATGCTAGTAGATTAAAGGGGCCCCCGTTTATTAGTGTTGTTAGGATGTTCCTTCGTCTCTCTCCATTTCCACCATTCTGCTCTGAAATTAAGTAACCTCCAAGACCATTTTCACCAACCAGCAAGCCTTGGCCATAAAATCGCTGATGACCAGGACCATCAACTCCATGATCAAGCCAGCATATCTACTCCTGCTTGTCCCACCAGAAAATGATGATGACAGCAATCCTGCTTGAAATATCTCTTTTCAGTTCAAAGATTGTGGCACCCCTACAGTGGCCAGGTCAGTAATAATCCCCCATGCATGAGATTTGCTTTTATCTGGCACTGTACATTTTATTCTCTGCTGTTATTCTGTTAGAATAAAAGGGCAATGTAAGAACCAAATTCTTATTGTTAGTATAAAATTACTCTTAGTCTAGAATGAAAAAGATCAT
Organism: Brachyhypopomus occidentalis; assembly: GCA_020368025.1. Taxonomy (NCBI): domain Eukaryota; kingdom Metazoa; phylum Chordata; class Actinopteri; order Gymnotiformes; family Hypopomidae; genus Brachyhypopomus; species Brachyhypopomus occidentalis. Next base: position 271,247 of record JAGXOD010001350.1, on the reverse strand, counting down.
GTTTGTTTCAGGCATGCACCCCCAAACCACCCCCCCCCCATGACTCAGCACTCTATGTTCAATCTGCCCTCTCTGATTTCACATTGCCCATCATGTCATAAAAGAGGATTTCCCTTGTATTATTAGAATGCATGGCAACCAGTAGCTGTTGGCTAATATCCAACTGCTCTCAAGCAGCTCCATTCCTCATCACCCCTCTGACCTTCTCACACATGCAGGCACTGCATTCCTCTCCCTGCACGACTTCCCTTTCCCTTACACACACATTAACCCTACAAATACCTTCCCTCAGCTGTTAACAAACTAAAGCTCCTCTGACTACAATTGATTCTGATCTCTTCATTTGGGGTTGCTCACTGTGCTCACTGAGGGAATAGACTGGACAGAAACGGGGGACTCCTGCACTTACACTGAACAACAAACTAAAGACCCTGCAGAAACAGTGACACTGACAAAGAACCTAACAGTCTGGATTCCAGTCTGAACTATTAAAAAACAAACTCATAAAAGGTCTTGGATCAGCAGCAAAGTACTGCTTCTACCATGGATGTCATACATGAAAACAATATTTCAAAGCCCATCTCTATACCTGTGTTCAGGACAGTACTTGGCTGTAATGCTCTTGCTGGATGCTGGCTAAAGGTATACTGGCTTTGAAGCCATGGTCAAAGGTAGGACATAACTTTGTTGAGGAATTACAGCATTTCTGCATAATTGGCCAACCAAATCACAGCTAATGACTCCTCATTCTACAGAGCATAATGAAGACAGAAGCTCTTAGCAGAGACACTAACTAAACCAATAAATAGGTAACTAATAAGAACAGAAGGGAAAGAGACCATGGAAAAAGCGGACGGTTGCTGATTAGCGTTGCGCACAGGGACAGCTTGGGCGAGTCATCTGTCTCGTTTTGGCTAGGCTGCGACACAGTAAAAACAATAACGGACCAGTGTAGATGGATTTGCCCTCTCCATCCGTATCAATCTGAATTAACGTACATCTGAGTACTTTGATTGTGGTCACGTCTGCATGACCTGAGCGTTCGACCATTTGTATTTATGATGAATGGGGATGTACAACATTTGTTGGAAGGAACACACGTGTCCGTTAGGCGCAATCCATATATAAATGCGTGGATACATGTATAAATCCATGTATAAATTTGTGGTCTTTGTACACATATAAGTATGTTGTAACATAATATTGAACTGTATTTGTTCCTATTCCCTTGAGGCTATATGCGGCTGTGACTGATCTGCGCGGTGTACTGAGTGTATCTTCCTACTCTTTGTGGGTGAGCAGTGATGGATGGCAATCTTTTCTCTATAGAGCAATATAATACAGCAGAGAAAAAATGAGAGTCAAGTAAGAATTATTGGCCTAACAGCTCTTTTGATAAGAAAACACTTAAGGAAATTACACACGCACACACACATATTCTCTCGCCTAATGCATGTCCTAATGAGGACATTTATTATATTTAAGGCAAAAAGTAATTCATTTTTTTTTCTGCTCAGGACTTTTTTTTTCTTTTCCTTAAATAATTGTCTGTACATGGAGGTATTAAAGTGAAACAGTACATAGAGCTACAATGCAACAATTTGATGTAAACGTTCAATGTAATTATATACTAAAAATATATTAAACATGGTCAGTGCTTCAGTTTCTTTCCCCATATACAATAGAGACCTTTAGTCATGGCTGGATTGTTCTCGCTCAAGGTTTTCCGTTTCCTTCTTTCTTTCCCCCTCTTTTCTTGTTCTACTTTTAGCGTTCCTGCCCTTTCTGCCTCCCTCCACCTCTTCTCCCCTGTATCGCCTAGAAGAATAACAAAGAATGATGACACTGCCTCCATGCCAGCCTCTGTGCCCTGACCACCTCATCTCCATCCCGGTCTCTCTCTCTCATTCCCATCCCCTCCTCTCTTCTCTCTCCATCCACCTCATCTCTCTGTCTGTCTCTCGGATCTCCACGCCTCTTCATTTCTTCATTTATCACTCTGGTTGCCCCCTCCGTGTTCTAATTCTGCTTTAATAACCTACACGTCCATTCATCGTGGTATTGATGGCTCTGACAAGCACCAGCCATCTAACGCAGGCTCGTAACACACCCTGAACCCACACCCCCTTCTTCACCTCTCATGCTGCACTGGGGTCACCGGCAGGTCACTTTGTCATAAACGCGCAAAGCTAGACACATAACTAGTAGAGTTGGAGTAAGCTTGGAATATAAATGTGTGGATCACAGGATACATTCTAGCATGGCCAGTTATATCTGACAGCTAATGAGGAGCACTATCTTGGGTTGCCAAATCTAACAATCAAATTTTTTAAATACAGAAACAAAAAAGAAATTGCTTAAAACCGATTATACAGCCTGGATTAGCACAGGCGAGGAATGGGAAACAGCTCAAAGTCATGAGCATTCCATCAGGATCACTGATGATGTATGTATGCGCTTGAGAGTAAATCATGATTGCAGCTGGCAAGGCTCATAGATCTAAAGGATAATGCAATCTAATGAATAATTATGTATTTGGAGTTTATTTTAGATAAAAAAGGAGAACATACTCATGTTTGTGTATCGAAACAATTGTTTCAATGACGGACAGAATTGGAGTGTGAGGGAGGGAATTTATGCAAGTCGACCAATATGTGTTGTTGACCTCGATAGGTCTTCTGCATACAACTGAGAGTACAGCACATTTAAGAAGATGCATGTTATGTGATGGGAAAGAAGAGTAAACAACAAGACACTGCAAAAAATGTCCTTACCATGCATACACAGGTAAGGAAACAGGTGCATTCGTGTGTAAGCTTGAGATGGAGTCTGGCGAAGGCACACATGTGAACGTCCCCTTAGTTAAAACCAGTGTAGCAAACATGGCCACTCTATGAATGACTGAAACACACAGCAAAAAGAGTTCAAAAGTCAGTAGATTTAAGTGGAAAGGAAACAAACTGCAGAATACCACCTTTAATTTTCCTCCAAAAGGAAAAATCAGAAAATCGTATATATGCAGTCAAGCTATCAGTGAAAAATGACAGACAGTGTGTTTGTTCGGGATGTTAACCCCATTAAGGATAGCTTCAGGGGTAGAATTTATTGCAGAAATGTGGGGAAAAAAGTATAACTGCTCTGAGTGCATGTAACAACAATTTGTTCTAAATAGTGCATGAAAACAATAGAGTGGACAGTAGTATTTTATTGCCTGCATTACTTTACATTGTTTCACAGGTTCAAACTGAATTGGTTCTGTATAGATACAGACAAACTGTTACAGCTATTTTTCAACCAGATGTATCACTTCTGTATACATACCTGTGTAAGTGTTGTTGCAAATAAACATTTTTATGACACTTTCACCATTTTCCTGTATATTTGTAAGCACTTTGTTGAAGTATAACAATTTCTAACCAAATGAAAATAAAAGTGATCCATACAGCCAAAATAGAGGGTTAAGAGTAATGCCACTCTGGGCATTTAGTGGTTTACACACCTACACATATCCAAACCAAAAGCCATGGCCACATAATATTACATATCATATTTGTGCATATGTAGCACTACTCATGGATTAATGTAGTGGTCTTTGGAGGCTGAATAGTTTGTTGGGGCAGGATTAGTCCAGGTACCAAAGTCTGAGTACCATAAGGATGTTTTATGGTTTGTTGGTTGTAGTGACTTCCATCACTTGTCACTGATCAAATAAGCCCCAGTAACATGCTGTGTTAGATGTGTAGGCAAACACCAAGCAATCACTGTGAAGCAAATATGTCAGTCAATTTTGCTATGATGGGTATATAGGGATGAACTTGAGTGTGTTCATTCTGATGTACTTCAGATTCATCTACTTTAATTCAGATAATATAATCTAATTGATAATAAAAAAAACTAAAAAACTCTAAAAGCATAGTTCAACCTTGGTGTTCAGAAATATACCCATTTACAAATAGCAATGTTCCTATTTGTTAACATGGAATGTGTGAAATAAGTATTTGGGGGATGGTCTTCTTAGTCTAGAATGAAAAAGATCATGTTTGTTTTAGGCATGCACCCCCAAACCACCCCCCCCCCCCCATGACTCAGCACTCTATGTTCAATCTGCCCTCTCTGATTTCACATTGCCCATCATGTCATAAAAGAGGATTTCCCTTGTAACATGAGAATGCATGGCAACCAGTAGCTGTTGGCTAATATAATGGATTCCATTGTATAATCAGCATTACTGAAGGAAGTAATCTTTTCCCATCTGACTCATCTAGATTTCAAACATCAATACAGGTGTTGAAAACAGCCAACCCAAATGTGGACCTATACTTTAAGGAACCCAGAGAAACAACTTAAAAGCAATTATCATTAACAGGAGAGCTTATAATTATTATTATTATGAAAAACAAAAATAAAACAGCCTGAAGAATCACAATGCACTGATAAATGTATAGATGTAAACTTAGTGGAAGTTGTAGAAGAGAGACTCTCTTTGTATAAACAAATACATAAAAACACAATAATATACAATTAAGATTAAACATAAATATATACAATACATACACATATAACAATGGTCCTCTCCATTAGCACCACAGAAGTGAATTTTCCAAAGTTCGAAGGCTCACTTGGTGAGCATACTCAACACCCCTAATTCCTCCAGTTTGGCTCTGACCACACTTGCCCAGCCCTTATTGGCCAGTGGGTTTCTCGGGGAAGGATGCATGATCCCTTCCACCCTGATGGAGATGCCAGCCTCAGCGAGAGCGCGACGAGCTCGCTGTTCTGCCACTTTGCCTACTCCAATCACCAGCGAGACCCCCAGGGCAGCAACAACCTGGCAAAGGGTGGCGTCACAGTGCACTAGAAGAGCGTCGCGTTTTGCTGCCGGCAGTTCGGGAGGGGTGAGGTTCTTCCCAGACTCGGCCATGAAGACCAGTGGGCAGAGGTTGTGCACAAAACAATGGCGGAAAAAGTTGTCAGGTTCCCCGCAGACCTCCCGGAAAAATCCCCAGAAACGAGCCCCGCTAACCTCACTTTGAGTGCAAGCCAGGCCTGTGATCCGACGCTTGGGGTGCTCGACTGCCGGACGGCCCACCTCCCCGGTGATCCTCAGCCAATCACGGACCACTTTTACCTCTCCAAATGGAACCTTGGAGATTAGTGAGTGAAAACTGTTCAGATCAGATGACTGTAGTACTGCAGTATTCCAACTCACTAAACTAGGTTGTAAAATTCAGTTTTTCTTGCAACTTCCTGACTTGCTGTTCGCAACACTTTTTTTTTCTTTGCATCACTGCAACTTCCAGTCTCAGTGATATCCAGTGAGCTGAATCCTGAACTAAATCAAACTAATATTACATTTACATTTAGGGCATTTTAGCAGACACTCTTATCCAGAGCGACATACAATGTGCACACTAGTGATCACTAGGGGCTGTGGTACCCTAGCCCAGTGCCAGGGGAGCAGTTGGGGTTAAGTGCCTTGCTCAAGGGCATTTCAGTGGGGCCTGGGAATTGAACCCACAACCCTCTGGTCACAAGACCGGTTCCCTAACCATTATTAGTCACTAAAATGCAATGTTTTGCTAAGATTTGAATATCTGATCCAAAGAGCATATGAACTACTTTGTTATTTGATTAAGATGAAAAATTCTTATCCAATTTAGCTTTTATTCAATTAATGTTTTAACTCTGATTTCAGTTGAACTTATATTACGTCCTAAATCATAAAGAGCTATTTATAATTCAGTGAGAGTGGGAGAGTTCTCTTACCCCTGTCTGTGCCATTCCGAAAGGCCCTGGGTTCATTCCTAGGAAGAGGACATTCTGGCTGCCATGGCAGTAGGTCTCCACGTAGCAGCGATGCATACTCCAGGCATAATCAATTGGGTTGTAGATGTAGCGGACCATCTCGCCAAAGGATAGCGTCCGCAGACGGGCGCTGAGCTCCAGCTCGGCCTCAAGAAAGCGGGCGGCCGCGGGAGAGCTCGGAAGAAAGCAGGCGGGTGCTGGGGTCAGGTTGGGGTCAGGCCTGGTGTCTGCCTCCTGCTGTCTCTCTTCCTGCTCTGCATCTCCATTATCCAGATGACTGCTGCATAGACATGAATGGAATCTGATATATTATTAACTATTCTAAGGTTCTGTTAAACATGGTAGACAAATGGGTAAATAAAGTGGCAATACAGGGTTTTATGGTAAACATTTTGTGGAGCACTAGTGTTCCTGACATTGAAAGTATAGGAGCACACAGAAAAATCTAAGAGCACCAACTTGATAGGTCCTAACTTTTCACACACAATAATTGGTTGATCACAAACATGTACACGCAACCATTGGTCAGATGCCTCCAGGTGTATTCCTGCTTCATAGGCGTGTATGGCCAGAGAGGATACATCAAGGGCATTTTATATAATGCCTTAACAAGGTCTAGAAATGATCAAATGCAGCGAAGTATACAAAGTTTCCAGAGAAACAGGACATTTTGGACAGAGGAGCTTCTTCAGCAATGTGTGTGTGTGTATTACAGTTTCAACCTCAGTGGCTGTTTAGTGCAGTTCAGTTTTAGTGGCTAACATGTAGAATAAGCTAATATTAATTAGCTAGAGTAGATTATTCAAGTTGCCACACTGTCCTAAATTAAAATTCCATTTGTATTTTTAGAAAAGTAGCATATGCAAGCATTTTACTCTGACTGTAGAAATCTGCAATACAATGTAGGAGCAACAACATCTATTACAGGGCAAGGAGTTCCCGTGCCTTGCAGACTGAGGAAAAGCATCAGAAAGGTTCTGCATTCTTTCCATGGAAAATCACCATCAGCACAAATCAGTAAGGCATCCATAAAACAATTGTTCTGAACAGGACACCACTCAAAGCACTTTCCCTGCCTGTGTGCGTATATGACCTTGCTTGACCTGGAAGACTGGTACAGACTGGTATGTGCACTCGAAAGACCAAGTATGTCCATAACATCCTGTGGTGTGTCATATATTGTTTGTGTAATGATACCATGAAAGTGTAATTCATTCTTTTTCCTCAACTGTATGTGGAAAAATGCACAGAGAGACCCGCCACCTACTGAATATACCCTGGTGTGCCGCAGGGTCTGCTGCCCAGGGACCTTAGGGTGCAAGATGGGATGTAAAAATGGTTAGGAAAGAAAACCTGTAGCAAAATTCAGCATCATTCATGTCGAGAAATGAGTGAAGATGAGTGAGGTATAATTCAAAGTGTCAAAACAAAAAGAGTATAATAGTTAAAAAAAAATAACATTTTTCGACCTTTGCCCTGACCATTGTATTTTTTTTTCTCCGCCATGAGATCTGGCCTGCACATCAGATAAGCATGGCTGGAGCTCAAGTGAAGGTAGCCCAGAACCTCAAAGCAGATGTATGGTTACATTATGGATTCAAAAACCATGACGGTAAGAAAAGGTGGACAAAAGCAAAGCCATATGTAAGCTGTGCAACACGGAAGTGAATATTGTGGGATATACAACACCATTTAACACAACACCACTTTGATATTCAGAAAACAGCATTACACAAATAACCTCCATTGAATCTGTAGAGTCGTATAAACTTTGCATCACGAAGTCGACAGAGAGGGTCGCCCTAACCTGGACATCCAGAGCAATGGATTTATACCCAACAATTACAGCCCACTATATTGACAACGAATGGAGGTTTAGGTCTCATGTTTTACAGACTAGGGCAATTGAACCCCGTCACACGACCAGTAATCTAGCTGATCCATTGTCCGAGGTGAAGAGTGGGGGCTTTCAAACAAAGACCCGGCATTTGTGACAGACAATACTGTGAACATGACCTGTGCTGTGGAATTAATCTATTTGTTGCTCATTGGCTGTTTCACCCACACACTCAATTTAGCCTCACAGACGGCTCTCAAAATCCCACCTGTTGTGCAGTCGCTTGGCGCATTGCATCCTTTGTTTTCAACGCAGCACTATGGCCACAAATACAAAGTGAAACAAAGGATACTGGGGCTGCCTGTATACTAACAAGTTAGTTGTTGTGTTGTGTGGAGCAGGAACCAGCAATCTCAGCAACGCTGCTGTCATCAGAAGTATGCAGGAATAAAAGCTCTCTCAGCACACTGACTGAACTTGATAGAATTGTCACAGATGATGTGGTGAAAGCTCTCTGGCCTCTGAAGGCAGCCACGTTGGTAATACCAGAGGAGACGTCCCCAACGCCATCAGTCATTGCGCCTCTGCCAGCACAGCTACTGAAGTGGATGTTCTGTGCCCCCCACAAAACACCACTGATTAAAGACTTCAAGACTGCTGCATACAACAACTTGAAATCGATGTATGCTTTCCTAACATGTGTGGAGAAGGGTATTCTTGCATTATAATAGGCATGAACAAAAACATGCAGCTTTGTGTATAAAATACAAAAAAAAACAATGTAATTGTTTTTCTAGCAAAGGTTATAGGCTTGGTAATTTTGCATTATAAAATAAAATATATAAAATATACATGGTGTGCAATATGGTAATTTAAATATGTGAAATCTCTTACGATTTGTGATGCTGAAAGACGAGCTGTATATAACATCAGCATTAGCATCTCATTTCAAGGCCCTGCCTTTCGTGTCCGATGAGGCACATGACAACTCATTTTCTAAACTGGTGACTGAAGCTACTGGTCTGGAGCCTGTGGAAGAATTTAACTGTAAATTATGGAAGTATAGAAATAATGTATACTGCTGTATATGAATATACATACACAATACAAATTTTTTCTTTGTGTTAGATATAATATATAAAACAACAAATTCCCCTCTGACTGGATTTCCCAATTGATTTACCACTGAAGTTTATTCTTGAAAATGTTCATCTTTCAACAGCAACAGTCTGGTGATGGAGCAGAGCACACTGTGCCTGTAGAAGACAACTCCCTTGATCCTGCTAAAGTGAATGATGCTTATACTCCACCCAAGAGACCAGAGGAATCTTCTGCACCGATGGCTCTCCTTGGACTGGCCTACAGACCAAAAGGTTCTGTACTGCAGAAATGCAGGATGACAGAGTATGGGGAGAAGTGATCCAATACAGGGAGGTAAAACCTATTCCACTCTCTGAAAACCTCCTGCCCTGGTGGAGGGTGCACGCAGGGGAAAATACCCTTTTGGCTCGCCAAGCCAAACATAGTCTTTCTATGCCTGGGACCAATGTCCCTTCTGAGCGTGTTTTCTCAACAGCTGGCGATATTGCTACAGCACAAAAGAGCTGCCTCACTCCACAACATGTAGCTTAGCTCCTCGTCTTCCTCAAAATATGACAAAGCAGTTATGAATATATTTTAGATTTATGAATCTCATGGTTCACAATGCTCAGAAGGATTTACATGACTGCATTACCACATGTTACAAACCTTAAGTTGCACTTTAGGTCATTCAAAGCCTTTTTCAATGTATTCTATGGCAATGAGTAAAATGTGTGAGATAATAACAGCTAAATGTATTATTACAGTAATTGTATATTGTTGTAAAGTGTTGGACACGCAAATGAATGTTACTGTTTTTGGTTATATCTTCAAGTATACACTAATATTTTTTATAATGATAGTTTGAGTGTTCCTTGTACAATTATGTTATTTTTCTGATCATCTCTTTTCATGTCCAAACAAAACCACCTGTTATTATAACTGAAATATCCCAAAATGAATAGATACCAAATTGAATTGGAAATCGAATCTAATTGGGATCTGGTGAATCAGAATGAAATCGACTAGGTTAAAAAGTATTCAAACTGTATTAAAATTAGTCTAGTGTAGGACGAGTAAGTTTCTAGTGTTGTACTTTCTTTAAACCCCAGATGTTTAGGATGGTTTGAATACAAGTAATAATTTACAGTTAGTTTAACAGCATTTACAGTTAGACATTTAAGGAGCTCAAATTGTAAGTAATGACAGCTGTGATTACAATCACCCCTTTAATGAACCTGCAGGATCACTGATTTTAGTTTTTCCTCTGGATAATGCCATCCCAGGAAGCATGAGGAGACCAAGTAAATTGTTGAATGACTCACAAGCACACATTTTGATTTTGATGTGCTAAGATACATCTGCCTCGAAAATCAAGGAAATTTGTATCTGGACAACACTAAAATGATCAGATAAGAGTTAGATCAGAGTTAGAATTAAAACAGTATGAAATTCAGCCTGTAATTTTCTCACGGCAAGAAGGAGAAGACCACCGAGATATCTGGATAAATAAAATCACAGATTACTGCTAAAAGATGAAATTTACCCCTGTAACCCATGTAAATGTAATCACGTCCAACTGGGGATATGTATTACACTTTCAGCATTACATAAATATGTAGGTAATGTATGAATATGCATATTACTACTCTTCTAATTCTTTCATGGACATAACAGGGGAGTATGCTAGTGAACATGTCAGTCTTTGAATTCCTTGGAAAGGACAGGACGTTTGTCCAACAGATCTATGGTCAAGGTTGACGTGTTGCCCCCATTGCGAGACACATGTTAAAACAACTCTAGCACAGCCCTGCTGCTGTGTTTAGGAGACTTGCCATTTTTGTCCACATTTATGCTGAAATGTCTCCACATTCCACTGCTGAGTTTCTGAAACTGAAGCAGCTACTGCCTTGGTGCAAAACTCTCCACTCACTACATGCTAGCTGCAGCTCATATTACAAACTCAGTAACGGTTGTGTTTTGCAGCGTCACTGTGCTTAAAGAGACACGATTTCTATGAGCCAGATCAAATATCCATTCGCATATTGAAAGTATTATTATTATAAATGTTGGTATAATTCAGAACTTTAATACCGCTGTACTCTTTCATTACTGGTATACCATGCTGCACTAGTGGATAACAGTTTGAAACCTAATAAAAATTCACATATGTTTGAATTCTGATATTTATGAATACTTTTATAAACAAATAAATGCATTTTTTTTTACTTATGAAGGTTTGAATTCAACTGTTTTAGGTTTATTGAGAAGTCATTTGGTGTCACAAATTTGACATAATAATGACTAGGTCAAAATAAAACTGAGGTGGATAATAGATAATGCATTCCATTATTAATTCTTCATAACATTTACATTTTAAATCACTGAACCTAATAACATAAAATATGCTGGACTTGTTTTGGTCCATGTCTCAAGTATCAGTGAGCTGTTTAAGGCAGTTTATAGGACAGTTAAGTTAAACAATTTATCTTTTTTATATACACCTTTTAATACATATACACAACATATTTTTCTTTCTAGATCATTCTTTGCAAACAAAGCAAACTCTTTCCCAAAAGGTAGGGCTTATTCCCTTGCTACATACCTAGGTGTCAAAGTCTCCTAGAAACCATGATAACTTCACATATGGCTGTGGTATGGGTGATATGGAAACCTTAGCTTAGAAACGTTTATATGGAAAACACACCTGAGAAATGTTTCCATTACAAGACCAGTTAAGTTATACATTTTTGTGACAAAAATACATCAATTTTTTTTATTTTCATTTTGTCATTCCAGCATAGTTGCTTCTGTTACTTTTGTTTTTCTCTCCTGGCTCCTAGACACTGAAGACTTTAAACATCCTCTTTGCCATATCACCTATAGATGGACTGTGAACAACAAAACCAATAACCCACACTGATCTTTTTAAACTGGCACGTAATTAGATTTACAAGGCTTTCATGTACATTACCAACTTTAGTGAGTTTTTCTTATTGCTTTTGACCCTTTCCATTCTATACTGAAAGAGCTATGAGGATTAGTTGTAGGCAGTTGTAGACAGACTCCATCAAACACAGACTTTATCTAGGTCAGGATGTATGGCTATTGTACTGAACCAACCAGCAGCATACAAAGAATCACCCCTCCCTCACTGAGGAAAACAGCATTTATCTGGAAACAATCCAGCTGTTTAGAGATACCTAATTTAAAATTTGAACTGTTTAGAGCCAATATAATTACTCGTCCAGTTACAAGGACAGATTAATAAACTCATCAAACTAAGAACTAAAGATAGAAACTAACGTGGCAGATGTGTAGAAGCAGAGCTGCACATCTCTCTTATGTTTTAAATGAACTGGAATGGGACGACGTTGGTGGTCACGACCATTCACTCAGTCCATTCACTCTATTGTATGGAAGAGGGGTGAATCCAGGCGTCTTTGCGAGGAGCTCAATGGCACAGAATTAAATGCATAACATTTTTAGTAGACGAGTACCTTTTCTGAGTAATATAACAATATAAAACATTGCAAGAAACATTTCCAGAAAGGAACCGCTGTTGCAGTAAGGTAGCTAGCCTACTGCATAAAATGATTCCCTGCGAAGGTTCATTTGGCTAGCGTAGATGTCGATATACTTAACGTTAGCTAGCTAGCTAGTTAAGTAGTTAGACGCGGTTCGAGAAGGCACAAGTAAAGAACCGTATATTACATAAAGGCTGTTTACTTTAACCGTAGATTAGTGACATAAGTGTGTTCTCTAAAGTATATTGTTTTAAAATAAAACATAATTTACCTCGGAATATCATGCTGCTTTATCATTCTCCGATGTAGCTTTCCGGCAACAAAAATACTTTTTAGTACATTGCATTGTGGGATATGTAGTTCTTTGCGCAATGGCGATATCAGTATGCTGGAAGAGAGTCTGAGAATAGCACCATCTATCGCTTCTCATCTACCTTTTTATCAGAAGCTAGTAACAGCACACGCATATGCAGAGAAATAAGGAGACAAGGGCGTGCAAAATCAACACAAAATCGTTGCTGAGTACATCAAATAAAATATCTTGAAAATAGTGTGGTGCTATGGAGGCTCTTCATAAGTCACCTCATACCCCCACCCGTGTCCTTTGTTTGACCTCCGCCCTGGCTTCTCTTGCACGCATGACACCCTTACCCTGCGTCTTTCTCTCTAGGAAAGGTCATCCTTTGCCACAGCTTTGATCCTGTCCTTTTACCTCAACTCTCTCTGACCTCAGCTGATTCCTATCAACAGCTTGCTGTTCCTCCAGGACCCTGTCGGACACAGTTAAAAAGGCCAAGGGTTAAACAGATTTTGTAATGTATTTATTAGTGGGTATATATTTGCATTTTGCTGAGAACACTGAGAAGTTGAGCAGTCTTGAGGGTAATCAGCAGTAGAAATGCCTCCCTTTTATTTACAACAAATTATTTTGGAGGAAAAGGGTGATTAAGAGGCTTCCTGTATTTATGTGTGATTAAAATAATTTAAAAATCACATAATAAAAAAAATATGCTTCTTAAAATTGTGGTTTTCCTACCATTTCTTTTTTATCTTAAGAAGGTGTCTACATGTGTGTGAAAGTGTGTGTCTGTGTTTGTGTGCACACATTCCCTATTTGAGACGGAGGCAGAAAAAGAGCAGGAGAGGCAGAGAGAGAAAGAATAAATGAAAAGAAGTGAGATATTTGGTGGAGTGCTACATTCAACACAAGCCCCTGGTCTCTGAGCTGTCTGCTTCTGTTGCCATGGCAGCAACAGCAGAACTGGCAGTCAAGGGAGGGGAAGAAAGTGTCTTAGACGTGCACACACACCCACACTCGTCTCATCGCCTGACCTCCGTCTGAACCCGCCTGGGGTCGGGGGGGGGGACAGCTTGCAGCTCTCCATTGACACTGAGCGATGAGAGGAGGAGAAAATGAGAGAAGGAGGGAGGACCAGAAGGAAAAGCTAGAGAGGAGGGGTGCAAGAGAGAGAGAGAGAGAGAGAGAGAGAGGGAAGGGTAGCCAGGGAGAAAACGCAACATAGTATGCAGATGGGGCAGAGGAAGAACAGATGAGGAAGGGAGGGGGAGGAGATTGAAAGTGAAATTAATTATAGTTTGAGGGGAGAGAAAATATGCAAAATGGTTTGTTGTAGAGGCCGAGTGGCTGACTGGGCCTGTTTAGCTGTGCTGCTCCGCCTCTTTCTGCTGGATCAGAGCTTTCTGAACATTTTCTTCCTACTGTAGTAAAAGCAGATAACTGACTTCATCGTTTCATCTGTATATCATTCATGCCTTAGCGTATGCATACAATACACAACATCTGGTGTCATTTTGTTTTTTTTGCAGGATAAGTATAAAATACAGCAGAGCTATCTATGTATATATCTAGTTTCATGCAAACTTGATCATTCCATGGTAGTTCCAATGTGAACAGATCGAAGAGGTAAATAATTAAATTCTCATTCTTCAATTCATTACATATGTGAGAATGAGAGAGAGAGAATTTTAGAGAGGCGATATGGACATAAGGGTCAAGTGAACTTACATCTGACCTTTGAACTCAGAAAGGGTCACTGCAGTGAGGTCATGGATGTTTTTTTTTAACCTTCTTTATAGTAACTAATTATTTGACCTTTTTCTCCATATCAAGCATTGACAATTACCAACATTATCTGAAAATAATGTTTAACAGTGATTATTGTAAGATGTTAAATATATGATACATTACCCCATAAATGCCATAAATGCAAGAAAAATATGTGATGTTTCAGCCAGAACATATTTCCAAGAGTTTCAAATATTATGAGACTGTATTTTCATCATATATAACTAAATTCTTTTAGGAATTTAGGAGAAGGAGATAACTATGGTTTATTTTTTTTTTGCTTAAGGAAAATTCAGGATCTGCTCAAAACCGTTAAAGCCCCAGAAACCCAGACAACAGTGCTCTATTATAAAGTGAGTGCCACACCGCCTCCTAGTGGTTACTTGATGCACTCCATTGAGCTGACAGATTACTTGAAATGCCAACTGCACTGCATTAAATTGATTTATGCAAAACGGCCCCCAAAAGACAGGCAATGAAGCTTTCAACATCATACATTACATCTACTGAAATATTTCAATTTTTGCACATGATAAGTCACATTAAAACTCAAGAACATGAATCTGTAAGGCACTCAGAACATATCTAGAGATTCAAGACATCAACAGTAAGTATGATATGTTAAGCTCTTGATGGTGCTTGTTATGATAGTCCAGAACAATTTAAATTTCAAAGTACATTGTAATTGTCATCACCATATATGACACATTCGGAGCTGTGAGACATTCTTTAGTCCATGAGTTTGGTCAGCAGTGGCTAATAGGCCTTTTTAATTAGTGAAGATAATTGCTTAAAATGACCAAAACTGAGTGATAACATGTCCAGGATATTTTAATGGTTATAACAGAGAGAGCAAGGCAGCCTGTGTTTGTTTGAATGTTTTCGCAGTTTCGCTGTGTTCTTGGCACCTCGCCGCACTCCTCATCCATGTCTTCCTGGTTTTCTTCACGCATGGTCGCAGCGGCAAAGCCATACGAGGCCACGCACGTCCACAGGAACCTATTCGTCCGTCAGTGCGTGGATAATAGTTTTAGCAGGAGGCAGTGTGCGTTGGGCAGGATGAATGCTAACGCCGCTTCCTTCGTTGACCACTATTGCACACAGGCAACGGACAACAATAAGGTGTTAAGCATAAGCTCAACAAATTCCTCTGGTAAATGATGTGAATGAGGCTTGGACAGGTTAGTGGGAAATTAATAGAACGATAGGAACGTCTGGATGGGAAGTCCAGCATCTCATGTCATGCCATTACTCACATTCAGACACAGAATCTCATCTCCGTGCACATACACACCGTGACAGCGATGACACAAAAGACACCTCAAGAGAGTGTAGTACATGCACACGTACAGAGTCAAAATGTAGCCTACGCGTTTGGTAGAGCATGCCTGTCAACACACGTATGCTCACACATGCACTCACACACACATACATGGACACACACACACACACAGACTTGGAATGGCCATTTCTCACAGTGAGAGGCAGCAGATGGCAGATGTCTCTGTAACAGTCTTGGCAGAGGAGAAGCCAGTAGTGCCTGGTACAGTGACTGTATTCAAAGATGCAAAATCCCCATCAGCACATTAAAAGGCAGGATTAGCATGTCAGCAAGTCTCTCTCTCTCTCTCTCTCTCACACACACACACACACACACACACACACTGTCTCTCCCCCACTGCACTGTGTCTGTGCCCACCTTTTCCTTCCTGCATCCATTTTCTCCCTCCATTTTTTTCCCTCTCTGCGATCTCATGTCATGCTTTTAATCCCTAATCCCCTTTGTACCCCTCCTTCCACCCATGTAAAAGCAGGGAGTAACAGTACTTTCACCCACTATCCTCATCTCTGCCTGTCCTCCTCTGGCCATTTAGCTGCTCAGCCCCCCTCTCAGCCCCCTCGCCTGCTCTTTAATGTCAGTGTCTCGCGCTATTCATCGCATACATTCTTTTGCCTCATTTAAAAAAAAAATTGATGCAGTTCTACCCTTTGATGTCAACCTGTTTTATATGTCTTTGCTCTTTTGCTGATTATATCTCATTATTTCCCTCTTAATTTTGCTTTCATTTCCTTTTTGCATTCCAAATGTTTTGTATGGTATATATCCTCCCGTCTTTCATCACGTTTACACTTCATTCTATTCTTGCTCTAAATAAATTCTCATCAATAATGAAACATTTATTATTATTTCTCTTCACCTTTATATCAAAAGTCTCTCTCCTTCACTTTCTGTCTCTCTCTCTCTCTCTCTCTCCCCTCCCTCACTCTCTGTAATGGATCATGGTCCCCTCTATTTGAACTCATCTGATAATCCAGGGGAAGCACAGAGAGAGCATCGATCAGGCACGCTGACAGAACTGCAAGCTACAGTCTGCCCGATCAGCTCTGGGGGGACGTGTGGCTCCACTGCCTCCGTGGATATAAATATTTTGATACGCTTCAATCTGTATGTGTGCTATCTCTCTGTCCTGATATTATATTAATCGTCTATGCCCACACTCAACGCAGTGAGCATTTATAAAAAGGTACATAAGTGTGTATGCTCACACACGCATACACACACACACATTCTGTGGGACTATAGCATTACTATTATAGCACGTTTTTTCCACCCTTTCTCACAGATACAAACACACAAATGGACACACATATGCAATTTATCTTCCTTACTTGTTCTCTTTCAGTGGACCACAAGGTTGGCACTTTGCCCTTAGGGATAAATAGAGAGGCCTAATTCTATTAGTACCATTATTTGTATGTACATTCTATCAATGCATAACAGAGTCACAGGCCAAAAACAGACAGTCGGTGCATTTATTGTAAAAAACAGGAATGTCAGTGTACTGTTTCCATGGCAATTTTGCACAATCAAGAATTTGATTAGTGACACATTTAGATGAGGATTTTTATTGTTCCTTTATCTGGGTCTACTGATTTAGTTTTGATGTTATAGGTGTGTGTAAACCAGTTTTAGTGTATGACACACTATGGAATTAACTTGATGTATCACAGACTCAAAGCCTTTGCTATTGGGTGGAATAATGCTTAAATCTGATTAAATCACAATGAAGTCAAACTGAATGTGCCATATGGATCCAAGTTAAAGCACAAAGTGATTGAAGAGTTTTGTTTGTGTCACTTTTTGACACCTCAGTTTTCAGCAGGGTCACAAATGAACATTGTCACCAAATATACACAACCGTGTGATGATCATTAGACATAGTAAGGATATTGTCGAGGCAGAAAAATTATGTTGGTAATACATAGCTCTGTTAATACTGACTATTAACTACTGAAGAGAAAATGAGGTCTGAAATGGCCATATCTGTTGGTCCCTGCTTAGTCATTCATATAGCTTACATAGATATAACATACAATCTTGCAGTAATATATAATGGAATTGCCCTAATGTTCCAGATCTGAAAATCTATATTTTTTCTATTAATGAAGGCTAAAGATGAAGGCTAGAGGCACGTTCCAAATCCATCTCATTCACATCCAGCAGGTCCTTCACATCCAGCAGGTCCTTCACGTCCAGCAGACAATGTTACTGAACCTCCTGCCCAAAGGACCACAGAGACAGATTTACTGCCTAAATCCCTTAAATAGCTCCGTAGGTCAGAGAGAGAGGGAGTGTGTGTTCACGTGTGTGTGTGTGTGTGTGTGTGTGAGTGTGTGTGTGTGTGTGTGTGTGTGAGAGAGAGAGAGAAAGAGGGAAGGACAGAGGAAGAAACAGCAGTCTTGCAGTAGAATTTTCATAAATAAATACAATTAAATGGAATAAATGCAAACCAAATTCCATTAATTCCTCCAGAACACACACAAATATAAATACAAGTATTAAAGTTTAATGGTTTTAACAAGTAAAATCCTTCCTAGTACTACAATTCTTGTCTAGCTTATAGAGGACAAAAGGCAAATTGTTGTCAATTTTCCTTGCTTTATCAACACACATTTACCTTGTCTCTCATTACAGCAGATGGAACATTACAGGAACATTAGTCCAGAGTTTCAGTTCAGCTCTGTTTATCTCACAGCAGAGCAGCATAATCAACGGGTAATTCAACAGATTCTAAATATACACATTATGGTGGGTTCTTGGATGGAAAAAGGTGAAAACTATCAAATACACACACTCACGCATGCGTGCACCCACACTCTCTCTCTCCCTCTCTGTCTCTCTAATCTCCCTCTCTCTCCCTCTCTTCTATGAATCAACTAAATGAACAATAAAAGAGCTTGTTAACCACCTTGCATTCATTGTATTATGTGTGGTTTTATTTTCATAGGAGAATTATTCCCAAGGCTGCCACCCACTATCTGTTTGAGTGCCTGCACAACTGTGGCCATGATTTGCATGAATGCATGTGTATCTGCCTCACACAATCCAAATGCATTATCCAGCCACCTGCTGTTAACACACTTCTCCCCCAGGTGGTTCATTCTTTACTCCCCCTTTATCCCCACTGCCTTTCCCCTTATTTACAATGCATTTGTATGTTGCTCCATCGTGTGATTTTTTTTTTTATTCTCGTAATTTATTGTTATATCTGCAGCACTGTGAAAACGTAACCAGACAACCAATGAACAACATCAGGAAGCAGTTGAAGCGCTACATGCGTTTCCTTTATCACCCACGTGTTTGGATCATATCATTGCACTGATCCTAATGTTTGCTTCTGGCAGTGCTTCTGAAAGATATAGATATACACAATACCAGGCAAATGTTTGGACACACCTGACTGAATGTCTGTCTTTCATGGCCTTAATTTATAGTCTTAAAGGTACTTTAATCTTATGGTCTAATGGTTTAAGACAAATATATCCTATATAACCTATATATATATATATGAATTGATTTTAAGAAAATTAATTGAATGCCACCTCATCAAATAGATTTCATTCAGGACTTTGTCCTTCTCAACTGCTCTTTATATGTGAGAATTTCTTCAAGATTGATGGAAACCATCATAGGTGTCTGCCTCATAAAGGCGGCGAGGGGATCCCCAAGATTGTGCAAAGCACTCACCAACCCAAAGGGTGGTAACTAATATAATCACATGGGTTACTTCATTGTTTTTATACCATCACTATTTTTCTAAAACATAGAAAATAGTGACAATAATTTAAGACAGTGTGTGTCCACAATTGTGATGACATGTGCAGATATGAAGATATATGAAGATATATGAAGTGTAAAATAACAAGAAAAGGTTAGGAGTTTGGGTTAGATTTTGGCTAGATTTGACCCTTAACTTCCTAAGTCACATGTGGTATAAGACAATATGCCAAAATAAATTTGAAACACACCCGAGAGATCATACTCACATAGTGATCATGCAAAACACCGTAAGGCTGTTTACCATGTTTACACAACTTTACCATGGCAATCAGGGCCCCACAATACAATATGTATCACAACAGAGGCATTACAATATGATACTGTTTGGCACCTAAAACTCTGTTACAGAATCTGCTTTTATTGAAGTAACTGTTACCAAAAGTATTGTTGTTGTTGTTCATTAATAATGGGGAGAGTACATTTACATTTACCAACACACACAAAACAATGGAAAGTAAAAAATAATTTCTGCCATTAACCTGCCATTCTCCCACTAACAGGAAAGGATTTAACTCTGAATATTATTAGACCTCACAAATGTGGAAAAACGTAAATATTATATCTTAACATAATTTAACCAAATGTCATCTCTGTTTTTTGAAGGGGTTGCTTTTCCAAGGTTTTTCTAGGCGAATGCTAGACGTTTTTCTTTTTTAGATGCCACCTGCTGGACATTTTAAGTACTGCACATAAAGTTGAATTCATCAATTTCACACTGGGTAAAGAATATAAATCTTCATATCGATATATTCATGACTGTGTCTATCTAAGAGTGTATTCAATATATCGCTTTAGTGCACACAGCCCTAATAGTCAATAGGATTATGCGCTTTAGCATTATGATAAAACAGACAGGAGAGAAAATTAATCATTGCTCCCCCTTGTGGCTGATCTACCTTTTTGAGTTGCCACATAACTTTATATACGATTTATTCTATGTGTAGTATAGTAATATACTATATGTACTATATATATCCTGGTCATATATTAAGAGTGGATCTCTGAGAGTATAATCCAATCATTAAATTAGTTTTTCATGGATAACAAAGAAAACACTAATTTTGTGTCCCATATTTTTGGTGATGATATAACCTATAGACTCATAGAAATGAGGAATGAGTTGCTTTTCTATGCCATTTAAATGAACCAATGAAAACTACCAATGAAACTCAGCATGTCCAGATAAACCTATTCTAACAGTAATAGTAATTTTCTACTTATTATTTCTTATTTTATTGTTGATTAATTAATTCACTATCTCTGTATCTCTTTATTTCACACTGATACACACACACACACATGCACACATGCACAAGCACGCACACACACACACACACACACACACAAACACACACCTCAAGGCTTTCTGGCTTTCTTTTCAGACTCACACGTTTATTGCCGTCTATTTAGACACAGCTGTTGTGTTGGGGCGTCTGAGGAATGGAAGCGGCAGAGGAGCCAAGTGCAATAAACTGCTGTCCCCATCTCTGCAAATGGTACAGACATGCAAGCACACACACACTCGCACACACATTCGCACGCACACACACAAGCATGCAAACACAAACGAATGCACACGAACATGCGTGTATGCACACACACACACACACACCTTTGGCCATTTCAAGAACTAATTGTTAGTAAAAAGTAAAAAGACTTACACTTCATGGTCGCTCTATATTATCTCTCTATATTACAGATATAGAATCTACAGGCTGTAGATAACTGTAAGAAAGTTGAAACAGGGATTAGGTATTGTAGGAGATTCTTGATGTTTCTGAATTGAAAATATTTTCTGATGTTTCTATAATAAAATGGAAAAGCTGAAAGCCTGTCCCCTCCCGCCATCCCGCCATCCCCTCCCTCTCCCCCAAACAGGTCCTTCACCTTTGGCAGGCAGTGTCAATGGATCTCCTAGCCAGAGGACCACAGAGACAGATTTACACCATAAACAGCTCTGTAAAAGAGAGGTCAAGAAAAGAGAGACACAAAGAGGAGGAGAGTAAGGGAAAGAGAGAGAGAGATAAGATGCTACCATTAATCAGTGCAGAACACTACAAGTGAATTGGTCACAGTGGAATGCCCCACAGCACAATTATTGTACAACCACACAAACACACATAATCATAGAGCACTGCATGTTATGAGCTTACCAAGATGATAAATCTTGCATGGTGAAGTGGAAGCACAGAATCACCGGTTTTTGCAGGTATGCCAGGCTGGTATAGAACGGTGTGTACGTTTTGTTCTTTATATAAGACCTACTCATTATATTATTGTCTTTGATTTCCAGTTTTCTATGTCTGGAGCAGTGCATCAAGGTTGCAGATTGTGTTACAAATATATTTTCATGCAGAATGTATAATGCTTCATATGTTTTGTTTCTATGAACTGTAACAGAACATTATAGTTTTGCCAAGATTTTGCAAGCATTCTGTAGATGATGTTTTTATGGTAAATAAAAGTCTAGATGTCTAGAAGTGATGGGGAAGAAGATTCACAGAAACATTCAAAGAAGTTGGACAAGGCAGTTCAAGTGGGCTGGATGTTCATATAGTATTCATTCATAAAGTATTCATATCTATTATGTTTTGCAGTACTCTTTATATGTTACAGTATCATCGGTCTTTCACTTTTTATTCCATAGGGCAATGATTCTCAGGATTTTATAAACCAAGTACAAATTCTTATCAAACCACAGCTTCAAAGTACCTAAAAGCTCATCATCTTTTAGTGTCCACAGAGCATCCTAGGGACAAACATATACAATAGGTACGAGTAAATGGACTAGCTATGTTTCAGATTCAAGTTAAAAATTAAGTTATGTTTTTATATTTCAAGAATGAGCCACCATGACAAAGTGGTTTACATCTGTGGTATACACAGTGGTATACACCATCTTTTGACTATTGGTGAAGAAGTCTACAATGTTAACCAATGATTTGTTGGCTGACTTGTTTGAATACTGAATGTGATTCAGAACAGAGTGGACATGTAAGTAACTGGGTCACACTGGATCTGTGTCTCTGTAATTCGGGAACATCTTAAGTTCTGATGGTTTGGCCATGGAAGTAGGTAATGTTAGTGGTGCTGGTGTCATAATACAATGTTGGTTACGTTGAACAAGACTCTTTCATCTGGGGCACCCCTTGGGGGTGCTCCAATTTGAGGACCAATGCTTTGGGGGTGTCAGTTACCTGATCCCACCCAAAAAAAGACCATGCATTACACTTTAGCTGTTGTCTACCGTTTGCTGTAATTTCACCCTTTTTAAGTGGAACAGCTCCTACCAGCCACATGTGGGTCCTCAACCATGCTGGAATCCACCGCCGGGCTGTTTTTGATCTGAAGAGGTTTCATCCATGAGATCTTTGATACCGTGGGTCTCTTATACATAAAGTGTGTAGAGGAAGGGGGTTCTACATGTGAACCTTATAGGGTGGGCAACAAAACAATTATTGAGACATAATTGTATGCTTTTCTTTTCAAGCATACACAGAGTTTTGTACAGAGTAGTACACAACACTGGTAACACATACTGGATGACCTCACACTCTTTCACACACACACACATGCTATACAGAGTAGTAATGCGATCACTGTTAAAGTGTATTGCATGACTTCACAACCTTTCACACACACACACACACACACACACACACACACAAGTGGTACTTCTGATTAAGTGAGGAATAAGTAGTTAAGTAGTTTAAGCTGCCTGTTGCACTCCAAAACATAACCACCTGACAGATCGGCCCATAAATAAGCTCATACACCGACAGGAGGTTAATTTAGCCCAGCAGTATCTCTTACACCAACACCATTCCCTGTATTCCAGCCTTCCTAACTTAACAGAGCACTTTGATGCAAGTGAACATGACTTTAAGTGTTAGACAGACTTCAAAGGACTGGAGCTAGGATTGATGAGACGTGGATTTGGCCATAAGTATTCTAAAGTATACTAAGAGGATGTGTGTATGTGTGTGTATGCATGCAGAGTGTGTCACAAGTACATGCCACAGAAGCATTCCATTCACTGTGTGGAAGAGAGGGTGTGTGAATGTGTGAGAGAGCAAGAGAGAGAGATAGAGAGACTGTCAGGGTATATATGAGGGTGTGTGTGTATTGTTAAACCCTGCAACTGCAGAAGGAGGTGTTGCAAGAGTTTGCAAGGTAAGATGAAGGGTTGGAAGTCATGGGATCTCTCTCTGAGAAGAAAGCAGGCCGTTTAAAGATACACACACAAAGAAGCCTATAGGTCAACAGAAGAGAAAGCAAGAATGTCCTTGCATTCCAGCATTTGGACAGAACATTGATGCAGCTTAACATATAACCCTAGCAGCATATCTCTGTAGTCTACAGTAATTCAAGGACTGTCCAGTAATATTAATGCTAGTTTGCCTTCAGATCAATCTGAACTATATATGATTTAAATGTGTTTAGTTGCCACTTGTAAACAAAAAATAATTTCCCCATAATAGAGAATCATTTTCCATCAGTTACAGAGCACAAAGATGCGCTCACTGGCATTCACTGAGGTTAAAATTTGAGTGAGTGTCTGTGTGTCTTAATTAAGTTCACTGTTCAAATCAAGACTTATATATTTCATTTCTGATTTTATGCAGCATTTGATGCATAGCTGTTATTCATATTCCAAGCAGATCAAGGTGTTCCCATAAAGTAAAAAATAAATAAATAAAGTGAAGCAGGCTTGGCAGACATGTATAGGTATCACACTGGAGTTCAATGTCCTGACCCATTTTCAATTTCCCATTGGGATCCTTTACTTACATTTTTATTATTTAATTTAATTATTATTATTATTTCATTTTTATTGCTGCCTGTGTCAGTCTGTCACCAATTCCAATTCCCTCTGCAACCCACGAGTGGGCTCTTGTTAGGCAATGGATCTTCGTTTTGGATGATAAATTGTGTGTGTCAGTGAGATTAGCAGATCTGGCACCGCCTTGAACATGAAGTGATTCTTTCTCCTTCTTTTTCTGTCATTATTTCCTACGGCTCATTCCTCAGTGCAGGAAACTGGGTGTGGAGGAGCTCAGAAGGGGCTTGTTGACACGACAGGGGGTGGAAAAGAGAAGAAAGCAAGAAAACCGTTTCTGATCTCTCAATGGGACAGCCTCAGGCTCTGGGCAAGTCTACCACACACGTACACACACAAAACATACTCACAGCATTTCTCAGTTATTATGAAAGTCAATTTATGCATGCGTTATAAAAATCAAAAGAGTAGCATATATTTGTATTCAGAGAGCAATACAGTCTGTTACAATTCACCAAAATGCTGGCGCAACAAAACTGCACTGAAACTGCACTGAAACTGCACTTTTATACGGTACTCTAAGGGATTATGGGCTAACAACTTTTGTTAAAATAACCCTAAAACAATTATGCTGTCATATTAAGAAATCATATTAACTTAAAGCTTCAAAGTCAAGCACATCAGATATGTTGTGAAAATCTGCTGTAAAAGAACATTACAGTTCACCATGCTTCGTTCCAATAAAGTGATAGCACACATGATTCTACTCGTCTAGTCTGTCAATATTAAACAATAACTCAGCAGTGTTGGGTGTTCCCAATTTGTTTGAAATGAAAGCCTGAAGCCACAGGGCCTTTCAAAAATTGGTCAAATTTTCCTGTTGGTTTGTTGAGACATGTTATTACTATAGTTAGACCCAAAGCTGCGCATTATGCTGAAAGTCAGAGTTATTTTGTCAGTAAGAACTACACATGCCCAGATGATTTATCATCAGTCAGAGAAGAAAGTGTGAAAGCGTTAATAAACCAACGTCCTCTAGTGATCGGGGCAGGTATGTTTGCCTGTATGTTAGCTTGCTGGGCTAATAACATTTTTTAACAATAACTTCTTTTGAGAAGACATTTATGTGCCAAGCATGTTCTAGTGCGCACACAACAATATCAAGCCCTGGTTCATAGCCAGACCAAGACAATGTCTTCGTAGGAGGATGCAAATTCACACTCCTCATCCATGAGAGCCAAACAACAAAAGCCCACATCACACCTCGGGGGGCCTCCCTCCCCTCCCCTCCCCGATACTCAGTCTGCACTCAGTATATGTGAAGTATGTGCTGGCTCTTCCAGAGACAGAAGACCAGGAGAACACCCAGTCCAGACAGAGCACCCCCTGCTGTCTTAAAGCCTCTACAAACCAATCTTCATGCAGATATTCAACGGATACCTGGAGTTGTGAGAAGTCCCTTCCTGCTGTAGTCCTCTGTAGTTCTTGATCATTCCAGTGTAATCAAACCTCATGACTGATTCAAGACATCACAGCATAAAAACATTGCAATCTACTTGTGTTGAAAGTGCTGGTTTGAAATGCTATTGTACTTTTGGTCTGCTGACGATAGTCCAGGTAGAAACTATATACAATGAAATAACTGTATATAGTTTGCTTTTATCTCAGGTTTACATATTCACATTTGTAACCTATGCTTTTATGTCAGTCTTCATGGATTGTAGGGATTCATTGAGGTTTGTGCTTCTTATAGCAAAAAATATATTTTTCTAATCTGATTTTATGTGTTTTGTGTGTTTTGGGGTCCAATACATTGATAAATAAAAGAAATCATGAAAACACAACACATATATATATAACCCGGTTATATAGGTGATACTGTACCGAAAAACAGATACCAAACATTTGCATAGTAAATATTACTTAAGGTGGTATATAAAGGCAAAATCAGAAATTAAAATTTGTGCCCACAGAACTAAGACTTCTAAGATTTAAACAGCCCAACATCACTGACCCTGAGAAACCATGTACTGAACCACTGGTGTTGGCACACATGAAGAACACCACAGGTCATCTACTGGACCCCCTGCAGGTCAGTGGACACCACAGTCAATATTGGACTGCAATACTGGGCTGCACCACATCCTGCAACACCTTGACGTCCCAAGGATATATGTCAAGATCCTGTGTTTGTACTTCACCTTGGTGTTCAACACTACCATTCCAGGAATCCTTTCATCCAAGCTCTCCCAGCTCACTCTATATCCTGCCATCTTTATGTGGATCACCAGCTTCCTGACAGGCAGGAAACAGCATGTGAGGCTAGAGGAAGTTGCTTCTGGTATACAGTCATTCAGTACTGGTGAATGTCTACATTCAGGGGTGTACAGGGGTGTGTCCTTTCACCACTACACTTCTCTTCCTACACCAACCCCTCAATCTCCAAGGTCCCAGCTATTATACACCCAAGGCTTGCAGATGATGCTATCATCAGAAATCAGACAAGTCTACACATTGTTGAATGGATGTTGCTTTGGAGCTGAACATACTCAAGACTGTGGAGATGACAAAGGACATTAGAACATCTGTCAGAACATCAGACATTAGAACATTAGACATCCCTCAGCACTGCTCACCCTCACAACATCCAGCAGCCCTGTGTCAGCAATAGGTACCTTCAAGTTTCTTGGGCCTATCATTTCCCAAGACCTGAAGTGGGAAACCAGCAACCAACAAAGACTCCGCAGAGGATGTACTTTCTGCAGCAATAGAGGAAGTATTATCTACCACAGGAGCCAGTTCTTCACCACAGTCATCATGTCTACATCCATAAATCTGGTTCAGAGAAGCCACTAAACCTGATAGGAACCAACTGCAGCGAAAAGTAAAGACAGAAGAAGAAATCATTGGTGCTCCTCAGCCCACCTTCCAAGACACTTCAAGAACCAGAAAACAGACTGGGAAAACTATTACACACTCCCCACACCCTGGAAAAAAGGTTTCCCCCCTCTAACAGGTTCTATAGAACCATGCATAGGCCCTGGAGGAGTTTCTTTCCTCATGCCATCACCCTCATAAATTGCTGACCAGTATTATCTGCAATTCCATAGCTACTCGTTTCTTCAGATTGTTATTACACCCTGCGTCGCAACTTCCTTGTTGAAAGTATGCCCTTGCACTTTATGTATTGTTTGTCTTATACAGAATCTGCACATTGCTTATATATTTTGTATTCAGAGAAACAGAAGATGAAACTTTTATTCATGTTTTGTGAATGGAGAAGGTTTAATATTTAAACTTTCGCTTGAAATTTCAAAAATAATTTTTTGCACTCAGTTTCAAACAACAGCCTTTAGGAAAAAATACCAGATTTCAGTAACACATAACTCACATGACCACTTTGGAGGCGTGGCACTGGATAAGAGCTTGTGCCAAATGCTGTTAAAAAAACATTTCATTCTTCGTCCTCTGGCGCCCCCTTGTGTAATGTTTTTGTAACTATGGCAGAAGTGGAAAATCTTGTCTACCAAAAAGCAGGAGCAAGCCTATCTACTATTCTAATACGCTGGTTTAAGATAATTGATTGGTTATGTGAGATGAAAATCTGTACACATAATGGCACTTTGAAGAGATGTATTTTTATTATTTTTATTATTATGATTTTACATAAAAGGTGTAGAACAAAGATTGCTTCCAATGTGTCCAATTTACAAGAGTAAAAACAATTCAGTTCTTTAAAACAAATGTTGAATCGAAATTAAAGTGGAGCCGTTTGAAGAAAGGCCACATCCAGATACCTAGAATGTAAGTAAAGAGGTGATGTACGTGTATTTTATGTTTAAAGTGAGCATTCAGTTCACACTCTGAACTTCCAATTGAGAACGATCAGAACAAACATTTGACTTAATGAAAGGAGGCCTGGATTTGCTCAGTTCAGTTTTCTGGAAGGCTTTCCTTGTAGGTATGATATCTAGTGGATACATTTGTAACTACATTGTTGAAGATGGCTTCAGTTCCAATGTTCACCTCTAGGGCCACACCTCATAGGTGTTCTTAAAGATACACTAACCAAGGAACAGTGTCACTCTTTACTTAGAACTACAACTCAGTCTTTAATTTAGAGGTGGGTCCAGTGGATAAATAGGAACAGTTTTGTTTTAAGTCTTTGAGAAACACTCTGCTTGAAGAAACTAACACAATCATTAATAACACAAACATTGTTTTTTTTTCATTTGCAGTGAACAGCAGTCCACTGGTCATATATATTATATATATTATATTAGTATTATACATATATTCATATATATATATATATACACACACAAGTGACTTTGAACGTGGCATCGTTGTTCGTGCCAGATGGGCTGGTCTAAGTATTTCAGAAACTGCTGATCTACTGGGATCTCTAGGGTTTACAGAGAATCGTCCGAAAAAGAGAAAATATCCAGTGAGCGGCAGTTCTGTGGACGCAAATGCCTTGTTGATGCCAGAAGTCAGAGGAGAATGGCCAGACTTTTTCGATCTGATAGAACGGCAACAGTAACTCAAATAACCAGTCGTTACAACCGAGACATGCATAAGTGCATCTCTGAACGCACAACACATCGAACCTTGAGGCGGATGGGCTACAGAACCAGAAGACCACACCGGGTGCCACTCCTGTCAGCTAAGAACAGGAAACTGAGGCTACAATTCGCACAGGCCCACCAAAATTTGACAACAGAAGATTGGAAAAACGTTGCCTGGTCTGATGAGTCTCGATTTCTGCTGCGACATTCGGATGGTAGGGTCAGAATTTGGCGTCAACAACATGAAAGCATGGATCAATCCTGCCTTGTTTCATCGGTTCAGGCAGGTGGTGATGGTGCAATGGTGTAGGGGATATTTTCCTGGCACACTGGGCAGATATAGATTAAGATATAGATTAAGTCAAATTATGCATATATATTTCTGTTTCATGACAGAATATATTCAGATATTTTGATGTCTGACTTTTGGTCTGCCATTTATACTCTTTGAATCAGCTAGCACAATAAATTATCAACATAAACCAAAACCTTCATGGCAGGGCAAAGTTTTATCTTTTCACCAGTGTTATACAGCTGCACCAATGTGTAAAAATGAAAAGAGGTGTAAAGAGCTTTGAATAATATAGCCTAAGCAATATAATAATGTGGACACGTAAAAGTGCCATTGAAATATGATGACTCAAATAAGGTGAATGCTAATATGATACTATATTTTCTATATTTACTATAGCATTGTTTAAAGCACCATCCTAACAATGAAAAGAGTTTCTTTGGGGAAATCAGTGATTTCAATTTAATTTAATTCTGTTTTTAAACAGCACTTTTAATAATAGATAATGTCTCTGATTTAGAGGAAACCCTGTCTTTTTTAGGTGGCATCGGATATCAGCACTAATACATACACCCACCCAATGTTGTCACACCTCGTCTTGCTACACTGTAGTCCCCTGGCCAGTGGTCACAAGGTCATTTCCTGTGTCTCAAACTGGTCTGTTTGACAGGCATGCTTGAAACAGGAAATAGATTAGTCAAACCTTGGACAAATCTTTCCCAGCACAGGGACAAGGTATCTGCCACATATTTGCACATATTTATCTAATAATTATACATATTATAAAAGGGTGTAAATCAGCACCATCAATACAATCCCTGGGTTCAGATGCATCATCTAGAGATCCTATTTAGGGAGCCAATGGTAAAAACCTATGTAATCTTTGTAACTACATACAATGTAATAAAAAAAAAAAAGGGAATCAAAGTGAAACAATAGTGTGGGCATTATGTTCAAGGATCATAAAGATTTCCTCAATTAATACAAAGATTAATTAATTCCTAATTCAATTTGCAAAAACATATATCATTTTGTTCCTATTTTGCATGTAAAATGTGTTTAAAAAATAAATAAATAAATTTACTTGCCCTATTAAGTCCAGTACAGCAATATTTTAACATATGTGAACGTTGTTTAATGAAGAAGAATATGCAGCAAGAATATGCAGCAAACAGCTGTTTTTTTTTTTTTTTTTTTTTTTTTTTTTTTTTTATGTCACAAACAAAAATTGTGACAAACACATATTTTACCAACTACATTCAACCATTTTCTCATTTTCAGCGGATAAGTCGAGAGATTGGCAAAAAAAATTAGAGGTTATCTTCCCAATTATATGGCAACATGATAAAGTAGCAATATACTTTGTGCAGAGAATACATTATCAGATTATCATCTTAATGATTAATAGAAGATTACTGCATAAGAGTGGCAAGGACATTTTCGCTCAATTAATTTGCAATTAAATGTTTAAGCTGTAATGGGCATTCCATCCCTTTGTGAAAAAAGTACTGATATTAATCATATCTAACACTTGATTAAACATCATTCGGTGAAAGGATCAGTAGACTCCAAATGCAAGCATGTGCTATTTATAAGTATTATTATTAGTAGCAGTGGTAGTGGTAGTAACTAGATGGATTAGTATTATAAATGCCAGTCCTGGAAAAATAAATATTTTTCTGTGCAAATGCCAAAAATCACTAAGACGATAGCCAATAGTTCGAGGTTTTAACCAACCAGTGTTTCTGTAACATTAGATGTAATCATAATAATTTCCTTTTGAAGCTGCTATTTCAACCATGTATTTCTGATGGACACAAACTCCACAGGTGTCTATATAGTGCCTTGTTGGCATATGTGAAAGCCTGCATCTATCCATTATTTTGTAACGTGGTCTATTTCCACTGGCATGTCTTTATTCCCAGGTCAGGGATTTTTAGAACCCTGGAAGCACATATGGTGGGCCAAAGAGAAACACAAACCACATGGAAAAACGGACAGGGATGAACGGTAGCATTCATTCAACCTGCTGAAAGAGTACGTGGGCTGACTCCAGTTATGCACCATCTAGAACCGGCCTAATTTCTCAAACAACAGGGAGCGAGGGATAGGAATGGCGTTGGCAACCCGGGCCTCCTGCTAGATATTTATCCGCTGCAGCCGAAAGAACACTGGAACAACCACGACTGGAAGGAAATAAAGGGATAATGAGTTCTATTCCTTAATGCTACGGGCACGCTACATGTCTTTTGCACCACACGACTATGAAAGCTGTCAGAACGTTACACGACCTGCTGTCTTGTAATCGAGAATCTAAAAGTTGTTTGGTCACAGCAAAAGGGATGCGGATTTCAGAGCCCCGGTGTTACACCGTAATCTGTGACCGCATATGCACATTTTATGCCTGTGTGTTGTCGAGGAAAGGCACGAAGAAGAGCGTTTACACAACTCTTAAATATTAAAGTTCAGATTAATCAATGTCCAAGATAACTCTGCTTCCTATGGGAAAAGAGGTAACGTATCATACTAACCACCCTATAGCATTTGTCAGTAAGTACAAAACTTAACAATTTAGCCAAAAAGGTTTCAGAATAAACGGTTTTATATTTGTTAGCACTATATTATTGGTTAGCACTGGGTAAATCGTCAGAAATGGCTAACAACCCACGGCTAACTACACTGAAAACAATGTATCGGTCAGCGAAAGCGTTGTCATATGTACTAAAAGCGGAACAGTATTATTTTAAAAAGTATTGTATAGCCTATATTATTTTTTACGCTGAATAACGCTGTAAAAACAATAGGAAATATATGACGAAATTTAAAATTTACCAACAAAAAATAAAGCTATCCCCTTGCATAGCTCTAGGCCCCACTCTCTGCGTGAAGCGAGAAACTTGAATGAATCCAGTTTGTTCAGCGCCTCCCTCAACTGTAGCCACTGCTGACCAAGCGCAGCTCATCTTGAACAAGCCTAATGTCTGCAGGGAACGTTATTCTTATTTGGTTACTATTGCAACAGTTCTGACAATGCTTACGCATTTTTATGTGTTTGACACAGAGCTTTTTATGGACTTGGACCTGCTGACGTCGCCTTGGCCACCTCTTTTATAAATGACTAGAATTGCTACTGCCCGCAGATGCTCTTTACCTGGTTTCGCCGAGACGACTTGTCGAGGACTGAGCTAGAATCTCAACCGACAAACATACTCACAAACTGCATTTAATACAGCAGGCTATTAAAAACGTTTCGTGTATGTGGATACGTTTAAACGCAAATCCTAATTTTATGGATTTCAAAGAAATGTAAATTTGTATGGGCAGTATCTGATCATACAAATGACAGGTAAAACTGTCTGGTTCACTGCGGAAAACACGCGAGACGTGAGCGAGGGAATGAGGCGATACTATGAGGCTAGGGACGGTTTGACGACGATAGAACTTAATCTGCATTGGCAAGAATATCCTCTGTCCAGTATGCACCTGCGAACAAGTCAACACAGCACGCAAGCTATTACAATATTTACTGCATATGGATATTATTACATTTCGCACCCCACGACAGCTGCCAGTTCACTGGGGGTGCAGCAGTTACAACTGTCCAACTCTGCTTTTCTCACCCTCCTGATCACCCTGATTCTAGCGTTAGCCTCAAAGGCCAGGCGCAGGTCACTTCGAATACGAGTTGGGATTTGATATTTAGCATGTGCCGTGAAACAACGTCGAGTCTTTGGGATTGGTACTTCTGAACAACAGGTAGATTGAGAGCGAGTTCGCCATAAACCGAGTATGTAGTTTGTAAACTGCCTGAGAACATGCCACAGTATAAATGACAATTTGCATATGTAATGACCTCTTGACTGCGTGGCAAGATTATTCAAAACTCTTTATGCATTTACAACAGTCCACTGGCATTTGATCGCGTCTGGACAGAACCTGGGATATGCTCCAACTCCACCTGTTAGCTGAGCAACCTACAAGTTATAATAAAAGGTTGTTCATAAAATGGCTGTCGTGGCAGTTATAATGCATGACCCTGCTACATTATTTCTTGGATAATAACCAACTTGTTGTATTTGTTAAAGCACCGTGTGCTCAAAAAGACCTGTCTTCAAGATCACCAAGATTTTTCCAAATAAACGTCATGAATGTTCATTAAATCACAGGGTTTTTAAAAGCTTAAAATTGTCATGTCAAAACTTTATAGTACTTTAAAATACCTGCTCCATAAAACTGACTCAGAGGATGCTGAAACAAGTTGTCCTGCCAGCCATCCCTCATCCAAGGAGGCTCTTAAAAGCTCACGTATCTGGACAAGTGTACAAGGGAAGCAGGAACCAGCTACATTTTTACTCACACTCTGCCTCTTTCATTCTTATACTGGTTTGTTCACGTAAGTGCAAAAAAATCACTTTAAAATTCCAGACAATTATGCTAATGCAATGAAAAGCAAGAATACTCTCATGTTAGTACAGTCCTTGAGATTGAGAACTGGATATCATCTTTGAACAGAAACAGTTAATGCATGATGTACCATTTTATAGGGCCCCTAACTCTTCAGCATGGAAGATAGACGAGAGTGGGACAAAAGTCCACCCATAGCTTGAATTGGAGATAATCAATGTGAAACGATATGAAATTCTTTCCCGTCAAACATCTTGACTAAATGTTTCAATGTCTTAAAACTTTATTTTAAAAAAATATTAAAAAGAATTTCACAATAAACAAAATATGAAAATCATCCACCAGCAGGCATTTGGTCCAGAACTGAAATGGCCTGAAATGAGAAAGTATCAGACAATGAGTAAATGTATACATAATTGACTAAAGGCACTGGTTATGGAATGGTTTAAAACATTCAGTAAATAAATTTACAATCTTGAGTTTGATTTGCAAATGTCTATTGTCTGGAAAACTGTCAGGAGTGCACACCTCAACCAACTAAGGCACTGTGTAAGGAATAACTCCGGTTCCAACACTAGGACTTGAAATTTTTAATGACTCTACTGTCATCTAGTACAGAGAGCTGATGGGACCAAGATGGCCTTGATTGTATTCTAGTCCATCAATGCAGATTGAGGCTAACTGAGGACCAGGGCAATAGAGTGGGTGTTTTGTTCAGCACTTGTACAAAATCTGGGGGAAAAAAAACCATAAACCAGACTGGCCCATCACTATAGTATTCAAAACAGCTAACCCCAATAAATGTAAGGACAACCCTAGGCACTTTGTATATTGTTATTGCTAAGGGGTTAGGCATAACTGAGAAAGAAGGTATGGATCACTGACCTTCACATAGAAACCAGTTGTACATACTGGAGCTTGCGTGACCTGTTCACACTGAGGATTAACAAATCCATCCGTTCGGTTATCTGTTAAACAAGGAAAATATAATTCAGAAAAAAACCCCAGAAAATTTCAGAATGCTCTACTCAGTGCGATACGCACAGTTCTAGTCATAGGTGTCTCATGCACCACCAACAAATACATTACTACTCCAACAAAGATAAACCATTAACTGGTATTACGTCTTCAGTGTAATTTGACCAACCATGAAAATAGCCAAACTGTTACCCAATTTAAAAAAAATATTCACATAAAAAGAACTCACATTTGCCTCTTACCTACCAGTCTGGTACGTAAAATACCTCACTTCGGTAGCTGTCTCTTGCTAGTCTTACATGAGCAAGTATTTTCTCAATAAGACTGCTGTCCCCTGCTTCACCTGCTCCCAGCGAAGATCGTGCTACTTTTCTCCCTTAGCTGGCGATTTCCATTAGCTAGCCTCTCAGCTGGCTCTTTCCAATGGCTAGCCTCTGGATGGACCGCTCACCAGCGATCTCTTCTCATTGGCTAGGCTTTAAGCTGGCTCCTTCCGTTGGCTAGAATCTCAGCTGGTACCTCATTGGATAGTCTGATTGTGAGCTTGCCTCCCGCTGGCAAGGGGAACCAAACTCAAATGTGTTTGTTCATGAGATGGCTACAAGTCTCAGCACTGGCAACAAAATTTGCAATACTGTAACTAAAAACAACTCAAGTTAAACCTAAACAAAGGCAAATTGGTAAACATCTCATTGTTTCAAAGTAATTGAGTACTATACTCAAATGCAAAATAAACAGCAATATTCACAGTGATATAGTTAATCTTTCTGAAAAGCAAATTTCATATAGACTTGCACCAAATGCTGCAAAAATCTGGCAACCTTCCCACCTACAACTTTACCATTAAGATATAGAGCAGGTTGACAAGATAAAAGGTGTAAACTGAGGTTAATCTCTGTGAAACACCATTATTTCAACAGTAGCCAGTACTGAGACTTACTATTTCACCAAGTAAAACTCTAAGGAACACAGTTAAATAAAAAAAAAACCAAGAGCTGTTTATTTTGTCTTGATTGGTGGCAGTTTACATAAAAAAACCCTAAGGTTGCAAAACACAAAGAAAAAAAATCCTGCCTAAAAACCTCATTGGAATGATTTACACGTCATAGACACAAGGGAAAGCTACAAACTAATAAGTGTCCTCGAGGACAAGAGTACTTTGACAAACATTGTTGGACCTCACATGCCTCCCCACAACACCCCACAGTCCACCCAACCTCCCCACATGATTTTCCTCCCCTATTATACACGTTTCTTCGCGTGGCAGACGTTAATATTGCCACCACGCTGCTCGGCTGGGCAGATCTAGGTGTAAACCTGCTTCCTTCATTCTCTCCTTTCCCTGTCCTCTCTCTCTGGCTCTCCTCTCCTAAGTACTGTGGCCTGTTGAACAATATGGAACATACATTCAGTTACACTTTGCACCTTTCTTTGCCTTTCTCCATCAATAGCTACACTGCAGGGGAATGACAAGCAGTAGCACAGAAGCAAACCTTCAGGTCAGCTAAGATGTGACACTGCAGGGAAAAGGGAATGAAGAGGATTTCGCACATGCCACGACGTGGATGTTTCAAACTCTGCTCAAATTGGCTCTCCGCTGGCGAGATTGGATCTTAGCTTGGTGAGAGTTGAAGGTTTGCTGCTGGATCCCCCATACTTACTGAGAACTCAATTGTAACATTTACGGTCCACTTCAAATACTCAAATGCAAGTATGGTCAACCATAGATTCTACAGGTTACAAAGACACGTTGAAATGTAAACAAGTCTAATGAACGTTGGGTGATCTAATGCATGGATGAGCCAGGCGTCAGTGACAACTAGACCCCAGCACTGACTGGGCCAATGCTTACCTTGAAAATCTAGAACCTCCTTCCACCTGAGCCACCTCCGTAGCCACCACCAGAGCCACCGCCATAACCACCTACAAAAAACATCACTTGAGGTTGAAAAGCCACAGCCAATATGCAATGGATTCAACTCATCCCAACACACCAAGTCAGTTTATATATAAAAATAAACATATGTCTATGTGTTAAATATTAGACTGCACAGGTCTGACAAGGTGAGCAGCAAATTGTAGTTTACGTTTATAAGTAGTGGTGAACCTTTAAAAAAATATTCAAGGACAACTAGGCCTTGTATAAATAACAAAATGTACTCACCACCATATGGGCCTCCACCACTCCTGCCACCTCCGTAGTTCCCTCCTTTCATCGGGCCGTAGTTTGAGGAGGACTGGTTGTTGTAGTTGCCAAAGTCATTATAGTCACCAGCACCTCCAAAGTTGCCTGCAATAGTCAATGCCATTATTTATATTATGGTTTCTCAAAAGACACCCGGAGACTCCAGACTCATCCTCTTAAACACCTCCCCACAATCTTGGTCAACAATTCACAAATTACCGACCTCCTCCAAAGTTTCCTCCTCCACCACCATTGTAGTTATCATAGCCTCCACCTCCATAGCCTCCACCACCCTGGTTGCCATAGCCACCGCCGCCGCCACCTCCATAGCCACGGTTACCACCATATCCTGGACCGCCTCCACCATAGCCACCTGTGGAAAGTTTGAGAGAAGAAACCTTAGAACCTCTTTTTACTGTGGGAGGATGGGTTCCCATTTATTCCCTTTAATGTGTGTTATTAATCAATTACACATGACACTTTGAGGGATATGGGAATGTCTAGGTCACTTGTAATGCTCCCATACCATTTCCTCCATAGCCATTGCCATATCCATCTCCACCACCATATCCTCCTCGGCCTCCTCCATATCCACCTGTATTGTGAAATTGCTTGATATCAATAAATGCAAATGGAATTAGCAGAGTTTACATACATCAAACAGTTCAGCAACATAAATCCATACCTCCATATCCACCACCTCTGCCACCAAAGTTTCCACCACCACCTCCACGACCACCTAAGATGACAAGATTGTTTTAAAAGCTATAGTTACAACACAAAAAACAGTTATGAGACACAAACCACAGCCGATCCCTTAAGATGCAGCTGTGCGTAAAATAGACCCTCAGTTCTGCAAGATTAATTTCATGAACCTTTCATTTCTTATCGCAATCTCACTTACCCCTTTGGTTCATTGAGACCCTGTTCATTTCTTCTCTGGAAAGTGCTTTCCTGACTTCACAGTTGTGACCATTCACTGTATGGTACTTCTGGACTGGAGGGAAAAGCAATACACATTATTACATGTAATTAGCACATCTGGCTAGGTGTTTCACCCCTTAAGAGTAATGCGACTGGTCACTTACTGACTATCCGGTCCACGGAGTCATGGTCATCAAATGTAATGAAGGCAAATCCCCTCCTCTTGTCACTGTTCTTCTCAGTCATGATGTTGACTTCCTCAATTTTGCCAAACTGGCTGAAGTACTCACGCAAGTGTTCTTCATCAGTGTCTTCCTTGATTCCACCCACAAATATCTTCTTAACAGTTGAGTGAGCACCTGGCTTGCATGAATCCTTTGTTAAAAGGAGAAAGAATAAAGGAAAAACACAAACTGCCTTTAATGATATCCGGTGAAGTCAGATTACAGTTTACATCAGAGTCCAGATAAACATACGTAGACCAGACATGAAATAAATGCAACAAATGTAACCAAAAACAGCATACCTCTCGAGACACTGCCCTCTTGGGTTCAACAGCTCGCCCGTCCACTTTGTGTGGACGAGCATCCATAGCTGCATCGACTTCACCAACAGAACTGTACGTAACAAAACCAAATCCTCTTGATCTTTTTGTGTTGGAATCCCTCATCACCTGTGAAACAAAGATGGTTCATTTTAAAACTAAAAAGCATCAGGTGTCACTTGAGAGAAAGGGGCATATACAACATAATTTCAAGCATTACAGAACATTTAAAATAATAAGCATACCACACAGTCTGTTAGGGTGCCCCATTGTTCAAAATGGGCTCGAAGACTCTCGTCCGTCGTCTCAAAGCTCAGCCCCCCAATGAAGAGCTTGCGGAGTTGCTCTGGTTCACGAGGAGTCTAAAACAAGCAAAAAAAAACCCATTGTCCTTCTAACATTTCTCCAAGTCACAGAGAGTTAGAGGGTCCATCTATTCCCTCTAGTAAACATGTTCCCTGACCTCCCCCTGTCCCAAAGGCCTTCATTACCATTTCAGTGCAGCCTTCACTGCACTGTTTCTTAGGCCCATCTCCAATACATGAGTTTATAGGGATAAAAAAGTGACAAGGAAGCTAAGGCCCACTACCCCTTGGATTACAGCAAACAAAGTGCTTCTCTTCATCCAATGTGAGGGGGCTATAGCCAAACAAATGTTAACCCCTTTAAACAATCCTGCAGTGTCATGTGGGGATACCCTGCCCCACCTCATCAAGTACACCAAACAACAAACAAAGCATACCATTTTGCTTTTCTAACATTGTCTAAACCCATGAAATGTTTCCATATAGGGATATAACGGGACACAACACAACATTTACCTAGCAAAATGAAAACTCTTGTCTACCTAACTAGCTTGCAAACAGCTCGCCAAACTGCGCACATGATTTCTGTATTTAAGACTGCCATATGGCACAGATGACATGAATCTATTCTGTTTGAAAATATATGAAATTATTTTTCTTTACTGTATTTTCATACGGTTACAAACACCGTAGGGCATTCAGGGTGCTATGGTTCAGCGACCTGTTAAACCAATGAAGTAAATACAAGGTAGCCATTTGTTTTTACATATATTTAGGTAAGTTAGCTATGTGACCCAGTGACACGTTAAAAAACATCCTCCAGTAAACTCGAGAAAATAACAAAATAATAACAAATAACGGCCATGCGTACTGCCGGCCGGAGAACAGTTGAAAAGAAAAACCGGACTGGCCACCGCAACTCGGACGCACTGAAGGGGAGAGGGGGATCCCAAATTGCTTTCTAAAAGCTAAATAAAAATATTGTTTTTAGTGCTTAATGAAAGCATTAATGCTTAATGGAAACAAGAAAATGTGAAACATAGTGCCGTGAAAATGTGAAACATTTTTAATTGCGCGGCCTACCTAGAAGTAATGTTTAGCTAACTGGCTACATATCCTCGCTTTACAAAAACAAGACAAACACGGTTTGGTCGCAGGATATAAAATGGCGGAACTGAACGGGTCTATGCGGACCGAATAAAAGAATACAAGTACTTGAACGATTGGTTTGCACTCTTTAAATGTTGTAGCGAAATTATATTTCGTTTTGTTGAGCAAATGACAAAGCGTCACCAATTAAACAAACTATCGATCACACTAGCAAGAAGCAGACTATAATAAAAAGCTAACTGGCTAGCAAGCTAGCTATTTCTATCTAGATAGACAAAATGAATGGACGGATTCAGTAATACGGTTAGTAAACCGTAAATAACCAAACAAGAGGTTTCAAACAAAACCAAAAGCACTAACGTGTTATTAAATGGTTTCGACGGCTTTTTTTGCTGTTGTTGTTGTGTAATTTTACCTCTTTAGACATGGCGGTGTGCTGCTGCTGTAAACCACAGACCTCGTTAAACGAGAGCAACAGCGCAGCCCTGTAACGACGGATAAAACGTCACAGTCTACGTGACGCTTCTATCGTGGGTCCTGTGATTGGTGCGATTTATGTTCTTGCAAAAATGATTGGTCAAAAAGCACAGCGGTTCCGGAAGTACCGCCATTCCAGTCGGAAATGAAAAGCACTTTGGTATGAGTAACATACAGCGATTGATCGCGTTCGACATAACGCAGTGTAAAACAGTGTATAAAGCATATTTTACAAGAATGTACTGTATACGGCCCTTTATCCAGTAAGTAGAATACAGCGCACATTTTAGTACTTAAAAGTCAAAATTGATTTGTAGGGCAGATAGCCTAAAAACACATTCCCTTGTAT
Organism: Brachyhypopomus occidentalis; assembly: GCA_020368025.1. Classification (NCBI taxonomy): domain Eukaryota; kingdom Metazoa; phylum Chordata; class Actinopteri; order Gymnotiformes; family Hypopomidae; genus Brachyhypopomus; species Brachyhypopomus occidentalis. The sequence goes on along the minus strand of JAGXOD010001350.1, from coordinate 230,874 downwards.
TTTCTATTGTCTCCATAAACGAGTCATTAACGGGAAAACTGGAAAATACCGATTTAACATAAGATATTAGTTTATTAACGTTTCAGAGTGAAGAGAATCGCGGTTTAGCTAGAGGATAATATATATAATAGAGAGAATGGCAAAGCCTTTGATAAGGTGAAAGTAGACTTTTTTTAATCTTATCTTTCCCTAAAATAAAATTAAACTATATCTCAAATGTAGTGTACACGATCGTTCAAAAATATTGAATGCAAAATCATTTTTAAAATATCCAGGTTAATAGGCCCTTGATAATCAATTCAAATCGATATATTGTCTGACATCTCTGACGGTATAGTTTTTTTGGTGTTGGCCAGGTTTGTGATGTTCCAACATTTTCATCCGCTTCTTCAAAGGCAGGGAACCTCTTTCACATATTAAAAAGCATGACACAAGCAACACTATCTTTTGTTTCTGTTGTTGGTTTTACTGACCATAAACTCACTGAGCATTGCTTCAGTATGCCCTCTCCTGAATCTTGTTTCTGTTTCATTCTGTAACCTCAACTCTAACGACCCTCAAACTTTCTACAACTCTCTTCAGACTTCATTTCTTTACTGATATCCCATTTTGGTGATACTGGCCTGATTCCAATACATTATATTGGATCAGTGCCATCTCTAGTATATAATGTACATTCCATTCAGCCGATGGTAAAGAAACAGTTGAGGCATATAAGCGGACTGATAAATTGCAATAGTGCCACAAAAATGCTATCTGCCTGGATCAATGCTGCTGGGATTTGAAACATGTATATAGTACAAGCAGTTCTATTAACAAAATTTCTTGTGCACCCAGAGATAATTGTTTTGATGTGAACTGTCAGATTGTCCTTTGTGAGGACGATCTTACATGGGGACATGATATGTGTGATTTTTTACCTTTCTGCCATGGGAATCTGACTTGAATACATATACAAGTCCACAAATATAACCACATTGTTGTCAGCATTAATCAGGCAGTTAAAGAGGCATAAAGGCCACAAGAAGATTGGCCAGTGTTCCAAATCCATGTTTTAGGAAAGGCTGGTCATTGGTCATTTTGCATTTGTTTTATGCATTCTTATTCTTGAAATTGTAACATCACCGGCGTTGAGTGAACGGATGGCAGACACAAATGCTGAGAGAAGTGAGATTTAATCATAAATGTCACAGTCCAGGGTCAAATAGCCAGGAAGATCAGAGACAGAGACACAACTAACACAAACTACAGGTTGACATACTTACAACAGGGAGAAACACAACTAGAGAAAACAGACCAAAATACCAGATGAACTCCAGGCAAAAACAAAACACCAAAGATGTTGGATATATTATTTTGAATTGTATTTGTGGGTAGTTTTCCAAGCGGGCTATCCCACTGAAATCAAATTGTATAAAGCAGAAGTGACATCTGATCTCCAGATGGACCCAGAACTTGAGGGAACATAGCAGAACAGAAGATAATACATACATTTATTGAAGCCACTGTGAACATACAACATATTGTCAAGTATCTAACCACACTGACTAATAAATATAGAAATTAAACATGCATAAAAATGTTATTACTCAGGATATTGTAAATTTTGGTCTTTCAGATCTCAGTAGTTTACGATATGACAAAAAAATATCCAACTGTTAAACAGATAATGATTTGAATCATTACTAATCCTGTATATTTTGCTTTAGTAATATTGCTTTAGTAATATTAATATTCAGTTCAGATCTGATCCAACGTGATTCACTTCAGTTAACTTTCCTCACTCCTTTTTATCTGAGAATTATTACCACAGTAATTCTTTTTGCAGTGAAATAATCTATTAGTGAGCCAGCCAAGTTTATCCTCCCTCAACTGTATTAGCTAACGTGCTACTGGTTAGTGTAGAGTTGGCCCCTTTTTGTATTGTATTCACTAACAATATCAATACAATACTTTAACCTTTTGTCACTTTTTTTGGGTAATAGTAGTAATGTTTTGTTACAACATCATCTTGTAACATGCCCCTCCTTTTGAACCCGTGTACAATATTATATAATTGTACAATACTGTATATAATAAAAAGAATAAAAGCGTTAATTAAAGAAAAGTCAAGACTATGAAGTTATAAAATCTTATATACAAATAATTGCACATGGAAATGTTATTGCACATCAGGAAGAATCCACACAATAATGAGTATTGCACTATGCGGTATATTTACAGCTGTTAGTTGTGAGGACTGCTGAATGGATAGATGGAGACGGAGGCACTAATGAGAGCAGTGGTTGTTTAGGCTAACAGCAGCTATGGAGTTGGTGGGCGGTATCAATGGGGATGGCTGTGGGGGAGGTGGCTGGGCAGCACACCTAAACTGCAGAAAATGTGGGAATGTCTGTGGAGGGAAACTGCAGGAATGTCTGTGGAGGGAAGGGCAAGAGAGTAATCAAACCCATGGAAAAATAATATCATTCACCCACTATTTATCCCCTGCAACCTGGGGATCCAGCTTCTTGTGGCCAGAGATGGTTTTGAGGTCCAGATCCAACTAATGTTGTTCTGCTGCAGTTGGTTCTCAGTTTTCTTCCTGTCTTTCCTGAATAAGTTTGTCAGTGTCCTTTTCATAAGTGCTTCCCACACACAGATCATATGGCTGGACCATCAAGTGAAGCAGCCACCGTATCTCTTACAGAGAAAACTCCAAAAGCAAAGACATGCAGCATTGAATACTGAGAACTAGTATTTGTTTAGATTTTAAATGGCATATTCAATTTTCATAGGCTGTGAAATGTTGTGTGGTGGGCTACGAGTTGCAAAAGGTTGGGATGCCCTGACCTACTACTTTACTATTATACTTTACTATTACTACTTTACAGTACTACATTTATTAAAAAAGAAATGTTACACATGTTACACATTGTGTTACTGTTGTCAATTTGTTGTGCATGCACACGGCCATATATCATTTCATGACAGCACAGCCTAATATTACCTACAAGGTATAGGAAACTAATCAACTAGTTTAGTTTCGTAAGGGTTGTAATTTCATAATTACATAAAATAATAATAAAAAACAATATTAATTAGCATGGTGATATTGTTGTGGTTCCAAACCAGAATTATTGACTCAAATCAGAGACTGCAGACATTGCTGAAATGGATGTTCCACAAAAAAACCTGCTATCAAAGGCTATAAAACCACCAGCATAAATTCTACTTTGGGAAGCAAGCAGAAGCTAAATCTTTGTCGACATACACAGCCAAAGCACTGGCTCGTACCACACCTCTGGGGCCCTTAAGATCTGGTGATACAAAAGCATTAACCAGTGACACTCGAGCACAGTTGGGAGTGATGCACATCCACAGGGACTCTCCATAGACCAACTGTACACAGTTGAATGGCACCACAGCTGAGGGATGAGATGTTCCTTTGTGCTCTAACCAGTGATGTAGGCCATTTCCAAACTTTTTTACTATTGCTGTAAAGAGCTTTGTTTTAACTTTGTATGCTTACTTGTTGTACAGTAAGGAAGCAGCAAGGCCACACAAGCTTGCAATCTCCTGATTTATACTGTTTTAGCATTTTAGATGTATTACACCATCAGCAGCACACTGGCGTCTGATTGAGTGTAGCCTACAAGTAAGAGTGTTTAAGCAATTTTAGTTAACGTACAGTTTATTTTTAATGTATCATTACTCGTTAGTCATTACATAATATGGTGTTCATTTATAACCTTCAACCATACCCAGTAAGTTCATATAACAGCATCTATGGTTTAACTTAACTGATACTTTTGAATGCACATTCTGCTGGCTAGCATTCAACGCTTATGCATCACGCCTATGCAGCTATGCTAGATGATACATTAGCCACCAGTAGCCTGCGTAATGGAGTAGTGAAAACAAGACACATTAGATATCTTTTTAGGCTTGATTAATGTTGAATGTAATCTTCAAAGATACAAGTCAAGATAATGAATAAGTTTATAGATGAATATCGGCCGCATAATCTGCCAGCTAATGCAAGGATACTAACAGGCATAACCATTATCAACTACATATTTATCATCCCAAAGTGCACCAGAATGCTGGATTTTGCATTCAAAATGTAAAAACTTTTGCCAGGAGAGGCTGTTCCCCAGTCCCAGCTCAAGCAGTAAAGTGCCTTCCTTCAGGACTACACCACTGGCTCTAACCATGTTGAAGGAAATAAAATGAACTCAGCGTGGGAGTATGACCCAAGCTCTACTGAAGCAGCAAGACTGCAATAACATTGCTCCTTCATTGCTGAAGGAGTCACCTTCCCGTTAAAATCGTTCAAAGATGTAGGAGGATATTCAGCTGAAGCTCATATGAAAAAGGCATGGATAACAAATAGAAAATGGTGTTTTAAATGAATACTATGGATTACCTATGCTCGTAGAGACATAAGTAATGCAATAAACAAATATTTTGTCATTGTAATTTTGTTACAGTTTAGACTAATGCCTTACATTATTTTGTTAGAAGAAAAGAAAATTTGGTGGTTCTAGATCATTTGAACATGTTTTGAATTATTTATAATAGAAATTATTTGTTCATGTTTTGGACCTTGTTACCCCAATACTGATTTTTGAGGGGAGAATTAGAATTTTTACTGGATGTGCACATTCAAAATTAGTTCATTAGCACATTTAGTTACCAATCTGATAATGTTTAAGATTCACAACGAAGGGCGAGACTAGAGCGTGGAGCTGCGGAAACTGTGGCAACATTCACCAATGACCATCCTACAATAGCCTCCCTGGGAAGACAGGGGGAGACAAAAACAGGAGAAACACAGGGACAAACACTGTAACAGGAATGAAGACAGGCATGGTCACGGGAGTGCGTAAATACATAAAGGGAAACAAGGGGTTAGGCACGAACACAGGGAGAAGCCGCACACTCATCAACAGAGACAGGGACAAACACAAAATTTCCCAGACATCGTGCCAGGACCACAGCACCCATCTTACGGGTCCAGCGCTGCAGGAGCAACCACTGGCTGAGTTCTCCCAGGAGTGGGCGGACACGCGTCTGCCTGTCCTGGAGGACATGCACCAGCAGTAGGATGACACATGCGCGCACGCACCAGTCTCAGGATCTTTCGAGGTGGGGTGCGAGCCGGGGGCTTTAGCTGCTGGACAGCACATGCTGGAGACTGCTGGTCTGTGTGCATGGGAGCCTCCTGGTTGGCTTGCTGACTGGCTCCTCAAGGTCTTAGACCTCTATCCCCTCCTCCTCTACTTCTCAGAGTCAGAGGCAGTGGGGAGGGTCTTCATGTCGAAGTCCTGTGGAGGAGGGGACTCCGAATTTTCCATATTGCTTCCTTCCAAGAGCGACTTGACTCATTTGTTTAAAACACGCCTTGCGCTCATTGCTACAGGAATTCTCTGCTGTTCAGTAAAGTGTACCACTAGGCTATTGGATCTGACTCTGTCCAGTTAATTGGGTTGTGATACAGGTAACATGCTCCTACTGTTCCCAGGATATTATTCCTTGTAATACTGATATGTCCCTGTCTTTACCACTGTTGATTCTTACACTGTCTCTGACATAATTTCTTGTCATCTTTCTCTTCCTCAATTGCTCCTCTTTTGTCCTCTGCTGTTGTCACTCATATTACTCATATGATTCACTTGTTTTTCATAAGGTTGTGTCCCATCCTGCTCTCAAAACCGCTGCTGTTCGCCCATATTTAAAAAGCCTGGGTGAGATCCATCCTCTCTGGCTAGAACCATCTCCAATAGGAGATGGCCAAGCTACCTAGCCAAAGTAATGAAAAGAGTTGTAGCTTTACAGGTTCAAGCTTTTCTGTCAAGAAATAATTTGTATGAACCTTTTCAGTATGTCTATTACACTCTGCACTATACTCAGTCTGATCTTTTAAAGGTGACAAATGATCTGTTGCTTTCAACTAATGTGGTATAATGCTAACTGTCAGCAGTTCACACTGATGAGTTCACAAAAATCCATTGCCTCTGTTATTTAAAGAGTACCCCAAGGATCTGTCCTTAGATCTTTTCATTTTATATATTTCTTCATTAGGCCAGATCATTTATAATCGTGGCCTTAAATTCCACTGTTTTGCTGATGACATTCAGATTTATATTAGCACTGTTTTGCCCACATATGTATCACAGATCTAAAGCTCTGGTTACATAATCACTACTTGAAACTTAATGCAAAAGAGAAGTTTTACTAGGGCTTAAATTGCTACTCTCCAGTTGTCAATACCCGTTGTTTTAGAAACAACAGTACTGCTGGAGAAAGTACTGTTTATATAAGTTATTTGATTTTAATTGCAGTTCACTTAATTGTTGTTTTGCACTTTTATTGATTGTTCTTGAAAATTCAAGTGAAAGTTAACACCAGACGACTCTTGCAAGTTTGAGACCTTTGAAGATTAAAAACCATAGACGGTTAATAATATGCTAGGCTGACAGAGGTATGATGTAACAACAAAAAATTATAATAGGTTTATTTGATATAAAGCAGGCTTGGGAATGATCAAAAAATGTTTGAATGATGGAAGCATCAAGTCAATAGTAGTGGTGGTGTTCATGCAGTAGCTGGATGCCCAGATACAATTGTGCTGAGGACCCCATAAAGACTTGGGCTGGCTCTTGGTGTTCTAATTAAGCCAGCTCAAGTAATTAAAAACTTTGAAATCATACAACCCTTATCAAGTCACTTTTTGCTGCAACGGAAACATAATTTATTTCTGAGTTAGCCATTGCAGCAGTGTCTGCCAGTCGGTGTACAGCCAGGGCTCCAGATTGCGACCATACAGATCGCTACTGATTTCATAAACTGAATTACAGTAAAATCTGTACTCTATCAGCAACTCATCACCATTCAGATATTCTAGAAGATTTTCTTTATCCTAAAAATATCACTTTATACAGTACCAATCTCCGAAAACTTACAAATACACAGCCAGTTCAGCTTTTTTGCTTATATGTTAAGGCGAAGTTTTGTTACATTTAAAGTATCGTAAGGAAGCAGACAGTTAAAGTACTTTAAACAACAAGGGATATAAGGGATTACTTTAAGGGAAAATCAACATTTAAGGGAAAATGTATGGGTTTATTACAATTTCCCTTAATAAAACCCTTAATATAAAACATATGGCATTTTTGTGCAACATACTACATACTTAACCTTAAGGGAAACTTTCACATAAGAAGTTTTATGCAACTTGGCCCAGATCCGTAAATCTCATAATCTGTGATGTGGGCCATCCATGGATTGGACTGGTTTTCCCCTCAAGACATCCCTCAGATGCTCAATTGGATTCAGATTTGGGGAATATGAAGGCCAAGTCAACACCTTGAACTTTGTGTCATATTCCTCAAACCATTCCTTAACAAATATAGTGTTAAGGTGCATGCCATCTACCAGATACTTGGCTTCATGAAATCCTGAACGTAGCATGTCAAATATAATCTTATTGCTCCCACTCATGACAAACATTTTTCACCACCATTTTTGCCATTATGTCAGGTCACCGGACCTTCAAGGTAAGTTCATCTCCCAAAGTCTGCAGCTAAGATAATGTCAAGAAGTGGAAACATGGTTATAGCAAGTCAATGAGGGCATGTTAAAATGTATGATACAGAGCCCCAGTGGAGAGTGTATATACAAAGTTATGTTCAGTGAGTGTGAGACAGAAATCTCAACGCAAACATAGAACTTGAAGCAATTTCAGCATAAAATATTTAGTTTAAAATTTTTTAAATAACATGTCTGGGAATTTGAGATGTTAGGGAATGTATGTGTTGTACTGGTTTAATTAAAAGAATTACCAGATTACAAAGCCCTTGGTGCTTGAATCAACTACACTTCCCACACCTTGTGCTTACATGTAGGACATTGGGAGGAATGCCATGGTTAATCTCAGACTGAATGATGCCAGTGAAGGCATCTGTCACATTAAACAGTCTCGGCATGCTGAGCTCCTCAACACTTCATGGGCAGCAGTTCAAATTGCAATACCTGGCAACAACACAGAAAGTTAGCCCTCATCATCCCAGATAAGCAGCTGTTATGCAATGCAATATTGGAGACATTTTTTGCACACTATTGGCTTCAGGTAGTATTTGGAGAGAATTAGGGGGGACAAAAACGAAATGCATAAAGCTTGGAGTAACATTTCAACATATATCCTACAGTTGTAATACTTCCGTAAAAGCAGAGGGCCTGAGGGAAATAAACCATAAACACCATCCACCCACCCATTTATAATAGAAATCAAGTTAACAATATAAACAAGATAAACTGCCTGCTCCATTTGTAGCAGACGTCAAGATAAGCCAATGATTTACAACAAGGTTTACACATATTGAAGTAAGAGCTGAATCCCTGCATAGTGCTTGAACACAACCTAATTCATGAAGCGTGTGAGTGTGAAACCAGCCATGAGTGGGCTGACATATACAAAATTACCACAATGAATAGATATTCTGTCCCCAACTATACTGGTTCACTGTTCACTTTTTAGAATGATGGCCTCATGGCCTCTGTTTATTAAAAACTCATAGCTCAATTTCTGTGAAGATCATAAGTCACAATCAGCTCACTAATCCATAGTTAGGGATGGCATACATAGGCAAGAAATGTAGACATCTTGGGTAATTAACTCTAAATGGTTAGACTCAGCTAGCACCACCTGAGGGTCAAGTGGAGCAAATAGGGACATTACTGAAACCATGTTTCCATTCAGCAAGAGTCTTAGGGTTAGCCCAGAAATGGTGGCTTCGAGCTGCGTCCCAGGACTGGTCCCTTTACCAAAGTATATTTAGATGGTACCCTTCAGTGTTTATATATAGGCTGGACAACCATGTAAGAAACCACATACCATACAATATGCCACATAAACAAGTGTTTTTTTCCGACTTGTATAAAGTGGTTTAAGACAAGTGCATCATGACTTTGAAAGCAAAGTCCGTTCTTCTATTAGACAAAAGTGTAATGTGTAATAAAGTGTATATTTTACTGTATAGCTGTACCATACTGAGTACGTGTTTCTATATCATCGCAAAGCCTTCCTTCTACAAAACGATGTTGTGACCACAGGTTGTGTAAACATTTGTTATAATAAGCAGTGGAACTTTTGAAGGTAACTGTTTGAAAAGATCACTGTGAGTCTATTGTGCATTTGTTCGTAAAGGCAGACGCGGTTATTCGAATGTGAGAATAAACGTTTGTCATGGCGGCTGTAGTTTTCCCTTTTAACGAGCTGCAGGACCATGCCAGTCACCTTGGCTATATGCCATACATTTTCTATTTTTTTCTTCCGTCGAGATACTTTATGACGGACTTGCCCTCGCAAGTGCAGTTCATGCATTTACAATGAACGAAGGGTCGCCTTTGATCCTTCATAGAGCAAGCCAACAATAACACACTTTCCTCTTCTCCACTTTGGAGCTGTAATTTTCTTTTCTAGTAGCCCTGTTCCTGCAGTAAAAAAACGTGGCTCTGCCTTCAAGCAGTGCCAACATGTTTTATTTTGGAGGGTACATGCTACCTGTTTATACTTGTACCTCTTTTTGTAATCCTTCTTATCTTATTATATTCTCGTTTATTTCCTATTTTATTTCCTGTTCCTTCTTGTAAGAGCAGTCATCAAAGCATTTCACTGCTATTTGTTACCACAATGACTGTGCATGTGACAAATAAACTGTGAGTTGATTTGATTTGTTTCTTATTGCAAAAACTGCGTTCTTCTTTATCTCTTCATTCCATCAAAAAAGCTTCTTTTAACGAGGAAGATGAATGAAACCTGTACAATCCACGAGCAACAAAAGGAGTTCTTGGGTTACCGTTTAGTTAACGTAATATGAGCTGTGACCAGTAATTAGAAATAAAGTATTTTTTAAGAAATGCATCAACCAATGTGTGTGTCAAACAAAAAGATTTAATGTTTATGCGAGATGGAAACAGATATTCCGGAATTGTTTATTGTTTATCTGAATCCTTTGAAATACTAAAAACCATATTTTCTTTGCTGTAATGTGTGAATGTTTAATACATGTATTTCCTTTTTCCTTCTTTTGCTATGGAATGTCTCATTATAAAGTCACAAAAGGAAAAACACACACAATAACTCTACTCTGTTCCTTTCTTCTTTCCCGCAGCCTCATGGATGCTCACCCATACTCCCCAGCAGCAATGCAGCAGCCATTAACAAACTCCCCTTCGTGGCAGATTTACTGCCATCGGCACGCCATTGGTCGCCAGCTTGACAGCTGTGATTTAGTGCTCAGCATCTATTGGCTGGGCTGTGACAGGGGGATTTATTGCTCGGTTGTGATTTGCCACATGGCTATCTTTGAGTTGAATTATGGCGTTAGCGCTGATGGGATGCAGAAGCAGCGTCGGATTACGGTCATAAAATCAGAGTACTGTGAAGGGAGGGAGCTGTACATTCAGGGATTGCGTGTGTGTCTGTGCTTTGGGAAGACATACAGAAAGGGCCGCGACTGCAAGGAAACTTTAAAAAGCCATGTATTAGCATAACACATACACAAGCAACAAAAAACTAAACAAAATCAAACAATTACAAACTAACAACTGAGTGATGTTTCATGTCATAAAGGATCCCACCAGACTTTCAACGAGTACGAATGTTTATAACTAACATTTCTAAATCGTCTTCAACGTGATGTCCATTCAGTGCAGTTAAACACAAATCCTCATACTTTAATAAATACTAGCAAGGCCAACTAGTAACCAATTTGACTTTTTTCAGATTATGCAGAAATCGACCTTTTAAAATATTAGCATTGTGTTTGGTATGTTCAGTGGTCACTGGTTCTACAGTTCATGAAGATAAGTCTGTGGTTTGATGTACTAAGTCATAATACTTCATTCAGTTTTATTGGCCACATGTCTCATGTGACATACAATTTCCTAATACACAACTTATGAGAAGCACACCATGGAGGAAATGCCATCCAAGAGTACAAGAAAATAAATCCTACAATTGGGCAAAGAAAGAAGATGCTAAAATGAAAGATATATCAGTTATATATTATTTAATTTTTAGTGTGTCAAACCTCAGCTATGTGTTGGTATTAAAATGGGGCAAGATGTAAAAATGCTTATTCAGACGTACTTTGAAAGCTTTCCTGTAACTGCGGCTGCACAAAAAACAATCCATTGTACTTTTCATAGATACCAAGCTATGATAAAATATTCATATTTTTCTCTTTTACCCTCTACCATTATTCCTTGAGCAGGGGTATGGAAATATATTTAAATGAGGTTTGGCAAAAAAGGCATGAAATGGCATTGCATGCTTTATGGATGAAATGTCTCATGACAGATTTTATGACTGCACAAAATTAAATTCCCTACCCCACGAGGGGCAGCAAAGTGTGAACACATATATTAGTAGCCTCTAGCAGCCTACCTGAACACATATATATTAACATATTATATATAATGTACAAAAAAAAGTTATATACACATGAATATATATAAATATATTGTGTGTGTATGTGTAAAATAAATCAATTTTCCATCTCACCAGTGAGTGCTTATTTTATCTGGGAGTGGGCATTTGAGGGTACAGCACAGTATTTTTGCTGCTCCTAGAATTGCGCTCTTCTAGACTGCGACTGATGATCCCATTCAAGGGATCTGTTGGAGCCACTCCTCCAAATTAGGTGTCACAGCCCAAAGTCACAACTGGACAAACTTGATGTTAACCTTCCACATTTTGTCTGTTTCTTTTATCAGTCCCTGCCATTCTTCCAACTTTCCACTCCTTGGACATTTACTCCCATCATATTACCATTTTCTGAATTTTGCTCACAACCCAGATATCTGGTTGGTTTCTCCTCTCTCACAGTAGCTCTCTAGCACATTTCCATCTCTCAGAGGGAGATAGAAAGTTCAGCTTCTACTTCCCCCAATTATTCTCTCTTCTCAAACTTGTGTATGTATCCCATGTATGTGCGGCATGGCCACTTACAAATACAACCACCTAAAGCAAAGCACGCAGAGCCGTGTGCTGAAAGAAAAAGTAGGATATGGCATCCAGCAGTGCAACATTACCACTGTTCTTTTCTTGGGCACGAATCACATTCACGTCATACAGCAGGACATTCACAGTGACATGAGGATACAAAACTGTCTCAAACACGCATCTTTCCCACTAAAACCAAACACTAAATGACTTATGCCCCTGGATTACGAGATGAAACATAAGCTGTTTTGTAGTAGTAGCCTGATACAAATTAAAATAAATCAGTTACTTGTTGACAGGAGTGTAGCAGCAAATTCTGGGCACTGTACACTCTCAATGTCAGTGGGCCCCTATAAATGCCAAAAAAAAATCAGGATTTTTATGGGCCCCTCTCCCTACTCAGGCCCTGGGTAGTCAGGTCCACTTTTACCCCCACTACCACACCCATGCTTGTTGAAATAAATGGTAGCACCCATGGCTTTATAGAAACTCACCAATGATACGTTTTCATGTTGTGAATCCTAAGGGGGAAAAGGTTATTCACCTAAACCTTTGATGCATAAGGTTTCTAACAATGTAGTGCTATTGTTGCCATTTAGGATTGAAGTAAAAATAATGATCTAAGTGACTTCACTGATTGTGTCTTCCATCAATGGATGACACTGGGGTGCCTCTCACCTCCCTTCAATGTGCCTGGAGCATGGTGCTGTTCAGTGAAGCAGTCATCAGTGTGGGATGTGGCCAAAGCAAATCCACTTCTATGTGTTTCTGTGACTCTTCCAGTCTCTCTCTATCCCTGTTGCAACTTGCTGACACACTGTGACACCCTAAGCTCAGTGGTCACTTCCATCTGAGAACATCATGTTTGAAGCCTCACATTGGCCAGGTACTGTTGCACAATTGTTAGGTGTCATCTTGGTTTCACAATGTCAAAATGTGAATAGCACAATGAGGAGGACTGTTTAAATACTCGTTATAATTGAACCAGGAAATGTATTGGTCGATTCATGGATCAAACACCTGTTGTGAATTCCGCAATTAAGCTGCTTGTTAGAGTACACTAAGTAGGTGTGTTCAGAACAGTGAGAACAGCAAGCAAAATGTACTGAAACTTTGAACAGTTCAAACATGTGCATTCAAACGTTTAGAGAAGGTCCCCTTTTAGGTTCATCCTGAAATTTCATCTGAAAGCTAAATATCCCTAACTTATGGTCAGTAGTGTATATATTTCTAACATGCTAAATCTAATAGGTAATCTGTTCCTAAAATTTATTTTATTTGAAAGTTTCACTTAAGACAAATATTTAGAAATTAAACACATACATACTGTTTTGCTTTTTCATTACTACATAAAAAACTTATTCCTGCTTAACTAAGTAATACCCACTTATTTTAAAACATTTAATATTAATTTAGGCCCTTTAAGGTACAACCTATTTTAGCTTTTGTCTGGTTTGTTTATATTAAAAGGATTATATTAAAAGATTATTTTAAAAGGAAGATCTATAAATAATAGATGCAATGGGAAGATCAACATTTTTACAATTAAAGCATTCATTTGTGGTTATTATAGCATAATTAGATTTTCATATACATCAAACCTACCAGTACATAAAATTGAATTATGAAACACTGATATTTCAGTTACTTGAACCATGTTTAAATAATTTGTGTTCAAATACGTTTAACTAAACCTTTTGGAAAGCGTGGAGCTATATAAGGAAAATGCATTTTATTGTATGCAATTTAAGTTTAACAAACATTGCACTTGCCAATAATGCACAGCCCAAATGTAAAAATAACGATGCAACTTTTCAACAGAACCTTTAAAAAGAGCCTCGAACAGTTTAAATACTTCTATATAAACAACCTTCAGAGTTTGGTTTCCCAAAAGCAATATATTGTTAAAATGATTTTTACCCAAATATATCTAACAGTGTTGCTAAACCATTCGTGTAATCCCTTTTGATAAAGCCAACCTTGAAAGAAACATCAGCTTTAGAACCTACCCTGCTGCATAAAATCTAGGTTAGTAATGTATGGGCACAGCTGAACAAAAAATAAAATAAATTGTACTGAGCCCTTTACACATTCTTTGGCTGCAGTGCTAGGGTTATCCTGAGTCTTGGTGATGGACTGCGCAAGGGTTGCTGGGAGCAAGAAAAAAGGGAACAGCACCATCTTGTGGGGTAAGCAAATCTGCTCAATGTATTTTATAGATGCTGTTTGCCACTGTTTCAGAACACCTGTAAAATCTGAAGAAAAACAGCAAATATGAACTTAAAGTCTCTGGCATTTCCTTCCCAGACTTGTTTTTTTTTTAGCATTTTCAAAGACATTCAGTCATGCCAATTTCTTTTAAAGGATTTTATTTCTGCATAATGGAAGCCCCTCTCCTCACTCCACACAATGAAAACTAATTGGATCACAAGGTTGTTTGGATTCATTTGCCCATGTTTACAATAATTATCAATACAGCATTTTTAAGGAAGAAAAAAAATCAATACAAGTTTTAACAGTAATAACTGCAATGGCATGCAAGATAAAATAAAGAACTACTGTTAGCTACTATTGATGCAGTTTCTTTCCTAGCGTTTCTAACCATATAATTCACTAAAATAGAGTGGTGGGAAAGATTTTCTATGACATTTCTACCAATTCAAATAACTTTTTCCCCCTATTTTCCTTAAAACCTGAACATAATGGAGGAACCATGATAAAATACCATTCCAAATTGTTCAGTCCATCATTTCGAAGAGAGGCTTTGTCTAATGACTACAAACCATTTTTAATATAAAAACAAAAAATGTCTATAGTTTAACTTTCACTTTTTGCTCCAGTGTTTTAAATTTATATTAGAAATAAAAAAAAGTTATTAAAAATACACACAGCATGTTGCTACAGAACTAAGAGAAGTTGTAGTCCATTTCTTGATATATAAATCATACATAAAACACAAAGGGAAAAATATATGTTGTTTCATAAAAATGTGGCAATGTCTTGTGTTACTAGTCAGTTAGCATCTCCCCACAATACACCTAATTTAATACAGAGTTTTCCAGATATCACCAAGTGGCAGAGACTTGCTCAACTGACAAACTGGTATGTTAATTGGTACCAAGTACACAAGAAGTCCACAGAAAACGGTGGAGATCTAGATTGAGATTAAAAACAGGATGGGGAGACATTAAAATTGTTACTAAGCTATTTGGTACAATTATCATCAGTTCATCTTTCACTTTGTAAGCAGCCCATATGTGTTAAAGGCATTTAGTATGCAAACTAAGTGTGGGTAAACCTCTGAATAGGATAGAGGAAGAACCCTGCACTATATAGTTCAGAACCAAAACAAAGAACATGGCCACAGAACTGACAAGAATGAGACATTATCACAAGGTACCATACTGGAAATGTTCTTGATACTAGTCAAACATATTAAAATAAGTTTGACAATTTATAGTTATTATAAAAAATGGGATGTTTCAGCACAGTGGTGCTTACAGAGACGGCAAGATATAGTTACAATGATGGCTTAAAGGAAACAAACAAAAATATACAGGCAGTGACTGTCCACATCTTTTAACATCCCTGTAAATTTATGCGCTTATTTTTTGATACAGCCAAGTAAAAAACAAAAACAAAACAAAAACAACAAAAATAAAAACCCCAACAAAAAAAAAACAACCACTTCAATATGAATACATGATTACATCCTAAGGCCACAAATTCTTAAAAAATGTAGATCTGCAGGTTATGTTAAGGGTCTTTTGGGAGCTTCCATCGCGTGTAGATACATCACTGACAGTAACACATTATGTAGTAGTAATGTGATTGAATATGAGCTATCGTAGATGGACAAGTGTTTATCCTTGCACTGTGACTGCATATCACTTGTGCCATCTACACCAAATTAGACAAAAGTTACAGCACAAACCAGTTAATAGAGTTACATTTACATATAAATCCTTGAAAGTCATACTTAGTGAGAATATTGGTGTGAAGTTATAGTGGAGAGAAAAGGTTTGTTTAATGTTTTATGAAATGAATAATGAATGTATGTAACCATATTGTGCCATTTTCACAAGTTGCGTATTGTAGACAGATCCTGTACTAGTTGTAGGACATTTCCTGAGTCCTCAGCACAGTAGGGTACTGGAGACAAGATGGAGGCTTTTTTCGTTTGCCTTGTTTTTTTTTTTTTTTTTTTTTTTTTTTACAGTATACGTCACTTTTTTAGGTCCAGTAGAACAAACATATTTGTGTAAATGGTCATCTTTTAAGTCTGTAACGTTCCACTGTTGAAAAGCTTAAGAGCGCCTTCACATAAATCCTCATCATTTCTCTTACTGGCTAAATCTTGTAGTCGTGCTTTTGTGAAATGTTATTCAGGCATTCTTCCCTGATTGGCTCAACCATGATGTCCCCTGACCCCCTTTTCTTGTTCCCATCTTCCACGTACCACCGAAACGGTCAGCCTATCTTTGAAAAAAAGTGAAATAAATCTTTTAAAGTATAAAACAACCCCAAATCTCTCTCTCTCTCTAAATAATAACATGGCAGAAGGTAAAGAATATTTCCTCCCTTATCCCTCTGAAATATCAGTCTCAGCCAGTGGTTGAAGCCACTGTGCAAGGCGGCAGTGAGAGAGGCAGGAGCGTCCGCATTATTTTTAAGGGTGGTTCTTGGAGGCTAACAGGAGAAAGTCACACTGCAAGTCGGCCTGGGGGCGGGTGCAGGGGACTCCAGGTAGCTGGAGGTGCTGGGGGTGGCTCCTGGGGGAAGGGGCGGGGCTCACAGCAGGGCTGAGCCTCCACTTTAGCCACACCCCTGCCTTGGCACAGCCGCCGATGCCTTAGCAGCCTGTCTGTACGCGAGAAGTTCTGTGAAGGGTGGGCGGAAATAAAATGAAGGAAATTAGGAAGGAGAGAAAGTGACAAATAATAATAGACAAACCGAAGAAGCAGCAGCCTTGCATGTATTAAAATCATGTACTAGTTTGGTTTAAATTGGGTTTATTAACAACTACTAGTTTTCTTTAGCTTATTTTACTGGAACTAGGCACTTGATCAAGGAGCATCAATGCTGTAGATCTATGAACAATGGCTGAGCGTGGTTAACCCTGGTATTCTAACCCCAACTTCACTTCCTTATTGTGTTCTTGGTTTCATAATTCATGAACTCCTAACTCTAACTGAGCATCTGAAAGTGCTGAAATATTTCCTAGGAAGTAATTTGTCCTAAAAAGCAGCTCAAAGACTTCGGTAACTAGCTATTAAAGAAATCTGAGCACAACCTCTGAATAAAAAATTTGACTTTTGCATTTCATATTCATATAAATTTCACTTGTGAAAACTGACATATCAAAGTTAGTATATTGTGCAAAGCAAAATGTGAATTTCCAGCTTCCCAAGATAGTTAGAACTATAAATACCACCACAACAAAACGGAAAACACAACAAAATCAAAATCACCGTGTTGCTATAGATACATGCAGATAAAAGAACCCACATAGCATGGATACAGGTTCAGTAGGCGGAGTATCAGTTTTCATTTTTTTTGCTCTGAATGCCATTCAGGACTGCAGTGAAATGTAACCATGGTTGCATAAGTAAACACTCATGTCAGTTTATGGACGTGTCTGTATCTGCCTTTTTTAAGCAGTGTGAAAGCAAGTCTACAGAGTCTCACCTGCTGACACCGCTCACACTGATAAGGCTTCTCCCCGCTGTGCACACGCTTGTGTCGTTCCAGGTGATACCTCTGGATGAAGCGCATGTCGCACATGTCGCATGCAAACGGCTTCTCCCCTGCCGGACACAGAGGTCAGGGTTAATTAACTCACAGGGCCTTTCATCACCACACAATACAAATCGCTATTCATGCACAAATGCAGCAGACTGAACACAACAGAAATTACTAAACAGTGTGCAAGTAATCCTCTTATGATACTACAGCTATACAACTAGTGTCTGGGGGTGGGGGTGGGGGCTTCATCCAAACTCGAGTTTGTAGTGAAGGCCAATATTCAATAAAGAATTGCATGATGACGTAAATGCAACATGGCACACTGGGGCATGTTTAGTGTTCTATTGTGATGGACACCTAATCTCCATGGTCTTTATTTACTCCTGATATTAATTTTCAATCCCTCAAAACACTTTAAAGCTACACTGTGAACTCTAGCTCTGCTAAATGTACCAACCTGTATGTTTATAAAAATAATACAAATACAAAACATGACCGATATGCAGTTTAAATGAGCTAAAAATCAAATAACCAATAATATAGCCTGATGTATGTTTATGGTGAAAGACACTAGTAGTTTTAGTTCAGCAGTGACTCACACTTGTCAAATATGATTATCATCAACTGCAAGTTCATATACAGTGGATTTTTTTTCCTTTGGAAAAATATACTCTTGAGCCCTAAACATACATACATATGTGTGTGTGTGTGTGTGTGTGTGTGTGTGTGTGTGTGTGTGTACACATGTATTTTATATAAAAGAAATTAGAGAGAGAATAATAGAAACAAACCAAAAAGA
This sequence comes from Brachyhypopomus occidentalis, assembly GCA_020368025.1. NCBI lineage: Eukaryota > Metazoa > Chordata > Actinopteri > Gymnotiformes > Hypopomidae > Brachyhypopomus > Brachyhypopomus occidentalis. The sequence continues at coordinate 212,338 of JAGXOD010001350.1, read as the reverse complement.
GCTACGCTCTGGAATACTGGATCCAAGGAGTTAAATAATTAAAAACTGGTGCCATGTGTCTTTAATACAATGACTGAATCAGAACTAGCTAACTTCACCATTTAAGATAGGTCCAAGCATTACTAAAAAATTGGTGGCTTTACCAGGAGGGTTACAGGGAAAGAACACATACCAGTATGAGTGAGGCTGTGTCTTTCCAAGTGGTAACGTTGGAAAAACCGCATGTCACACATCGAGCAAGCATACGGCTTCACCCCTAAATGCACAGAGCACCAATTCTCAGTGAACCTCTACATATAACATTGAAAGAAAAAAAATATTCTGCAATTATTTGAACAGTGACCATTGTTGTTGTTTTGGCTCCAAACGCCAGGTTAGAGTTAGATCTTCTCAAACTATCTACAGAGGAAGTGCAAAATATCAACTTGTACTGGGTGAACCATGGCATTACTACTTGAATTTTAAATGGTTTGGAATTTTAAATGGTCATCTCTCAACACAAGGACCAAACATGTCAGTACCTGCAAAACAGGCCAATGTGAGGCTGAACAATTAGCAAAATCAGAGACATAACTAAGCCATTATGTTAAACAGCTATTTTGTTACATTAAGCAGTGCTTCCTGGCAATAGAGTTCTACACTTGTGGAGGACAATACTTTAATTCACATAAAAAAAAAGATTTCAGCTATTGAACAGACCAAGAACATTGTTCAACATGTAGGCACAAATGTTGGAGACTACAGTATGAGCAAGAAAACATCGACATGCAAACCAGTATGCCTTTGGAGCCATGATAAGGATAATATTTTTACAATCATAAGACAGAACTCTATGTTGTTCCACAAGGTTCTGTTTTAGGATCCTTATTAATCTCCATTTATATATAGCACCCTGGACATTTAATTCACAATTAAGCCAAACAACTGACCTGTATTCAGTAGCTCACTTTTTCTAAACTCTTCTAAATACTGATGTTCCCAGTTCTCAAAGTCAAGTTTTAGCCTAGAACTTGATAAACTCAAAAGCTCAAGAAAAGGATCTGAGTGTAACCCTTGATGCTTTGATGTCTTACATTTGACACCTTTATATAGCTTTTCTGAAACTAATGATGAACACAATCCAAAATATAACATATGCTAACCCTAATGCTGACAAAACTAGTACAGCTTGCTACCTTGATGCCCAGCTGTCTTCATAAGCTCATTTTAACTAGTTTATAACATGCTAATCTGCATCCTTACTGGGGAAAAAGTTAAAACACACAATTCCAGTCTTATGCACATTGGCTTTTGCATGTAAAATTTCAAGCCCTTAAAGCCTAGCTCTGACATATCTTGCAGAAGCATTTATAGTCCATCTAATCTAATTCAGATATCTGTTAATTCCTAGAACCATTTGCAACTCAGCTGGTGATGGATGTTTTTCTATACAGCTGAAACTCTGGAACAGTGTTCCAAATATTATTAGGAATGCAAACTCTATAGGACTCGTTTATCCTCAGTTACATAGTCTACAGCCATTTCATTTTACATTTCATGATATGCAACTTTATTGCTTTATGTATTTTAGAATGTAAATTTTTTTTATTTGTAAATTTTTTCTAGATACAGCATTTTGAAATACTGAACCACAGCTGACTGAATATCAATTTCGATGAATGTATTTCAATTGTTGAGATCTAAAATATGCTGAAGAAACTAGAGCTGAAAAGTACAAGGTTCTTGTCTTTTAATCACAAGAAATACCTGTATACCACAGACTATAAAATAAATTTGCTGAAGACAAGGCTGAATGTACAAAGCCCTCACCCAATCTCTAGTAAAGTGAAAAGGGCTCTCCCATACTCGGAAGATGAGATTTTATTAAATTGTTCTCTGAAATGCAAATTTATTAAGTGAGCTGTGGATCTGAGATGGTTCACCCAGCAAACACACAAAATATGTTTTAAAGCAGACATTCTGCACTTTAATTTTATAGCAGCTGTCAATTCCTACATCCCTGAATACAAAATTAAGAAACAAATAGTCTAACTGACCAATCATCTGTGGCCTGCATTGTATACAGATTTACACTGCATACTACATTGCGTCCGCATTATTTCTCTGCCGAGCAGGCCTTTATTCTAATAAAGTGTATCAGTCAATGTTCAGTACTATAATTATTTAAAATATCTGCCCCTTTCACATTAAAAAAAGAAATGAATGATTAATATGCAAAATGGCTACCAGTTCTGGAAGATTACTCCACGCACTCAGCTCAAAACCATGATAAACAAAAAAATAAAAATAAATAACTTTGCATGTTTGAACATATCCAAGATGTTTCATGAAAGATTCTAATCTTGACTCTCACAACCATTTGCAGTGCTCACGCCGATATCCACATTTAGTTCCATTATGTCTAACATACATTTTTTGCGTGCACCGATAAAGGCAAAGCCGGTAAAATGAAACGACACATACCCGTATGAGTGAGGCTATGTCTCTGCAGGTGGTATCGTTGAAAAAATCTCATGTCGCACATCGAGCAAGCATATGGCTTCACCCCTGAATACACAAAGCACCAAAAGTTCATATATGCCCCTTTTGTTTTTGTTTTAAATATGTAGGACCTAGCGTAAAACTTATGGCTGTGCAAATTATATCTGTGCAAAAACCTGTTACCCAAAATAAATTTACATATTTATTTTCCAAAAAAAAAATAAAGGAAAAAGGGAGGAAAACCCTTAATAATAGCATATTCTGTATGTGCTTTGCGTTTTTTAAATTGATTTTGTACGTATGGAGATATATTAGATCAGCAACTTGCTTTTAGCCTCTGCACTTAATAGTGCTCATCGTGAAAGGCAGCAACTTTTTTTTTTTTTCGGGTTCACTGATACTCTGATGATGTGCTGATGTGTCCTGACTCATGTCCTATTGCTGCCTTTAACGTTCAAATGAGGATTTGAAAGAAATGCAATGGCTACAGTGTTTTCACAAGACAGTATGAATGAACTAAATGAATGACACACGAGGTCCTCCATCCCACCCAACAGCCCCTCCAGCAGAGGAATTTCTAACACCACATACTAAAACACACACCATCTGCTTATCCTGAATAACATACTGACCATTAGCCATATGTCCTAGCACAGTACAGTAAGAAATCCTATACAAGTTGATATCTAAAAATAAATAATAAAAAGTAAGCAACTGTGCATATTTGTTCTTAGAGATGGAGGTCCATCATCCTGTGAAACTAAATGCCAGTCACCATTTCTAGTGCTCTATGTCGGAGAAACTTCAGATCAACCTTTACATCCAAATCAAACTACAATGAAGCAACTCAGCTCATAACCATTAAGATTCCCCTAGTAAATAAATCTCAACCAAACAACATGCAATATGCAACTGCTAATTACAAACAAGGATTGCCATCACATTATTAGTCAAACTAAAGACAAATTGTGATTGGTCATAATTGAGCAGCCATAAAATGGAATATGCATGAAATATTCTTGTAATGACAGTTACAACACAAAATGGGCACCACCATTAGAGTCATAACCATGGGGCGAAGTGGATCTGTTGTAACTGGATGTTCCAGAACTACAAACTCGAGTTTGTTTTGTGTGTTCACCTCAACATTAAGAACACACCATGTGCAATTACTCTGGCCGTGCATTGTATGCAAGGGGTATGAAGAGACGACACCTACCCGTATGGGTGAGGCTGTGTCTCTGCAGGTGGTAGCGTTGAAAAAAACGCATGTCACACATGTTACAAGCGTAGGGCTTCACCCCTAAATGCAAAAAGCATATGTGTATTAGCCATATGGCTTCCCAGCAAACTGACAACAATTACCACATGAACTGCCAACAACGTGTCCCTGTTAAAAACTGGAACAAGAGTTGTGGTAGTGTGGTGGCAGGTGAGTTATAATCAAATTTTCATGGGGTGTATAAAAAAAAAGTCTTACTTGTTATTTGTTCAGTCTTACTCTCACATGTTTTCCATAAAGGTAAAATATTACAGTAACTACATTTTCCAGCTTGAATACAATGACACTCACTTACTGACATAAGGTTACCAAAAACACAGATTTTACCAATTATATAATACTTATCAAGCAAAATTACAGACATCATACAGAAAGAGTTGTGTGGTTCATGAGGATTTGATTAAGCATGCTGAAGCTCATGACAGTGTTGCCAACTTGAATGTAATCAACAATTCTGTGCATCATCTGGAACTGTAACAGCACTAACATGCTAAAGCGAACAATAATATAATTTTATAATGAATCATTTTTTGAGATATATATACACATTTTTTTGTTCCTCCCCTCCAGGATCAAAAACTCAATTAGCTATTAATTATGGTTACAAAAATTGGCAACAATGCTCAGGCAGCATCTGCATGGCCTGTATCTAGAGAGTTGGGGGTAAGGTGGAAAGACACATACCAGTGTGAGTGAGGCTGTGTCTCTGCAGATGGTAACGGTGGAAAAAACGCATGTCACACATGGAACAAGCGTAAGGCTTCACTCCTAAATGCACAGAGCAAATTATTAGTCATGTGCATTTGCTATATCAAATATACACGCTAAAGCATTTACAATTGCAAACATGGCTCCCTGGTACAACGCCTTGAGAAGTTGAGTTTGAATGTGTTTCCATCATCGACAACCCATGCTTTTCATTTCCTTAAAAAATTAAAACAAGGTTAGCCACAGGCTATCCATTAAATAAATGTATCATTTATGCACTTAAGATTAGAAGTAATTCTCAAAAGTTTGGAAATTGCATTAAGAAACACTAAGGATGACCATATCAAAATTAACGCATTGCAGTCAAACCTTGAGTTTGAGATATTTGAACTTGTCCATGAAATATTTTTACTGACATATCATTTGATCTAAATATAATTTGGAAAACTCAAATGCAAAATTCAAAGTAAACATAAATGTCTATAAAGAGTTGCATGGAGAAAAAAGTAATACTAAGTATTAAAAAAAGAGGCAGCTTGTCAAGTTTGTCTCTGCAATAATAGCCAAAATGGACACATTATTTAAAACTATTAAGACTGCTTTCCTCTTTTATCTACTTCTACAGAGTATCTACTTTTGCATTATCCATATTGTCTTCTATATGAAGTTTGTTAAAAAGTCCTGCCACAACTCAACACAACCGTACTTCCAACATACAGTTACAAGTATGAATGTGTATGAGACTTAAAAACTTCAACACTACTCTAATGAATGAATCTTAATACATTTCTTGGCAAAGCTAAGAATCCTGCATATAAATTATCTGCAAAGCTAGAGGGAAAATGGAACAAAATACAAAGAAAGAATATAAATTTAAGTGTGCAATACCAAGGGTGATTCTTGTGTTCGGGTCATGGGGACACTTGCATTGAGGTTGACTGTGTGGGTTACAAAGAGACAAGACATACCCGTATGGGTGATGCTGTGTCTCTGGAGGTGGTAGCGTTGGAAAAACCTCATATCGCACATGGTACAAGCAAATGGCTTCACCCCTAAATGTAGAGTACTAGTATTAGCATATGATATAGATATTTAATGGGTTCAGTGAGGTCACTAAATCAATGAAAATGCCTATCCAATCTCAAGAGCGGTCTTGAAAACAAGCTCTATTTGTATTTATCTATTTGTACCTTTAAACGCGTGTGCACGTGTGCATGTATATACTGTATACAACATCGAGACTCCTTAATTAAGTAAACAAACAATGTAGTTAGGAATAATAGAGGCCAATAAAAATAAAAGCCACCTAAAACTGGTCAAATCCAAGGTACATTTTATCACAACCCTTTTGCTACAGGCTTCTCTGTAATCAATATTGGTAAGGTCAAAGTGAAGGGGCACAACGAGGGGACACGTACCCGTGTGGGTGAGACTGTGTCGCTGAAGGTGACAACGCTGAAAAAATCTCATATGGCACATAGAACAAGCATATGGCTTCACCCCTAAATAGAGTATGACTGTATTAGTATTGGGTGACCAGCAACAACTTCAGCCCAACTATAAGCTGTCATTTCTAAAGTAAAAATTCATCTTTTTCTGCTGGCATTCAACCCATTCTCAAAACGTATTAGTTGTGATACTAGTTTTCAATTCAGGTCTATCAGGATTAGGCTGGTGTACAAGTAAAGCATTCCAAATTGTTCATTACTGTATTAACTTAAGTACCGGATGCATAAATATTCAAAACCTCGATAGCTGTGCAGTGTTTTACTTATTTTGTGAAGGAAATATTTGAGATTCATTATCACATTCAATAGTTATTGTTGCCTGTACATAGGTATGAGCTGGCATTAACATTAGGCTGAGCCCAGAATAATAACTGGGCACCCTTTGACAGTCTCAATAATTTCTTATAAATCAGAATCATACCCTTAAGCTAGTCATATTGAAAGGTCACTGTTTACTTATATTTTGCGAATACTACTTATATTTTGCGAATACTATTTCTATTTATGCAAATATAACTTGCAAAAATATAAATATACTTATATTTATGCAAAAAAAAAAAACATTTATCTAAGTGAAAACGTTTTCTTTCTACATATTTAAAACTTGCTTATTGTCATTAATTCTGAGCAGAGAGACCTGCTGATGACACTGAGCACAACTGACCAATCCCAAACTCACATTGCTGCTCGTTTCACCAGCGGCAAATGTGGAAAGAGCATATAAGAAATTAGATTTCTGAAAACATTTGTACATCCTTTTCTAAGCAGAAAATATAAAGTTTTTCTGTGTCATGTTAACATTTGTAAACATAAATGGGAAGTTATTATTGACACTATTGTCACATAAAAGACTTTAACTTAAAAATTCAAAATGACTCGATTTAACTACATAAGAATTATCACCCTGTTCTGTCAGTCATGAGATCCCCCCCCCCCCCCCAAGATAACCAGTTACATATGAAGTCTGCAAGCCAGTTATACTAAAGATCAAAATGAACTGATGAATAAAATGAATAAAAATTAGCATGCCATGAAGACGTGTCTTTTGATATATCCAGATGGAATATTTGAATATATTAAAGCTTGCAATACTTATATAAAGATATAAACTTGCACCTCAAGATTTGCTTTGAATTTGGTAAAGTAGCCTACAAAAAAACTCTGCAGCCTGTCTAGATGTCTCGTGGAGCTAATTCTGATCACCCATCAACAGTTGTATTAATTTTTTAGTGCAGTTTGATTGAAACCCATGTAGATAAACATGATACCACAGATATGACATCACAAAACAACCAATGTTTGACAGCAATTCAGATATCAACAGTTGCCAATGTATTACTGGTCAGTAGCATTTCTATGGACGAGCCTTAGAATCAGTCAATTATGTGGTGAGCAAATCACTAAACTTCACTAAATGGATGAACCAATGAGTGGTAGGCAATGAAAAACCTGTACTATGCATGATTCTTTTCCTAGAAAGATTTTATAATTTCACAGCTATTAAAGCCAAAATGACCTAATAATAAGCTGTTCTTGCAGACTTTACCATAGCTCATATTACTGTACCATGGCAGCTAGCTCAAAAAAGAACAAATTTCAAACACTACTCAGCCCTAATTACAGAATGTAGTTTTCTGCAATTTGCTAACAAGTTGAATGACAATGCACCAACAGAATAAGCGTCACATTTAATAACTGAAACTATGAAAATTCTCCTCTAAGAAAAAAGGAAAAAAATAGCAGTTCTAAAAGCACCAATGACCGCTGCAAAAACACACTCAAAAGTGTTCCGACACCATTTGCTGAAATAGCAACCTTTCATATTTACCCCCCCCCCAATTGACCGTAGTTAGTCATTACTCATTCAATGATTTGACCTGATGCTAACTAGGTCTGAATAGTTATGCAACCAGTATTTTTCAGTTTATTACTGTGATTAGTGTTGAAATGAAGTACAGCACAATTTGTGTTTACAAACATTTGTTGATTAAAAATGCATCCTGAGCATCCTTGAAGGATCTGGGTATGATAGTCTCCATCAATCTGTTTATATATACTCATTGATATTAATCTATTTATTGGGTTGTAGCAAAACTCCTCCCAACTAAGATTTTACTCTATATTACATACACTTCATGAGTTCCATGCAAAGCAAGGCAATCTGCATAGAGATCTTTACTTAAGTAAGCTCACAAAAGTAATTACAAAAGATACCCAACAAAGGGGTCTTGCGTGGACACATACCCGTATGGGTTAGGCTGTGTCTTTGCAGATGGTAACGCTGAAAAAACTTCATGTCACACATGGAACAAGCATACGGCTTCACCCCTAAACACACAGAGCACCATTGTGTTAAGCTTTAGTAAACAATAAAACTGTGGCTTTAATACCACATTGCCCCTGTTTTCAAATCACCACATCCAAACTCGAGTTTGTTGCAGCCAGACCATCAATGGAGAGGACAGACAAATGTGGCACGTGAAATTAAGACTCGCGCATTGTTGCCAACTGTCTGACCCAGTACTTGTCATCTGAGAAGGAGGGGAGGAAAGGTGGTGGGGTTTGTCACTTGGGAAACAGCGTGTTTCTGATTGGATATCAGTATTGCTCATCAACTCCCACATGTTGAAATGCAATAAAAAGCCAGATGCTAGCCAGTGGAAAGTTGGCCATGCAGGTCCTGCTTTTGCTTGTTCAAGAGATTGCTTGCTGAAGCTATAACGAAAACCCATCCTGAGTTTACCAGTCATCTGCCGAGGCTGAAAAAAACCTCATCCATTGTTCTAAACAAGTTGGCAACAGTGCTAAGCTGCACATCTGTGTGGCCAGTTGCAAGAGTGCAAGTTGTAAGGAGAGACGACCCATACCCGTGTGAGTGAGGCTGTGTCTCTGCAGGTGGTAACGTTGGAAAAAACGCCTGTCACACATGGAGCAAGCGTAGGGCTTCACCCCTAAACGCACAGAGCAAATAATTAGCTCACAATGAGGATCAAAATCGTCAAAGCACATTTTATCCAACACTTAAGCAGCGGCACGTCTGTAGGTCAGTTTGACAGGCACTGACATGAAGTAGCATGCTCCTTTATCAGTGCTTAACACAAGCAGACCAGACAAGAGTTATCCACAATATTTTCAACTATGCTTCTTTGTGGAAAATGATGGGCCAAACTTCTGGTCTTAAGGTAGAAGGTGCAACCGTTTTTAACTTTTACCAAAGAAAGTAGTTTGTTTTGAGGCACTACTGCCAGTCTTTGATCTATAGCAGAGCTATTGGTCGACAACTAATTAAAAAATACATATGTTACTAAGTTACATCATATTTACAAACAATATTATATACAGCACTGTGGAAAATGCATCATTCAGCCATCAATAACCAAAATGTTAAATATAGGTCTACTAGAAAAGAACAGTATTTTTAAAGCTTTTTAAAAAATGTATACGCAAGGTCTCTTGCTGATCAAAATGTATTCTTTATACAATTTACACAAACATTTTACATTCACTTACATTTTAGTATGCAAGTTCATGAATTACACATAGGAATGCATAAAAAGTGTACCACATAGCAGCAATGAAGCAATATGTCCATGCATCCCCAATATGAAAAAAGAGAGGAACCATAAATAGTAGCACCAGGACACTTACAACGTGTGTTGCTGTGCTAGATTAGATATGTTGTTTAGGACACTCGCAACAATTTATGGTTGCCAGTGTCTTCACAAGCATATATAGTGGTAAATATCAGTTTGCAAACCTTCTAGAAGTTTCTATATTTCGGCATAAAATTGACCTAAAAATGCAATCAGGTTTTCACACAAGTCCAAATCAAACAAATGATACAAACAATAGACACTTGTTTATTTATTGAGAGAAAACTATCCAATATTACATATCTGTGAGTGGCAAAATTATGTAAACCTTTAGGATTATAGGATCATTTGAAATTGAAATTTGAGTTAGGTGTTGTCAATCAATGGGATCACAATCAAGTGTGAGTGGACACTGTACTAGATACATGTTATTTAAATAAAACAAAGTCTGATATTCACAACACATTTATGAAAATGCATAGTGGCACAAACAAAGGAGATTTCTGAGGACCTTAGGGGAAAGGGTAAGAAGCTGTTGTAGCTTATCAGGTTAGAAAAGGTTACAAAACAACCTTTAAAGAGTTTAGACTCACCAAACCACAGTCAGACAGACTGTGTATAAATGGAGAAAATTCAAGACCATCATTGCCCTTCTAAGGGTTGACCAACTAAACACACACCAAGAGCAAGGAATGTAATTATCTGTGAGGTCACAAAGGAACCCAAGGTAAGTGCTAAGTTACTAAAGGCCTCTCTGACATTAGCTAAGGTTAATGTTCACGAGTACACCATCAGAACACTACACAACAATGGTGTGCGTGGCAGGGTGACTAAGAGAAAGCTGCTGCTCTCCAAAAAGAACATTGCTGCCTATCTGCAGTTTGCTAAAGATCACATGGACAAGCCAGCAGGGTACTTGAGCAACATTTTGTGGACAGGTGAGACCAAAATATTTTTTTTTGGTTTAAATGAGAAGAAGCATTATATTTGGAGAAAGGAAAACACTTCATTCCAGCATAAACACATGTTCCCTTCTGTGAAACATGGTGGTGGTAGGATCATAGTTTGTGCCCCTTTTGCTGCATCTGTGCCATCATTGATGGGAAAATTCCATATAATAAATTCTATCAGCAAATTCTAAAATGTCAGGCCATCTGTCTGTGAGCTGAGAGAACGTGAGTCATACACCAAAACAATGACCCTAAGCATGCTTTGTTCTCCAATGATTGGTTAATGAATAGCATGGTCAAGTCAACAGACCTGACTGTAACCCCGTAAAGATATGTTGTGGAAGGACCTCACACAAGCAGTTCATGAGAGTTCATTTTATATGGAGGAATGGGCTAAAATTCCCCTGAGTCTATGTATAGGATTAAACAAGAATTACCATAAAGGTTCATATAGTTTTACTACTCACAGGTATAGAATACTGGATCATTAACCCCCAAAAAATAAATAATGTTGTGTCATTTGTTTGACTTCATTCTCTTCCTCTACTTTTAGGCCTTGTATGATAAAGTTGAAGTTTTAGGTCATACTGATGCTGAAATATAGAAACTTCTGAAGGATAAACAAACTTTCAGACAGCACTGTAACTCATTTAGGCATGTGCTGTCAAATGTTTTGGTTCCTCTCTAGTTTTCTATACTTGTCTACTGATCTTTCACAAAGTTACTGATGCAATTCCTGTCTGCCGTCTGAACTACCTCTGTTTTAGATACTGTTGTGAAAATCAGAGGTAATGAATAGAATTATTCATGGGTCCTGTTAGAAAACAACTGAAGTTTAATACGGTGATGTTAGGTTGTTGGCAGCCTCTTCAACATTAATACAAAAAGTTTTGTAACAATGTAGACATATAAACAATTAATCAATTCCCTGTTCCTGTATAATAGACGGAAAAGGAAGGTTTGCACAGCTTGTTGTATCGCTTCTATATAAATCCCCATCTTCTGGGGCACAGGAATATTGTGGATACTCTGTAAAATACTGGCCCATTAAAAAATTATCTATATTCTTAGCAAAAAAAAAGTATGATATTTGCAAACATATAATACCATAACCATAGCTATTACCCCATAAGCTTTTGGGAAGCAGCCATATTTGGTAATTAATGTATTTATTTATTGCCAAAAAATGACAAAACACGAAAGAAAGGACTGCCTTGGAAATAAAGCAGAAGCCATGCTAAGAAGCATGCTAAACAGACAGCGAACAAAAGCAAACTGTGGAAAGTTCTGTGCTGCAAAAGTGGAAAGTGGCAAATTTCCACAGAAAAGCCATGTTCAGAAAGCCAATTGACCAACCAACTGTTACAAAGGTGAATAAAAAGTTATGTGGTGCTTTGGTGCAGTCGGCTGCAATAGTGCAAGGGGCAAGGGGTTAAGACGAGAGGGGTCATACCCGTGTGAATGAGGCTGTGTCTCTGAAGGTGGTAACGTTGGAAAAACCGCATGTCACACATGGTGCAAGCATACGGTTTCACCCCTGAACGCACAGAGCAAAATGTAAATAAAATGCTTCTGTAAAACAATAGAACTATTCAGATAATTATGGTGACCACCCATTTGGTATGAGGTACAAGGAGCCTGGAAATATCTTGGTTAGGTCCTGAAAGTAGATCTGCTATAGTTACAAGTTAGATGCAGTCAGCCCACAAGTTACAAGCAATTAGGCTAATATTTATCATCTTGAAGCTTTTGTTCTGTGTAGACGAGCACTGTTCTATATTTTTATAGCTATTCAAACATTCATATTCATTAACATTTTAAAAGCCAAGGCAACTAATCCTGCACTGCAGCAGGCTGTACATGCTCTATTGTAGTTTGTGCATAATTTTTTTTAGCACATGAAAAATACACAAATAAAGTATTTAATTCATCTAAGAAAACAGAACACCCTAACTGACATGTGAAACACTGGAAATTAAAGTTAAATAATGTCATTTTTTTGGTGTACAGCATGTCATTTAACAATGTACTACAAACTCCAACAGTTACGAAGGCCATTCAATTGGAAACGAAAGCATAAAATATAAAATGGGCTAAAATCTATTTATTTGCTTGAATTGATACTCTAGAACATCACATAATATCCTTGCTTTGTTGCTAGTCATATGGCATACTGTGAATATTCTTGTCCATCATAATGATGTTTCTAAAACAAAGCAAATTTCTTGCCTAAAAGGAAGTTAACTTTTTTGTTTAGTGACAGTATTATTTGGGCTTAGCATCACTATTTAACACATTTAAGTATGGAATACTATTTGGTTAAAACCATATATGGCAGATCTTCATCTTTTCACTAAACAGTTTTTTTGTTCATGTTTATGTCTAATATAATGACACATACCAGTATGAGTGAGGCTGTGTCTCTCCAAGTGGTAACGTTGGAAAAACCTCATGTCACACATAGTGCAAGCATATGGCTTCACCCCTAAACGCACAGAGCAGTAGATTTAGCGATCGTCTACACAGAATCAAAAACCTGAATATTGACTGGTAAAGGTATCAGGACATTAAAAGAGGGGTTAGTCATTTAAAGCACAATATATATATATATATATATCTGTTTTAACTTGCTGCATTGCCATAGAGCAAAAATCATAAAAGCACAATTATGTCCAATATTTTTCAGAGGTCAATGTTAATTTCATCTAATTTGAAGGGTGCGGGGGTTTGGCTTGGTCAATGGCTAGAATTAGCATCAATACTGAAGCTTAGCTTTATGCTTTGTCCCAATAGCATCTTCAAAAGCTTAAACACAACTTTGTCTTGGAATTAATGCAGCATCACAAACACAATATGCGATCCATGTCAATGACTATTCAGAAACTTTTTACGTAGGCTAAAGTCTATGTTTCATTAGCCAATGTTCATTAGTCTGATGTCTGATTAACAAAATTCTGAGCCCCACTGTCCACTTTGGCATAGCCTGGTCAGGTTTTCATTCTAATTATGGATATCATAACATGTATCTCCGGGATATATAATTTAATGCAGTTACTACACCAATGCAGTATTTTACCATCTGTAAATTAAGTGTATGGTTTAGCAGGGAGCAACATGGTGTTGTATTCCACAGAGAAAACTTACTACTAAGATTGGGTAGTATGCAATTTCTCAGACCCAAGCACACCCCAACATACAGTTAAACAGGAAATATTGCAAAAGAAACCTGTAGATTTCAAGCACACTGTAGTCAGAAATGGATAAAAGAACTGAATACAAGAGCTGGATAAATGTAGAAGCACTAAATTATAACAGCTTTGCTATCAATAAAATCATAAAGTATGATTAAAATATAGTATAAAAATAAAGCTTTGATATTTGATAATTTTAACATTTAAGATTTTGGATTACTATATTTCATATTTTAATGTTTCAATACTAAAATATTTTTGGGTAATTTTCATTTTTCAGGATCTTAATTGGAAACTTCACTAAAATGAGGAATCACAGGTGATAACATTCAACTCTACTCAATCTCATTGCTAAGCATTTTATACCAATGAATTTTTGTGAGGTTTGTGAATGTGACAAATAAATAAAACATTTACAGAAAATGTATTGATGGAGGTCTCATACCTGTATGAGTAAGGCTGTGTCTTTCCAAGTGATAACGCTGAATAAATCTCATGTCACATATGGCGCAAGCAAATGGCTTCTCCCCTGTGTGAACAGAAGAGTACAGTGAAGCATACAAAACAAGCAGCTGGCAGAAAACACGTAGTCAGAGGATGTCACTGTAATAAACCACCTGAGAGGCGGCACATTTTTTTAATTAGTGGCCAGCTTTCACAGAACTCTCTGGAACACAGGAAAACCATTTTTCCACTTACTTATAGACTACAAATTTATAGACTTCAAAGCAGGCCAACTGCAGAAGCAAAATGCACAGGGTCCCCAAACAATTCACAATATTTATTATTATTTTTGTAAATGGACAAATTGAGTGAATGTGTGTATGTTGTAAAAAGCACTATATATATATATATATATATATATATATATATATATATATATATGTGTGTGTAGTATATATGTATATGTATGTATGCATGGACACAAGTGACTAAATGCATTTTAATCTAACGGATTACTCTTAAAATATATAAATATTTTCAGTCTACAAGTGCTCAGCATATGTGAGATGGAAAGCATCATAGGTGGCTGCTTCAGCTGGTTAATAGAACACCAAGAGCGTCATCAAAATACAGGACAGTTACTTCAAAGAATCTTATACCTAAATGAATAACTTTTTTTAATGTTTATTAGACCATAACATTTAGTTATTTCATTGGTTTGGCATCGTCCCTGCTTTTTTCTAATGTGAAGAATAATAAAAATAAATAGGTGTGTCCAAACACACAGACACACACACACACACACACACACACACACACACACACACACACACACTTGATTTCTTTCCTGTTTGGTCATTTTCTATGATCCCAAAGCATTATTAATCGAATGCATTCACTGTACACAACACAATTTTTATTTATTTATTTAACTAGTGTTAAATGTTGATCACTGTTAGCAAGATAGATAAACGCTACAACATTGCTACCCATTAGATCAAATGTTTTTGCTGTTGTTTTGGTTTCAGTAATTCATCAGACACTATCTGCAATGATTGTGCACATTTCTGTATACTGTGGGCTAGCTTTAACATTTGTCATAACACAAATTAATAAATAAGTATGGATGACTTTTTGGCACATTTCTAGTATTCTCTTTTCAAAAATCAAGACTTGTTCAGGGAAGTTTCAACTGGTACTTCTGTCAGACCTCATGTTTACAGTGTTTCTGTTAATATCCTACAGTACTTTGTCAATACAGTATGCACTGGCCTTTCTTTGCATCTGTCAAGGGGTTTAACAATGCACAAGTATAAAGTATATTTTTGGAAAGGGGTGAAGTGCAAACTCTGCCTTCTCCTTTGCATTTTAATCATTTTACAGTGTCATAATGCAGAACAATATCGATCTTGTCTGATCAAACCTAGTGGAAAAGAAAAATATAGAAATCTGTCACCTTCCTTTAAAATAATAGTTAGATCAGTCAATTCTAGTAAACAATTTGAATGGGGGAAAAGGATAGGAATTTAGAAATGGTGACATGGCAGAAATACACTGAAGGTGAAATCTGTACCAGTATGAATGAGAATGTGTCTTTTCAGGTGATAACCACTTCTGAAGGCCCCATAGCAGTGATCACAGATGAAATTCTTCTGCACTTTGGAAAGTGGACAGTTCCCATTCTCGTCCACCACAACAGCCTGTGAAAGAAAAATCAAGCTTAATAGTGATGGTGGAGCATCAGCAACCAATGAGCATCACGGAAGTGAAAGAAATCCCTTAAACAAGATATTTAGCCGCTTGTTGCCACAGGAGAATGACACTGTAACCAGTTTACGCAGGCTGTTTCGGGCAAAAGAATAATAAAAAAAACTAATATATTACAAAGCTAAATTCCAACAGTCATTTCTGTCAGCAGTGTTACATACAGATTTTGCAGTCTCCTTATGCTGCATGTTTGTGACAACGAATAAAAAACGACAAGTGGCTCACTGGCAGCAGTTAGATATATAACCAAGAACTGATCATGGTTACAAATACAATTTATATGTACATTTTGTCTATAGTGCTGAACATTATTTCAGAGCTTGGTACTACTGAAAGGACTCTGTCAGTGTCTTTTGTGAACTGCATTTTAGTATGCTGCCAAAGAAACCTGGTAAACCTAAAAGTGTGCTCATTTCAGTCTGGTTTTCAAGATAGGCACAGCACTGAAACTGCCCTTGAGTTTAAGAATGATCTGGTCAGCGGGCTCAAGGGCTTTTAACATCTTTATATTGTTGGACCTTAATGCTGCCTTTGATTTTTCACAGAAAATGACTTTGTATTATCTGGAACTGTGCTTACTTGGATTAAGTCTTACCTTTCCTACCATTTATTTCTTGGTAGGTAGTACCAAATCTCAAACTGTACAGGTTTGCTAATGTGTCCCTTAAGGATCTATGCAGATATATATCTGCCCTTGGGGCAGATCATTACACGATGTGGCTTGAGCATTTATTTTTATGCTGATGATGCCTAAATTTATATTGGCACAAAGAGCAACTTGCATTTGCTTGTGCTATAATCTCTGAATGTCTGCATCAAACAAAAACCTGGATGCAGCAGAACGTTCTTCGGGTATGTTGTTCAGTTTTTAAATTGGTAATTTTACTCAGATGTCACCTTCTCAACCAAGTAACATTTTGGGTAGTCAGTTAACATCTGACCCATTAAGACCACATACATAATATTGTTAACTGCGGGCCTTTTTCTCACTTTCTGATGCTGTGACACTTATTCATGCCATCTTGACTATTGTAGAAAGGGCTACTTTCTAAATGTCTCCAGAGGCTTCGCTGTGTGTAAAATTGTTCTAACAGAGTTATCATGTGCACTTAATCTCGTGCCAACATTACTATAGTACTTGCTGAGCTACACAGTGGCTCCCTGTGCATGCTCACATTGATTCACTCCACTGCAGCTTCTTGCAAATGTAGAGCACCAATTAGAAAATGCTCTACCTGACCTTATTAAACATTTTAAAATGTTAATTAAAACTGTCCATTTACTTTGTCCTTCAGTTTCATTTAATTATTTTGATGAATTTTGATGAATTTTTACTCTAACAATTCCTAGCATTTTTTCAGATTTATCTTCCAAATATGCACTATAAAATGCACTATCCCCAATATAAAAATATTTTTATACTATAATTATACAGTATAAAAATAATAAGAAATTAAATTTCAATAGTAGGCACTGAAACCAAACAGCAAAAAGAGGAACCCACACACAGGCCATGGCTATTTGTCCTCAGCTGACTGAAGACCTTAAAGCACTGACACAACATGAGACCAATATATAAAACTATTCCCTTGTACTTAAAAGATACCTACTAGAGAGACTCATTGTCAATTAAACAATCATTTCTGCTCACTAGACAGCCAATAAAAAATATATTTATAAAAGTATAAAAATATTTTTAAAAGTATACCTGGTGTGATCACACTGCAGTGTCTTTAAAAAGAAACTATCAAAGTAGGGTTTTTTTTTAATTGCATCCAAATTAAACTAATCACAGAACAGTTGCCTTTCTTTAAACACAATAACTGGTATTGTGCTCCTAATCCTCCCCTCTGTCTTTTCTTTTCAGAGAACCCCACCCCCACCCTTCCCCCACACCCAAACTAACCACCTCCTCCCCCCATACCAACAGAAATGTGAAGGGAGTCTGGTATGCACTGACCCACACACTACTGTCTATGTGCAATACTGGGTCATGAATTAATCTCTGAAAAAGAAAAAAAAACTACTTCTGGATGTTTGTAACTATTCAGACACACACAACCCAATAAGAAATCTAGAAGAATGTGTTCACACAAACCATAGTGAGGTGCAGAGTCAAGCTGAAAACGTAAAACCACAGAATTGACACCGAGTCACACACACACAAACAACACACTGCCCCCCCCCCCTCTTCAAACACTGACCTTCCCTCCTTTCCCGTCCTGCTCCCTGACTTTACAGGGCGTTCCCGACTTCCTGTTCTTTTTCTTCAGCTGCATGTCCTCATTGGGTGCCATTTCCTTCTCATCCAGTAACCGGGGCGCATGGAAATCTCCTTCTTTTCGGAGAAGCTGTGCATACACATGCACAGAAAAACAACATTTAAAATCAAACTGCAAGTAAATTAAAGGGTACTACACAGAGTACTACAGGTCTATAATTTAAAAATATTTCCTGTCTCTGCTAAATAATACAAACAAAATGTAGAATTTAATTAAATGCATATCTATATAACCAACATCTGATGCTGTGTGTAACTGCATTGACATTGCGTTATTTACAACCCCAAGGTTGCTTGGCTTGGTTCAGGAATACACCAATTCCCAGTCTGATTCATAACCCTTTGAATCCCCTTTCTCCTAACCAGTGGAGGACAGCTCATTCCCGTTGGCAAGACCATGTGTCCTTGAGGCCCGCGGTCCTGCAGATCCCTCTGACCCGAACCATGGCCTGGAGCTGGACCCAGTGGTGACATCATTTTCTTGGGGGCAGCCATTGAGCTGGCTTGCATCAGGGCCATGCTGGAAAGAACTGCTTCACAACCGAGCAGCCCCGCCTCAAAGAGATGTTGCAGACAGACTTTAGTCATACACAGCATAAACTGAATATTTCGGAAGGGTTGTTGTCACACCATGAAATCTGGGAATATAAGAGCTAAACGCAAAAGGACAAGCCTGAATCTGCACAGCCTAAACATGTAGGCCAAGAACAGAGCAAATTATTTTTTTCTTGAATCTCCACATGTAAAGACAGAATGAAGAATTGTGGGAAAACAAAAAATCTGGGATTTGACTATGAGGAGACTGACCCATTTCATATGGTCACGGACCGAGCTGCTTGGTATGTGTGACATCACCGTGGACACCGGATGAGAGAGGGTGGGGAAAGGGGCGGGGACAAGGTGGCCAGAAGAGATGTCACTCAGGATGGTGCGCTAGACAATAGGTCACACCTATTCCTATCATCTGGCACTTGTTTCTGTCCTTTTGAGGGGCGGTAGGGGTTGGATACAGAGCAGAAAGATGGAGGGATAAATATTGTAAAATCACATAGCAAAATGTTTTAAAATACAAATTTGTAACATATCACCACTTCCATTTTACCTACCCATTTGGATTTACAAAACTAATTAGATCCATTCCCAGCAAAAACTGCTCATCATTCATCCAACACTAAATATATGTAGTATACAATGTCACTTATCTTAAAAGAGGATAAATTTTGCTTTTGAAACGCAATTTAAATATCCACTCAAGCAGACTTCCTGCTGACTACTATTTAGTGTTAGTTGATGTTCTCCTGCCATGTACTCATAAATCAACGTATTTTAAGCATTAACTGATTTTATTCCATGTGAGCTTAAAAATGATGAAATATATTCTACTAGCAATTCTGAACCACAATGAGTACATTTCTGGGAAACTAAGCATCTTATTGTCAGCAAATACATGAAAGGCTCTGTAAACATGTTTCCCCCCATTTGTTCTGATTATCAATAACACAAACATTCCACATATCTAGCATTTCCTCAAAAAATATAAAACATTGCACAACATCTATGGAAAAATCAGATAAGCACGCATCTAGCCTAAACATCAGAAACACAGATGCCTATGACAGCTTTTCAGGAGCAGCCTCATGCCTTCCTGAGATCTTAAGTGCCTACTACATACAGGTCAGCATGCTCTGTATTGCCACAGGATGTTAGGACTGAAATGGGAACTGCAGATCTATGTAAACGCACCTCAATCCAACTTTTAAGCAGATGGCTCTTTGCCTTACCACTAATCTTGGGGAAGCAGTACATCATATATTGCCTAAAAACTGTTTAATTCAATCTAGATCTAGCAAGATGGGTATTTAACATCCACTATAGCATGTACAAAGGTAAAATACAGAAGAAATAGCAGCCACTAATAAAGCATATCAAGAAATAAGTTTAAAAACAACATCAAACGAGGTACACAACCCTTACAATTAGTCATTTTCCCCATTCCAGACATACGAACGTCTAATTTGAAAGCAGTGTAACTAGTTTTAGAACTAGGCTTTCTAAAACTAATAAAATATAATACCAGATGCAATATATATTCTCAATTCCACTCCAAACAAGCCGTGCATCATCTTGCAAATGTTGTGGAGTAAAGGAAGCAACTACAGAAACAACAATGCACTGCACAGCGTAGGCTGTAATGTAGGTTAGCCAGCTTAGCTATCGCTGGCTAACTAGGGCTACACAGACGCTGGGCTAACGTGTTAGCTAGCGGTTTACTTTATTCAAACCGTAAAATGTCTTAGAAACGGGAAATATCATATTAATCTCGTGTATAGCCACCTACAAATATTTCGCTAACTAGCCATTGTGTAAAGTAGTCACATAACTACGTTAAATCTGCAATTAACTGATTACATTGCTAGTTAATAAATGCTAACGCATACTAGCTAGTTAGCGGATTTAACGAATGAAAATATTTAGACCACACTTGAAAACACACATTGACGGAAAATGAAAATATAACCAGCTAAATAATTGTTATATGTTAATATACCTATGTGCCTAACTAACCAATGTCCGTTACCAAAGTCATATCTAATGGTTAACATGTTGAGGTGATTGTTGCAGCTAACGCTTGGTGGATGCGTAGCAGCGAGATATCTAAATAACTAGCTACAAAAGCTAACTGGCTAGCATACGTCGGCCGCTAATATTAGCTAGCCAGCAAGCTCAACTCCCGTCGGCAACAATTCGTGTGGGTCAGTGAAAATTTTCATTGCGTAGATTGTACGTTTGCACACGAACATTACATCATGTGCTAGGCAGAATTAACAAAAAAACATATTTAACTAGATGCAGAATACATTGCGTTTACCGATTACTCCTCGTACCTCGTGAGATTTCGTTCTTTATCAGACCGTCCACATCAGCTAGCTAGCTAGCCTTAGTTTACAAACACAGGAAACACCACCGGAAGTGTTCCCCCAGAAAGGCCGCTATATAGGACTGAACCAAAATACTCATACAGTGTTGTTAGTGTTTTAAAAAGCTGTTGTACTTCCGTTATCAAAACACGGTTTGCTGTGTATTTGTTTAGATATGTATTGAGACAATTTCCTTCTTTTTGCTTAATATATAGGCTGTAAATATCCCTATAAATTCACCAGACGTGGCTATGAATCAGTAGTATGCACCCCACCTTTGTAATATCAGATAACAGCCTACAGCAGTAGGCCTAAGTAAATTCAACACAAATTCAAGAATCATATATATCGTAAGAAATCCTTTTAATTTACTTTTAAAATATTAAATGCTATTTAATGATTGTTACATTTAAGTGAGATAGCAAAAACAGAGGCCCTGGTGCATGCCAAAGGATGAATTGAGAGGTCAGATTTTAGGTCATATAGAGATTTGTTTAGAGGTTATTCAAAGAAGATTTAAACATAGCAAAAGGGGCTAAGGGACCTAAAGGCAAAGCATCTTGTATTGAGGATTATAAGATTCAACAAATAGAATTACTTAAGTCTATCATCCATTCTATACAGAACACTTCTCTGTCCTCAGTCAGCAGCATATGTAGAAAACATCTAAATTCACCTTTTACACAAATCTCCCAGAAATCTGCTATACCAGACAATATTTACTATCCACTGTGTTTGATTTGTTTGTGTGATCTTTATATAGTACCTAGTACCTTTACATAGGCCTAGCAGCAAATTACACATGCTCAAAATATAGCTCAATAATTAAATCAGAATCAGAAACTTTATCGAAATTGCAGATGTTACAGTTGCCCGATTGCATACATACAATAATATATGTTAAATATATCTATATATCTATATATGCACATGTATATACATATAATAAGAAAAATGTAAAAGTGGCAAAGTAAGAGATCAGCCATAGAATTATACATACATGATAACACATGGTACAAATCTGCTTGGCACCTGATACTTAACTCATACTTTCAAGATTACTCAGTGCCAAACAAGTGCATAAAAGCATAAATTGCTGTAGTCTGCCAGCTGTATTTCTGACCAATCTGTAATTACAAGTGTGCCTGATTGTTTTTAAACCCATATGTCACATCCGGAATGCCAGGCCAAAAGTGGGTGGGTAAAGTGGTCTTCTGATTTAACAAGTTTGACATTTCACTGCAGATGCAATATTGCAAACTTTTTACTGCAATCTTTTTTTTCAAAATAATTCCATGATAGCTGTGATACTTGGTTGAATTTCAGTTACTAGTGAATAGGTATAATGTTTTGTGCACCAGTTAAAAAATACACTAATTTGTGAATTTTCTGAATTATCTTGTTATAATATTGCTGCTGTTTTAAGAAAATATATGACTTCAGTGTCCTGATGTAATGTTGTTGCAGACAAATATTTTGTTATGTTATAGAGAATCCTTTATAAGACTCCCCTTCTTGTGTTTAAATGTTATAGCTTTTGTTCATGTGCAGGATCTTGACTTTTCTTGGACACACAATTCTTGCTCTATTTAAAAGCAGAAATAATCTTATTTTCTTTAATTAATTCATTTTATCTTACATTTCTGTTGTTATTATTGTTCCTTCTGAGCCTCAAAAAGGCTTAACCATGTCCCTGGATACTGGTACACCTTTACCACTGCACCACTGAGTGTATACTGAGAAACTACATCTCAATGTGGTATTGCAATTGCATCTGACTGTAAACCACTTCCGCGAGTGGAAAACTGCCCAACGCATCACATGCCCCCAGTTACCCACCACTGAGAACATTAATCACAAGTACTGCCTGGGGAGTGCAAGAATCATCAAATACATTTCTCTTCCTAATAATGGACTTTTAACCCCACTTCCATCTGGCAGGTGTTACAGGAGCGTCTGCTCCCGCACAGGCTCAGGAAGAGCTTCTTCCCTGAGGTTGTAACCCTGCTAAACTCCACAGTGCCACTTTAAATGACTCATTGCACTCACCACTCCGTTACTGTAGAGTCGTGGCCAAGAGCTTTGAAAATGGCACATTCATTTTGGTTTTCACAAAGTTTTCTGCCTTAGTTTTTTATAACCTTTTGTCAGATATGTTTTTGGTATAATGAAGTACAATTATAAGCATTCCATACCTTTTGTTTACTTTTTTTGGTAAATCCCTCAATAAGGGTTGAGATCTGATGAGTTTCCTAGTCATGGACACAAAATGCCAATGTTTTGTTCACTTATGCCTTGTGACATGGTGCTGCATCATGCTGGAAAAACCATTGTTTGTCTGCAATTTGCTCCTGGATCATTGGGAGAAGTTGTTCTTCGAGGATGTTTTGATACCATTCCTTATTCATGGCAGTGTTCTTAAGCAGAATTTTGCCTGGAGGGGTCCCAACTAGATATTGGTGGGGACGTATCACTTCCGTCCATGCTAATTCTACTACCTTGACTTGCAACATCTATGTTTATCTATTGTTACCACAGCATTGCTGCTACTTTCCTGCACTTTATATGCAAAAAATACTTAATTTTGCATTTGCAGTCACATGTGTGGCTACATGTTAACATGCTAACATCATTAACTCAGTAATGCTATGCCACTGAATTGTATCTAGCTTTGAAATTTGGATTCCAGCTTAAATACAACTGATCCGAATATAAATATGATACAGTAAGATACAATTGATAGGATATAACTGATATGAATCTTCTATACACAGGAGAAATGCTCAAGGCAGTTTATAAAAACGAGAGTTCACATGCTGCAAAGAAATCACAGTAGCAGAGAGTAATGAAACCATGGTAACAGTAAGAGCAGTATGGTGTTGAGGAACATTACAGCTTTTAGGAAATAAGATGTTGCTTTCTACCAGGTGGCAGGTGAGAGGCTGAGAGTCTTTGTGGATGCAAAGTTTCTGGTAAATATCATGAACTGAAGAGAAAGGTAAATATAAGTTGTGCACAGCCATTTTCACTATCTACAGCAAGTTTGTGTTGTGTGATGCCGCAAGTGGCGAGGTGCGAAGAGGCGGACACAAATACTGAGAAAAGTGGGATTTAATAAAGGGCATTCCAAAATCAGGGTCGTACAAACATGCTTGGGTCAGATCAGAGAGGAAGTCTGAAACACGCAAAGACATACTTAAACACAAAAGCACAAGCCATAATTGTGACGGGCAGGAGGTGCGAACTAAAAGGAAGCGATCACGCCAAGTCTCAGAGAAAAAGATGAGTTTAATCATTAAAGTGCGCAAACCAAAAACCCGTGCACTGTTCCGAATTCAGGAAATAATAACCAGCAGTCAACTGGTACATAGACAATGCATATATAGCCAAACAAACGACCATCAGGCGAGGGAGCTAATAAGCCCCACCCACCTGAGGGACGCACACAACGCAACAACAAGACAACTGCCGCTGTTCCGGAGGCGACCGGTAGGGGGAGCCTCCCTCACCGTGACAGTAATATGACACCGAAGATAACACGAAACATGATATCAAACCATATGAAAACAACAATCATCCCTGACTAGACGAAACATAGGGTCTAAATACACCAGACAAACACAAAACACCTGAATACAATAACAAGGGGGCCGGGTTACAAACTACTATACTACCATACACTATTTAATTAACAGTTGTACACATTTTACCAATGACCAATCAAAATGTCTTCAGGTGTTTTATTTCTCTCAAATTCATTTACACAATGGTGTTAATGTATGGGATCAGCTGCACATAGCCATCATAAATCACAACAGCTAAACACATTTGGATTGATGTTATATTTAATTATGACAGCCATCAGAAATGGTGACCTGTGTGCTGTTAGTTACAGTCACAGAATCTGGTTTATCACCAGTTCCTCGTTGGTGGCTCACATGAACTATAGGATGTCTGCAGTGGCACCCTAGGGAATTCCATAAAATGCATTTTCTGTGTATTCATTCATCCACATCTCTCCTCCCTGGTAACTCCTCCCTGTAGCGTTGATCCACATGGGCAGACTCATGGCAGTTACCTGGGGTCTCGTCACAAAAGCTAGCTGAAATTGAAAGGAACTGAGATGGCCTCGTACCTGTAGCACCAGGGGATTTATCATCTCTGGCTTGTAGGCGCAGAGACATGGTTAACTCAGACTGTAGAAAGAGCGTTGTTCAAGTGAAATAACCACATGCCAGAGTATCTCTCGCTGTGTCTTTAGAGGGCTGTTTACTCTAACGCATAGTGAGCATGAGGCTGCCTGTGCTGAAGAGCTAGATTTATTCAGTGCAAATCCAATATCTCAGTCATAAAAATGGTCCATGATCAAGGACCATGAACATGAAAATCCAGAAAGCAAACACACAAAAACAGAGGCAACAGATTAAACAATAAAAAAACAACACTGACTATGAATAACAAAAACCAGCAACAAGAAAACATGGGGTTTACATTCACAAGTTAATAAGGAAAAAAACTAGCATCAAATGAAAACAATAACAAAGAACTAAAGTAAGCATGTAACCAATGAGAACAAAACATCAAAATGCAAGGAAAGGAAAACAAGGAAGAAAACCAAAATACAGGTAACTTTAGGAATGCTGCAGCTAGGGAGGGGCAAGCGTGACACAGTAAAACATATCATTAAGCTAGTTGAGAAAGCCACAACTATGCAGGCAGCACAGAGGAAGCTTGAGATTTCTTTCTCTTACTTGTTGCCTGTGTACCATTTCCTGTTCTTCATATTGATCTTTTATATATCTTCATATATTTAAATTGTTTTGGTAAACAATCTTCTTGCCTGTTTTTTCCATTTCTATCATCACTTATCCTGTATTTCAAGTAGAGTCAGCTCATTTCCACTGTGAACCTTATCTCTCATCTCTGACCTTACTTCTTGTCTCAACACATCTTCACAGCCTGTAGTATTCATTTGGTTGGTCTACTAGCTTCTTGCCCTATCATGGATTCTGGAGTGGTCAGTAGGCCTAGGTGTTCGGCTTGGGTGCAAAAAGGGATTTCTTCCACTGTTGGCTGAGTGCACAGGTTCCATGTGGCTCATGTCCACAATCCAACACTATATTTGAGATATTTCTTGGCCTTGTTGAGTATCCTGTTGTTGCATCTGTTGATTACCTTCTTGTTGGTATGGTTGGGAGCATTGGTGGCACACCACATGGTATTTGTACTCCTCACTATCCTCCTCCTCTGTTTCTTCCACCACCAACACTGATTGGATGCATAATTGGAGCTGCAGCTGGGACTGTTGACATTTTCTGCTGATGGTTGCTAAGGGTGGGGACTGGATAAGTGAACACTGTTGCCTGTATAATAGCATTATGTGATTGGGGCAATAATGTTGTAGGATTTTGGAGTTTGCTTTATTGCTTGGTTACTGCAGCCTGATCTTTTTGCATAACTGTCTTCTCCATGAACCGTTGAACCTTATCTCTCAAATCTGATCATAGTTCTTGTTTCAACGTGTACGTGGTAAAAGTCACCAATATTGACTGTTGTTTATGAGAAACGCCATCTGCTTAATAGCACCACTGCTTAGTAGCTGGGTAAAAACACACTTTCTATGTACTCAATTGGATTGATGTTATTTTTCCAAATGGTAAAATAAATTAGTAGTGTTTCTGGACTTTGCTTGCACTGCATGTTGGCATATTTTGTATTTTGGGCTTAATCAGACTTAAGAAATCTGAACTACTTCCATACAATGGATGTGAGGTTTCCTTTCTTTGTGATCAAGAGCAGAAGGCTAATTTTCATCTTCATTTTTTTCTCTTGGGTCTCCCTCCACTGGTCATCATGCCAAACACTGTGGCAAACACTGGTTACATGTTTGAGGTTGACGTCTGCTCCAGAGCATATTGTTGCAGTCTTCTCATCTCATTCAGGCGTTCATCAACGAGGTCCTGCGTGAGTATTTGAATAGATGTGTCGTCGCGTACATCGATGACATCCTCGTCTATTCACGCTCATGGCATCAACATGTGCATGATGTACGGACTGTATTGAGCACTCTCTTGCGCAATCACTTGTATTGCAAGCTAGAGAAGTGCAAGTTCCATCTGCGGGAAGTGAACTTCCTTGGCTATACCATCAAGCCAGGCTCAGTACACATGCAGTCAGGCAAGGTGGGGGC
Source organism: Brachyhypopomus occidentalis (assembly GCA_020368025.1). Taxonomy (NCBI): domain Eukaryota; kingdom Metazoa; phylum Chordata; class Actinopteri; order Gymnotiformes; family Hypopomidae; genus Brachyhypopomus; species Brachyhypopomus occidentalis. Next base: position 185,025 of record JAGXOD010001350.1, on the reverse strand, counting down.
TGTGGCTAGATGGACATGTCCCTACACACGCCGCGAGCTACAGCGTTTCCGGAGCGGCCGGCTCCGTGTCGTCCAGGACGAAACACTCTGAACGCTCAACATCAAACAAAGACATGCACAAGACACTGCGTAAATGCACATTAAATAGACTAACAACACTATCCCCTAGTGATGACGAGACGAGCCACAGGTGAGACTAATGAACACACCCATACCGACACACACCCACGGAACTACACATATGGACATAGACGACATAAACACACGCCCAAAGGGAGGGGTGCGGGAGCGTCACCGTGACACAAAGGGGACTTAAATTCTTTTCACAAAGAAAAATCATTGAAAAAATTATTTTCAAGCAACTATCTGCAAATGGCTGTCTAGACAGATTTTAGTCAGGATTTTGACCCACTCCCTAAACTACTAAGACTTGTCTAGTTATAGTAATTAATGACATTTGCTTTAACAGAAATCTGGGAAGCTGTCAGTTCTATTACTATTTGATGTTAGCGCAGCCTTTGACATGTTATACAGTAGACCATAACATTCTGATAGGTAGACCTGAAAAGTGAGCTGGACTCTTTGAAACAGTACTAAAATTATTTAGTTCATTTCTGCAAAGACGGAATTATTTTGTTGAAATATAAAATACATTTTCTGAAAGAATGCCAGTGACATGTGGTGTCCCCCAAGGTTTGATTCTCTGTCTATTCCTATTTAAGGAATTAAAGCTTACGCTTAGCCAAATCATAAATCATAAATTACTTTTTGCTATCATAGCTATGTAGACGACACCCAGATTTACTTAACCCTCTCCCCAGACAACTATGGTCACTGTAGCTCTCTCTATGCAAGTGCCTTGATCACGTCACTTGAGTAGCTGCCTACTTGGAGAGCTAGTTCATAATCTAGCCATACTAATAGATTCTGATCTCAGTTTAAGCTTACATAAAATCTGTAACTAAGACAGCATTCTATTGTATTTAGGACATCAATAAGGTCAGAAAATTCTCGAATAAATCAGATCATGAGAAACTCATCCATGCTTTTGTCTCTAGTTGTCTTGCTTGCCCCTACAGCTTCTACGGCTCCTTGGTTACCTGTGTTTTGGATTGTAGTTCCTGGTTTTCATTACTCCATGTGATTTTTTGCTTTGGTTTGTTGCTCATGCCCCCTTATATACTGTAGTTCTCCACTTTCTGTTCTTAGTTTCACCTGTGTCTTATTTTGTTGTTATTAGCTTGTGTATTTATATCTCATGTTCTTTGCTCCCTGCTGGTTATTTTTAATACTAGCCTCCATTTGTGCATTTTTGTTGTATTTTCACTCTTTCATTATGTCTTCTGGATATATTTGTATTGGCTTTATGACCCTGGACCATTCTAATGACTAAAATGTGGATTTACCCCTAATAAAACTTGATCTTCTGAGCACTTACATTTCTATCAGGTGCCAGGCCAGGTGAAACAGGAAGTTTTAGTGAACTTATGACCTGCCTCTTTGTCCACTTCCACTCTTCCTCAGTTTTGCTTTAGATTAGTGCATTGTCAGGGCATATGTGGTGAGATGATAGGCCATCACATGCACATTTTTTGCTTTCATCAGTATGATCTAGATTGTAGATATGGCAACTGTGGTCATCCAGCAGGAGGACATGGGGGGTCATCAGCTGACCCTACTCCAGCGACAGGTCAGTGTTTATCCAGCCATCGTCAGAGACTGTAGCGGCAACATTTTCTGGACAACCATAAAGCCAGGTACCCTCCAGCTGCTTCACTTTAAATATGACTATTGCGCGACTAAATGTTCCTGTTCCATTGAAGGCTACAAGTTGTGGTCTTGCATTTTTATCCAGCAATTACTCGTACACAGGGCTTACCCACCTATACAACCACATGTGTGGAGCAAAACTGGTCTTGCAGACCAATCCTGCAGAAAAATCTTGATTTCAAGTTCCTCCAGGAGATTTTCACACTCCTTTCCTACCACCTCAGGGTTCAGCCCTGCTGCTGAAAGAACCTCTGGTTTCTTATAGTTTTTCTCAGTCGAGCTGGTATATTTCTCACATCATGGTTTACATTGGCATCACAACAAGTGCATTTCTCAAAACAGTTAGTGCAACAGCAAAGCTAAATGACATACCTTCAAAAGCACATACTTCACTCAGAATTCATTGTTTTTGCCTCAAAAAAAAATTTAGGTCAATCAGTCAGTGCCATCAAAATATCTAGTCTGTGTGTCATTGCCTATGAACAAGGCGGTCAAAGTACTTAGTCATGTTGTCAGTGCAACAGTGTACACTGTAAGTATATTTTGATTTCAAGAACGCTGCACATTCTGTAATCTAGATTCTGTGGTATATCAAATGAAACGATACATGTTACACACAAAATACAAACTTAAACAGAACAAAAAGTTACACATGACTGTATGTGGGAGACTGACAGCAAGAAATTGGACTGGAATCAAATTTATACACTAATCTTTTACTGTATTGTTTGCACTGCAATTTGTTTACAAAAAACAAATCTAATTGAAATTCAGAAAAGACAGACAACTGTTTTGCTGGAAAAAGTGAAAAATTAGAAACTTACTGTAATGTACACATTCAAAACAACCCGAGACAACATATTAAGGAATTATATCACTTTCTGTTCTATATATCCTGATACTCCCCTCTGTTGGGCCACATGTTGTCATCCACATCACACTGGATATCATCTTTTTTTAACTTTGTACATCTTGTTTCATGGTCATCTGGTGTTGTTTCATAACCCAGTCAATAGTGCAGATGCTTACAGATTGATTATTTTGATAAACAATGTTGTCCTGTATAATGGCTTGCTGGATTTCCCTCCACCTTAAGGCATTATTTGCTATGACCATAGCACATATAGCCTCCTCTCGTTGAGGTGTGAAAATGGGACCTCTGCCACCCCTATGAGCTAGTCTTGATGTTCAATATGGTATAAGGATGCAAAAATGCAAGACATAAATTTGAATAGCAATTCAGAATTGATGTCAGTGTGCAGCAGTACAGCAGAGTGCACATTTCTGAATTACATACATGTTTTCTCTATGAAATGTTTGAACAATTGAAGACACAGTTGTTCTTGCAATATTCCAATGTACCCAGAAACCAGCTTCAGCCATTGTGAGACCATGATTTACATGTAAAACATAGTCCACAATTGTTGCCTTTATTTCACCTGGGACAAACCTATGGACATGGACCCTCCTACCTCTACCTCTACCAGCCTTACACCACACAGTCTTACCCCTCTACACCACATAGTCTTACCCCTCTTCTTGGCTGTTCACCCTGTACATGGCCTTGTCTTTCCATTATGAGACTTTGTGATACTGCAGTGTTTAGCATCTATAAATGTTTGCCAGTTACAGTAAAGGTTCATGAGACGCACCTCTGACCTATGGGAGAGACCATTGGTTGAGCTAAACCTTCACAAATTCCATTTCTTACTGTAACTGAATGTTCACCTGCAAACAATTTAATCAAGTTAGGATAAATTACCTAACAAAAAATATAGAAAAAAGAAATGTAAAATGAGAGATTATGACATGTTCAGTACTTTTGCATGCAATGACCTAGGCAATGACCTAAAACTTAAATGTTTTGGAGGGTAAGACAATTCAACAGACAATCCGTAGAACACATTTTGATAAACATGACATAAGTAATTGATAATCCAAAAAACAACAGACTTTGTCCATGTCCATTTGCAAAATGTACAAAAGCATTTGCAAAATGTGAAACACAATGAGAAATATGATTATGATGTGCACAAGTGACAAGGAGTTGTGGAGATTAAATGAACAGTTTTGAGATTTTCAATTCGATTCTGTTTTTAAAATTTTCAACATGTAACACCCAGCAGTATCTTTACTTCATAGAAGCCTTTTTGTCATGGTGGCGAGGCAGGGAGGCCACCAGAGGGCACCTGCTCGAGCACGGAGCACCAGGCACACCCCCTCATTATCCCGACGCACACCCCCTCATTGCATACCACTCCTTCCCTCACAATCACCTGAATATTAACACCTGTTCACCCATCCCTCATCATATACTTAAGCCCACAGGTCTAGCTGTTCAGTGCTGCACATTGAAGAAGCCTCTGGAGAGGTCTGCTGTCCTGCTGCTGAAAGTCATCCGTCTTTTTCCATGCGCTTTACTGAACGTTGCCGGCGCCCTGTGCCTCTTTTTATTCGTTAGTTCCGACATCACTATTCAAGCCTGAGTATTTCTGTTGTTTCGGCTCACAACCCTCGCCTCCTGCTGTTCACCTAAACCTGTTACACTTTTGCATAATTGCATTTGCCTGAAAATCGAATTTTGTTAGGAGAAAACCTCTTTCGGCAAGAAGCTTGATAAAACTAGTCTGTTTTTTCCTCAGATTCCTCTGATAGATAGCTACCAACATTGCTTCTAATGCACCTTTACAATGTGGTCTTTGGAATGTTGGAAGCCCTTGCTGAAAAATTCTGCCCTCTTTCAACTATCTCCTGGTTCTCATAGCAACTGTCTGCAATGTATTTTTTGTACTTATTAATTTTCATGGGTACATATCTAGAGCTATGATCTTGTTTTGTACCCTCAGTTTTCAAGCAATGTCTATGTTAAAATATTTTTATGTGTCCTGTTTTAGCTGGAATCTTGCTGGTTAAGCTAAAATGGCCCAGTACTTAAAACGACTTTCACAAAAAAACTTTGTTTTCAAACCACTTGTCACAACATTATTCTTACACATCTTGCCTTATTGTTAAGATTACGTATAATTCTATTACTAAGTTAAATTTGCTATGCCATGTTCACTTACCATACAATCTCTCAAACGTCATGCCACATTCTGACCAGGTCAGAGAATAATGAGACATAAGAGAATAGTGAGACAGAAACCAGGTCGAACCATGAAACAGAATAACAGAGAGGGATACACCAGGGATTTGGCAATACTTCGCAATGATACAATGGTATGCAGTTGTTTAAATGGGTGTATATAAAGTGGGAACAGGTGCTTGTCCAATAATGAGGGGGTGAGGAAGGAGGAAGATGTCACAAGGGATTCTGGGTATTGTGGTCCTCCTGGTCATGTCCACATGTGCTCTGGAACCCTTTCCAACTGCCTTCGTAAAAGAATACTACCATCCTAAGTCCTATGATCACAACGTTGATAAATCACTCTTTCCAAGCTGGTTATGTGCCGTGCTCACTAAAGACTCCCGTAACCAAACCAGTTCTCAAAAAATCTACTCTTGACTCTGACATTTTTGCTAATTATAGGCCTATCTCCAATCTTCCCTTCATCTCTAATGTATTGGAAAAAGTTGCCATTTACATTCAGGACCATCTCAAATACAACAACTATTTTGTAAAATATCAGTCTGGTTTTCGCAGTGCCCACAGCACAGAAACAGCTCTGGTTAAAGTCACTAATGACCTTCTGATGGCAGCTGATACTGGCTCCCTGTCAACGCTCATCGTCTTCTGCTTTCCACACAGTTGATCATGATCATATACTCCTTAACCGTTTAAACCATACCTTTGGTCTCACGGATGCTGCTTTCTCCTGGTTTCATTTGTATCTCACCGGCAGATCAGAGTACATGTCCAACGGGAAGTGCAAGATCTAAATCCTATGCAGTGACCTGCGGTGTTCCCCAGGGGTCAGTCCTTGGACCTATCCTTTTTATATTATATATGCTCCCACTTGGCCAGCTTATTAGTCATTATGGAGTTTCATTTCACTACTATGCCGATGATATACAACTGTACATAAAGATTAAGACCACTCCCTCTCTGTTGCCCCATCATTATCGACCGCCCCATCAATCCTCAGTTCATGACTTGAAGAGATAAACAAATGGATGACACAAAACTTTCTTCAATTGAACCGTACAAAAACTAAAGTGATGTTAATCAGTACCTCGCATCAAATTCAATTGTCCTCAATAACCAGCATCACACTATCCGGTCACACTCTGCCTTTATCTACAACAGTTACTAATCTTGGAATTAAAATGGACCCTCAACTCAATTTTGAAACTCATATAAAATATCTTTGCAAGGTTTCATTTCATAACCCAAGAAACATTGCCAAACTTCGCCCTGCACTTACTGTATCCGATTCAGAAAAACTGGTTCATGCTTTTGTTTCCTCCAGGCTGGATTATTGCAATTATTCATTGGAATCCCAAACAAGACTCTGGAAAAACCTCAGTACATACAGAACAGTGCTGCTCGAATCCTGATGAGAGTGCGTAAACATGAGCACATCACCCATCTTTTGCATTCTCTACATTGGTTTCCTGTCTTTGTTAGGATTGAATACAAGTTTTCCCTACTCACCTATCAGTGTATTTATGGTATCCCTCCTACCTAAAAGATTTTCGTATTCCTCATTAAGATCCCTCCGTTCTAAAAACCCAAACCGCCTCCTTGTTCCCTGGACTAAACTCAGCACCATGGGAGATTGAGCTTTTTGCTCCTTCGCATCACGTTTGTTTTACTGGATTTTATGATGGTTTGTATTGGTGTTTTTATTCTGTAGCACTTTTGGTTCAAATGTAAAGTGTGTTATGAATAAAATATATTATTATTATTATAAATCTAACAGGCCAGTCCAAATAAAATATAGCCAACCCAAGGTGACCCACTTTCTGCTACCTGCACCATACACTCAGCCAGGCCTGGTTCGAGACTGCGTTGGCAGGGGGGACAGTAAAATAATTTGGATGGGGACATATTTAGTTATATTTTGAGGGGGAGCATCGTATTTTGACTGTGTTGACAGGGAACAGCGAGAAAATTTGCGCCCTCCTAACGCCTGCCCTGTAGTCAGCTAAAATAGTTCATTACAGTACTCGCATCCTGGTTAATGTTAGTTGATGTTCCGGAAGAGATGACTGAGTAAGTAAACGAACTCACATAACTGCAGAATTGTGGCCTAAAGCCTAGCAAATCAACACATCAGCAAATTCCTAGTAGTAGTGGTAATCTTATAATTGAGATACAATTTAGCTTCGCCCTATATCAGGTTACAAAGCATCTACATGTGTCTAAAGTTGCAAGTACTTAAAATGCAACATAAGTGAAATGAGCCATAATTATGTTTCTAAATAACACAAAGTCAGGGTCATATATGTTTTTAAGAGATCTTTTGTAAAGTGGTATGGGAGATTAAATAAATTTTCTTTATTGATCCCCATGGTGGAAAATATTTGCATTACATTAAATACATTTTTGTTTTTGTTTTTTTCGTTATTTTTTTACATACGCGTTTTTTAAACCACGTGCAGGGGAATGGTGATGGTTTTGAGCATTTCCGATTGCCCTCCTGTTGTGGCAGTTTCCATGACAACGCTTGTTATGTGTCGTTTGTTCCTGATTTTGTTGTCTCCCACGTAATTTTTGCCCCGTCTTCACTATTGCGTTGTTCTGTGTTCTGGCTTCCTGTCACTGACGCCAACACAGGACATTCGCCCCGTTCCCAATGTCCTCATTATTAGCTCCACTTGCTTTCACTTTTGGTGTTTTGGTCTAGTTGCTATGCCCGCAGATCCTGGCTCTGTGTGACGTGCATATCTAACGCTCCTGTGTCGAAGCAGCCTATCACGCCCCCGTACTACGCCGTCTCTGCAGCGCTCCGAGTCGTTGTTCAACGCTGCTTACTACCGCTGTTTGCTCAGCGCCTTGAGTTGCTTTTGGCTTAATTGTCTTTTGCTTTCTTGTCATTGTCAATAAAGATTGCCCGCACACTTAACGATATCAAGTAGCTTGAATAGACTTTATTGTGTAGCGAGCGCTGATGATAGTGAGAAGCTGAAGCGAGCTCGTCTATTTGTCCACTACACGATAAACTGTAATGATCAAAATCAGTAACTGATCTACATACAGTATATTTCCTTAGGAAATCCTTCATAATATTAGGAGTGTCACCGGGCAGGATCCTGGGGTGATTATGAAAACAGGTTCTTGCGTCAGATTCAGGCGTCAGTATGAATCAGATATAAGGTGGCACCCCGGCTTCCCCAACTCCCACTCACTCGTTTCGTGTTGTGAGTGGGTTAATGTTTATCACGTCCATCGTAAGGAAGTGGTTCGTATATCTTAAGACTGATCGAAGGCCAAAATACAACATATGCCGATGTGCAGTGGAAACAAGGTCTGGAAACACTACTAATTTGTTTTACTGTTTAAAAAAACACCCGTCCAGTCGAGTACACAGAAAGTGTTTTATCCAGCCGCTAAGCAGTGGGGCTAGCAAGTTTAGATGCATCATGCATTTCACATAAAAATCTCCAAATAATTATTACACATGGGTGTGAAACGAATTAACGAATAAAATCTGTTTACTAGAACCTTTAGTGGAGCATACCTTTCTACCATAGCTTTTCTACTTTCTAGTGTTTAATCGGTTTATTAACACTGTGAAATATACTTTAAACAGTGCTGTGGAATGTTTTCTATATATATTTATTATTGAGCTGAAGGAGGTGTTTAGCCATGTCAGTTGAATTGTTTATGTGGTTGCCAACAGCAATCAGACTACAACCAAAATTTTTAGATCGATCATCAACCCAATTTCTCAGTCTGTGAGTGCTCGTTTCGTCTCATAATTATGGTCCAGTGCATGTAAGAGGTGGGCGAGTGTAAACAAGAACAGAGTATTTTCACAACCGCACGTATTATGCTCCGCCTTTATTGCATCACCTGGGTCCAAGGACTGGTTATAAATATCCCATTCTGGTCAGTCATTTTATTAGTACCTTAAGTCTTATGGGCTTCAGGAATGGAGACGTGTTTGCGTATTGCGGTGAGTGATTTTTTGTCTGTTCTGTTGTGTACTACGACCTAACAACTATAGGTTATATATATTAAAAAGAAAATACATGTATAAATAAAATAGCACAAGTTAAATTTAACATTTTCCAAAGTGCTAAAAAATAAAAGTTTATTAAAACTAGGCAACTCCGCATCTTAGATGTATTACCATCTATGATCCTAGTGGTAGCTAGCCTATTGGCTCGGTCGTTGTAATTCCACCCGTGTTCTCTCACATCAGCTACGAATTCTGAGCACATTAGATTCTTCCTTTCAAATGCTTCATCAACTTTATCCTCAAATGGAATTGATAACTCTATAAAATGAACTGTCGTTTACTTTCCGAATTAGATCCGGCTTCAAGCGTAATTAATGCAAAACACTTAAGTTTTTTTTTTCGTTGATTATGTCCATGTATATTGTTCCTGTGACAAACTAACCTTACACGCCGATAACACATGCTTCAGCGTGCCAACTCCCACACATAATGAACAATTAGGATCTTCACCTCCCACAGACGAAGGTTTTGCAGGGTTGAAAAGACGTCATATGTCACTTGCTCCAAGCAGTTAATTTAAATAATAATTATTAAATGTAATGTTAGGAATACCATAATTTAAATAGGCTATGTAACTGTTGCTTCAGGACAAAAATGTCAACCGATGCTAAAATTACCAATATGTTTTGAACTATTCTCTTCTAAATCTCAGATTCTAGTGGTTACACTGGTTCATATGTGTGTAGAAACATGCAGAGAGGGTCAGTTTGCACTTCAGGACTCAATATGTTGTCCCCTCTGTCCCAACGGTGAGTAAAGTAATAAAGGTTTATGAGAACTTTCTTTAAAATGAGACAACAATCCATATACATTTGAATGTAATTACACTAATAAGTTACAAATTCATTTACAGGATGGTTTATAAATCAGAACTGTACGAAAACCAGTGGTGTAAGTTGTCTTCCATGCAAGAAGTGTGGTAGGTATTCCTCATGTTTCTTAAAAATGTGGTACAAAAAGATGGAAAGTTTTTTTTTAAATGTGCCATTTACTGAAACATCCACATGCATAGCCTGAGGCGAAAGCACAATACAGTATCATTTACTAGCAGTGGCAGTTGTCACGCTACAGCTCCCGGACCCCTCCCCTCGCCAGCGTTACAGCAGTTGTGCAGTGACCACAACAAATATTTCATGGGTCATACCATTTTTGCTCCGTCACTATCTGATTTTTTCTATTCCTATGTAGAAAATGGCTCCAGGACTATTGCAAACTGCACCTGGTTTTCTGATTCCAAATGTGAAAATGGTATGTTAATGCCTTATTTTGAATCTAAACTCATCTGCATAATTGATTTGTTTCAGTGTAATTGTGTGTCAGCATTTTCCCATTTTAATATTCAAGGCTTTATTTAAAATACCATAAAGTGTGTTCCCAAGAGATATTGAGTGACATGATACTAACAAAACCTTAAAACTATATTGATTTAAAAGTGAAGTGCATCCTGTGTGGTGGGTTTCTCATCACTTTACCCACTACATGCATTCTGACCTATTTTAATGTCATAATAAATATTATTAGAGAGACAGTGGAATGCTTAGCCAGTTTTGAAAATAATATATGTGGCTCATTTAAAACTGTACCATGACAGTGATCTTTATCCATCAACCTGATTGATTAAGCCGGATAAGCCATGTTCAGATTTTGTCTCTTCCTCTATTTATTTGGTGGATAATATTTTCTCTCCTTGTGTTTTGGGTCTATTTATTTATTTAGTTTTTGTTTTACATTTTTACAGTAAATCTCTCACCATCGCCACCAGCGACCATTTCTAACAACGATGTAACAACGATGTAAGATGTCTTCAGCATTTTCTACATATACCTTTTGATAATCCATAGAATCTAAGAGTTGTTATAGCGTTATCATTAATCCCCAGCACTATTATTGCATTTAGATATACTCTATATGCTGTAGCTGCAACTACTGTCATTGTTCTTCTGGTGGCTGGAGTCTGGAGGTGGTGTATAACTCGTAAATCGGAAGAAGATCCTCCAAGTAAGTATTTAAAAACTCAGTTATTCTTTTCCTTGTCTGTTTTGTTTTTGCACTCCTGTCATGATATGATGTTGTATAATTAAAAATAAGTCATTTGCCTTCTTCTTTCAGGAAAGCGAATTGAATGGAATATTTGAATGGGATTTTTGAATGGGATATTCAGCTGATAGTGATGGACATCAGTGCTCAGCTGCATAGGGACTTTTGCTTAGCAACCCACAAACACCAAAAGATTGTGACAGCAAACAATATAGAAGCTTGGTAAAGATGAGTGGATTGAAATACTCAAATATGATGCTACCTTTTAGTAGTTTGGGTATTTTTAAAGATACTTTCTACAGTTATGGCGATTGAGCTTGCTTTGAGAGACAAGTGCTTTTATTTTGATACTGTGTGTCATTTTAATTTAATTTTAAAAAAATTATTGCATTTTTTAATGTCCTGGTTACCTGACTTTACAGTAATACTATTTTTGCATTTGTGAAATCTTCATTTTGTTTCAGAATAACAGCAGGTTATTGGACAAAGCCTCTTTTTAAATTTTCAACAGTATGTTGACAGTAGTTCAGGTGACAGAGGAAAACTATTTGTCCAAATCTTAAAAAAATTGCATGGTTTATGCATGTTGATATTTTTGCATCTCATCAAAGAAGCCTTGTTTGATAGTTCATAGTAAACAAAAAAATTATATTAATAATGACTCAGCTTATCTAAAGCTAAACTTAAACATACTTTGCAGTAGGTTTGAACTTAAACCTACTTTGTAGTACTGATTTTGGTTATAGGTTTTTAGTCAGGGTCAGCACTTATGGCTATATCATTTTAAGCACTTTTCTAAATTTAGTACTTGACTCTAAAATGAGCTGAGTATAGTTGAGTAGGGGGAAACCCATTTTCCACAAAAGATCCACTCAAATGTATTAACAATGATCAGACATCCATAATATTTAAAACATGGCAGTCAATTTGTATTGTTATATAGGCGGCATGGTGGTTAGCACTGTCGCCTCACAGCAAGGCGGTCTGGGTTCGATTCTCGGTCTGGGCTGCTCTGTGTGGAGTTTGCATGTTCTCCCTATGCCTGCGTGGGTTTTCTCTGGGTACTCTGGTTTCCTCCCACAGTCCAAAGACATGCATGTTAGGTTGATTGGTCACTCTAGATTGTCCGTGTCTGTGTGTGCATGTTGGCCATGTGGTGGACTGGTGACCTGCCCATGGTGTACCCTGCCTTTGCCCGGAGATGCTGGGATTGGCTCCAGCCCCCCCATGACCCCGACTAGCGGGAATAAGTGGTACAGATAATGAATGAATATATATATATATTTTTAATATATTTATTTTATTGGTTTGTATTATGTTTCATGATTTTGTTTGTTTCATGTTTTATTGGTATTATTGTTAATTTTAGAAATTGTAGAAAGATGCCAGTCATAGTATGTCTATTTTTCAGATCACTACCAAGTGAAATATCTTTGAATGCTTTATGGTAAGTGGTTAAAAGTTTAATTTCACTGTGGCTACTTATTATGAATGTATTTGTTATTGGAAAACTTGAAAAAATAATTTTTAAAGGAATGAGCCATCTTTTTTACCAACTTATTGTAGTGTTATGGATACTGTTAGAATTATCTACTGCATCTGTAGCATATGATTGATTATCATGTTTGATCATTTGACATACTCACAAGTCTCTAAAAAAAAAGGATAAACTTCCTGACTTCTTGCTGCTTGCTGGATTTAGGCCAATGGGAACATGTGCACTTTGTATGATCAAATAAGTGTATTGTTGTGGTTGTTTTTGCAAAATAAAAGTCATGTGACTCTCACACAAAGATACTCATAAATTATTCAGCCAAAGCCATGTCATAATATGAATTACCATTTTTTATGCAATTAAATTAAATATTATTTATACAACACTTTAAACAATAGTGAGCAAGCCAGCTGTATAGGGAGAATAACCCTTGAGTATAAGGACAGAAACCTCATGCCACGGTACGACCCCTCACCCCTCCCTTCTGCATGTCTGTTGGCAGTCCAGGGGTGTGTGTGTGTGTGGGGGGGGTGCTGTTCCCAGGGTTTCCTGGTGTCGGCAGCTGGCAGCTTCATTCTCTGGTCCTGCCCTTTGTTTTGGGTCTGGGGCCGAGCTCCTGGCACTGGACGTTCCAGGAGGTGCCAGACTTGGTGGGGGGGGTCAGTCACGATATGGCCCCTGACTCCTCCCTTGGGTGTGTCTGTGTGTGTGTTTACGACTGTTCGTGTCCACGTGTCTATGTTTTTGTGAACTTTAGCGTGTCTGTGGGCTTGTCTTTGTCATTCGTATCAGCTGCTCCTTGTTTTGATGTGCTACACCCATATCTGGTATTTTGGTGTGCGCTTTGTCTAGAATCTTTGTCTGTTGTTGTTTGATTTGAGGCATTGGTGTTTGTTGGTCTATTTAGTGCTGACTGGTATTTTGCTATTAATAAACTGAGCGTTTGTGTTCATGTTGCTGTTGTCTCGACGTCCTGCTCTCAGCCACACCACATTACACCTTAGATGGAGCCAGAGACAAAATTAAGCCAGTTCATCCTCTGGGTGACACTGGATATCAGTGGTCATATAAACAACAACAAAGTAAATAAATAAGTGAAAACAGAGATGCACATTAATGTTAGTACAGTTAATTATGATGATAAATAATACATTTTAAAGTTCTGAAGTCCAGGTGTGCTTGATCAATGAGTATTCTGATAATAAATGTCAGATCAGGCCTGTCCTGTCTAGGAAGAGGAACCCTAGCAATATCAATGTTCTGACATCAGAAGTAGCACAACGCAGCCTGGCACACTGTAAAGTAGCACATCACAGTTTAGCACTACTGTGGAGTAGCAATATCAAAGTTCTCAGTGCTTTGCTTACTAGTATATGCAATAAGTCAAATGGGCATAATGGTGGTTATCATGTTTGCCCTCAGCACTTGGTCTTGGGTTCAAGCTCCTATCTGAGTAGAATTTCCATTCATGTCTGTGTGGGTGCCCTCATATAGTCCAAAAACATGGAGGTTAGGTAAATTGGCTGTCAAAATTCTCTGTATGTGTGTCTCTCCTTGTCTAATAAACAGTTGAGTGTGTTTCTGTATGCCCATTGGTGGATGGTGCTGTCTTGGGTGATTCAGTCCTGTAGGGGCTGAGGTTTCTGCTGGTGTGTGTGAATGGTTGTAAAAGCTTGTACCTGATGTAAAGCAAATATGATGGTATTGTGAAAATATAAGTTTCATTCATACAAATGGTTGGTCCCAACATTTTGAGCGACGCACCCTGGTTTGGACCTTTTATTCTGATAATGAATAATGAGTCATTTTTGGGTCCATGCTGTAATTTCCTGCACAAACAAGCCAGATTATAGTCTCAGTGGACAAAACTGTAGCAGGGTTGGGATGTTTACTCAGCGCCTTGAGTTGCTTTTGCTGTAATGTCAGCCTTTTGCTTTCTTGTCATGGACAATAAAGATTGTTGATGTCTGCACACTGGTAAAAGGAAATCGAATAGCTTCAAGAGACTTATAATAGAGTTTATTGTGTAGTGAGCTGAAACATTTGCTCATTTGATCAAAATCAGAAATTCATACGGTGTTTGTATTTTTCATTTGCATTGATCTACATATATTTCGTCAGGAAATCCTTAATAATCTGAGGAGTGTCATAGGGCAGGATCCTAGGGTGATGATTAAAACAGATTCCTGAGTTCTGGCGTCAGTATGAGTCAGATATTAGGTGGCACCCCGGCTTCCCCAACTCCCACAAGTTTCGTGTTGTGAGGGGTTAGTGTTTACTAATACATTTTATCATAAGCAACACCCTAAAGGTAGCTACGCAGTTTACCTGAGTTGATTTTAACAACTCATAAAGTGAGAGAATATTCTTAAATATGTTATATTTAAAATGTGCAAATTAAAACCAAAATAGTGTTTATAAAATTCATCAACTTACTGAATGAATAAAAAGGTTACTCCTAGAAGGTATTTTCACGTTATTGCCACAAAAGCATAATTTTAAATATTATTATAATTATCCACTTTGAGACACTAGAGACCTGACTGTTACTTGAAGAATTTTATTAAGTATAGCTTAGGCTTGTGTATGGACTGACTGCACTGGGAACCTGTAGCTTGCTATTGCTTGTAGAAGTGCTTTAGTCTGGCTATAGGAGGGGGTAAATTATTTGTAAACTTACTATTTTTCACCTATTTGGTGGTATATCTGATATTTGTCTTTGTTTCCCAGAATGTGCCATTTGTAGCCAATACCTTCACCGTCAAAAGTGAAATTGGGCCATTGTCTGCAGCCTTAACCAGTCCTGCCCCACTGCCGCTCCCTTGGTTATGTAACCTGTAATGGCAAACGATTGTGTGCCATGTGGAGACTTATGGAAAGTGATTTTTGCCCTATAACTGAAGTTTAGATGCATTCATTTCACACAAAGATGAACATAATCTGTAAAGAAGCATTAAACATCATGGTAAAACTATTTAACTAATACAATCAAAGTTTATATTTAACTGTACTTTTATAAAATAGCTTTCCACCACTGGATATCAGGTTGTTATATTTGGTGAAGGGAGCATTCTGAATGGTTAGCATTGTGGAATGTTTTCTATAGGCTATTTATTAATGAACTGAGGGAGGTATTTAGCATCAGTTGAATTGTTTATTTCAGATTACAACCAAACTTTTTAGATCACTTATTTAAACCCAATTGCTCAGTCTGTGAGTGAAAGCAGGTTTTGTGTTTTAGGCTTTTGAATGCTCATTTCGTCTCAGAATTATGCTGCAGTGCATGTAAGAGCTGGGCAAGTTTGAACAAGAGTATTTTTGCATAACTGGATGCCTTATGCCCCACCTGTATTGCATCACAAGGACTGGTTATAAACATCCCATTCAAGTCAATCGCTTTCAGGAATGGAGATGTGTTTGCGTATTGAGGTGAGTGGTGTTTCGTCTGCCCTGTTGTGTACTTAATATGTGCACCTGTGTACTGAGACCTGGTTTGGTTTTTAGTGATTTAATATATCTGTTATTAAATGTAATGTTAGGAATAACATAATTGTTCCAAGGCAAAAAATACAATTAAGTCAGAGGTGGACACCAATGCTGAGATAAGTGGGGTTTAATGTTAAAAGGTTCTTTACATAAAACATACCGATTATTACTGAGGTCATCGTCATACTCAGACAAGGACATCAGACCAACTTGCAAAGAACAAGGATACATACTCCTCAACATCAGACTAAGTCAAGTCAATGACAAAGATATCAAACGGTGTCTAACAATTCCTAACAAACATCAACGAGGAACTGAACACGAGAGGATTAAATATAAATGTTAACTAGGAAGAAACTCAGAACACATGAGAATGTTAACAAGGGGGCTGAGTTACAAATCAGAGGGAAGGACTCAAAGCAGCAGGAATGACAGCAGCACATGGAAACATAAACAATGAACACAAGGAAACCAGGAATTACAGAAAACAACAATGACACACGGATGAGGGTGGAGCCACAGTGTGACACTGAAATTACCCATATGTTTCATTGTTTTATTTCTGAACTATTCTCTTCTATATTTCAGATTTCAGTTATGCTAGTGGTTACACTGGTTCATATGTGTGTAGGGACATGCAGAGAGGGCCAGTTTGCACTTCAGGATTCAATATGTTGTCCCCTCTGTCCCAACGGTGAGTAAAGTAATAAAGGTTTATGAGAACTTTCTTTAAAATGAGACAACAATCCATATACATTTGAATGTAATTACACTAATAAGTTACAAATTCATTTACAGGATGGTTTATAAATCAGAACTGTACGAAAACCAGTGGTGTAAGTTGTCTTCCATGCAAGAAGTGTGGTAAGTATTCCTCACGTTTCTTAAAAATGTGGTACAAAAAGATGGAAAGTTTTTTTAAAATGTGCCATTTACTGAAACATCCACTTGCATAGCCTGAGGCGAAAGCACAATACAGTATCATTTACTAGCAGTGGCAGTTGTGCAGTGACCACAACAAATATTTCATGGATCATACCATTTTTGCTCCATCACTATCTGATTTTTCTATTCATATCTAGAAAATGGCTCCAGGACTATTGCAAACTGCACCTGGTTTTCTGATTCCAAATGTGAAAATGGTATGTTAATGCCTTATTATGAATCTAAACTCATATTTTCTCTCCTTGTGTTTTGGGTCTATTTATTTATTTAGTTTTTGTTTTACATTTTTACAGTAAATCTCTCACCATCGCCACCAGCGACCGTTTTTAACAACGATGTAACAAAGATGTAAGATGTCTTCAGTATTTTCTACATATACCTTTTGATAATCCATAGAATCTAAGAGTTGTTATAGCGTTATCATTAATCCCCAGCACTATTATTGCATTTAGATATACTCTATATGCTGTAGCTGCAACTACTGTCATTGTTCTTCTGGTGGCTGGAGTCTGGAGGTGGTGTATAACTCGTAAATCGGAAGAAGATCCTCCAAGTAAGTATTTAAAAACTCAGTTATTCTTTTCCTTGTCTGTTTTGTTTTTGCACTCCTGTCATGATATGATGTTGTATAATTAAAAATAAGTCATTTGCCTTCTTCTTTCAGGAAAGCGAATTGAATGGAATATTTGAATGGGATTTTTGAATGGGATATTCAGCTGATAGTGATGGACATCAGTGCTCAGCTGCATAGGGACTTTTGCTTAGCAACCCACAAACACCAAAAAGATTGTGACAGCAAACAATATAGAAGCTTGGTAAAGATGAGTGGATTGAAATAATCAAATATGATGCTACCTTTTAGTAGTTTGGGAATTTTTAAAAATACTTTCTACAATTAGGATGATTGAGCTTGCTTTGAGAGACAAGTGCTTTTATTTTGATACTGTGTGTCATTTACATTTTAAAATTAAAAAAAATTGTTATTGCATTTTTTAATGTTCTGGTTACCTGACTTTACAGTAATAATATTTTTGCATTTGTGAAATCTTCATATTTTTTCAGAATAACAGCAGGTTATTGGACATGTACCAAAAAGAGTAGGCAAAGCCTCTTTTAAAATGTATGTAAAACTGGACCAAAACCTACTTTGTAGTACTGATTGATTCTGATTCATCCATAATATTCAAAACATGCAGTAAATAAAAAGTGTTATATATTTTAATACACATATATTTTTTAATATTTATATTTTAATATTTTATATGCATTTTTTGATTATGTATTATGTTTCATTCTTTTGTTTGAATGTTTTTTTATGTTTTCATTATTATTGTCAAATTTAGTGCCATTGTAGAAACAAGATGTTATAGTTATAGTATGTCTATCTCTCAAATCTCTACCAAGTGATATATCTTTGAATGTTTAATGTGGTTAAAAGTTTCATTTCACTTTGATTATAAATGTGTTAATAAATAAACTTGTTATTTGAAAACTTATGAATTTTTAAAGCAATGAGCCATATTTTTCCAACTTAATCCATTGTTATGGACACTGTTAGAATTATCTACTGCATCTGTAGCATATGATTGATTACCATGTTGAATCATTTTGACATACTCACAATTCTCTAAAAAAAAAGGATGAACTTGCTGACTTCTTGCTGCTTGTCAATGGGAACATGTGCACTTTCTTTGATGAAATAAAAGTATTTCTGTTTCTTGATTTTGCAAAATAAAAGTCATGTGACTCACAAAAATACTCATATAGATTATTCAGCCAAAGAAATATGAAATAATATGAATGAACAATTTTTAATGCAATTCAATTAAATATTATTTAAACAACACTTTTACTAGATAAAAAAACAAGTCTAGACTTCTACTGAGTTTTCTTCAAGGAAAACCACCCTTGAGTATAAGGACAAAAACCTCATGTCACGGTACAGCCCCTGACTCCTCCCTTCGGCATGTCTGTGTGTTTATGTCTGTCCTTGTCCAAGTGTCTATGTTTGTGTGCACCATAGCTTGTCTGTGGGCTTGTCTTTGTCATTGAGCCAGACTCAAAAGAACCCAGCTCTTCCTCTGGGTGACACTGGATAGCAGGGGGTATTCTAGAAAGCATGTTAAGTGCTTATCCAGAGAATGTCACGAAAATTCAAAGTTTACAGTTCCAGAAACCGAGTTCAAAGTAAGTGAGTTCATTACTATAGCAACTTACACTCTGAACCTAACCTAATTCCTAGTAGGTTTACTTAACTCTAACCCGTGTTTTACACAAGATACTCATGCAAACATGGTGTGTCCTTTCCTCTGGGATCCAGTGGCCAATGAAATGCAAATTATTATAAGACCTCTTCGCCAGGAAAGGGTGATTAGACCCCGATTAGATATCTTATCATTTCTGGATTAATATCTCTGCAAACGTTTCCTTTTTTTTCATCTCAGTCAATTACTGTTAAATATTGTTCCTCTTCAGTGGATTGTATGTTGCATATCTTCAAATAATCAGACCTCTCCATGACAATTACCATGCATTAATTTCATTCTACACAATACATGTGCTATCCTTCTCTACACTTCCATCTCTACATGTGATCACAGCATGTTCCGCTCTCATGTGAACTTGCCACTTAATCTACGGTGGCTCATGAGGTACATATAGTATTACGCAAAAATATACAGGGAAAGAAAATTCGTACCTTAGAATATACGTTAACAATTACCTACGAAAATTACATCGGCTCTTAATCCTTTGCAGATTTTATGCATCGCTCTCCGTTTTTGGGGCCTGGTAGTTTTCTCTATAATGTAGGAGATGCTGAACATATCGGCAAGGCGACTGTATGTTGGTCTGTATGAAAGATGTAATGTTGAAACGTCTCATCCATCATTTTGTGGCGTTCCCTGGGCTCAAGTTTTTGCTGAACATCAATGAATTTCACGTAATCATAGGTTCATCTTTATTAACAAAGAAAATAGACAAGGAGGAACACATTTGCGAAGCAATCCATAATTATATCCATACCATTTAATCTTTCAGGATCCCCAAGGTTATGGAAGGAATCCACATTCCGATTATAGAACCATCCAACAGTGAAAATGATTACGTGAACCCAAAATCCGCATTAATGTACAGGTAGTAACCATGATTTTATTTCTATGAAAATTTTCATGTAGTAATGTAGTGCAACTTATTGTTCTCCTTTCTGTAAGTTCATACGTGATGCCACCCACATCATTACAATAATCTTTATTTGTATAGCACCTTTCATGCATACATGCAACTCAAAGTGCTTTACAGATTAAATAAATCAAAACATTAAAATAAAGCAAAGATTAAAAGAAATAATAAAAAATAAATAAAATGAAATGAAGTAAAATAAACAAAATAAACAAACAGGTAATAACAGGTAATAAAATAAAGGTAATAAAATGACAAATTCTTAAGATAATAGACAAAATTATGTAATAAAGTACTTTGGTAAATAGAACTATTAAAATAATTAGAACAAACATAAAATGTAACTAAATAAAATGATGAAGAAAGTAAATAAAATGGAAACCTAGTACAACAGACATAGCTTAACTAAAAGCAGATCTAAACAAGAAGGTTTTAAGACTCCTCTTGAAGCTATGCAGGGATGAAATGTCTCTGAGCTCCTCAGGAAGAGAGTTCCAGAGTTTTGGGCCATAACGGCTGAAGGCACCCTCATCAATCTTTAATCGGCTTTTAGGAATCACCAGTAGATTACTGTTTGACGACCTGAGAGACCTGACTGGAACATATCTAACTATCATTTCACTGAGGTAAAGAGGAGCAAGACCATGAAGACATTTAAAAACCATCACCAGAACCTTAAAATCTATTCTAAAGCTGACAGGTAGCCAGTGCAGTGAGTGGAGCGCAGGTGTAAAAGGTCAGGACCCTTGCAGCAGCATTCTGAACTCGCTGTAGCTGAGAAATCGAGCTCTTTGGGAGAGCAGATAAGACAGCGTTACAATAATCAAGCCTTGATGTGATAAATGCATGGACACGTTTTTCACAGCAGGAGAGAGCATATCTCGGACCTTAGCGATGTTTCGGAGGTGAAAATAAGCTGTCTTGCATGTGGTCATGATGTGTGATTTAAAGCTTAGCTCATTATCAAAAGTGACACCCAAGTTCTTAACATATTGTTTGGCTTTCAGATTAATTAGTTTTAAATAGGTCTGAACATCTTCCCATTGTGAGTCACTACCAAGAACAAGAACCTCTGTCTTCTCTTTATTTAATTGCAGAAAATTGTCAGACATCCATGTCTGTATATCACCTATGCACTCAAACAGTGAGCTAATTGATTTTAGGGCTTTAGGTTCTAGAGAAATGTAAAGTTGAGTGTCATCCGCATATTGATGATAACTAATGACATGTTTGTTAATGATATGTGGTAATGGAAGCATATATAGGTTGAACAGTAAAGGCCCAAGAATTGATCCTTGGGGTACCCCACAAGTTATTTTTGATGTGTGGAGGAAGAAGTACCTAATGCAACATAGTACTCGCGCCCAGTTAGATACAATCTAAACCATTCTAAAACTAAGCCACTAAGGCCTACCCAGCTCTGTAGTCGATCAAGAAGTATTTCATGATCAACAGTATCAAAAGCGGCACTTAAATCTAGAGGAAAAAGGACTGAGAGTTTACCTGCATCTTTATTCAATCTCAGGTCATTTACTACCTTAACTAGTGTTGTTTCCGTGCTGTGGAGAGCTCTGAAACCAGACTGAAAAGTGTCATTTATTTGGTTTATTTTAACATAATCATTCAACTGGGTTGACACAACTTTTTCAATGATTTTGCTAAGAAAAGGAAGGTTAGATATAGGTCGATAATTATTGAGAATTGTGGGATCAAGATTTCTATTCTTTAGTAGTGGTTTAACCACTGCAGTTTTAAGAATATTAGGGAAATGTCCCAGTTGGAGAGACTGATTAACAATCATTAGAACATCATTAGATAATGAGCTCAGAACCTGTTTGAAAAAGTATGTTGGTAAAGGGTCCAGTTCACATGTAGAAGATTTTAGTGATGAAATCACATCAATTAGTGTTATCATGTCAACTTCTTGGAAATCAAACATATAACAGTTAGGTTGCGTAACTGGTATCAAGGTTGATGGTGTATTTGTGCTTGTTGCTATGTTCTGCCTTATACTAGTTATCTTGTCTCTAAAAAATATTGCAAACTCGTCACATTTTTTCAACTGAGACAGATTCAGGGAAGACACGGCAAGTGGGGTTTACTAGCCGGTCTATACTTCTGAATAAGACAGCTGAATTTTTGGATGAATCGATCAAAGTAGAGAAGTAGTTTTTCCGTGATTTTACTTCACTGTTGTAATTATTCAATGTTGTTTTATAAATATCAAAATGTACTTCCAATTTTGACCTTCGCCAGCGTCTCTCAGCCTGCCTGCAATCTTGCCTAAGTTTTACAATAGATGGAGTGTTTCTCCAGGGCATCTTAATTCTACCAGAAATAGTTTTAATTACCTGCGGTGCCACAACATCAATACAGTTCCTAACTCTGTGAGTGAATGTTTCAACTAGTTCACTCCCTGTTTCTAAGAGGGGAGGGAGGGACTGTATCATGTCCGTGAAGGCCACTGCACTGCCAGCACTGAGATAACGCTTGGTTATTGTGCGCTTTTCACTGAGTGTTCTAATAGGTAATGACGCATTGAAAAATACACCAAAATGATCCGAGATTGCAACATCAGTAATTTCAGTATTATTAACATCTATGCATTTAGAAATAATCAAATCTAACGCGTGGCCATGCCTATGAGTTGGACCTGATACATGTTGCATGAGATCAAAAGAGTTAAGCATCCTCATGAACTCAGAGGTGATTTGATTTGTGGGTATATCCATGTGGATGTTAAAATCCCCAGTGATTAAAACATAATCAA
This sequence comes from Brachyhypopomus occidentalis, assembly GCA_020368025.1. NCBI lineage: Eukaryota > Metazoa > Chordata > Actinopteri > Gymnotiformes > Hypopomidae > Brachyhypopomus > Brachyhypopomus occidentalis. The sequence goes on along the minus strand of JAGXOD010001350.1, from coordinate 162,215 downwards.
AATCAACTAAAATCCTACAAAGCATTTCAGCAAAATCTTCAAGAAAGTCTGTATGTAGTCTGGGAGGATGATAGATAACAATTAATAGAACTGTATGTGTCACGGGAGCCGGGCGGGGAAGCCACCAGAGGGCGCACGCACGCACACGTGTATTTAGGCGTTCATCACCTGCACAAAGGCACACCCCTCCTCACTCTCAACCCCTCCTAAGATCACAATCACCAGAATTCTAATCACCTGTTGAGTTATGCACCCATAGGTATATAAGCCCACAGGTCCGGTCGTCCGGTGCTGCACATTAGAGGAAGAAGAGAGCCTGCCTGCTATGAGGACCATTATACCCTGAGGATCCAGCACCGGACGGAAGGAGAATTCCACGAGTCTTTTCTATTTTTGTTTGCCTTGCTAAAAGCCTGAGTATTTCTGTTTGATTCTGAAAAGATGGAAAATAAAAACATACGTCTCCCGCTGCTCACCGTAACCCGTTACAGTATGAGTACTGTTCAGTTGTACTGCCAGATACTCAAACGTAGGATATTCCCCTAATGAAATCTGCTTACAGCTGAATGCTTTATGATAAAAACATGCAACACCACCACCTCTCTTATTTTCTCTAGAGACATTAAATTTGGGGGAGAAGCTTCATTTAGCACCACTGCTCCATTGCTATCAAGCCAAGTCTCTGTTGGAAAAAGAAAGTCCAAACAATAATCTTCAATTAGTTTAGCTATTATAAAAGACTTGTTTGTGAGTGAGCGGACATTAAGTTGGGAGACTTTGAAGACCTGATGTGGTTGATTAACAAAGCTTACATCATCAAATTTTGTTTGTTACAATGTCTTGTTTTTCTTCTGATAACATTTTTGTTCTGATTCTGAGAGCCATGCCACCGGCTATTTAAAAGAACTGGAATGTAACACTGACTAGGAGCATTTGAGAACACGTGCAAAAATTGAGATGACTACAGGGATCCTTAAGGCCAGGCTTCACTGTTTGCGGCGGATCAGGGTTACATCAGAGAAGGCATGTCACATCATAGTGGCAAGTGTGGAAATTTATGAAATTGTCACTATCAGAGCAACAACTATCAATGAAGACATATCTGGAAGACAATAAGCTCCCTACAGATGACTACATGGATGGTCGAGTTTAAACACCATTTGTAATAATTATTTTTATACTGTAGCACTATAAGTACTATATGCCTTTGGTTTGCACACATTTTTGTTCAAGAAAATTATGTAAAGAAAAATGCATTTGTTTCATAATTTCTTTATTTCCTGTAAATAAACATACAATGGCATTGAGTTAATTTTCTTGTTTTTCGTGGTTTTATACACCAATTGTAGATAAACCCATCTAAACCTTTAACTTATTCAAGCAACTCAATTTCTAGTCTTGTCTTTGTGATTTCTAAATTTGCTTCACTAAAAGGACCTTGTATATCTCTTTAACAGTCATCTTGAAAAGAAGCAAAGCATTTTATGGTCAAATAAATACCATTTTGTCCTCTAAATATTTCATTAAAAGACTTTTTTTTTATTATTATTTTATTAATAAATATTTTATGAATAAATATTTATTTAATTTTAACTTGTGCATTAACCCTTGTCAGTAATTTTTACCATGCTGAGTCCTGTTCTTTGCAGACGCTACTGTATTACTCTTGCGTTTAAATAAGTATTCATAATCTGCATATGTCAAAATTAATATTTCAAGCTTGTAAGTCTTTAAGGTGTTAGTCTGTAAGGTGCTAGTCTTTTTATCCTTTACATCCATGTTGAATCCTTTTATCTGCTCTCCATTGAAAATGTCTTTTAATAGTTACCCAAGAATGCACTTCTGTTACAGGTAATCTACTTAAGAGTTGACTGATCTTGAGTAACTAAACAATGATCAGCTGTTCTGGAGCTGAAAACTATTCCGAAAAATATTCTGATAATAAGTGTCAAGTCAAGCCTGTCCTGTCTTGTCCTGGAAGAGGAACCCTAGCAATATCAACTTTCTGAATCAGAAGTAGCACAACACAGTCTGGCACACTGCAGAGTAACACACTGCAAAGTAACATATCACAGTTTAGCACAGGGTGGAGTAGTACTCACTATCAAAATGCCTTGATTTGATAACAGTTCATAACATCTTCTGATCTCACAGCTTGAATTGATGCAGTGCTCCCTGCTTTGTTTGCTCAGGTACTGAATATGTCCAAAGGGTAACATGGTGGCTTGGTGGTTAGTGTGTTTGCCTCTCAGTACTGGGGTCTTGGGTTCAAGCTGCTATGTGAGTGGAGTTTCCATGTTTTCTGTGTGGGTTTCCTCCCCATTCTCTGTATGTGTGCTTCTCTTTGTCTAATAAGCAGCTGTCTGAATGACCAAAGGTGTTATGATGTTTTATTATGATAATGATACAGTTGAGTCCAGTGAGGTAAGCATGTAATTATGGGGTCCATGCTGTCATTTCTTGCACAAACAAGCCAGATTATAGTCTCATGCCACTCTCAGGAGTGAACATTCATAGTCCACTGATGCCCTAGAACCTGGTCTGGCCTATATATCAATCTCAGTCCTGATACTAGTCCTGCAGTGGGCGAAACTGTAGCAGGGTCGTGATGTTTACTCAGCACCTTGAGTTGCTTTTGCTGCATCGTAAGCCTATTGCTTTCTTGTCATGGACAATGAAGATTGTTGTTGCCTGCACACTGATAAAATATCTTCAACAGGCTTATAATAGAGTTTGTTATGTATATCAAGCACTGACAATAGTGAGGAGCTGAAACATTTGCTCATTTTATCAAAATCAGTAATTCATATGGTGTGCTTATTTCTCATTTGCATATATTTCATCAGGACATCCTTATCTGAGGAGTGTCATAGGGCAGGATCCTAGGGTGATGATTAAAACAGATTCCTGAGTTCTGGCGTAAGTATGAGTCAGATATTAGGTGGCACCCGGCTTCCCCAACTCCCACAAGTTTCGTGTTGTCAGGGGGGTATTGTTTACTAATACATTTTGTGACAGACTACACACTAAAGGTGGCTTTGCAGTTTACCTTAACAACTCATTAAGTGAGAGAATATTTAAAATGTGCAAAGTAAGACCAAAATAGTGTTTATAAAATTCATCAACTTAGTGAATGAATGAAAAGGTTACTCCTAGACAGTATTTTCACGTTATTGCCAGAAAAACATAATTTTTATTATTATTATAATTATCCTGCTCTAAGACAATATTTCAAAAGACACCTAATGTCTACTGACAAGCTTGTACATTAAACGTGTGATCTTCTTGTGATAAGACTTGTGATCTTCTAAGAGCTACCCCTTCTACAATGAGCCCTTTAGCCACTCCATATAATGCTTTTTCTTTGATGCGATCACCATTAAGTGTGAGGCTTTCCTTTGACAAATGGGATGACATTTTGTGAGACACTAGAGACCTGACTGTTACTTGAAGAATTTAAATAAGTATAGCTCATTCTGTGCTGTCAGGCTTGTGTATGGACTGACTGCACTGGGAACCTGTAGCTTGCTATTGTCTCTCCATTAATTTGCCTGTGCTTTGGTCTGCGTACAGGAGGGGGAAAAGTATTTGTAAACTTACTGGGTTTTTTACCTAATTGGTGCTATAGCTGATATCGTCTTTGTTTTCAAGTATCTGCCATTGCTAGCCAATTCCTTCCCAGTCAAAAGTAAAATTGGGCCATTGTCTGCAGCCTTATCCAGTCCTGCCCCACTGCCGCTCCCTTGATTATGTAACCTGTAATGGCACATACTTGTGTGCCATGGGGAGGCTTATGGGAAGTGATTTTTGCGCTATAACTTAGTTTAGATGCATTCATTTCACACAAGGATGAAAATAATCTGCAAAGAAGCACTAAACATCATGGCAAAGAAGCATTAAACATCATGGTAAAACTAATTTACTAATACAATCAAACTTTCTCTTTATCTAATTATATCTCTGGATATCATGTTGTTATATCAGGAGGAGGGAGTATTCTCAACAGTTATGTAAATATTTATCACTGCATGGAATATACTTTAAACAGCACTTTGGACTGTTTTCTATACTATATTCTATACTCCTATTGCAATTCCATATTGCTATTTAGTAATAAGCTGAGGGAGGTATTTAGTTACATCAGTTGAGTTGTTTATGTGGTTGCCAACAACAATCAGATTACAATCAAACTTTTTAGATAACTTATTTAAACCCAATTGCTCAGTCTTTGAGTGAAAGCAAGATTTGTGGTTTAGGATTTCAGTCTATTTTCAGAATTGGATGTACGAGGTGGGCGAGTATAAACAACAACAGAGTATTTACACAACCGCACGTCTTATGCTCCGCCTATATTACATCACCTGGATCCAAGGACAGGTTATAAATATCCCATTCGGGTCAGTCATTTTGTCAGTAGCTTAAGTCTTATTGTAACGGGTTATGGTGAGCAGCGGGAGTCGTAGGTCGTTCAGCAATTTCTTTATTTTCCATGCTTCTCAATAAACAGAAATACTCAGGCGTATAGCAAGGCAACCAAACTCAAAATAGAAAAGGCAGTGGAAGTCTCCTTCGGTCCGGTGCTGGACAACTCCAGGGAAGAAGGCACGGTCGTCGTCGCAGGCAGGCTCTCTTGATCCTCTAATGTGCAGCACCGGACGACCGGACCTGTGGGCTTAAATACCATATGTGCATAACTCAACAGGTGCTTAGAATTCGGGTGATTGTGATCGAAGGAGGGGTTTGGAGTGAGGAGGGGTGTGCCTTAGTGTAGGTGAGGTGCGTCGAAATACACGGGTTCTTGCATGCGCCCTCTGGCGGCCTCCCTGCCCGACTCCTGTGACACTTATGGGCTTCAGGAATGGAGATGTGGTTGCATATTGGGGTGAGTGATTTTTTCTGTTGTGTACGAAGACGTAAAAACTATAGGAAATATATAAACGTAAATGGTTAAATATATACTTATATAATTCATGATCACAAATAGGGTGCATTTGTACTTGACTATCTTGGTCCAGACCAAATAAAAAAATAATAGCTGCATACTTGCATTTTAGACCTGGTTTGCATAGCGTTCGCTCTGACAAATTTAGCATCAAACCAAATATAAATGAAACGTATTTATACATTTTTAAAATACATCAAATATGTACAAATAAAATGTATTAAAAATTAATATTTAAGTAAAATAAATATCTAAATAAAATAGCATAAATGAAATATAACATTTACCAAAGTCCTAAAAAAATATAACTATAAAACTAGGCTACTCAGATCTTAGATCCTAGTGGTAGTGTATCGATAGCCTATCGGTTCGATCGGTGTACATCTCTAGCCAGCCCCTAGCTCCGGCATTAGACCTGGTTATAGGAGATTTGCAGCTTCAGCACGTGAATATAGCGACCCATCTAGAGACATCAGCAGCCATAGTCAAATATATTCTGGGGGCTAGAGTGCTGTAAATCCATGCTAACCTATAGGTGCTGGCAAAACATAAATCGTCCAAGATTGTCATACATGTCGGCACTAATGATGTGGGGTTGAGACAGAAATTACTAGGGATAATGTTAAAGAGGTGTGTGCACTAGAAGGGACAATGTCACATGCCATAATATGCTCTGGTCCCATTCCAATTTGGTGTGTGCCCGAATCCTACAGCATGTTATGGGCACTTAAATGCTGGATGTTTAAATGGTGCTCAGAAAACAATGAGGGTTTTTATAGATCTGGACCCGGTTTGAGGTCAGACCTGGCCTTTTGAAGCGGGACGACATTCACCCCTCTTGGAAGGGTGCTGCTCTCATTTCTTCTAGTATACCAGCGAGGCTTTATATTTATCATGTAGGAGTAGGAGTAGTAATGGGAACTGCCAAACCAGAGCCGAGGCTAGGCAGCAGATAAATAGGCTAAACCGACTGTCTGCGAGGAGTTTTGGGGCTTCCTTTTTAATATAGTGCTATCAGCTTATAAGGTAGTTATATTTGGCGATCATAGTTGCTCGGGGCTGTGTGGCACAACCCAGTCTCCTGGTTGGAATCTGTGCAGTGGATTCTCCGACACCTCAGGCAACACCGCTTTGACCTGTTTAGACACAGTTGAGAGGGACTTGTGCAGGGTGACGCAGTACTGCAATAATGGTTCATTCACCAAGTGTGTGTCCCATTCAGGCAGTCCCACCCCTGTGTTTGGAGGCCGTTCAAACACTATTTCAAAGGCTGATAAGTCTGTGCGTGCGTGGGGGCGGGTGCGGCTCTGCCATAACACCAGAGGCAGGCATTTCACCCAGTTTAGTCCTGTTTCCTGAGTCAGTTTAGAAAGCCCCCCTTTTATAATGCCATTGGCTCTCTCTATGTGTTTTATGCACAGTCTAAACATCATGAACATTTTTTTGTTATTCCTGGTGCATGCCACTGTCTTGTTATTATACCCACTATCCCCCCTTTGCTCATGCGCATGGACTCCTCCAATGAGCAATTTCTATCAGCCCCCTCATGTAGGCTGATGGGAGACATGGCTTCCCTGTTTTTGTGTCTGCAGCACTCTAAAATCATGTTCTACTCCCCATGCATTTCTGGAATTGGTCCAGATGTTGGCAGTCATGATGCTCTCCCTCCTCCTCTGTGGGAAGGAGGGTGGACGGGTTCAGGGTTGTGCACCGTGTAATCTCAGCCACCTCTGTGTGGACAAATGTGCTACTTCCTGTCATGTCATCTGCTGTCCAATGACGGTGGACCATGATGACTCCTTCAGGACCCACCACATCGATCATCGGGAAGGTCGCTGCACATCCTGGGGTGACCAGTTTGAGCATCATCTCTCTCTCCCCCTGACAGACTTTTCTCTTGGTTCGCGGCTTCTTGTGTGGGATGCCACAGGTGAGGTTGGTGGAGGGGGTGGCAGTGGGAGGCTGGCGCAGTCCATTGCCTGGTAGGCTTCTGCATATGGGGATCATGAGCCTGGGTACAGTGGAAGCGGTAGATCTTGGGCTGGTGGTGGCGGGGGTGGTGGCATCGGAGCTGCAAGTGGCAGGGGTGGTGGCATCGAAGCTTGCAGCTGTTGGGCTGGAATAGCTGGAGGCGGTCTCAGTGGGGCAGCATCGAGGTCGGGCTCAGCTACAGCGACACACTGAGAGATTTTATTAGTACATTTTTTAAGCCCTATCTGCTGTGCTTGTCTTTTCTCTGCTTCTTCAAGCCAACATTTAGCTTTTTTTCCATATCTGCTTTATGTTTAGCAAAGTATTTGCACGCCTTCTTATCATCTTCCTTGGGCTCTGTTTTTACTCTCTCACCTAGTTTGCGTAGATAGCCTATGCTCAGAATCCCACATGTCGAGTTACATCTTCTCCAAAATCTCTGGTCATTTGGTAACCTAGACTACTCTGAGCCTCCAATGCTTTATTTCTTTACTTTTGCTCTGTATTTTACCCATTTTACCCAAATTATGTTTTTTTACACTTTTTCTTTTTTTGTTAAGTCAAACCGTGGTCCTTTAACCACTCTGAGTAAGATGTTTATTCTGGATGAGAATGTCATTAAGGCACTGTGTGTACCTCAATGAGGATCCAGAAAACCTTTTGAGAGAGTATGTGGTGAGTAAGTTGAGGTTTAGAATGTCCAAGTGATAAATCTAGGGGAAATGCTGCAATCCTAGCTTCTTGGTCAGTAAGTCATTGTTGACCTGCTCTTGCATGATGCTTCTTGACTTCTCTTGAACTAGCTCTTAATTTTAATTGCCTTCCCCAGAACCTGTTCTTTCATTTTGCAGGTTCACATTTCCCACTATATTTGATGGAATTAACACATGCAGATATTCAGCAAAATATTCCTTGTACACATGTAATGTGTGTTTCATGTCTGATCTAATTTTGTTTCCTTTTATGGATGTGTTCCACAGGCAGGATATGAAGCCCTCATCCAGGGGTCCATTGAGGAGACCAAAGTGGGAGTTTACATCTTCAAACGAAGCAATGTCAGTGATTGGCATTGTCCTTGAGGGTCAGGTTGTGTTGCTGGATAATGTTGCATAAACTGCTCCCATGTTTGGCTTGTTGTATGCTCTGAAAGTAAACTACCCTCCTGAACTCAAGTACATCTTCAAAGTGCTTCAGAAAGTTGTCATTGAGCTTGAAGGTAACACACTCTCAAAGAAAGCCCAATTCCTTAAAATCAGACTGAGTGAACTACCATGTTTTGGAGTGAATCACTGAGGATAGCTTGGCCTCAGCACTGCGCCTACCTCTTCCACAGTTTTTCACTTTTTTGTGACTTTGATCTTTGACTTTGTGAGCATGTATAACCCTTACAACCCTTGCAATTAATATTCAGATTTTTGGAACAGTCCCCCTCCTTTGTTTGGTTTGGGGGTTATTTTGTTTCATAATGTAAGTGGAACAGTATTGTTTCAGAGCACTTGCAAATGTCCCCATTATTTTTTACCAAATACAAATATTGTGAAGAAATGTTTGATTTTGTCAAGTAAAGTGTTTTTATTGAATTCAACCACATACAATACACAGAGGAATTAAACATGACACAGGTGCTACATAAAACAGATGATAATTAAATATAATATATTTTGCATTAAAGAAAGCCTTAAGCCGAACAAATTACTTTTAAAGCTTTTTCCTTCAATTAAATGTTACATCAACAAAGCTGCATTTCTCCCCCACAAAGCAAACACAATGTAATTCTGAACAAAATCGTCAATAGTTGAATAGCAACTGAAAAACAGTTTAACCTAGCTATCCCAGGAAGCTGACTACTTTTTAATGCATTTCTCTTTGAAATCATTTTGGTTCCTTTGAGCTAACTAAGCAGGACTAATCAGTATTTTAATTAAACACTACAGTAGAAACAGGTGGAGAGTAACCCAGTTCTGGATATCTAAAATTATCCACAATGCATTCTTTGTAATGCAAGATCAACAAAACTGATGCATTTATATCCCTGCTGCTATAGCACCAACTCTATTAAATTAACCTCACTGAATCAGGATACTACATCTACTTTCCTGCAGGGGACAAAAACAGCCACAGTACCAGGACCAACAACTGCATCAACATGTGGCTCCCAGACAGTATTTTAAACAATCTGTGATGTAATGGTTGGATTGGAGTGGTCAGTGGATCAAGTAACAGAGATGCTAAAAGAGTAGTATGCAGCTTGCTCGAGAGCCCTGTGAAAGAGCTCAATAAAGAAGATGTGTTATTTGTTTAATCCTCAGTGAGTTGCTTTATTCAAAGCATGCAGAACACAGCACAGAACACAGCACAACCTACTACATACTACTTGGATACTGATTTGGCCCCAAATCCGTATATGTTGTATGCAGCATGCAACCAAAATAAATTTTCCAGTATGTGAAATAAACCTGCACACCTGGCAACTTTCATCAAATCTTCCAGAATGTGAACAGAGCTATCTTCATGGTGTACTGCATCCCTTCATGCAACAGTGGCAACAAATCTTTCCCAGGTGGCCAGATTGGGGCTGATTTCTCCATAGTATTCTAATTTTTTGAAATCCTATTTTCATGGATTTTATGAGTTGGAAGCCCAAATTATGTAAAAATAAACAAATAAACACTTGACATCGTTTAAATTGTGGGCCCTAAATCTATAATCTACGAAAGTTTAACTTTTTAAATAAAATTATGGATATGAATCAACTTTTCCATGATATTCTATTTTTTTTGGAATGGGTCTGTACTTATGAAACTATCATTACCAAAGATCAGCAGTGAGTACTATATCTCCACTCATGTAATGGTATGCAATACTGTCACGGTGAAGGAGGCTCCCCCTACCGGTCGCCTCCGGCACAGCGGCAGTTGTCTTGTTGTTGCGTTGTGTGCGTCCCTCAGGTGGGCGGGGCTTATTAACTCTCTCACCTGATGGTCGTTTGTTTGGCTATATATGCCTTGTCTATGTACCAGTTGACTGCTGGTTATTATTTCCTGAATTCGGAACAGTGCACGGGTTTTTGGTTTAACCTAGCCACTAGGGTGCACACATCAGTGTATTTTAGTGCCGGTCCCAAGCCCGGATAAATAGGGAGGGTTGCGTCAGGAAGGGCATCCGGTGTAAAAACTGCGCCAAATCAAATGATGCGGATCAAAAATAGAAATTCCATACCGGATCGGTCGAGGCCTGGGTTAACAACGACCGCCACTGGTGATGTTGTCCAACAGGTCATTAGTGGAAATTGGACTACTGTTGGGACAAGGAGGAGGAGGAGAGGGGGGAAGAGGGTTCTGAAGCTGAAGGAGAAGAGGCAGAGCAGGAAGGTGGAGGTTAGAGTTGGTACGTTGAATGTGGGCTCTATGACAGGTAAAGGGAGAGAGCTAGCTGATGTGAAGGAGAGGAGGAAGTTAGATATGCTGTGTGTTCAGGAGACCAAGTGGAAGGGGAGTAAGGCCAGGAGCATTGGTGGTGGCTTCAAACTCTTCTATCATGGTGTAGACAGGAAGAGAAATGGAGTAGGAGTAATCCTGAAGGATGAGTTTAGTAAGAATGTAGTGGAGGTAAAGAGAGTAAGTGACAGGGTGATCTGTGTAAAGTTAGAGATTGTTGGAGTGATGATGAATGTCATCAGTGCTTATGCTCCTCAGGTAGGTTGTGATGTGGAGGAGAAAGAAGAATTCTGGAGGGAGTTAGATGAAGTAGTTTTGCAGGTTCCTAAAGAAGAGAGAGTGGTTATTGGAGCAGATTTAAATGGACATGTTGGTGAAGGGAACAGTGGTGATGAGGAGGTGTTGGGTAGATATGGTGTTAAAGAAAGGAATACGGAAGGACAAATGGTGGTAGACTTTGCTAAAAGGATAGAGATGGCTGTAGTTAACACCTATTTTAAGAAAAAGGAAGAGCACAGGGTGACATATAAGAGTGGGGGAAGATGCACACAGGTCGACTATATCCTCTGTAGAAGACAAAACCTGAAAGAGGTTAGTGATTGCAAGGTGGTACCAGGGGAGAGTGTAGCTAAACAGCATAGGATAGTGATCTGTAGGATGGCTTTGAAGGTGAAGAAGAAGAAGAGAGTGAGAGTGGCACCTAAGATCAGGTGGTGGAAGTTAAAGGATGAGGACTGTGGTGTAAAATTCAGGGATGAGGTGAGACAGGTACTGGGTAATGGTGGTGTTCTGGGTACCTGGGATGAGACTTCAAATGCAGTGAGGGATGTGGCTAGGAAGGTACTTGGTGTGACCTCAGGACAGAGGAAGATAGACAAGGAGTCGTGGTGGTGGAATGAGGAAGTTCAGGAAAGTTTGACAGGAAAGCGGTTGGCTAAAAAGAATTGGGATTTTCAGCGGGATGAAGAAAGTAGACAGAAGTACAAGGAGATGTGTCGTATGGCAAAGAGAGCAGTGGCAGAAGCTAAAGAGAAGGCATATAGCAAGCTGTATGAGAAGTTGGACACTAAGGAAGGGGAAAAGGATCTGTACAGATTGGCCAGGCAGAGAAACCGTGATGGGCTGGATGTGCAGCAGGTTAGGATGATAAAGGATAAAGATGGAAATGTGTTGTGTAGTGAGGAGAGTGTCTTGGGAAGGTGGAAGGAGTATTTTGAGGAATTGATGAATCAAGAGAATGAAAGGGAAAGAAGGTTAGAAGAGGTAGAGGTTGTGAATCAGGAAGTGCCCCAGGTGAGCAAGGAGGAAGTAAGGGCTGCGATTCGGAGAATGAAGTGTGGTAAGGCAGTTGGACCGGATGATATTCCAGTGGAGGCATGGAGATGTTTGGGAGAGACAGCAGTGGAGTTTTTGACTGGGTTATTTAACAGAATCTTGGAAGGCCAGAAGATGCCTGAGGAGTGGAGACGAAGCATAATGGTGCCGATCTTTAAGAATAAGGGCGATGTTCAGAGCTGTAGTAATTACAGGGGAATTAAGTTGATCAGTCACAGCCTGAAAATCTGGGAAAGAGTAGTGGAAGCTAGGCTTAGAGGAGAAGTAGAGATCTGTGAGCAGCAGTATGGTTTCATGCCAGCTAAGTGCACCACAGATGCTATGTTTGCTTTGAGAGTGCTAATGGAGAAGTATAGGGAAGGACAGAAGGAGTTACATTGTGTGTTTGTTGACTTAGAGAAAGCTTATGATAGAGTACCGAGAGAGGAGCTGTGGTATTGTTTGAGGAAGTCAGGAGTAGCGGAAAGGTATGTGAGGGTGGTGCAGGATATGTACGAGAACAGTGTGACAGCAGTGAGATGTGCGGTAGGAATGACAGACAGGTTTAAAGTGGGGGGTAGGACTACACCAGGGATCAGCCCTGAGTCCCTTCCTGTTCGCAATTGTCATGGACAGACTGACGGACGAGGTTAGGCAGGAGTCCCCTTGGACTATGATGTTTGCTGATGACATTGTGATCTGTAGTGAGAGTAGGGAGCAGGTGGAGGCGAGCTTGGAGAGATGGAGGTATGCTTTGGAAAGCAGGGGAATGAAAGTGAGCAGGAGTAAAACAGAGTACATGTGTGTGAATGAGAGGGCAGACGGTGGACAGGTCCAGTTACAAGGAGTTGATTTGGTGAAGGTCGACGAATTTACCTACTTAGGGTCGAAGGTACAGAGTAATGGAGGAAGTGAAAGAGAGGTAAAGAAGAGAGTGCAGGCAGGGTGGTGTGGATGGCACAAAGTATCAGGGGTGATCTGTGATAGAAGGGTGTCGGCTATAATGAAAGGTAAGATCTATAGGACAGTAGTGAGACCTGCTATGTTGTATGGACTAGAGACAGTAGCACTGACAAAGAGACAGGTGAGGGAGATTGAGGTGTCTGAGATGATGTTGAGATTCTCACTTGGAGTGACGAGGAAGGATAGGATCAGAAATGAGTTTATTAGAGGATCAGCACATGTAGCTTGTTTTGGAGATAAGGTTAGAGAAGCGAGATTGAGATGGTTTGGACATGTACAGAGGAGAGAGGAGACGACATTGGCAGGAGGGTCTTGAGGATGGAACTTCCTGGCAAGAGGAGGAGAGGTAGACCTAAGAGGAGGTTTATGGATGCAGTGGTAGAGGATATGAGAGTGGCGGGTGTGTCAGTGGAAGACACTCAGGACAGGGCTAGATGGAGGAGTTTGATCCGCTGTGGTGACCCCTAAACGGGAATTGCCGAAAGAAGAAGAAGCACGGGTTTTTGGTTTGCGCATTTTAATGATTAAACCCCTCTTTTTCTCTGAGACTTGGTGTGATCACTTCCTTTTCGTTCGCACCTCCTGCCCGTCACAAATACATTCCATATTATGCAACAATACTGTACCTGTAACATACAGGGAGGCAACACATGACAACACATTTACCTTTAATGATCTTCAAAGTATATAGTTCATCCTAGAAAGCATCTGTGTGCAGTGTTCACAGTATTTACTGTAGCCTATTTTTTGTAAGTCAACTAAGTCAAACTGCACCCAATGTCAAATTAAAATTTCACCATTTGTCCATAAAAGTCAATTCATGAGTGTGAACACGTTTAATTTATGGAAGTGATATTTGAACCTTCAACTCATTATGGCTTCTTTTATGATATGATACTTCTCAGTTTTATAAATACATTCCTATGCATGTTCCTGCTGCCTCTTTATGTTTCATGAACACCCAGGAACAGCACTGTACATTATTATACTGAACAGCATTATAGGTGTAAAATAGAGCACCTTTAAATAGCAGTGTCTACAAATTGTGCTATAAGATAATTGTGGTTGATAAATAATTGATAAATGTGGTTGCTATGCAACAATCAAGAAATTACAAGCTGGAAAACTTTCTTGCTTTCTTGTGGAACAGGATAGTTAAGTACTGGCATTCTTTTGATATAATCAGTCCCTTCTATGGATTCGCTTGCATTGTAGATAAGATGCAAGCAAGTCTGGACACAGCACTTTAGAAAATTAGTCTGTGGCTCATGAATGTCCCAATCTCTGCTTGAAGTGTGTTTTTCAGGTGTAAAGGTACACTTTTGAGAAATTCATGGGAAGTTAAAGTCACTTTGAATTGCATTTGTAGCGTAAGGTCTGAGCTTTCCTGTGCATATGAACTCCAAAGGTCATGGACCCAGTCAAACTGGGCAAAGAACTTGATGGAAAATACAGACTAAATATACAGACAGTATATTTAGTATATCTGTACTTATTATAGCCACAGCCACATTACACTTAATTTTATTTTTTTTATTATTGTATTATAGGACTATATATGTGTACATATTGCAAATTTATCTTTTGTTGTAAATTATAATTAGAGTGTTTATTCTAAATGGCTGCTACTGTAAAAATTGCAATTTCCCTCTGGGATCAATAAAGTATTTCTGATTCTGATTCTGATTCTGATGTTTCTTAAGAATACTCTAATAATAGTTAACTCTCACTCTCGGTCTCACACATGCAGCCAAAATACACAGATAGAAACTGTCTACAACAGTGATTCTTTGTGATTGCCAGTTTGTAATAAAATGAGTTCATAAGTCAATGTTTAACTTAGTGACTAAACATGGCACTTTGATTAGTCCTATGCTGTCTGTGTTGCACTGGCTTCTGGTTAAACATTGAAGTGATCTTAAAATGTTAAATGTTCTTGGCTCACAATATCAGAAGATCACGAAGTGAACTCATTGCATAACATAACCCATCTCTCCTGCTGCACTCTCAAAATGCAGGATTTCTCTTAGGTCTGAAAATGAGCAAGACTAAAGCCGGAGGCAGAGCCTTCTCCCCGCACAGGGAGTTTTTCCTTGCCACTGTTGCCCCTGGCTTGCTCATTATGGATCTGGACCCATGCACTTGTAAAGCTGCTTTTTGATGACATGTGTAGATTTTGTACACATAGTAGATTTTGCAATCTTGTCTGAGATAGCAACTAGCTTTTTGTCCATAAAAGTCAATTTGAAAATTATATTGCCCCATGAGTTTGAACACCTTTACTTTTGATCCTTCACCTTCACTGTCTTTTTCATTTACTTTATGGAAGTGATATTTGAACCTTCAACTCATTATGACTTCTTTTATGCCACAGCTATGATACTTCTCAGTTTTATGAATACAAGCTGCCAATTTTTTTTATTGGAATCCACATATAGAAAATGATTATCATTTGCTCATTTTATTTTCATGGCAAAAACAGCAGAATTTGCCATGCAGACATTTTCTCTATAACTGACCCGGAACTGTCAATATGCAATTTATTAAACACTTAAACATGTTTGTAGGGTTTTTCAAAAAGGTTATTTACATTGTGACAGGTGTACTGAGAGAAGTGTCAGAGATGTCTGTCCACAGCTATCTCACATTTCAGTTACAAATCTGAAAAGGCTGCGTCACTTCAAGGCCTTTCTTAGTTTAGTAGTAAACATGCACTGTTCAATGGACAATCAAAATGAATGCAAATCATACAAATGTACTATACAGTGAAAGTTTGTGAACCATCCAAAAATGTTCATTATTTAAGTTTAATGTCTTAAGTCTTATGAAATTAACATCCATATTTCAATTTGTAAATCCAAATAAGGGACACAGAAAAAAAATACATTTTCATTTAGCCAGAAACAAGAGTTGTGTTATAGTTTTGTTCACTTCTCACTTAAAGTATTAAGGATAGTGATTTGATTTTTATTGTAATATATATCAATATTGGCGGCATGGTGGTGTGGTGGTTAGCACTGTTGCCTCACAGCAAGGCGGTCAGGGTTCAATTCTCGGTTTGGGTGTGGAGTTTGCATGTTCTCCCTGTGCCTGTGTGGGTTTTCTCCGGGTACTCCGGTTTCCTCCCACAGTCCAAAGACATGCATGTTAGGTTGATTGGTCACTCTAGATTGCCCGTAGGTGTGTGCGTGTTGGCCATGTGGTGGACTGGCGACCTGCCCATGGTGTACCCTGCCTTTGCCTGGAGATGCTGGGATTGGATCCACCCCCCCCCCCCCAGTGACCCTGATTAGTGGGAATAAGTGGTAATGGATAATGAATGAATACATCGATATCGACTGATATGAAAAAAATATCGTGATCTTTCCCATATCGCTCAGCCCTATGCAGTGTAGACTTTTCTCCAAACATGGCACCTGTGATTGTGGCCAAATAATTCAATTTTGGACTCATCTGTCCAGAGAATGGACTTCCAGAAAGCCTCTGGTTTGTCCTCTCTGTACTCTCTGGCAAAGTTTAAACTGGCAACTTTGTTCTTGAGAGCAGAGGCTTGAGAACAGAGGCTTCCCTCTAGCAACTCTCCCATTTAATTTTCCCCAGACTGGTGGACTGTCATCACCTTCTTCCTGGTGTCCTCTCTGCATTATTGATCTGTCTGGTTTATGCCTTTAAGCCAACATTGCAGCACAACTGTGGTTTGGTTGGTTTCCTCTCCCTTTAATAAGTGTGACTCAGCTTAATTGATTACTTGAGCACTCACAAGTGTTCCACCTGAGTATTTTATCTAATTGACTTTCTTTTGCACAGGCTCTGATTTCATGTTGCATATTAGTCTGCTGGCAATTCACACATTTCCCTCAAAACAAGTAAATGGAATTGTTTAACATCTGACATTTCATATACAAAATGATAAAATAATAGAATCACGGTAAAACAACCAAACAAAACTACTCATGGAATTCACAAATTTTCAGCAGCACTGCAATTTGTATCCCATTTGCTAAACATACTGTTCTAGATGTGAGAAAGTCCTTGTGACAATATGTGATGAAAACAAAAATAGACATAGTCCATTCAAATTTGGACATTATTCCAAATCAAATTCTTGTTGAACAGATCTCTGTCCATTTGTATTATTCCAACTTTATCTAGGGTTGGAACTAAACAGGCACATGCACACATAGACCCCTAGTGGTACTCAAGCACCTGCTCTTTTGCAATGGATGACAAAAGTGCACTTTCTGCTGGAACCCAATGTTTTCACAATTACACTGAAACCATTACGTGGCTACTGGCCTGTCGCTGAAAAACTGCTGAATGCTGAAAAAACTGCCTTTTCATACAAAGAGCATCCATGCTGAACACACAGCCTGCACGTTTTGTACTCATGAGTCATGAAATATGTGATTTCAAAGCAGAAGCAGTTCAGGAATTTCTGGGGCCCTAAGCATTTAGGTAATTTTGATAAGGGTCCTCCAACCTGAACTCTGTGTGCAGTGTGCGTAGAGAGCGTATAGCGTATAGCGTATAGCGTATAGCGTAGAGCGTATATTGGCTTTGTTTCAAGGCTGTTTGTCCAGCTGATTACTTGTTTGTCATGTTTAATGAATGGGGAGGTGTAAAAACTGACAGTTTTACTGTTTTACAAATTAGACACTTTCATTAGTTTTGTTTCATTTAAAATCTTATTGATGTGAAAGGCTGAAGAAAAGAAAAGCAGTAAATTGTTGAAAATAGATAAAACATTTACATTTACGGAATTTAGCAGACGCTCTTATCCAGAGCATCTTACAAAAGTGCTATGTGTTCAGTCAGAATATGTATCTCTATCTATTATAAACAGGTTCAAGTCCAAACTACTCGAGCTCAAGCACTGCCATAAACAGTTGCCAGTGCTGATACCTAGAAAGACGACAACAAAATATAAGATTAGACATGATCTAATTAATGACTGAAATACCTACAAGACTACATACAGTATAAGTGCAATACTTAGCAAGTGTTCCTAAAGATAAAGTGCAATTACGGTTTATACCAATACTTCAGTAGATTAGTGCTTATAAGTGCTTTACAAAGAGATGGGTCTTCAGTCTGCCTTTGAAAACCGCAAGAGAGTTCGCTGTTCGGACAGCCAGTGGAAGTTCGTTCCACCATCTGGGTGCCAGGACAGAGAAGCATCTTGTCGCGTGTCTTCCATGAATCTTGAGGGATGGCAGGTCAAGCCGAGCCGTACTTGAAGCGCAAAGGGCTCGAGGTGCGGATCGACTTTTTGACCATTCCCATAAGGTATGGAGGAGCTGGTCCATTTTTGGCTTTGTAGGCAAGCATCAGGATTTTAAACTGAATGCGAGCAGCCACAGGAAGCCAGTGAAGGGAGCGCAACAGTGGAGTGACATGAGTGAACTTGGGGAGATTGCTGCTGCATTCTGGATCAGTTGCAAGGGCCTGATGGCCTGCAGAGGAAGACCAGCCAGGAGCGAGTTGCAGTAGTCGAGCCTTGAAATGACAAGAGACTGGACAAGCACCTGGAGGCCTCCTGAGAGAGGAAGGGTCGGATACATCGGATATTGTAGAGAAAATATTTGCATGACCAAGTCAGGTTCGTAATATGGGCAGAGAACAACAACTGGTCATCCAGAGTCACCCCAAGGTTTCTTGCATACAATATTTTATAATTTCAGCATCCTGGTCAAAACTCTGTGTAGGAAAAGTCACCATTAGTCAAGGAGTTATTTTCAAGCAAGGAAAATGTATTATATAGGAAAATGTAATTTGTCATGTTATTTAGAAAATGTTATTTAGCTGTAAATTTTTGCCATAATAATATGTCCATTGTGTGACGGTACAAAAACCGGAACAGAACGCCACGGAGATCGTTTGCACACTTAACATTTATTGAGATTACGGCTACCTTGGTAGCGTGTAGACAGTCGCTTTTAGCACACAGAACACTCACAGTCACTCCAAACAAAGACGCGCACAGGACACTGCGTAAACGCACATTAAACAGACAGACCACACTTTCCCCTTGTGATGACAAAACAAGCCACAGGTGAAACTGATGAACACTCCCACACCGACACACACCCACGGAACTACATATAAGGATATAGACGACATAAACACACACCCAAAGGAGGGGTCCGGGAGCGTCACCGTGACACATTGTTAATATTAACTATCCAAAGTATGTTTCTGATTTGAAATCAAAGGTAGGTCTTAGGTTGGGCTACATGACAGTCTGGTGAGGTAAATTGATACCAGTAATGGTATATTAGTGTAAGGTTCAACTCCGCCAGAAATCAGTAAAATTATGTATATTGTGTTCTCCCCTTTTTAGTGATTCAGTAAGTCACTTTTATTTTTTTTGCACTCTTATTATGCACTCTCGATTATTATGATTTATCTAATTTACAAATTTTGTAGCATAATAGCAAGAAAAGAAATGTTACAAAAGCAGAAAACAAAGGAACAACAGCAAACAGATCAGGGTGGCAGCTTATTCTGGATTAGGGGCAGCAACAGTGTTGCCTGAGAAGATGAGTCAAGAAGAGGATGAGGTGACAGGACCTCCCTTACCTTTACCGGAAGGGTATGTGGAGGAGGAGCTGTTGATGAAAGTGAGGATACAATTGCGAAAATCCTGAGACATTCTAAAAGTTTGCTGGAGTATTCTCCCAGATGCAATGCATTGTTGCAGTTGTTTTTTTTAACCTGATGATAGATCTAAAATCTGTAAGGAGAGGAGAAATAGGATCACAAAGTGGAATACTGCTCTTGAAAAAATCAAGCAGCATTCTCTCACAGAGGTCCACATGGGGTGTACCAATTACCTAAAGAAGGCACTCCAGACTTCATTTGATGTAAACGGAGTGGAAGCAAGAAAGCGAGAGAGGCAGACAAACAGAGAGATACCAGGTTAATAGATCTCACAGTGTATCTCGCAAGGCATGGACATTATGAGGTGATGATGAGTAACTCAAGTAACAACCATGGTAACTTTCTGGAACTCGTGAATCTGTTTTGCCATTATGACAGTGTGCTGAAGATGGATACAGAAAATAATGGAAGAGTGAAAGTCACTAAGAGAAGGCCCCAGGTGTCATTGTTGTCAAACAGAAGCCAAAATGACATGATCACAGCATTGGGTACGTACATCAGGAGGGAGATCCAAAGAGAAATCCAAAAAGCTGAAATATACTCTATTCTCTTGGATAAGACCACTGATGTTTCCCACAAAGAACATGTGTCATTTGTAATGCAATATGTACATCACAAGCATATAAAACACGATTTATTGAAGTTTGGAGCATTGATGCAACAACAAGTCAGGAGCTGGAAAATGCTGTAGTCTCCCTTCTACAGAAGAATGGTCTGGAGCTGAAAAACATGTGTGATCAGGGCTACAATGGAGAAGCGAACATGAGTGGCATGTATAAAAGAACATGCCCAGTCAATGAGAAGGCCCTCTATGTGCACTGCAAAGTACACTGCCTGAATTTGGTTCTGGTGGAAGCCTCACAGTCAAATAAACACTTTGTAACCTTCTTCAACCTCATGGAGAAGCTGTATGCCTTTTGTAGAGGCTCCCTAAAGTGCCATGCTGCTTGAGTTAGATTGCAGCAGTCACTGAATGGAGAAGGACACACTGTGGAACGTAAGAGGCTGTCAGATACCCGCGGGCTTGCAGGTAACATGCACTGAAGGCCATTCAGAGAAAACTGAAAGATAATAATGCTCGTTGATGAAATCTGTGAACAAGATCCACCTGAACTGGCCCTAGTGGATGCTTCTCAATCATCATTTGCATGAAAATCACCACCCCAGCATTCAAAGTCTTCCATAACACCTCAGCAGTGCCACAGGAGCCCCGACCAAGTATTCAGTGCATTTACTGTACATACCTTTCAGTAGGCCAACATTTCTGAATTAAAAATATTTTTTTCCACTTGGTCTTCTGATTCTAATTTTCTGAGACAATGATTTTGGGTTTCCATTGGCTGTAAGACACATTCATCAACATTAACATGTAACGGGTTACGGTGAGCAGCGGGAGGCGTAGGTCGTTCAGAGTGTTCTTTATTTTCCATTCTTTTCATTCAACAAAAAGACTCAGGCGTATAGCAATGCAAATTAAATAAGGCTTGAAAGGCAGTGGAAGTCTCCTTGGGTCCGGTGCTGTCCAACTCCAGGAAGATAGAACGGGCGTCGTCGCAGGCGATCTCTCTTGCTCCTCTAATGTGCAGCACCGGACGACCGAAACTGTGGGCTTAAATACCACATGTGCTCAACATAAACAGGTGCTCAATATTCGGGTGATTGGGAACGGAGGAGGGGTCTGGAGTGAGAAGGGGTGTGCCTGAGTGTAGGTGAGGTGCGTCGGAATACACGGGGTCGTGCGTGCGCCCTCTGGCGGGCTCCCTGCCCAGCTCCCGTGACATAACAGAAATAAACACTTGAAATAGATCACTCTGTTTGTCATGAATCTATATAATATATGCGTTTCACTTTTCGTATTTAATTCCTGAAATAAATTAACTTTTGGTGATATTCTAATTTATTGAAATGCACCTTTATTTGTTTAATATAGAGTAGCTGTCACGGTGCAGCTCCCGGACCCCTCCCTTTGGGCGTGTGCTTGTGTTGTCTGCATCTAGACTTTCCTTATTTGTATTTCCGTGTGGGTGGTTAGGTGTGAGTATGTTCATCGGTCTCACCTGTGGCTCGTCTGGTGTTCACTTGGGTCTTGTGTTGTCCGTCTATTTAATGTGCGTTTACGCAAGGCCCCTGCTCGTCTTTGTTTGAAATGCATGTTATGTTAAGTGTACGCTACCGTAGTAGCTATATCTGTCAAATAAACGTTGTATGTCAGATGATTTCCACTGCATTCTGTTCACAAACCTCGCGCGTTACAGAAAGACGAGCCTAAGAACAGAATGCCAGGATACAGGTGGGACAGGAGGAAGGCCAAGGGAGCTAAGAAGAAGGGAAAGCGGTAACGCGCACCCTCTCCCAGGTAGTCCCACGTGACCGAGGGTAGGAACATCACGAAGGAGAGGGAGAGCAGCGAAGTCTTCCTCTGCACCGATGTTGATGTGGCCACCGTGGAAGAGTTGAGTGACCGTCTCATCCGGTGTGTGTGGGACGAGGAGGAGAAAGGACTGGAGGGGTACTACCGCGAGCTTGCGGAGCAAGCGTTGCACAGCCTATCCAACCAGCCAGCGAGGGACTCCTCCACCCTGCCCGATGGATCGTCCAGTGACAGCGAGAGCCCAATAGTAGTGGGCACCTGGACCATGCGCCACACCCTCCCCGAATATGAATTTGGGGATGAAGAGTCAGAGGAAGCCAGTCCCCCTCCGTCGGTGTGCTCGCAGGCTACTGAGTGCAACGGGGAGGAGGCAAGTCCTCCTCTGACCGTCTACTCAGATGCTACTGAGTACTACGGGGCAAAAGCAAGCCCTCCTCCGTCGGTGTGCTCAGAAGCACGTCTTGACTGTGCTAGACACAGAGGTGCACAAACCTGTAGCGCCTTCTTGGGAGGCGAGAGCGCCTGCCAAGCCAAGGATTGGCAAGGGCCCCCCGTGGCGAAAAAGGAAACTGCGCAAACCCCAAGGGAGCGACTCCCCGGAAGCCGAGGTTCCCGGCGGTCTTGGGCCTGCCCATAGGTGTGGTTCCGAGGCTTTACAGCTGTGCTGGGCACTCCGGGGCAGAGTTGCCCTTGGTGGGGGGCTCTGTCACGGTGCAGCTCCCA
The DNA here is from genome assembly GCA_020368025.1 of Brachyhypopomus occidentalis. Classification (NCBI taxonomy): domain Eukaryota; kingdom Metazoa; phylum Chordata; class Actinopteri; order Gymnotiformes; family Hypopomidae; genus Brachyhypopomus; species Brachyhypopomus occidentalis. Next base: position 139,834 of record JAGXOD010001350.1, on the reverse strand, counting down.
GACCCCTCCCTTTGGTCGTGTGTTTCTGTTGTCTGCTTCTAGACTTTCCATATTTGTTTTACCGTGGGGGTGGTTAGGTGTGAGTATGTTCATCAGTCTCACCTGTGGCTCGTCTCGTGTTCACTCGGGTCTTGTGTTGTCCGTCTATTTAATGTGCGTTTACGCAGTGTCCCGTGCTTGTCTTTGTTTGGAATGCATGTTATGTAGTAGTAGCTATATCTGTCAAATAAACATTGTATGTCAGACGATTTCCGCTGCATTCTGTTCACAAACCTCGCGCGTTACAGTAGTTATATTGAATGCTTTATTTTTATTTTATTTCATTTATTCACAGCAGAGTTTTAATATTTTTGTTGATTTTTGTTTTTTTTAAAGCGCTCACAATATGGTCTGTTTTTCATTTATTTATGAAATTTGATCATTCGAGCTATTTGTTTAGATTTGTATTGATAGTGTTAAAAAATAAATATATACGTTAACTACTGTACTGTACATTTTATTTTAGAAGTAATTTTGGCGATGGGTGTGTTTTTTTTTACTTGAATTCCTGCCCTCAAAAACATCCCTGGAACCTAACATTGTGTACAGCTCGTGGACACGTGGGGAACCCTAGGCTACAGTGTCAAAGTTGCCGGCGCGTAATAGGCAACACCACCAACAACCACTAGATGGACCCAAATCATTAGTCTACAGCTTGCTCTTGCAGACAGCTTAACTTTAAGGTTTTTTGAACGAATTCTGAACCGCCCTAACTACCAAACCTTCGGGAGGTGCAAACAATAACTGGAGGTACAGATTATTGTTATTATGCCTTTTTGAAAGAAATTGATTTTCTTAGTTTGTCGCTTCTTCGTTTGTCTCGGAGGATGATTTGATCTATGCACCTGTGGCAAAGTAAGGCTAATTAATCGTTGGGTAAAATTGTAAACACTTATTTCACATGCGTCTGCAAAGTTTTCTTTGTTTCAGTAATATATGTTATTATATATTGTAGTAATAGCAGATGTGTTTTCACGATTCTCTGCGGTTTGTACATGCCTTGACGAGTCAGACTTGAATTTCTCATCTGGAAACAACAAAAAAGATAATTGTGTAGGTTGAATCAAACTTAGACTGACCATTAAGTTATTTAATATACAAAGTTACAGTATATAGCTACCCGTAGAGAGCAGCGGCATTCGGTTACGCGAGTGTGAGATGCCTTTGTAAACTAGCCTTGAGTGGGTTGCATAGTGATTTGAATAGATCGTTTTAAATGCGGCTCCTGTCTTGTCTGCAATCTACGATGTTGTTTCTCTCTCTCTCTCTCTCTCTCTCCCCCTCTCTCTCTGGCTTTCCACGAAAGTCAAATAAGCTGAAACAATTTAAGCAAACCTTTTTTTACCTGGCCTAGTAATAGATACGTATGGTTGTAAAGCAATTCATCCCTTTGCTTTTCTGTGTTCAATTCTGACGTCTAATTAGGTACATGCTTTCAATTAAGCGAAATTTTATATATTCAGAAACCTATCACCGTGTAACAGCAGGAATGCAGGGACCTGCATTTAATATTCAGGAATGATAAATGAGAAAGGACACAGACGTTCAGACTGCACCCGGCAGGTGAAATGTAATTCCTTAGGTCACTAGGACACGATGTTGCATAATATAGTTTTACCACTTGTGGGCCGAATGCCATTACATTATTTATCTCGCTTCTTTTGTCTGCTTGACTGTGTCTAAAGGGTAAAAGCTGTGAACAGTAAAAACAGTAGCAACGCTGATGGAAATCCAGGAATCCAGAATAAACACTTATAGCCACAGTAAATCAAGAGTCCAGAAACATTGAATTCAGAATAAACATTTTGAAGGAAGACAAAAAGTGTCAGTTAATCAGTTCTATCACAAGTAAACAAGGTTCTTATCATTTTTAAATACACAAATAATACTGGTGTTAAGAAATTTATTCTAGCTTTACAAAAATGCTTTTGTTTCATTTTGTTCAGATGAGCCAACTTGTGATTTTTAAAAATGTTTAAGTTATAAAGGTTTTTTCCTGGTTGTTTTTTAACACATAGATGCATGTGCATGAAGCTCAAGAAGTGAACAGCCTCTCCAAATTTTCATTTAAACATCTCCATTACAATTACACCACAGCCAGACTCCCTTAAGGGAACAGATCAAGAGAAGGGAACATTCTTCTGTCTGAATGAGACGTAGCCCTGCTGTGCCTCCCCATTTGGCTCCACCCTTTACAAACTCACACTGAGCACCGCCCACATGAAAGCAGTGTCAGGTGTCCTAAGGTCTTTCTGTAGAAGCAGGTGACGCAGCAAAGGTGTGGAGAGGCCTATCTGAAATGTGGGACATGAGAACAATATAAAACCTCATGGTACAGCAGGGGAACAGCTGAAAAACAGAGGTGGGTCTCCTTCTACGATAACCTACATACGAGAGAAATATAACACATTCTGAGTATCCTAAGTGAAAACAGAACTGCTAAAAGCTGCCATAGAAGCAGGTTGATAGAATGGTCGACTTCTTAATGTTTTACTTTGGATTGTTATTTGGCAAAGAACGACATTGGTTGAGCTCAGAGTATCCTTGGCTTGTGTTTTAGCTTCCAGCATGGAATTAGCCTGTTTTTGTGAGACAGTTGAACTTAATAGAGGGTTTGGCAGCTTTTTAGCAACTCATACTTTGAACTCAGATGAAGAGCCAGTCTGACTGCCAGTTTTTCTCCATATTGTATTCTCTAACAAAGAGGTCACACTTGGTATTGTTGTTAAAAACTGAGTGATGAAACAAAGCTGATGAAAAGCATACTATGCCTCATAAAAACATACTATTCTGTACAATTTGGAATTCATCAACTACATTGATTTTATATTCTTTCACTTTCTCCTTTCCCTATCTTCAGTTTTATTGCTGAAGTATAGCCTTTTCTTGTTAGCATAGAATAGTTTGTAATAACATCTGTGATAAAATATCCCAAGAACGTTTGATTAGGGGTAAAACAAATTAGTCATGTGACTAAGAAATAATCCCAAAGCATTACTTAAAGTTACATGTTTTCACTGTACTTCTATATAGGCTACAATGCCCTTCTAAACAGAACTAAATCAAGTCAATCTCAGAGAAATGCTGTAAATTTATATCATTTGCCAAATTGTCAAACTTGAGTACTTTGATAATTTCTGCAGACAGTAAAACTATGCAGAAACAAAAGGATCATGAACGTGTTAAAATAAAATCTCTGTGATGACTGACTGAATTATTTGGTTGACAATAATATATTGATTTAGTTTAGAGGTAATTTTATGAAAAAAACATTAGATTGATGTCTACAGATGAATCTTTGCAGTCTGATAAAAAGATAAAATGATTAAAGGTGGTTAAATCATCCAGTGATGTATTATTCAGAATCAGGGCTTCTGTCATTCTATTGGTATGTTGGTCAAGTCATTTTTAGCTTTGGCTACTTCTATCATACGTAGTAGCATAGTAGCACACAAAGTTCAGGTCCAAAGGTTTCCCACTTTAGTGAGGTTCAGTGAGCTGAAATCTACAGTCCTAACAACAGAAAGTTACACTCTGTTAACGTTCATTTTCCAATAAGCTTGACAGTCATACGGTTCTTGCAATGACCAAGGACAAAAGTATACACACATTCTGTGTAAAAGTATAAACACAGTCTGTGACTAACATTAACTTGTAAACACGCCTGCTCCTATTCTGTGGTAGACAAGGCAGTTTAACAGTTTACTCTTTTTAATTCTGTCTGATAGACCATTTGAAGGTGAGCAGAATTCAATTCCCATGCAGTTCATTTCAGCCAGTTTCAGAAATGTGTGAGTAGAAGGTCAAACGTAACAGCGTAATGCTTCTCTTATGCACAGGTATTTACACTGTTATCATCTCCCGAATCCATTTTTTGCTTTGCACTCACCACATAAACTACATACCTTTACAGATGTAATCTTGAATATGCAATGCTAAGGAAGTTCTTCCAAAAATGTTATTTGATGTTATTTCATCAGTAACACAAGAGTACAGTGACAGCAGATTATGCCACAGAACTCCAAAACTTCATTGGTATCTAAGTCTTCATAGCCTTAAAATACATATAATAACACATTTCATGTGTGGTGGGCAGAATTTACCAACCTCATGTGTGCTAGTCAGAATGTAACAATGAGTTTAACAAGGCACCTACAAAGCTATTTAAAATGAAAGTACTTGATTTTAGATTTACTAAAACTACCACATAGCAACTATGTAAATGTAGCTGTAGTAAAATTTCATTAATCCTCTTTTAGAAGCCATTCCGCTCACATACAGAATGTATTCTGTAGTATTGTGATAGGACCTGATTTGTGCGAAGTGGCCCAAAACAATGACAATCCACAGTGTATTCAACAACACTCCTGCCACCATTTCAGCCACAAAAGGGATTTTTATATATCTATTTATGTAGATTCTGTCAGATGTCTGGCTCTGTGGCCAAATATCAAAAGGTTCCAGTGGAATGTTCTACTCTTGATCCAGGTGATGCCTGGAATGTCACTAATGTTTAGATTATATTTAAATTTTTACATTTTTAAAATGTATAGAGTGTAGATTTAGTCTGCTTCATTCCAGGTCTCTCTTGTTGAGGATTTTCTGGATGTTAAGGCATGTGTAGATGTGTAGATAATCTGTAATTCTGTAAGATGATTCACTTCAAATTCTTTTGAAGCTCTTGTAGCTTAGTAACTCTTTTTCAAACACATGTGGATCAGTATTGTTTGTATTTATTTATTGAATAAATTGCTAATAAACACATTGCATAATGCATTAATAATGGTTGAGAAATATTTAATTACAGTTATAAACATCTCAGAACTCACAAAGTGTGTGAGTGTGTGGGTATTTTAGGAAAAGGTCTTATATTATATAAATATTAAAGTTTCAATGATTATATTGGACAGATTGTTATAAAATGTCCAACCATTGCTATAAAAAAAGGAGTCGCATGCCCTTACTCCTTTATTATAATATATGGCAATAAAAGTTGGCATATTCTTCTGAAATGTGAGTGAAGCAGGGGTCATGAGTGCTAACCATCAGGAGGTGCTAGCCTAACACTGAGGAGGTGCTAGCCCAACACTGAGGAGGTGCTAGCCTAACACTTAGGAGGAGCTAGCCTAACACTTAGGAGGTGCTAAACTAACTCTGAGGAGATGTTGGACTAACTAAGGAGGTGCTAGCATGAAGTTAACCTGCTGATGTATTCTTTCGGATTTCCTTATATGCATCACACAAGCTGATGATGAAAAATCGATGCTGTGTTCCTTCAAATTTGTGGAGTGCACTTCCTGCTTAGTAGAAGCACATTTTGTGCAGCGGTTTGTAGAAAAGGATCCTTTCCATTCTAAAGCAGTTGATGCTTTTCTTGGCCATCCAAATTTGAGATGTCAGAAAATATTTTCCACCAGACTGGAAAATATTTTCACTCCTGTGAAGACACTTGTGTCTTATGAGAAAATTATTTTCATGCGTGTAATAGAAATTCTATATTCTTAACTCATTTCAAAATGCAAAGATTTTGCAAACCTGGTCAGTAATTGCACCTGAGCAGGGCTCAACTTGTTGTCCAAATGGATTTTTGATGCCAAACAACAGACACTAAAACAAGTGTGCTGGGCTGCAACCACACTCAACGAGAGAGCAACATCTGACATTTGCAGGTCAAGGTCCTGCACGACATGCTTGTGATAGAGGGTGTAAGTGCAGGTGTGGCTGTAATGATGTAAGCCTGACGATAATGTCATAAAGGAGATATTTCTGAACACCATTCATTATCATAGTTTACTGAATGACTAATGCTGCCAGCAACTTAGACAAATATATTACTCATCATGTACGCAAAATGTTTTGTTGCTTAGTAACGAACGACAATCTAAACTTTGCTCTAGGATTTGATTTGAGCTCCATGGTTCTATGCTGTGTGTATGTCCTCCTCTGTATTTGAAAGCACAAAATCCATCATCAAATACAATGACAATAACCTGCCTACCAATAGAACGTTTCTTAACAGATGCTGAAACTTAAAATTAGTGGATGACCTATTACTTGCTTGACATGTCTAATCAGTGATGCCATCAGTTTAAGACTTGCTTGAACATGTTGAGTAGAGACATCCTGGGATGCAGCCGTTCCATTGTGTGTTCTCCATCTAATCTCAAGGAGAAATGCTGGAGACTGCTAGTCTATGTAGATTCATACAGGACACCACAGAGTCGATTTCAGTACAAACATGAATATTACAACTCCCTTTTTCTTTAGATGAGTTCCCATTTTTTGTTTAACAGAAGATCTTGTTAACTACTGAACTTAGATTGTAATGCGCACAGATTAAATGAATTCATGTAATACTGCATTCTTGTTTGGAGTGCAGAGGCTTGGCAGTGGATAGAATTAAAGCTGTCCAAACAAAAAAAAAGTTACATAGGAACAGAACTAGTATATCCAGATAGTAAGTAAAAGCTATGATGTAGTCAACTTAGAGTAATTTAAAGCAGCACTTGATTTGTGATTTAGAGATGCATGATACGTTCTTATAAAAAAACTCCGTGCTTTGACTCAACAAAATAAAGGTGTGATTGTCAGTTTTATGTTGCCTTAAATGTTAATGCAAAACAAATGATTGTTCTTCTGTGGGTTTTAAAATGGTAGGGGCAGTTGCCCACCTTTCACATACAATCCTCCTTAGTATAAAGTACACTTACGTGAAAAAAAGCATTTTCACTTCTAATGGCAGAAGGAAGTGTGAAATTTTGGGTAAGCTAATCTTTCGGAGGCCATTTTCGTTTAATTATTGTGTCCACTTTAAAAAACTCTTAGCCAAGTACCAGTCACTGGAAGAGAGAGCTTGTTTGGTTCATGGCTGAATGGTTCAGTGCTTCTTTACCTGGTCCTGGGGGATCCTTTAGTTTTCATTAATTAATCCCTACACCTGTTGCCCAGATGTCTGATTCCATATGTCAGCTAAACAGCTAGCATTCAATTCATTCGGGGGGAGCTGTAGGAGGAGAGGGAGTGGTTGAAACAGTTCAGCTGAAAGGAGTTTAATCTGCAGTGTGACCAGATGTGAATTAACTTAATTTGATGAACTAGGCTTGCATTTAAATAAAATTGCAATAATTTATTGAAAATCTTGACACATGCCACTACTGATGTTGTATTACACATCCAAATAGTGAAAATATTTCATTTTTCACGCAGGTTTTCCAATTCTTCTCCATCCGAGTGTTCTGAGTGTCAGCGCTTATCACCATGGAGGCAGGACCATTCAGTCGGAAACAGTGGGCATCACAGTCACTACGCATTACAGCAAGAGAGATTTCATTGGTCGGAGGCCGTGGCAAGTCCAACGCCATCGCAGAACGCTTCTCAAAGTAAATGACAAGCCGTACACGTATCCCAACTGTATATTCTGTGTGCTGCTGGATTCCTGACTGTGGGCCACTGAAGACCTCTAAAACCTGAACTGCTGAGGCCGTCTGATCTGGAAGCCGAGAATATGGCTGATTTCAAAACCAGCACTACTGTTGCTTTAATAGTATCAGCATATTTTTGCCCACACAGGGGAAAAAGAATGCATGGGCCTAGTGACTTAACTAAATGTTACAGCCTCTACCTGAAGCATTCAGTATCTAGTAAAAGTGCCTTGTTGCTTTTAAAAATCAGACGGTTCATCTTAAATGTGCTTTGTGGTATTGTGTAGCAATACAAAGTCCACAAAGGATAAAGCCTGTAACTGTAATTTTTGCATTAAGCTCAGTATTTCTATTCCAGTTTTTACAGAACAAGAAATGATCTTCTTAGGTATGCCTAGCAGAGTACTAGTGCTCATTGATTAAGTTTGTAAGAGTAAGATCAGTATACCTAATGTTTGATGCTTTTCTAATTCCAGTAGAAAAAAAACTCTTACTGTGTAGTCACCTAACAGGTTTCGCTTGAGGTGGTTTTGACTGATGACCAAACTTGTATGAGTGAGCCCAAGTTTACCTTTCCAACCTCAAAATTAGATTAAACAAATAAATTATTTATAATTAAAAATGTTGACCTCCGCTCCAAAAGTAGATTCACAATTTGAGTTCTAGGTTGGGACAAGAAGCTAATTACGAATGTGTTACAAAGTGCAAAAAAGTTGGTGAATTATTTTGTCTTGAGGTGTGTTTGTCCAGAGGGCACTTTAAAAAACCAGTCCAGCTTGTTATGTTTCCCTTTTCTACTGTCTGGTAGCAGGTGATGATTTGATCTTTCAGCATCCGTGATGGAGCTCCACCAAGCTGTGTGCACTAGAGCACAGAACCAAGAACAATTTCTTGCTATTACAAACACTAGCAGAGTTTGTGGTACTTCAGCCTTGACATGCTAAAGCTCAACTGTTTTCATGAGCTTCTGAAATGACCCCATTGTGTGCTGCCCTCTCCTGGACGGTACATTAAGTAGCTTTTTTTGAGTGTGATATTGTCTTTGTCCACCAGAGGTAGTAAAGTGTAAAATTAGTGTTTAGTTTGTTACTGAGAAAAGCTGTCAAAATTATGCATCTCATAAATGCATTGTTTTTTAAATGTGATTATTTTCCCTAAGATACCAGAAGGCTGCTGAGGAAGCAAATGCTAACAAGATGAAATCTGTAAGTTTCTGCTGTCTCTTTCACATACATGCATGTTCATACACGCACACACACACACACAAGCACAAGCTCACGCACACAAAAACATAAAAGGCAGGTTGTGAAACACGGTGTGATCTATCATACTCCATCGCAGGTAACTTCAATATGAGCTTGGAGCTTTCAGCGCTGCTTCTCTGAATATGCCTTTTTCAGTTCATGAGGGTTTGTGAATATTTTTCAAAAATTGTGACATAGTTACTTTTTTTTGCTCCCTCATTCCTGATGCTGTAATGTATAAATAGTTCACTCAGCTTTGCCACGTTGCATTGACAGTGCTTGTGTGTATGATGGAATCATTCCCATTGTGTAGTGCCATGTTTCTCAACCCAGCCCTTAGGATCCACTAGCCGGTCCACATTTTTGGTGTAACCCAGCTCCATGTATGCCAGTATGAGGTGATTACTGTACTTCCCCTCAGAAGTGGGGTAGAGCAAAAATGTGGATTGCTTGGTGGGTGCAGAGGAGCAGACTGCATAACAATAGGGTAATTAGGTCATAGTATGTAAACCATAGTAGATGAACCCCCATTTACCTCACACCATAGTAGATAAACCCTCATTTACCTCACACCATAGTAGATAAACCCCCATTTTCCTCACACCATAGTAGATAAACCCCCATTTACCTCACACCATAGTAGATAAACCCTCATTTACCTCACACCATAGTAGATAAATCCCCATTTACCTCACACCATAGTAGGTAAACCCCCATTTACCTCACACCATAGTAGGTAAACCCCCATTTACCTCACACCATAGTAGGTAAACCCTCATTTTAACAGCTTTCAGGTCTTCAGCTTTAAGGTTCACCTTGAAGTGTTAAGCTGCTTAATGTTTTCACTGCCCTTTAAAATGCCTGATTCAAAACATGATGATTTAAGAAGTATCTGGTCCTATTTAGGCCTTTGGTGCTAACTTATATATAACAATCGGTCTGGGAAGAGAACAAGTTTGGTTTGAGAGAGAAATAGACTTGTCAGAGATCAAGATAGCATGGCCAAATGAATAAGACTGAGGAAGCAGAGATAAAAAACAAAAATGGTACAATTTTTGGAAGAGCAGGAAATGTTTTCATGTGACAAACAGAACAGGAAATGGATTCAACCAGTCAGGAACTTCAGATGCTGTCACTCTGAATGGATCTGTAGTTTTAATTTTTTTAAATACATACAAAGATTACATTTAATTTAATAATTCATTCATGGTTACTGGGTTAAATTGTTTAAATGTTCTTTCTACATATCTTCTGAGATTTATGCTATGTCCAAAAAAAATAGGGAACAAGGGATTGAAACGTATGCATTAAGCAAGCATCATGTGGATGGCATAAGGAAATTGATAATTAATGCTTGTTTAATGATCAACATAAATGTGCCTCAAATTAGTAAAACAGGTGTTTACATATCATTTTACTTTTATTGCATGTAGTTTCATAATGTTATATACCACTTAGCTAAGATAATGTTTACAGACAGTTGGAAATGAAAGAGTTAATTTTCCTAACAAATGTTGCATTTCCTGCCTTAAGGTTCCAATGAACTCTCCATATTAGTTCCCCTTCTCTCTTTCTCTCATGTCAGTGTGCATTTCTGAATATCTCTCTATCTTTTTTACCTCTTTTCTTCTTCCCTGTCTTACTCTCTCCTTCCACCTTGGTTTCTCCCACTAGCACTTGCCCTCTCTAGCCCCTTCATTCCTCCATGCTCTTTCGTCTCCCTCTTCCTCTCTATGGGCAGTTTGACGGGGGGGAGGGGGGGGGGGTCTACGCGTCGAGTTTTTCTGTCTGCTCAACATCTGGGAGAGCTTTATCACCAGCTTACTGTCTTAAAGCCACAAGCGCGGAAGCAGCAACGAGACAGTGGAATAAACTGAGGATAAAGCGCCTATCCCACCAGGTCTTTACATTCGCTTCCTACAGCTGCTCTTTGTCTGTGTCTTTAATAAGTTTCAGTGAGAAAGCCATTGTGTAAGTGTAGGGAGCCGCTCTTCTGTCTCATTTGTTCACTTGGGTACAGAGGTGGGAGGGAGGGAGGCAAGGTTTAGACAATGAGGAAATGTATTTGTTTAGGGCTTAATGTTCATGTACTGTAGAATGAGATAATAAGGTCTTTTGTTGTAGTCACTTCCTTGTTCTTCAATAAGACAGCGTTTGGACACTGCATGGCTGCTTGGTTTGTGAATAAAGAGGAACTGGTAATTGAACTGCACCGAAACAAAAGAACTCAGGACAAACTGGACACCCGTTTTAGTTGTGCTTGTGTATGCTTTAGCAGTCACCAGTCATGTGTGTCATGGTGTGCTTACTGTTTGCTGGCCATTGTTGGAACAGGGATGTTGCTGTGAGCTATGTTTTAGTAATATCAGTGTGTTTTTGCTGCAACAGCACTACAAAGCCTCACTGAAGTAGTGTTAACTAACTCCTAGGCTACATTTTAGAAATGTGCTTTCTTGTCTTGTCTTGTCCATTCCAAGAATACCAATGCCTGATGCAGACTGATTTTGCTGATTATGTTATCTTGAATCACCTTAAGAATACAAAAGTGCACTTTTGTTCATTATGAAGTGTAGCCCACACATACATGCCTGCACGTGGAACCACTATGGACCTGCCACAATTACCCAAACACATGTCTATTCAACATTATTCAACCTCCAACGTCTTTTCCTCACTTGTTTTTTCACTGTTGTTATTATTTGTCTGACCCTCTTTTAGCCTGTTGAGAGCCTCCCCCCTACTTTACGCTCGGGTAACCTCAGTGTACTCAAGAAGCGCTGGGAGCAGAAGCGTCCGGTACAGCCCGACCCATCTGTTGATGCCAACATTGCCCAGGCCCCTCCCACTGCTGCCCCACCCAGAGCAGACCCACCTACCACATCAGAGCCCCGCCCTCCAGGCCGCTTGGGCGGCCTCACCCGGCATAGCAGTCTCAGGCAGCACCTGACCCGTTGGGACCCACCTGCAAAGCTCAAGGAAGTGAAGGGGATGGAGACGAAGAAGGACATGCAAATAGAAGAGGAAGAGGACCAGAGGGGACCACTGTCTCCAACCTCCCCCTGTTCCCCGTTGGAGAAGCCAAGCGTGCCCCTCAACAGCCTCAAGATGATGTTTGAAAAAGGGGAAGGCAGGGTAAGACGGGTTCAAGTGAATGATGGTTACAAGTACAGATGAATACATGAATATATGAATACATGCCAACACACACTTGCAGCCTCCTGCCTACTTTTTCTAATAATTATTGATGTTTCTTATCATGCTGTATCACAATTTTCAAAAACTGTGATACCAGCTAGTGTGAAATGTTTGCTATACATTTCCAGCTAGTGTGAAATGTTTGTCTTGTAAAAATGACAAATGACGTTACCGTTGACCATTACACTGCCATTTGACTCAAAGTGTTAAGTGTAGGTGTGGATTGCCTTGTAGGAACCAGATTTGTAAAAACCTTCCCTAAAGGTGGTGATTGAAAGACAATGTGTCTTTGTGGTCTGGCACAGCTGTGTCTGCCATTTCCTGCCTCGGAAAATGCTGACTCAGAGAAGTGGTAATTAGATGACAAAGAAAGCCTTTTTCCTGGTCTGGTCTTTTTACATGAATGTTCGTCATGAGTCCTTAGTCAGATTTGCCCTATGGTGACCTATGTGCATAAGACGTTTAATATTCATACTCGGAAGCAAACTCTGATTAATGGAATGAAAAGATGTACAGCAGTCTACATTTTACACATAGGGACATTTGAGACACAATTTGTTCTTGTTTGTTATTTTTTTTTTGCATGGCAATGTCATTGAAGCAAGCATGTTGTCGGTGCTACAAATTCCTCACTGCTGAAGCTGTTGTGTAGTGCGCTGTGCTGATGTTATCTTGAAGCGATGATGTCATGGGAGTGGTATGCATATGCTTCTTAGCCCCTTCCCCAGCCCCACCCCCCACCGCCTCCAAAACCTGCCCCCTGCTGACCAGCAACGCTCCACATCTCTCTCCCCCCTTCTCTTCACACCCCCTCTTCCACTTTCAACTGCTTTCCTGTGCCACGTCTGTCTCTCATCTCTCAGCTTATTCTGGCTTCACACTGATTTAGAGCCAAACCCAAGGAATGCCTCATAAATAGCAGCAACAATAAGATAGCAGTGAATGTGGGCTAGTGGGTCAGCAGTACACTCAGCTGGAATGATCGTATTTCTTTCTACGTGCTTTTAAAGGTGAGGACTATTTGTTAGATCCCTGATGAGATTCAGCCGTTCATCACAGTAGCTCAGAGGCTATGAAACGGCACTGTAAGGTGTAGCTCTGTTCATTTGGTTTACGTGTGCTTGACATCTGTGGCAACACCTTCTCATATTACAACCCATAACCCTTCTGTTCTGTAGACTTGTATTACATTCCTTCTCTCAGTCCTCCCGGTGCATAACGGGACACGCTGGCCTTGGAGACCAAGAACATAAGCAACATTTTTTATGGATACAATTCTTGGCTGAAGCATAGGCTTAAAAATAAGTAGGTTGATGCAATAATGTTTACAAAATCCAATTTGAGCGGTTTCTTGTATGTATTTGTAGTTAACTGATTCATCGGTATATTTTGAAAACATGTAATACATTCACTGACAAAAGAAGTGCATACAATGATGAAAAATGCTCAAAAAAAGAAAACTAATTGCAATTAACTTGAGCCTTCATGTAAGCAGTGTAATTCATTTTAATATCAAATTCCATAAACTTCAAATTTCCAAAATCATTCATCATAGACTAACAATGTAAACAGATACAAAATGTGAATGATTTATGCAAGTTAGCTCATCAGTAGTTCCAAAATTGGTTTAGACTAATGCATTATCTTTCGTGCGATATTTGGGTGATTCTTTCTGTAGGCGCCATTCTTCTTGCTGTAGGGAACACTTACCTTGGCATAAGCTGATTTGAAAGTGTTGTGTCCTCATTTATCTGAATCCTGGATTAAGGCTAAGGTCCTAAGATCCCTTGTCTGCCTTAATCATCATTATTAGCATCCTTTTGTTTGTCTGTTGCTTTGTTTCATGAAAAAAAAAACATCGATCAAGTTCGGGTCATATTTAATACTGAGGTATATTTACTCTGCAAATGCATTTTCTGCATTTCTATTATATTTTGACAATGTCAGTATCATTTCATAAGATAGCACTTCAGTGGCATGGCATTGGTGTTCGGTTTGCTACTGAGAGAATTGGTAAGGCTGATTGTGGGGAGAACTTTCACAGGCAGGATGGCATATTTGTCATGCACTGGTTCTTAATTTAATTAAAGGATTGTGTGTGTGCCTGTGTGTGTGTGCGCCTGTGTGTGTGTGTTTTCTATTTGTTCTGACATTTTCTTTTTTTCCTTGATATGTGATTACCACTACTAATTCTACCCAAATGTAATGCATTCACCTTAAAAAATGTAAACATCTCAACAATCTCATGAAATACATCAAACAAACTTACACCATTGTTTCAGTTGTTTACTGGATTATAATGTCTTATTTAGCTTAGACTGAAATGAATGGGTGTTTTTACTATGCTAATGATTTTGCAGACCAAAGATGTCTTTCCCTATCAAAGTTGTTTACAGTAGGGACTCAGACCAAGGGGTTTCTGTATTCACTCTTTGTTACGTTAAAATTGTTGACACTCTTGCGAAATAGATAACACCTTGTGTGTGTGTGTGTGTGTGTGTGTAGTTTCCTGTAGAAGACGGAGAGGGAGACAGGAAGAGGGGAGTGCTATAGTCAGCTGGGCCTGTGGGCCTGTCTGTCCATTCTCCTTTGCGCTCTCTTCCTTCCTGACTTGCTCCCAGATTGGAATCTGACTAGTGCTTCTGCGGCTTTTTTTCACATTTAACCTTGCTGTATGGAATGGACTACAGTTTGAACCTTTCTGGCAGGCTGAGTTGTTTTCCTTTGTTGTTCAGGCACGAGGACAGAGCAGCACTTCAGAAGATATGGATGTCCGACTAGGAGAAAGAGGTATGGAACATGCTTAACCACTCTCTGTTATTTCACACACACACCGATTGTATATCAGATCTGTATTCTGAAGTTTGGCAAAATTCGGCTTACCTAATGTATTCATTACTCTGAAATTCCTGCTCATATAAATGTGGGTGTATGTGATGCATATATTGCCAGGGTAAAAATATTACAATAAAGCAACATGATTCTTAGCACAGTGCATCTACAATGTACGAAGACTGGACACATAATGAAGAATGTTTATACATTGATATAAGCATTATGGCATTTAGAAAGCTCATTCTGAAAGGCTCTTCAAAATATGCCCGAAATTGTTGCATTTTTGGGAGAGAACTGCTCATTTTAGTCAGCGTCTTTTAGCCTTGCATTCATATCACATTTACAAAATCATTGACAGAATATAATACTGTAATGCAACCTGAAATATTAATGAATGCTGAATATGACACCATATTTACACAAACTGGGTTATATACAACAGTGAAGGGCCCACTTCTCTCTTTTGTCTTGGTTCTTACATTTGAGTTATTCAAAGAATACAGTAGTTTTGTAACCTCTTCTTGTACATTTTCAGAATTCTGTTATACCGAGTATACATTCTAGTATATCTGTAAAAACATTGACATCCAGAAATAGTGTATATTCATCTACACACATGTACAGTACATTCCATGTGATGTTTAGTACTTCTATGTTTGCAATAATGTTTATTTAATGAATAAAATATTCACTAAATATTCACTAAATTCAACAAATGTTGATTCCAAATATTTGACCTGTAGTGTAAATAGGGATATACTCCACAATTAAATACACTTCCTCTCTTAGGTTTGGTCTCACTGGAGCGAACTAAATCTCTGAGGGACCGGCTGGCCAAATATCAGGCTGCCGTGTCCAAACAAGATTTACGCAACCCAGCAAGCTCAGTAGGTGGACATTTGTGTGTATGTGTATGTGGTATTCATTTATATTTTTATGGTAATATATTCATGCATCTTGAAGTGCATGCATCTGATTTTCTGTATCTCAGTATGAGCGTTATCTCCAGTGTGCTTATACACTAATTGTGCCTTCTCTATCTCATTCAAAAAGTGAATTTGACTTATATTAAAGAATTCAAAGTGAATTCACAGGGAATTCATATAAAAATGTATTCACCAAATATAACTGACAGGCAGTACCTCACCCACAAATGCTAATTTTGTAGCTGGGTGTTTGAGATCCTAAGTTATACAGAGCTCATACAGCCATGTAAGTGCCACATATACTGTTGTTTAGTGTGTATGTCCCTTTAGCATGGTAAGCAGTGTCTTCTCTGCTGCAACATGCATAAACAAATAAGTAAAATCTTTATAATAGTTTCACATAAGTGCTCAATTTTATCTATCTATCTTTCTAGCTAGCTACCTACTTAGTTATAATAAAGCACTCATTCTCGTGCTCTATTGGAATTCTGTAGTCTAACCAGCCTGAGAGTGAAGCCAGCACTTCAACCTTAGACCACAAGGAAAATGTGCCTCCTGGTGGCAGAAGACAGGCACTGGTATGTCTATTTAATTGCTGAAAGAGAAACGTAACCCTTTTTCTGTTCTTAAGATTTATGATTTTTGATTGTTCAATTAATCTTTGTTTTTCTTCTTTCATTTCTTAAATTTATTATTTGTATCTTTATCTTTATTTTACTTTGTTTTTGTTTTGTTTCGTTTGCAGAGTTCACTCTCAGACAGTTCACAGACCAATGGTGAGTCAGTCTTTCCCCACCACTACCCCCACCTTGCTCCCACATCCATCCCCACCCCCAGTATATTTTACATATGAATAGCCTTTGATGGAGTGAATTATATTAAAAGGTCTTTTGTCTTTTCTCCAAACATATTTTAATTTTCTCCGCTTCATATGTAAGATGCATGGCGAAAGCAATGTAATAATCTGGTTGCATAAATTAGGCTTAGGGCTCACTGACTTCAGATCTGGGTGTGCTTCCTTCAGGGGTGTTAGCTAATGCAGCAAGCCCTAGTGCTGAGCCAGAGGACAGTGACACACCTAGACTGGTTAGGGTAAGTGATTTGTGGTGTCAATTGCATGTTTTCTCCAGTCCGTAAACCTATGTCTCTGAAAATGTCCAATTTCTCCAATTTTAATATCTATCTATCTGTGTCTCTAATATATATATTTGTCACATATTTAACAATTTTTTGCATTTATACTGTGTAAAACTAGTCCTCATTTATGCTTGTGTGTGTATGTGTGTGTTTGTTTTCTTTTGTTTTTGGACTAGATGAGTGCACTTCTCATAGCTGGTGTACATTAGTTTGTAATCTGACTAACTCTGCCAAACTGATTTAGCCTTTATCCATGTTTCAGGTAGTGACATTTATGAAATGTGTTCTTTTTAGGGACAGAAGTTCCGTTTCTCAGCCAGGGAGACTTGTGTAGCATGCCTGAAAACTGTTTACCCACTAGAGAAACTGGTTGCCAATCAACAAGTTTTCCACAAGGCCTGTTTCCGCTGCGTGCACTGCAGCAACACACTCAGGTAAGGCCCTAAAGGATTAGACCATGTAAAATACATTTATTTGTTTAAGTTTATTGCAATGCAAAGTCATTTCATTTATTGTTAACATGTCAGGCTATGATGTGCATTTAAGCACTGGAGCACACACTTCCAACATATCACTTCAAATGACTTACTAATTATACTGGAAATTTTTATTTAATATTTATAACACACTGATCAAAATGACATATGTTTTACTTGATCAGCATTTAAAAGACCAGCTGTGTTTTTGGAAGTTCCCTGAACTTTGCTTCAGAGCAATGCGTCAACTGGAAGAAAAAAATGTAGTTTATGGAAGGAAAATTTATTTTTTCCCCTGTTCCATGTGTATTTGCTCTCTTTGTTGGTTAGCTTGGCCAGTTATGCCTCCCTCCATGGGAACATCTACTGCAAACCTCACTTCAACCAGCTCTTCAAGTCCAAGGGCAACTATGATGAGGGCTTTGGCCACAGGCCCCATAAGGAGCTTTGGACGGCCCGCGGTGATGATGAGGAGACTGAAGAGTCAGAAAAGCTCAAACCTGCTGCATCTGAACCCATGCTGGCTAAGTCTGTCACAGAGCACGTTCTAGACCAGAGCTCCACAGTAGAGGAAAGCCCCCTGGCCAAAGTCACTGATGTCGCAGCTTCTCTTGAGACAAGAGCCCAGACGAAAAGTTCAACAGAAAAACATTCAGCAGCCACATCGTTGGAGACAAGGAGGCTGAAGATCGCCTGGCCCCCATCAGGGGATGGGGAAGCTAGTCCTAGGGGGTTGAGCCCTGCTGCTGAGAGTGCAAAGGGACCAGCGAGAGTGTCTAGACCAAAGTGGCCTCCAGAAGGAGAAGTCCTGTCAAGCCTTGAGAGCACAGAACGGGCCGAGCTGAGGAGTCTACGCCGTAGCTCCTCTCTCAAAGAGCGGAGCCGTCCTTTCTCTGTTGCCCCCTCTTTGGAGTCCACCAATCCTATGCAGCAAGAACCCCCCAGGTCACGTGTGGTGAGGCGGGGCTCACTGGAAGACCTCCGATCTTCTTCTAAAACACAAAACATTCAGGACAAGCAGGTAAAGGAGAAAGTGGAAGAACACAAAGAAACCAGAAAAGCTTCAATCACAGACCACAAAATTATAGATGGTCACAAGGGCTTGAATAAGGATGTAGAATGTCTCCCTAAGCCAGACGAGAAAGCCAAAGGCCCACAGTCAATTCTCAAACGTCCACAGCCGACCAAAACTGAAGCTGTTGATGACCCCGAAGAGGATGAGGAGGTACAGGAGAAATTCCTGAGCAAGTCCAGTGGACTCTCGCACCTTTCCTCTCCATCAGTGGTTGAGAACAAAGCCAACAGAACATCCCAAGATGTGGGTTTCTGGGATGGAGAGGAGGCAGAGGAGACTCTGACAGTGGAGGAGATGATCAAGAGGAACCGCTACTATGAGGACGAAGAGGGTGAGGAGGAAGTGGCTGAAGTGTGAAAGCACTCATCCTAACTTCACGTTTGACTCTCCCCAGCAACACTCATTTGCAGAGGTGCAACAGAAGCATAATCTAATGGCCAGATGTAGATTCTTCTCCGAGTTCAGTGTCTCTGTATCATTGCTTTCAGCATCTCATTGACTGTACCAAAAAGAAACACATGTTTCTGGTACTCTTTTGTTCTCTTTAACCATTATATGCTTCAAGAATAAAAAAGGACATTCTTTTGGGTTATCCTCAAATTTTATGTATGAAAAATGTTGGAATTGTTTTTTTTTCTTTGCTTTGAAGAATCAATAAGACAATAATTAAATTAGCCAAATTATTTGCTGCAAATCTTTTGTTATTTTAATGCTGTATGGAGTTTTGTTGTGTTCTAGAACAAAAATTGGTTAAGTTGTAATTACCAGAGATTCAGTTTTAATGTTTTATAATAAAAAAAAACATGTTAAAGGGATTCATACTTTTACAATGCATAAAGACAACTGGCTTTTTATATTTATACTTGAAGATTAGCAGGCCTTTGGTCAGACTCCTTCATGGAACATTCTATCTAAATGGGCTTATCATTTGTTGGTCCTTTGTGTCTGAAAACAAATATGGTGCCTGTCTTTATGATTAACTTGTCTAGTTAGAATAATCTACAAAAAATATCCATGATCTCATTTTGAAATGTTTTATATTCTACTTTATATGAGACCAAAAAGCCTTAAAATGTTAATTGTAATATGTGTCTCAGAAATTTAATAAATGATACAAAAACCTGACTTGAAGGTAATTAAAACTTTGTCAGATACATATACGTACACTAATGACCTATCACAATCACATTAAAATCACTGGCAGTTTTGAATTGAACAACACTGACTATTCTGTACAATGGCACTTGTCTTGGAGTGGGATATTAAGCAACAAGTGTTCTTGAAGTTGATGTGAAGTTGAAAGCAGGAGCAATCTGAACAACTTTGACATGGGCCAATTGTTTATGAATAGAAGTACCTTTATTAATCCCCTTAAGGAAATTCTTCTCTGCATTTAACCCATCCAGACAGAACACACACTTCCCCAGAGCAGTGGGTAGCTGCCTGCAGCAGCACCCAGGGAGCAGTTGGGGGGCTTAGGTGCTTTGCTCAAGGGCATTTCAGCCAAGGTTACTGCAGGTTGTGGCGCTTGAACCATCAACCTTACAAGTCTCTAACATTTGACTGGCTTAGATGACTGCGTCAGCGCAGCTTCAAAAACAGCAGGTCTTTTGGGATATTCTGTGCAGTAGTTAGTACCTACCAGAAATGGTTCAAAGAAGGATAACTGGTGAAATGGCGGCAAGGTCATGAATGCCCTAGGGCTGACTGATGTGTCTTTATCTGATGAAACAGAAAAAGTACAAAATTATGAAAAAGTTAATGCTGGCTCTAATAGAAATGTGTTAGAACACACAGTGCTAAACAGGCTTCACAGCTGCAGACTGGTCTGTGCACACACTGCGCACACTGAACCCCATCCCCTGCTGAACATCCCCTGCTATCCTGGTGCCTACATTGGGCAAATGAGCATCAAGAAGTAGACCGTGGAGAAAAGGAAGAAGGTGGTCTGATCTGATGAATCACATTTTCTTTTATATCATGTGGATCGGCAAGTGTGTGCATTGGGAAGAAGGCAAGCCAGCAGAGGTAGGGTAATGTTCTGGGCAATGTTCTGCTGGAAAACCTTGGGTCCAAGCATTTATGTGGATGTTACTTTGACATGCATAACCTATAAACATTATTGCATACCAAAGTACACCCCTTTATGGAAACAGTATTCCCTAATGGCAGTGGCCTCTTTCAGCAGGCTATTGTGGCGTTCCACACTGAAATAAAGGGCGTTCCATGGGGTTGAGGTCAAGGCCATGCCTTTATGGACCTTGGATTGTGCTGTGGGCATAGTCCTGCTGCAACAGAAAAGAGGCTTCACCCAAAAGTTACACAATCTTGGAAGCATACAGTTGTCCAAAAGATTTCACTTCACTGAAACTGTAGGACCTAGGCCAACCCTTGAAAAGCAAACCCACAGCATTATCCCTCATCCATTCCCTACACTTAGCACAGTGCAGTCAGGCAGGCAACGTTCTCCTGGCGTTCACCAAACCCAGACTTGCCCATCACATTGCCAGAAGTGCAATTCATCATTCCACAGAACACATTTCCACTGCTCCATAGTCCAGTGGCGACATGCTTTACACACTGCTCCATCT
Organism: Brachyhypopomus occidentalis; assembly: GCA_020368025.1. Classification (NCBI taxonomy): domain Eukaryota; kingdom Metazoa; phylum Chordata; class Actinopteri; order Gymnotiformes; family Hypopomidae; genus Brachyhypopomus; species Brachyhypopomus occidentalis. Next base: position 118,895 of record JAGXOD010001350.1, on the reverse strand, counting down.
GACTCTTGGCATTGTGCTTGGTGATGTAAGGCTTACATGCAGCTGCAGAGCCATGGAAACCCATGCCATGAAGGTCCCAGTGCATAGTTTTTGCACTAATGTTAATGCCAGAGGAGGTTTAGAACTGCAGATATTGAGTCAGCAGAGCAATGGCGACTTTCACACTCTGCACCTCAGCACTCAGCAATCCTCTGTAACTATAGTGTGCAGTTGCTATGGTTCCTAAATGTTTCCACTTTTCAATAATAAAGCTCACCGTTGATCATGGAATATCTAAGAGGGAAGAAATTTCATGAACTCATTTGTTGTGTGGCATCCTATTACAGTACCACGCTCAAAATCAGTGACTTTAGAATGATCCATTGTTTCACAAGTGTTTGTAAAGGCAGACTGGCAATGGGACTGATTGAAAAACCTGAATTCAATGATTGTGTATTTGTTTCAGTCTCCTCCATATATTTGGTACCATAAATCGAATGAGTATTTTAGCACCTTTTTTCATGAAAGCCAGTGTCATTTCCATTTTTGAGTTTAGCGTTGTTACTTATTCATGCATTGTTTTAGAGTCAAATGTAAGAGTCAAATGTAAGAGTATATATATATATATATATATATATATATATATATATACTCTTACATTATACTGTATATATATATATATATATACAAACACCATTTGTATTTATTATTTTGGGCACAAGGGGGCAAAAATGAGTCAGTAAGTACTGTTCTCTTGGCTTGCAGTTGTGTGAATGTTTTCATCATTCACTTGGCATGTCATTCAAACCAGTTGTGACATTCCAAGAACCAAGGCTCTCTCAGATACAGATGTGGTTGAAAATGCAATCACTTCTCTACTTGATTCTCTATCATTAAACCACTTCTGATGCTGAACTGCCTGACAAATGATTGCAGGAAAAAACAATTTATACCAGCAATAAATGTTTATGAACAAAGTGCCATTTCATTTGGTTTAGATCAGGATGAATGTAACTGCTTCAAGCAATAAATTCTTTAGACATTTTGATTAGGCTTAGATGCTGTTCAATTTTCTGGAGTTTAACATTTCTTTCTGTGGGTATAATGTAATTTGTCATATCATGTCAGTTGTAGAATCACTCTAAAAAAGTAGCACATCCATGATTTTATCTTGAGATTGTTCCTCATATTGTTGACATATAGAATATATAGAGAGCATATATATATATAGCATATAGAGTTTGTGATATACACTGACTGTATAAGAGTTACAACTATATGTATTTTGTGAGTACCTTGCTATAAAGAGTTAAACTAAAGTTAAAGGTTTACTTGATATAAATATTTTTCACAGATTCCCCAGCCTCTTTTTTAATTAAACCACATGCTAAACTGTCCAAAAATGAATAATAACCAGTAATGAGAAAGAAAAGTCACTTCTTCACAAACTGAACATATCAATAAAGGAAAACACAAGTGAAAGGCTGCAGTCTATTTATAGTCATTTAACTTCATCTTGACCTTATAAGAAAAAACAAAGGCATGACATACCTGTGCAATTTCCTGAATTTTCGATGTGTCTTACATGTAGGTGGACAGCAACAGTAAGTAGATCTGCGTCATCATGTAATACATTATCTGCCAGTCAAAGGAGATCAAGCAAAGACCTTGTTATAATGGCATCTTAAAGAGTGTATCTTTCAACAGGCAGAATACAGCTTGGACAAAGAACTTGGAGCCTCATCATGTGACTCAGAATGACTCAGAACACAATTAACTAAGGAATTTATGCTAAATAGGATATATTTCTAATCTGGGTCTAGTCTATGTGATTTATGAACAAAAGATACCTCAACCATATACAAAGAAAGCTATAATTGTGTTTGAACTGCACTGCCACAGGCTTATAATGTTTGATTTTGAATCTGCAAAAGATCAATAGCAGAGCCTTATAAAAGGTTTACTGATGTTACTGTTTAAAAAAGATGTTACGTTTAAAAAGCCCCACACAAATAATCTGGAAACTACTTGAAAATGTATTGAACATAAAATGCTATATGAAGTAAAGTTTATAAAGTGTGTTTCTTAATTCCTGCTTTCTATGTTTGTTTGTTTGTTTGTTTTCACAATTTTGAGCAAACTGGAGTTTGAAAATATATAGAGTTTCTCAATCTAACAAGTTTAATGTTTTGTGTTTTGTGCTATTCCAAGTCCCATCACACCTGAGTCATGAGGTCTGTGTTCTACAGTTTTACAGGTCCTGATTACTTGCCTCAGGGACATTGGAGGGTGCTATAGAACAAAAATGTTGACTGGCTAGTGATCATTGAGGATGGGATTGGGAACCTTGGACGTACATCACTTAATCTGCAAAATTACTACACTACTTAACCACAACCTCAGACTACATTATTCAACCACACACATGTCTGCAAGCCATTAAGTGATAAATTTACAAGATGCAAGAACAGAAGAATAACTATAGGATTCTGTACAAAAAAACAGTGAATTGACTAAATTATTCCAAAAAGGAAGCCAATGCATTATAAATATAGTGAAGATATTCTTATTTAACACACAAAGCACTTTACAATGGCCTGTCTTCCTTCATTTATTGTTTTAACAGTCAAGCTTAAACAGCAATTTATATTCAGCAACATCCTTTATTGGAAATGATAAAGTCAAAGTTATTTATATGGTGCTTTATACAACAGCCCATGTCATAAAGCAGCTTTACAGATGTCCGATTCCAAGCCTTCAGCAATCAAGCAAAAGGTAACGGTGGCAAGGAAGAACTCTCTAAGAGCATTACCGAGCTAAAACTAAATGGGCTAACAGCTAGCTACCTGCCTAGCTACCTGCCTAGCTCACTGATGAGGCTGATTTATTGTCTCCTTCATGTTCTCCTTCTCTGATTGACAAAAAATCTGGCTAATTGCTAGTAGTTACTGTCAAACTAAAACGTATAGACAAAACTTTACAAACTAAACCTTACTTTTCGCACAACTCATAGATTATAACAGTAAAGCCACTGTATCTATGAAGTAACAGCATTACGAAGCTCGATAGACGTTTAGTAAATACATTATATGATGAAAGAAATGGTATTTGTACATTGCTTTTTGTACATTGTATGATGTATACAAATAGAACTTGTATATTATATACTGTTTCTCAGTAACAAGGAGTCCACTCACCGTCCAGCTGTGGCACTTTTTCTTTTTGGGCACTGTTCCACTCCCTCAGTCCCAGCTATTGAGTCTGATTACCTGTCAGTTTGTTGTTAACTTTAGTGTTATCTAAATGTGCTGGTGTGAGATGTTGGCATACTTTGAAAAATGATTTTGCTTTAATCAAACATTTGCTGTAGTTACGTACCAGTTCTTGCCCAGTATTTGGGAGTTATTTTGGCCCATTCCACTACTTAACACTGCTGAATCTGAATGAAACAATTATTCTGTTTGAGTCATTGTTGTAGATTTACTCTTCTATTTAGGATCCTGTTCATGTTTCATGAGCCAACCTAGTCTGCAGACACGCCCTGATGTCCTGCTGAAGGATTTTATGATGCAGCTCAGAATTTGCTTGCCCTTGAGTGACTGCGTGCCGTCTAGCCCCACACTCCCTCATGCTTGACACTTAAGATGAGGCGTCTGGAATTGGTATGCAGTATTTTGTTTTCTCCATAACACTTTTCAAAGTTTGTCTGTTCATGAAACATTGTTCCAGAAGTGTTATAGAACATCCACAAGGCTTTTAACATGTTTGAGGAGGGTAGCAATGATTCATGAGACCAGTTTTCTCCTCCATGATAACCTCATTTGAATATCACTCTTGTACCATGTTTTTCGTCTGTCAGGCTCATGAACTCAGATGTCATCAAGTGCAAAAGATGTCTGCAGATCCTGTCACCATAGGGTTCCTGTTTGAGGATTCCATGGCCCAATACTGATCTTTGCTGGATGGCCATTCTTAAGTAGAGTGAAATTTCTTATTATTGTAAACTTTCTGCCTGACTATGGAATGATGAAGGCTCTACTCAAGTGTTTTAAATGAATAAACAGTTTGTAACCAGCCTTTTAGATCAACTTCATACATGATTGATAGCAACACTTGACTTTTAGTTTCCTTTTTAATAAGCCATTATCACAGATATCCACATACTTTTCAAAGGCCTTAATTACTAAGCAATTTGTTTAATAAACCTATGGCACTGTAAATGTTTTTATGTTTATTTTGTTAAATGAGACTTTCTGTGTTTATTATCATGACTTTTTACATTTTTGGAGAAATTCATGTAGAAGTCCAGACAATTCAAAAAGCTCTAGAACCTTTATTCTGTTTCATAATGGTGGCATGCCTCCAGAAAACAGAATAACACATGAATTTATTAGGAAATTACTCTTTTGGCAGCATTATTTGACCGTTTTTCAGTCTCAGCTTATACTGTATGGCTGACATGGGTTTTATTTTGAATGTATTACCCTTATGGTGATTTTAGGATGAATAACTTAACCAAACCCTGACACCACCATGAAGTATGTTATCTACCATTATGCCCTTATGCTTGTAACTTAACTGCAACCAGTAGAGGCAATATATGTGTGTTAAGGATCTTAAGGATAACAAAGATAATACCAATCACCACCTTGTCTCCCTAGAATGGAATTTTACTCAAGACTTCCAGAAACAGAATTTCCTGTTTCCTCAAATTTCGTCATATATTATTAATATAACTAATAAAAGGTTTACATTATATACAAAAAGAGAAGTCACCAAAACACATCAACTGGTCCTCACTTTTTCTAGATTTTTATTTTTGTAGAAACTATAAATCCCAATTGGTATTATCATAAAAGGCCATTGTAAATAAATAAAGTCAAGAAATAATTGGAAAAGAGTTATCAGAGATCATACTATATGGCACAGGGATTGAAATGCTTTGGGTTCATTAAAACCAGCTTCTTGTTATTCTCCACTCCACCACAAATAACTGCATGATTTTGATTGCTGTTGATTTAGGTGAGCAATAAATTGTATGCTCTAGCACCATTGATATCAGACATACACAGGTCAGGTTCAAACACACATGGTTCATCCAAGATATTAATTACTTACTTCACATATACATTTATGGGAGAGTGAGGCAGCATGTTAAGACTCTCACTAAAGCAAAGCACAATGACACCTGTCAAGGGATTACAAAATACCAAACAAAATAAAAACAACAACAACAAGCAAGCTCAGTATGCAGTGCTTGTAAAAAGAGAGTGACTAAGAGTTATGTTCATATCTAGAGAATGTTAGATCTACAGCCATACAGAGCATTTTAACTTTATTTAATCCAGTGGGCTCGGCATAGCCAGAGAAAAACAGTATAATTATAATCAGAAACAGAACATTTTCAAGAATTTTCTCAGCAGTTTGTGAGAGGAAAATTAACTTCAGACCTCTCATAGATCTGTAAATCTTTAGATTCATAGTGTCTGCCAGAAATACTGGTACAATGAATTAATATGAAACAAATTATATATAAGGATAAAATTCACTTATTTTGCACATTTGTCTGAGAGAGAAATGGCATTTTTATATTTTACTTTGCATACTGTCACGCTTTCCTTTAAGGAGGTATGTGACGCAGGCGCAGGAGCTCGACGTGAGTTACATATAACTAAACCGGAGACTCAAAACGAACGTAAGGAGAACATAAGAATATATTTATATAGAATACACGAAAGACAACAACGTAACAATATACACAGGGCACATATGACAACGAGAAGCACGTACGACAGAACAAGAACTATTACTAAACTAAACAGACAGGAGAACCACTAACGAACAACTTTAACATTTCACTACGATAGTTTTTACCTTTACATCCATACATAGACAACGGGACATGCGACTATCTGCGACAATAACCCACAAAACACACGAGACGACCAGGAAGTATAAATACACAAACCGAAACAAGAAACAGCTGACGACAATCTTCACGACACGAAAACACAGAAGGAAACCATAGTAACAGAAGACAGGGCGTGAACACAAAACCAAAACAGGGGCGGGGGCGGAGCCCACCGTTACAGTACGCCCCCCCCCAAAACGTGCCTCACCGGGGCACGCACGAACAAACAAAACACTGACCAGAAAAACACGAAGCAAAGGGCAACTGGAAACTTAAGACGATACTGCACTCCACGGGGCATGGCTAGGGACATGGGCATTGGACCCAGGGCTCAACAAAGCTGGGGAAATAGGACTGGGAGAAACTCTAGGGACAGAGAGTTCAGGGCACAGAGCAGGGAAAACATGACTAGAAACATGACTAACAGGCAGGGCAGGAGGGACAATACCGGAAAAACAACGGTGACTGGGAACATGACTAGGGGGAACAGGTTTACACACAGGAGTGTGGCTAGGGACACTGGGAAGCTGAGGACCAGAGGCTAATAGGGACAGGACTGTGGAAACATGTACCGGGACAAAATGGATGATGATTTGGGGGACTGACACAGGGACTGGGACAGAAAGTACACCACATGACACAGCCACACGGACAGGTATGCAGACACGTACAGAAACAATGACAGGAACAGGGATTAACAAAAAACCAGGGATGGAACAGGGGACAAAAAGGCAGCCTGGGCACAACAATATTCGAGTCACATGCCCGTCCAAGTCCTGGCCCACCGTGGGGCAGTGCAGTCCTTGCAGGGTCCTGAACCGAGGGTGACGACCCCACCCGGGTCGTGGGGACCGTAAGTTCATGTGACGACCCCTTCCGGGTCTCAGCGGGCGTGGAAGACCCCTCTGGGTCTCGGTAGGCGTGGAAGACCCCCCGTGGGTCTCGGTAGGCGTGGAAGACACCCGTGGGTCTCAGTAGGCGTGGAAGACACCCCGTGGGTCTCAGTAGGCGTGGAAGACACCCCGTGGGTCTCAGTAGGCGTGGAAGACACCCCGTGGGTCTCAGTAGGCGTGGAAGACACCCGTGGGTCTCAGTAGGCGTGGAAGACACCCCGTGGGTCTCAGTAGGCGTGGAAGGCCGCTCCTGGGCCTCATGCACTTGTGCAGGCCGCTCCTGGGCCTCATGCACTTGTGCAGGCCGCTCCTGGGCCTCATGCACTTGTGCAGGCCGCTCCTGGGCCTCATGCACTTGTGCAGGCCGCTCCCGGGCCTCATGCACTTGTGCAGGCCGCTCCCGGGCCTCATGCACTTGTGCAGGCCGCTCCCGGGCCTCATGCACTTGTGCAGGCCGCTCCCGGCCTCATGCACTTGTGCAGGCCGCTCCCGGGCCTCATGCACTTGTGCAGGCCGCTCCCGGCCTCACGCACCTGTGCAGGCCGCTCCTGGGCCTCAGGCACTTGTGCAGGCCGCTCCTGGACCTCACGCACTTGTGCAGGCCGCTCCTGGACCTCACGCACTTGTGCAGGCCGCTCCTGGACCTCATGCACACGCGCAGGCCGCTGGTCTGTAGGCTCCTCAGCCGCAGGCTGCCCTGCAGCCTCTACCGTACTACCCCCCCCCAAAAAATTCTTTGGAGTGTCCGGTAGTACTCCAGAAAACCTGGACGTCAGTAGCTCCAAAAAGCCATCCACAGTCCAGGCTTCCTCAACCCTGTGTGTCAGAATGATGTCAGCCCACTCCAATGCTTTCCCAGCGAGCAGGGACCTCATGAACAACACTAAGCCTGCCTCCGGGGGTGCAGGGCGGGTCAAGAAGCGGAAATAGGCCCTGCATTGCAGAGCGAACCCATCCGCATTACAGCCCACTCCCTCGTAACTATCGGGGCACCGGGTGAGGGATGGTAAGCCCCTTCGGGTTGCCACCCTCATCCTTATCAAAATAGGGTGCGAAGAGGTCAGCCAGGCCCCCACTTCCCTACTTTCCTCTGTAGGGAGCGGGTCCTGCAGAGCCCCTCTCCTGCTGCGTCATTTTTTTCGGTGGGTTATTCTGTCACGCTTTCCCTTTAAGGAGGTATGTGACGCAGGCGCAGGAGCTCGACGTGAGTTACATATAACTAAACCGGAGACTCAAAACGAACGTAAGGAGAACATAAGAATATATTTATATAGAATACACGAAAGACAACAACGTAACAATATACACAGGGCACATATGACAACGAGAAGCACGTACGACAGAACAAGAACTATTACTAAACTAAACAGACAGGAGAACCACTAACGAACAACTTTAACATTTCACTACGATAGTTTTTACCTTTACATCCATACATAGACAACGGGACATGGAACAACGTGACATGCGACTATCTGCGACAATAACCCACAAAACACACGAGACGACCAGGAAGTATAAATACACAAACCGAAACAAGAAACAGCTGACGACAATCTTCACGACACGAAAACACAGAAGGAAACCATAGTAACAGAAGACAGGGCGTGAACACAAAACCAAAACAGGGGCGGGGGGCGGAGCCCACCGTTACACATACCCTCTCAATGTGAAGATGCTAGCATTAAGTTATCTATGTGTTCTCTTTAAACGCTTGATGGTGAGGGGCAGGCGGCATGTGGCAGGTGATCTGAGATTGTTCATCCATGTTAATTATAGTTCAGATCATTCAAAAGTCTTGGTTCTGGTTTCTTTGGGTCAATCCCAGTTTTCAGATCATTGTCATGATGGATGATCAAATGATGAACAAATAATTTTTTTTCTAAAAAGAAAATGTGTATAAGGAGAGCTCAGACTATTTGGGGGTAATGCACCATAAAGGTGGAGTGGTTGAGGTTGTCATGTCAAGTAGTAGAGCCAGATGAAATGGAATGGAGTAGGACTTAATGCATCAGCATGCATTAATGGTGCCAGTGGAGCTGGTTACAGCTTTAGTTGCTGGGAAGGTTTAAAAATCAGTTTGGGGGGCCCTGGGCTACCAGACCTCACCGTTGAACCTTCTGAAGGAGTCAGAAGCACAAATGAAAGGGGAGTGCCTACCTGAAGACCCCTGAGAAGAACTCACAATGTTGTGGTTGCTGGAATGAAGGCATTAAACGGGGCCTTATGTGAACCTCTAATGGGGTTATAATGGTATAGGACATTTTACATCTTTTCATGTGTATATGTACAATTGTTTTAAAATTTGTCCTACTAGACAGATTTTTTACAGTAATATTTGAACCATGTTTTGAATGTTTATGAATTCTGTTTTTGTATAATATGATAATTTAGGACAATCTATTTTGTGTCCTGATATTTCTTTGGAAATTTTCTGAGAGGATGATTTGTTTTAATTTGTCTTTCCTTGTTTGTTATTTCAACTTCAGATCATGTTTGTTCACATTACACATTAGAGCTTCATTACTGCAAACTGCATTATTATATCCTCTTTAAGTTAAATGGTTATGTTTTCCATGTAGGCATGGGAGCTTATTTATGTGCATGTTAATGTTGGTTGGTCAGTTAATGTAAAGTCTGTCTGATCTAAAGGAACAATTCTACGAGCCATTAAAGCATGAGTTCTGTATGTCTTTAGACAAATATCATCTAATGTAGCCCCTTCATGTACAGTCCGTTAAAGACTTAAACTGAATCTTGAATTGAAGCAGACATCCTGCCAAGAACAACATGAAGAAGGTCAAGGGAATGAGAGATGACAGCTGCAGTTCTCCAGGGAAAAGCAGAGTGTATTGGCTGTGGACAGATTAAGGTGGCAGCCAATTGTTCCACATGGAGCAGTGGAAGGGGTTTATAGCTGTAGGGTTCTATATCATCATTCATTCATAGGCATGGCAAGTGCGATCATCTGCTTGATCGCTTGAATACTAGATTCTCTCTAATACACATACACATGCAGTCATGTTTGACTGGAAGATGACTCAATTCACTTTAAGATTTACTTAAGGTATTAATAAAAACATGTAGCATTTTATCCAAAGGTCATTATGTCCACTTGCTTATGTCCACTGGCCATTTTAAAATTTCTATATGAAACATTGCTGAGTATGAGACCTTGAATTGATACATCTGAAAAGGGACACTGTGGTAAATGTAGTAAAAATATGGAACATTAGGTTTCATATATTTAATATAATGAATCCACTATCGTCTGTCAAGTCCTCCAAAAGTCTTGCAGGCAAGCAATAACAATTGCACATTCTCACCACACAACATCATTACCCACAGGGCTAAAACATTAAAAGCGAGGTTATGCAATTTGTTGATAACTTTAAAAGTCATAACATGGGCATTGCTTGGTAACCTAATATAAAATTGTATTATTACTGGAAAAGCTGATATCTAATTACATACTGCTTTTGCAATGAGATGCTGTAGGCAAAACATCCACCTCAAATTTAGGTGAATCTGTACATAATGTCTGGAGGACATTCACTGGAAAGGCTTGTTGAGAGACTACAATGCCTTCTCTGTGCACTACCGAGCCGATCCGATTAAGGAAAACCACAAAACCACAGGTGATGGAAAGCACAGGAAGAAGCATCTGCCATGAAAGGGGAAGGTACTGTAAAACAGAGGGTATGCAGATACAATGCCTGATTTGTTAAAGGTTTTCTCTATGACAAAATTAATACTCAAGATATCCTGACAGCAATTCTGTAAGTACATAGAAATGAATCTAGTTTCTTCAAACCCTGTAAATCTTTTATTGAAGTTCGTACTAGGGCTGTTACTCTGCACTGTAGTATCACAAAGAGATAAAATAGGATGTATTTCTTTCCTTATGGCAGTGCAGATTACCTTAAACATAGCAGCACTTTAGCATGCAGTGTGCCTATTGTAATAATATTCCCAAGAGTATACAGTATACATATATATTATGTAGTAGACAAGATTTACAAAGAAAAGGGGTATTTCAGACAGAGGTTCTTCATCAATTGTGCATATCATATATACTTACATCAGTGACAGGCCTTTAGACAGGCCTGCACGACCTTCTCTGCTGACCTAAAAAATATCTGAATCACTGATGCTAATTATATTTTGTCCATGAATATTTATTAAATGATTCCAAGTGGTCCGTACACTTCCTTTTATAGCTTTTCAGATGGTTGTGCTGTTTCCAGACATTTTTTCATATTTAAGCAAATCAAGCAAATCACATTTCAGCCATCATTTGATCCCAGGCAGGGTCAAAGTCAAAGAAGTCTGCCCAGGGGCCTTCACAATCCATTCTGCAGGCACTCAGAATAAATGTCAATGTAAATGTAACACAAAAATAGATGTCGATGAAACATAAAATAAATGTTGCTTCAACGAATCAGATTTTGAGTTGGTGTCACCAGGTGTCTAGCAGGCGTATGGCAACATCACCATATTCAGACTCATTGATTTGATAGTCTATATTTGTCCAATCTAGTTATTTTGTCACCCCACAATGAAGGAGAAGAAGAAATAGATTTGGTGGCAGATTTGCTTTTAAGGCCATTTGCAAGATGGACTTTTCAAGAAAAGCTAGACATTGTTAAGAAACGTTGAACAACTCCAAAGCCAGCTAGCCTGTCACAACCACGAAGAGGATTTGTCCCCCACTTTCATGTTGCCAACTAGTAGTTTTCTCTCAACAATATCTTTGATGGTGATAGAAAAGGACTTCTTGATGGAACTGAAGTGCATGGATAATCTGTACGACAAAGTAATTGAACTGTTTTTGAGAAAAGCGAGGAGGATGGATTTTGTTTACAAATCCAATTTTTGGTGAGTTAAATGTTATTTTCTTAAATAATATTGCAAGTTTATGAGGTTATTATTAATATTTTTTATGTGTTTCACGGCTACAGCTGCAGTCGAAGGAGACTTGTTCACCCCAGGTTTTGTTTATTCAAAAAGGCATTTATTAAGGCTACAGGAGTAATCTATCTGCGATGCAATGGCTCTTTATACTGTATTTCTGCATATTAAGATGCTTTTTATAACCATAAATTAGTTTCTGAGGGGAAGATTGATTCAGACAGGCCTAGGTGTGAAATGCATGGTCCGCCACTGACTTACACACACTATATTGCCAAAAGTATTCTCTCACCTTTGTTGACTCACATATGATCTTAAGTGACATCCCATTCCTAATCCAGGGTTCAATATGACATTGGTTCACGCTTTGCAGCTAGAATAGCTTCAACTCTTCTGGGAAGGCTGTCCACAAGGTTTAGGAGTGTGTTTATGGGGATTTTTGACCATTCTTCCAGAAGCACATTTGTGAGGTCACATACTGATGTTGGATGAGAAGGCTTGGCTCTCAGTCTCCGCACTAATTCATCCCCAAGGTGTTCTATCAGGTTGAGATCAGGACTCTGTGCAGGCCATTCAAGTTCATCCACACCAGACTCTGCCATCCATGTCTTTATGGACCTTGCTTTGTGCACTGGTGCACAGTCATGTTGGAAGAGGAAAGGGCCAGCTCCAAACTGTTCCCACAAAGTTGGGAGCATGGAATTGTCCAAAATGTCTTGCTATGCTGAAGCATTCAGAGTTCCTTTCACTGGAAATAAGGGGCCAAGCCCAGCTCCTGAAAAACAACCCCACACCGTAATCCCCCCTCCACCAAACTTTACACTTTGCATAATGCAGTCAGACAAGTACCATTCTCCTGGCAACCGCCAAACCCAGACTCGTCCATCAGATTGCCAGATGGAGAAGCGCGATTCGTCAAGCCAGGGAACGCGTCTCCACTGCTCTAGAGTCCAGTGGCGGCATGCTTTACACCACTGCATCCGGCAAAGCAGTACTTGAGATTATGTACTGGCTTGACACCAGCTGGGTTCACAGCAAAATATCATGATCATGGCCTTCAGCACATCATGCACTGACATCATGTAGTTTGGAGGGACCACATCAATGAAAGTACAGTATATTCGTGCAACCACAAGACTCAGCAATGTCTCACAGCTGCAGTACAGAATTTGGAAGATTAGCCCTATAAATGTCACTTGTGACCATAGCCAAAACAATCCCTCATTGTATTAGTGTCTTTCATTAAATGTGTCATGTGCCAAAAATATGTGCCCCGTCAATGGGAAAAAATCGCAGCTTTTTGAAAATAAAACATGACTTAGGAATAAGTATCATTATCTTCATTAAGGTTACAGTCCATCACTGTTGCCCTTATTTCACAGCAGTACTGGTCTAAAACCAATGCGGGCTAATTTCCTGTCTTATCTCAGTTATATTTTTATGTGAAATCAATAAAAAAGGCGAATGTTTTCCTCTTGTTCCTTTCATTCTTTGATTCTGTCCTCAGTACTCCCGTTGATTTCCCCTTTAAACTCGTGCAGAGTTGGTGTTGTCATGAAGAATGAGGGAAACCTGATTAATGTTCACCACACCTTTCTGTCCTCCCACAGCAAAAGGTTACCTGATTTCCCATGATTTCTCATTCCAATTTCTTTCCCAGAAACTTTCAGAGCCATCAGACAATGGTGTAGACAGATCGCTAAATCTCTGTCTCTGATGTTAACCACAGATGGAAGGTGTGGACAGGACACTGCTTTGTTTTGTTGACCCGCTGCTCTGGCAACAGCTGCATTACTGCGGGCAAGAATTCAGTGATTATCACCATACTAAATATTGTAGTCTGAATTTTATGAGAGAAAGTGTATGTCAGTATTTTCAGTGGGTGGCTTATTACAGAGTGATTGCCAAAGCTAGAAGCTTTTGGTTCAATTCAGACACTTGGCTTTGGAGCCCTTGACCTTTCTTGAACTGATAATTGATGAGTTAATTACTTGAATTATTGCCTGAAGATTGCACATTGCTGAACATGTCAAGCTTTTAAAGTGTCACTCAAAGCAAAAGATGACCCTTTAACCCCTGACAAACATACACACATTTTGTATGTACCATCACTATAGGCAGCCATGAAGATAAAATTAACTGTTTCAGTTCAGTTACCAACTGAGTTACAAATGAGTTACCAAAATCTGTCCTTTGCTTTGCTTGTCCAGACCTAAGCGTAAGGTGAATTCCTTGATGGTTTTATAGACCAAAGAAAGAAATGGACACGTAGTTCTTATTAAAATCCATCATATACAGCTTGATTATCAATGGTCATTTTTTGTGGTGTATGACTTGGCTCCACATACCCAGAAGGGTATGACCATTTTGATGTTATAGGCTCAAGTAAAATTGCTACATGTCTCAAGCCAAAGAAAGTTACATGACTAGATTAAGAAGAATGCAGGACATATATTAATGCTCAATGTAACGGCGAGGCACAAGCTGAGCGACGAGGCGGTTGTGTACACACACATACGTTTATTTAAGTGATATATAGCACAGGCAGCGCACATTAACACATACTCACATATGGCGTCGGACTTAGACAAAGATGAGCATGGGACACTGCGTAAACGCACATTAAATAGACGAACTACACGAGCCTCGAGTGATGACAAGACGAGCCACAGGTGAGACCGATGAACATGCTCACATATACCCACACCCACAGAAATACATATATAGACACACCTAGACGCAGACAACACACGACCAAAGGGAAGGGTCTGGGGCTATATTGTGACGCTCAGCAGCAAAGCCTGTGTTGACGTAGGCATCCCGGTCTCATGTACATGAGATAGAAAGAGAATAAACAAATGAAGATCATGATGTAATATAATATATAATATAAATGACTCCTTAAAATAATGTTACTTGCAACCAAAAACAAGTAATTTGTTATAAAGAATAATTGAAACTCCATAATGTCATGTCACTTAATGCTGGTCAGTTTTTCAAGTATAAATTCATACAATATAACAATGTATAGCATAAATATCTCTAGATCTTTTACAAAGAAATATATTGTTTGGAAGCCTAAACAATTTTAAACATGACACACTGGCAACATATGTAATGTGTTGGTAATGTATGTCCTCTGATGGCAAGGAAACACAAACAGTAATATATGTGATCTACACAGGTATTAGAGACCCTAAAGAACTTTTACAAAAGCTATATTACAATAAAATTATACAGATATTATAAAGACACAGTATACTTCAGTGAAAAAATGAGTACAAAATTATGAGCGCTGAAATTCTGAAATATTTTTCAGTATAATCAATAAACAGTGAAACTATGTGCTTTGGTTTTAATGTTTGGAGAGCTGCCTTAATTAAGGAAATGTCTGTCAGTGGGAAATAATCTTTGTCCAACCACAGATCTGACGTAAAATACCCTTTTGAAAGTCCCCATTTCAACCATGCTGGTTCAGACATATTTCTATAATTATCTAGATATAATTCCATATTTTGAACTGAAAAACTTTGAGATTGCAACTTGTTTAATAATGAGCACAGTTACAATATCCAAATAAAAAATATAGAGATGTCACATTACAGCCCTGGACTCCTCCCTTCAGGTGTTTGTAGGTGTAGTCCGCGTCTATATATGTACTTTCGGTGGGTGTGGTTGTTAGTCTAATGTGCTACACGCGGTGCTTCTTAGGCGTTGTGTGTGTTAGTCTTGTATCATGCTCGTCTTTGTGAGTCTATGTCGTGAGTACCACGTTGTGTGTTACCTGTTTGTTAAGCGCTACTTCTGTAGCTATTGTTCATGAGATAAACCGCATGTGTATAAGGATTACTCGTCTCTGCATCCTGCCTTACTTCGCACGTTACAAGAGAAAGTTACTATTTCAACATTTAAAATTTTGAATGCTCAAAAGCAAAACCAACCACAGAATCAGCATTATAAACATTATGAATGTAATTATAAACCTTGAATTTCAAAAATTAGAAAGATACCTTTGAGGGTAATGCCTTTTTTAGTCTTAAAGCTTTAGAAAGACTTTGACAACAATCCAGCTTTAAATATTAAATAATGTAGTATTTTAAACTCCATGATAATCTCTGGTTCAGTAATCATACCATCTTGAATTGTTGAGGATATTGACTACTTGTAAAGATAACATGGCCACAGGTAACATGAAATAACTAGAATAAATAAATAGAAGTACAATACAATGCATTAATGCTGAACAATAAAGGTCATGTTGAAGGCATCATGGGCTGAGGGTATTTACATGAATGCCACTTGTTAGTGATATATGGTCTGTTCCTTTTTAAGATAAATCTCTTCAACATTTCACACCACATTTTCTGAAAGGGGTAAGCAGTTAAAGATGTTGTACATAGATGCATATTAAGGCAAAGTTTAGGTGAGAACATTTGCTTTTGTACTGCACATATAAAGCACAAAAATAAAGCACAATAAAACTGGCCATGAACAAAAAACAATAAATCTTGCTATGAACAAAAGGCGGCCTGTATGCCAACATATACGGACTGAAATTGCTCAAAAGACTTGCCTGGCTTGTGACACTCTTCAATGAATTCAAACTGGCTCAGAACCAAGGGCTGTGAATTTAACTGCAGCTTTTGTATGTGCCTGTTAAACAAAAGATTGAAGGGGGAAGGTTAAGGAAGCTGGGAGTGATTACTCCACAAAGTGGCTTGGGAATGCAAGCAGCTTTGCTTCGAGCAATTCAGCTGTGTTTGGGCTTTCCACTGTAAACCGCCCTACCAAATTTGTCCTTTCTGAATCAGACATCCACTCTGTATTCTCTGCGACAGAATCAGTTGGCCAGACTCTTTCCATAAATCTTTGACGCAGGGGAGTGACGAGTGTAACACAGAAAGGAAGGTAGGACAAGTTATAACACTGAGTCGAAGTGTGACACACCATTTCTTTTCAGAAAGTGAGACCCCCGACAAAGGCTTAATTGTTTCTATTCTTTCTTTGACTCAGCTGTTTGGTTTAACCCAAAAGTAAGAATGTCCAACCACAACCTGACGTTGTGTTGTAAAAACTGGTCATGTTCGCACCAGTAGTTACATTGTATCCTGCAGTTTATCTCTAGTGGTTAGCAATACAACAATCCTGTGTTGTGTTGTACACTTTTATATATACTCATCATTGAATTAAAGCTAAAGATATTTTTGTTTAGCATAGTATTGGACATAATTTATTTGTTCTGTAATTTTGAATTCTCATTTATGCAGGAGTTTACAAGTAGCGGTTACAATCACAGCTGGACAGAAAAACTACATATGGTAGTGTGTGACTGAAAAATGCAATAAATATAAGGTTAAGCTTCAGCATTGGTGAATTATTGGCATAGTGTATTTTGATGTTATGATTGGGTTTTCATTTTTTATCACATGATGAAATAATAGGAGGAAGTGTTGAGGGGGGAAATGGGTGAATATGTGGCTGTAGAAACTAAAAATTAAATAGCTCCTTCTTTCAAGTGATTCATCACCATATACTAAAGCTGTCCCTTACATGACCCTCCCAAAATATATTCCAGAGCTATTATGAACATATGTGTCATATCCGTCTTTGAGAACATCAGAAGTTCACTTCTCTGACCTATTAACTGGTACCTCCTTGTAAACGCATTCTGCTTGCAGGAAGCAACATTGCCCAGATTTTAAGAGAATTAAAATCTAAATAAATAAATCTGTGTACATTCTAAATATTGTAATTCATTTAATTACTTTCGGAAAGCTTAGAAAAATGATTTCTAAAAAAGGTATTATTAAAAAAAGTGAGTAATATATACTTCATGACATTAATATTGTGTACATTTTACATTTAAGCTTTTAATGCCACCTTTCACCAACAGAACAAATTAAATCAAAGTTGAATATAATGCAAAAATCATGCATTGTATCCAGAGACTGCAGGAGTTAAGAAGTTGAGGAATCAGTTCAAAAGCCAGCCAGGCCTCACAGCAGGAGAAGAGAAAGTGGAGGTGCACTTTGCACTCAGGTCAAGGCACAAGGTAAGATGCAAGTGCAAGCATCTTTTGTATTGTAATAGATCTTTAACAAATCAGATTTACAAAAAAATGCAAAAAAGATATGAAACCCTGAACACAAACAGATGAGAAAACAGAAACTGAACATATAAAACATGAAAAAAACTTAGTGTTGAACACAGAAACATAATTAATTAAACAACACAAAACTCACAGAGCTACGTACCAAAGCAAATGACAGCAAATTGATGCTGACTCAATTCCTGATGCATTCACTACAGCTGGACCAGGTAGCATGTGAATTAAGGCTAAAACAAAAACCCACAGATATAACTGGATTTAAAGGAAACATCATGAATATATGGTACTCATGATAGTGAAAGAAATAGATCCTCCTCCTCAAACACATCACCAGCACCATACACATTCCAGCCAATCAATCAACCTCAGCCAACAATACAGCCCCATCCTTTGTACATTTCACATCAAACCATTTTGTAAACATTGTAACACAGCAAATTGATTGAAAGCTTCTGAGAAAATATGTGGATTGTTGTTTTTCTAAGTCCATTGCATTGCAGAGGTTATTCTGTTGCATATCGTCTGTGTGAATGTAACGGGTAGTGGTGGACAGCAGGAGGCGAGGGTTTCACATTAAGTTCTTTATTGTCCATATTAACTGAAAGACTCAGGCTTAGTAGCAAATATCAAAATGAAAACACAAAAGGAAGGTAGTCCATATAATAACGCAGATCCGTAGGCTCCAGTGATGCTCTCAGGGAAGCAGAGGGCGCAGAGACGTCAGGGCAGCAGCTTCTCATCAGGCTTCAGGAATGTGCAGCACTGGACAGCAGGACCTGCGGGCTTATATATGCGTGAGTGATAGTGCACAGGTGTTAATACTCCGGTGATTGTGACCGGGGTAGTGCAGTGCGATGAGGGGGTGTGCGCCGAACTAATAAGGGGGTGTGTCTGGTGCTCCGTGTGCTTGTGGGTGCCCTATGGTGGACTCCCTGCCGTCTCACCGTGACAGAGCCCCCCCCCAAGGATCCCTCCAGACGAGCACCCCTCGGGCGTCCTGGGCAGCGCGGAGCTGGCCGGTCAGGGTGTTCGCAGTGGTACGGGGCGATCAAGGAGGGGTCCAGCACCTGGGAGGCCGGAACCCATGATCGTTCTTCCGGACCGTACCCTTCCCAATCCACCAGGTACTGGAGACCCCTCTGCCGGTACCTGGAGTTCAGCAAGCGGTTCACCCTGTACGCGGGTCCATCCAGTAACATAAGCGGTGGAGGCGGAGCCCCCTTTCTCGCCTCCTCCAGCGGGCCTTCTTTGTAGGGCTTCAACGCGGAGGCATGGAACGCCCGGGATACTAGTCGGTCTCCCGGCAGGCCAACCTTAAACGTGACACGATTAACACAGTGGGTAATCACGTACGGGCCTGCATACCGATCACTGAGCTTACCTGGGGTCCCAAGCCTCCCGTCTCCACCCACACCTTGTCACCGACCTTATATGAAGGCGCGTCCGATCTCCATCGGTCCGCCTTCTGTTGGAAGCGCCTTACTGCCTGCTTCAGGCGTTGGTGGGTGTCCTCCCAGACTCTCTCACTCCTCTTGCACCACTCCTCCACAGCGGGCTGATCCGAGGCCGCCGCATTCCACGGATACAGAGGAGGTTGCCTGCCAAGTACGCATTCAAACAGGGTTTTACCCGTGCTGGTCTGGACCAAGGAATTTTGCGCGTACTCCGCCCACGAGAGCAGCGTACACCATGCCTCCTGATGCTCGCTGCAGTATGCCCGCAAAAGTTCCTCTCCACCTGCCCGTTCGCCTGGGGATGGTAGCCCGACGTGAGACTGACGGTCACGTTCAGTTTTGACAAGAACTCATGCCAGACTCTCGATGTGAACTGCGGACCCCTGTCAGACACGATGTCCTGAACAGCAGATCCGCAGTCTCCCAGGCGGTTGGCAGTCCGGGCAGGGGCAGGAATCGCACCATCTTTGAAAACCGGTTCACCATGACGAGGATGACGCTATTTCCCTCAGAGACCAGCAGATCTGTAACGAAATCTATAGCGATGTGCGTCCAAGGCTGTTTGGGTATTGGAAGAGGTAGCAGCTTACCAGCGGGCGGCGTTCTAGGCAACTTGCTGCGCGCACACTCTGCACAGGAACCGACGTGTTGTAAGATGTCCCGGTGCATCCCCGGCCACCAGTAGCGTATCCCCAGGAGCTGGGAGGTCCGGGTAGAACCGGGATGTCCTGTTCCTAGCAAGGTATGTGCCCAGTGTATCAGAGCGGTGCGCTGCGCGAGGGGCACATACCTGCGGTGCGGTGGGCAGTGAGGATGAGGATTCGCCACTTCTATCGCTCGGTCTATCTCCCATTCAACTGCGCCTACAAAACAGCTGGGAGGAAGTATCGGCTCTTCGCTGGTGGATTCCGCGCTGCCTGGAAACGAACGTGATAGCGCGTCGGCACGGGCGTTCTTCTCTCCTGGACGGTACGTCACCTGGAACCTGAAACGGGAGAAGAACAACGACCAGCGGGCCTGCCGAGCATTCATCCTTTTAGTGCCTCGCAGATACTCAAGATTTTTGTGGTCGGTGAGGAACGGGTGTCTGGCTCCCTCCAGCCAGTGCCTCCATTCCTCGAAGGAGAGTTTCATCGCCAATAGTTCTCGATCGCCAACTCTGTAATTTCGCTCAGCGTCAGAAAGCTTGCGGGAGAAAAAAGCGATTGGTTTAAGTGGACTGTTTTTCTTCAACCGTTGGGAAAGCACCGCCCCTAGCCCCTACACTTGGAGGCATCCACTTCAACCACGAAAGGTTTCGTGGGATCGGGCTGATGGAGAACAGGCGCGGTGACGAAAGCCTGCTTCAAACGAGTAAAAGCCACTTCGGCTGCTTCTGTCCAGACCAGGCTTTTGGCTCCACCACGCAGCAGGTCAGTTAGAGGTCTCGCGATAAGACTAAACGCACGGATGAACCGCCTATAGAAATTCGCGAAGCAACAAAAAACCTCTGGAGCTCGCGCCGTGTGTTAGGCCGAGTCCAGCCGGTTACCGCCTCCACCTTGACGTTTTGCATGAGTACAGAGCCGGGCAGGATGGTATAGCCCAGGAAGTTTATTTCCTGTAGGTGGAACTCGCACTTCTCGAGCTTGCAATACAAACGATTGCGCAAGAGCGTGTGGAGTACGGCTCGCACATCATGCACATGTTGTTCCTGAGAGCGGGAGTAGATGAGGATATCGTCGATGTAGGCGACGGCACATCTACCCAGGTACTCTCGGAGAACCTCATTGATGAACGCCTGGAAATACGACGGCGCCGACGCCAAGCCATACGGCAAGACGCGGTACTCATAGTGACCAGAGTAGGTACTAAACGCCGTTTTCCACTCATCCCCCTCACGTATGCGGATGAGATTATAGGCGCTGCGCAGATCGAGCTTGGTAAAGTACTTCGCCTCTCGCAGCTGCTCTAGTGCCGCGGGCACCAGAGACAGCAGATAAGTGAAGCCTACCAAGAGGGAATTGAGCCCTCGATAATCCACGCACGGCCTCAGACCCCCGTCCTTCTTCTTAACGAAGAAGACACTGGCTGAGGCTGGCGAAGTGGAGGCTTGCGCTAATGCCTCTCTAACATATTGCTGCATGGCCACCTCTTCTTCTTGAGAAAGAGGATAAACGCCTCGTCTCGGGGGTATACTTCCCGCTTTGAGCTCGATTTTGCAGTACCAGGGGCGGTGCGGAGGGAGCTGCGTGGCTCGTACCGGACTGAACACCTCAGCCATGTCCGCATACTGAGGAGGGATCCCCTTGGGGTTTTTCACTGTAGGGCTCTCGATGGTGGTGGCTAAAACCGGTAAGTGGGCGTGACCTTCTGTGCTTAGCGTGGGCGTGTTCCAGCTCCTTACGTGACCTGTGGACCAATCTATGTGAGGCTTAGTGCAACGGAGGGCAGGGCAAACCGAGGATTATGTTATGTGTAACTCGTGGGAGAACAAAAAACATTATTGTAGTGGAGTGGCCTTGGATAGTGATAGTGAGGGGAGGGGTGTGATGGCGCAACATGCCGCCACCCACAGGCCTGCCGTCCAGCACAATCACTTTTCTGGGCTGCTCCAATCTTCGGAGGGGAATCCTCATACGTTTCGCCATGTCCGCTCCCATCACATTCCCGTCGGCTCCCGAGTCCACTAGGGCAGAGACGCCGAAAGACATACTCCGGTAAGTCATCGTTATATCAACCGTTAATAATCGTTCTACCATGGAGCTACTCACCCGCGTCCTGTCTTTATCGGGAGAAGCAGGCTCTCCTTCAACCTGCCTGGCTGTTCCCATTTGCATCGGCTTGGGTCCCTCACAGACTCTCTGGGGCTCCAGTGTCTGTCGCATACGGGGCCATCTCCTTCTGGGGTTGCGCTCCGCCGGAGATCGTTGGCGTGGTGGCCGGCCACCCTCTCCTCTCTCTTTGATTAGACGGTCAAGGGTAATGGCCAGGCGCACCACCGCATTCAAAGAATTGGCCTCTTGCCAACAAGCCATTTCGGCACGTATCTCCTGTTGCAGGTCTGCCAGGAATGCGTCAATCAATGCAGCTTCATTCCATTCAGTCCCAGCGGCTACCGTGCAAAAGTCCAACGCATATTCGGCCGTGGACCGGGTGCCCTGACGCATCCCCAGCAGGCTCTGACCACACGCTCTTCCTTGTCGCGGGTGGTTGAATATCTCTTTGAACTCGTCTTGAAACGAGTCATAGTTCTCGATTAATGGGGAGTCTCCTGTGAGCAGAGTCGCTCCCCAGGTTAACGCTTTTCCCGTCAGTCGTGAAATTAGATAGGCTACCTTGGCGGCGTAGGTCATGTGCTCCTGAAACTGAAAGAATAACCCGCACTGGGCCAGGAAGCCTTCGCATTTTTCCAGGTCTCCTCCATACGGTTCAGGAGGAGCTAACGGCACTTTCACTCCTTCGCTTCGTGTTGGCGGAGGGGTGTTAGCCTGCAGGGTGAGGGATTGTACACAGCTAGTTAGCGATTGAAGTACCATTCTCATCTCACCCACTTCTTGCTGCTGTTGTCCCAGTAGGGCACCTTGAGCTCTGAGGATCTCCATCGCGGTAGGCTCACCACCTCCCGCTGCACCTTCTGTAACGTGTAGTGGTGGACAGCAGGAGGCGAGGGTTTCGCATTAAGTTCTTTATTGTCCATATTAACTGAAAGACTCAGGCTTAGTAGCAAATATCAAAATGAAAACACAAAAGGAAGGTAGTCCATATAATAACGCAGATCCATAGGCTCCAGTGATGCTCTCGGGGTAGCAGAGGGCGCAGAGACGTCAGGGCAGCAGCTTCTCATCAGGCTTCAGGAATGTGCAGCACTGGACAGCAGGACCTGCGGGCTTATATATGCGTGAGTGACAGTGCACAGGTGTTAATACTCCGGTGATTGTGACCGGGGTAGTGCAGTGCGATGAGGGGGTGTGCGCCGAACTAATAAGGGGGTGTGTCTGGTGCTCCGTGTGCTTGTGGGTGCCCTCTGGTGGACTCCCTGCCATCTCACCGTGACAGTGAACACACTTTCATATATATTTTATTTTTGTAAAAGAGATAAAAGCAATGTTTACATGGTTAAAATAGTTAAAATATTATAGTTGTAATACTTTGTTATATATTGTGTTCAAATATATTCAGGCTCTTATTCTGAAGTAAGATTCCCCCTAACTTGTTGCACAGGCACAAGAGTGAGATTAAATTAAAGAATAACACTACCTCCCTTGGTGATGTACTTTGTTCGTTTGTGTTTGCTTGAACTTTTATGAATCTTTTATGAATCTTTTCACTGAACGTTTAAAATAAAAGGTTACAAAAATAGTCTAAACACTTAATTGAAACAATTACATCATAAACTATACACAATGGACATATTCTGAGTGACAGACAGGCTGGGAGGGAGCAACATGCAAATGTAACAGTTTCTTTATTCTCTATAGTCTCAAGTGAGTATTAAATGAAGTGAGTTTAAAATGAATAAAAAGCAAACATGAATAGCACTGGCAGTGATCTTTCTATGTGCAGACTGCTGAGCTGCATAACCCTGAACTGTCGTGGGGAACAGGAGAGCTAACTCGCTGGAGCAAATATTGTCACAAGCACTGCTTAATGACCACTTTCCGAGCAACCAGTGTAGAAAGCCCTCAGGTTAGCGCGTTAGTCATTCTCCAAAAAGCTTGTCATGACTTTGCTGAGGTATTCAGTAGAACTCAGGCTGCTAGTCTTCACCCTCATCGCCCATGGGACTGTTCTATTGATCTAATACCTGGTACCACACCCCCTATAAGTAAAGCTTATCCTCTCTCTGAGACTAAAGACATGGAAGATTATATTACTGAGGCTCTGCAGTTAGGCTACATTGGCCCTTCTGTGTTCATTTTTGTCAGCAAAAAAGACGGTGGATTACGGCCCTGTATAGACGTTCTTGGGCTTAATGCTATCTCCACCAAAAACCACTTCCCTCTTCCATTAGTTCCATCCGCTTCGTAAGGCGACCTTATTTACGAGATATTGTGGAGTGCCTATATCCTGATTCACATCAAGGAGGGTAATGAATGGAAAACAGCCTTTATTATGATTAACGACATTATGAATACACCGTGATGCCCTATGGATGCCCATAAACCATTCAATGGTTAGGGTTAGACAGCGGCAGTGATTTAGACTCTCGGGTCAGACAAGCTCAGACCACAAATCCACCTCCTGCAGGCTGTCCTCAGGGTAAGGTGTATGTCCCCCCAGAGATTCTCCAATGGGTCCATACCTCTCCCAGCTCAGGTCACTCGGGAATACAGCGCACCCTGAGTTTGCTCCGGCGGAAATACTGGTGGTCTGACATCCCAGGAGGTCGCTCACTTTGTGGAAGAATGTGATGTCTGTGCCCAAAGCAAAATCCCCAGGAGACTACCAGCCAGTCTACTGGAGCCTCTGCCAGTCCCCAAATGCCCCTAGTCACACGTATCAGTGGATTTTGTCACCGACCTGCCCCTCTCTGAAAGTAACACTTGCATACTAGTGGCCACCGATCGTTTCCCGAAGGGATGCAGGCTCATACCCCTTCCTAAACTGCCTACTGCCATGGAGATGGCTGAAGCCATATTTAATAATGTTTTTAGACTCTTTGGGCTTCCTGAAGACATAGTGTCTGACAGGGGTCCACAGTTCATCTCTCGTGTCTGGAAATCATTCTGCAGACTACTTGACTTGAATGTTTCTGTCAGTTTAACCTCAGGTACCACCCCCAGAGCAATGGACAGGTGGAACGTCTGAACCAGGAATTGGGCAGATTTCTACACTCCTACTGTAGAGACAAGCAGGTGGACTGAAACTGCTTCCTTCCCTGGACTGAGTATGCACAGAATTCCCTGTCTCACTCATCTACTGGTTTGACTCCCTTCCAGCGAATTCTGGAATTTCAACCCATTCCCTTGGTCGGGGGAGTCATCTGATGTCCCTGCAGTGTAGGAGGAGGCTGATATGTACCTCCAACGAGCTGTCAGAAGACAGAAACTCCATGCGGATCGACATCGCAACAGTCCAGTGTACTCCCCTGGCCAGATGGTATGGCCGTCTACAAGGGACCTCCACCTTATGACACCCTGCAGAAAGCTCAATCCACACTAGGTAGGTCCTTTCAAGGTTATTCGCCAGGTCAATCGGGTGTCCTACAGGTTGCAGCTTCCACCTCAATACCGGATCTCTCCTACCTTCCATGTGTCCCTGCATTTCCTTGTAGCTTGTCTCCCACTTCGCAGTCTGAACTACCTACCTTTTTGGATATTGATGGGTCTCCAGCCTACCTGGTTAATAAATTGCTAGATGCACGTCGCCAGGGCAGAGTCATGCAGAACTTGGTGGATTGGCAGGGGTACAGCCCGGAGGAGCAAGGCTGGGTAAACTCGGAGGACATTCTGGATCCATCCCTCATTAGAGATTTCCATGTCTCCCACCCTGATCGTCCAGCGCCAAGACCCAGGGATCGCCCTCGTTTTTGACACTCTGCGGTGTCAGGAGCCGCCCATTCGGAGGAGGATGATGTCAGTGTCTGCAGTTCCCTCCCTCGCCACCAGAGGTCCACTTCCCAAGAATTCTAGGGTTGCCATGGTTTTTTCACACAGCTGGTCCCACTCAGCTAATTACTATGGATACGTATACCCTTCCTGGTTCACAGTCACGTTGCGAAGAATTGCCATTCTTTAGTGTGTGCATAATGAGCATTGATTTTTCTGAGCTAGTCTTTTGTGTATGATCTCTGCCACTGCCCTTGCCTTTGCTTTGCCCTTTGGATGCCTTTGCTGTGTTTTGTGGATATCTGGATTCTTGACCTTTTGCCTGTTTGGGATTTTGCCATCTTGCTCTGCCCATCTTGTTATTACCATTAAAAATAACCTTCGAATAGCTCCAACTCAGTCTCATGATTCTGGCTCATTACAGGAACAAGATGTGAGTGTTATAACAGAGTTCCTTTATTCTCCAAAATAGTAGTAGCTCAGCATCGAGTGAGAAAAATGTGAGAAAGTGAGAAAAACGAATAAAAGAAAGCATCAGTGAATAGCACTGGCAGTGATCTCTGTCTGTGTAGACTTGGCAGCCGCATGCTTAGAAAAGGTAGGAATACTTGTTTTAGAGCAGGGCTTCCCAATCTTTTGCAAATCGTGGTTCACTTAACCCACCATAAAACATTCTGCAGCCCACATGAAAATATAATTGACCATTTATTATCTAAATAAATTCAGATGTATTTCCTTTGTTTTGGTTTTTGCTTGGATTTCTGGGTTTTCTCTGAAGTCAAAGACACAGTGATGGTATCCAGCCTCAGAATCTTTTGTTTTTAAAGTGTTTAAACATTTATCCCTGCAGATGATGGAAACTTTCACTCAGAACTGCACCAATAAATGCATCCAATTTGCTAATTCACCAACCAGCTTTGTTGGTCATGTGACTGTTGATTGCCAGACCAAACAATGAGCCTAAAAATGTTCTATTTTTGCAAATTTAGTATTTTTTAGAACCGTTTAGTATTACAACAGTTCCCTAGCAGTACTGCTGCAGCCCACTGGATGGCCGTGGCCTATAGATTAGAAACCAGGGTCTTGGAGCAAGGGTTCCAAACCTTGTGGCCCACAGAAAATGATTTTGTTCCCTGAACATCTGCCAACTTGGCATTGTTTCCTTCAAAGTTGCTTATGTGCAACTTAGTGGAGCTAGTATCTCTCTATAATATACAGTATCTATCTATATAGATAGATTCTTCTGTGCTAAAAATGTAATCAATCTCGAGCATAGCATTGCGTCTTTATCCATGTCATTTCTCACGTATGTTTTCGTGGCATGAAAACAGGGCAGACAGACTCATCAAGTGGTGAAACATTCAAGACCACACAGACTCATCGGATGGTGAAACATCTTGTAGTATGTTGTCCCCTGCGGTCGATAAGTCATGTAGTGTGCTAACCACAACGGTTTTAAGATCCCTGATTACAAGATAACGAGCTGTGTAGTATCTATACAGCGATCTATCATGTTTGAAAGTCATGTAGTGTGCCTGTGGATTAAAGAGGATCAAAACACAAGGCTAGACAAGGCAGACTGTAATGGTCCTCTGTTGTAGCATCATCATCTGATCTGAATTCTGCCTCTAATGGCACTAGGCTCTATTATAGTTAATATGCCATTATAGTTTAACAGAATGACTCACTGGCTGTTATTTATTGAACTCTTGCTCATGTTTAAAAAAAACCCCGTTGAAGCTCTGTTAAAAATTCATCTGAAAGCATTGCCATCTTAGCTTCCTATCACAGCAGGCAACACATGCAGACTTCTCTCATACCCTGCAGTCATATCACATACCCACATATCACAGTCCCTATACCTATAGACTATGAGAGGGACTATACAGTAACCAAGGTGAGTAACCTTGAGATCTTCTACTGAACTGTTTTATGAAGAGCATAGTTATAGCATAGATGCAGTGATTATCCTTTCCCCATCCAACAGGCAGTCACATCAGATCACTTATATTATCTGTTGTGCTTCAATCCAAGAGGCCAAGGGACTCTCAGAAATACCAGACAATTTTAGTTTTCTTGAGTAGGATACTGATGAATTTGAGGTTACAAAAATCACATTATGAACTCATGCCCCAAGGGGCACATTTTGGGTCACATGAGGCCATCCTTCAGCAAAACCAGCAAGCCTATTCTCCAGATCTCTTTCTTCCAAAGTGTCAAGAGAGCCATCTGTAGTCTCACCAGGTTTCTGCTCAACTAAGCTCTGATCACCACTCAGCTGTTTTATTAGTCACACAATCATTTGCACACATACCGGGACAGTTTATTTGGAATAGCTAATTTACCTATGATGTTTGGCAACATAGTCATGGGTCCCTGTGGGGCTCTGGTGTTTGTGATGATGTAGTGGGAAAGTCTGCAGCCTATTGCTCAAGACATCTAGAACTTAGTTGCGGGGTGGGGAGTTTATTGTTAGTGAGTATATCTTGCTGATTAGCTTCTGAGGCATGATGGTGTTGAATGCTGAGCAGAAGTCAGTGAACAGCATTATAACATGTGTCTTTGTTGTTAAAGTGTATCCAGAGAAGCCTGGCTTTCTTCACTCTGCTTTTGACACTGATGCTAGACACTATATATTCTTCCCATTTCCAGCACAGCTGTACATGATTGTATCAGTGTAACACATTTTCATGTTGTCCAGTGATGGGCTGAATGAAGAAAAAAATGCTTGTTTGCACATTTTGTTTGTGATCCTGTGTGATGTTTTGAGTCCATGAAGCTTTTGGAGGTTGAAATCAGTAACCTGGATTGAGGCATGTGGGGTGCTTCTGCTACACCACTGTTACACTGGAAGAATTCATCCTAGTACCCCCAAGGTAGCAACCAAGACCCCAAATAAGGCATCTGTTTACAATGCTGAAAAAGAGAAGCTGGAACTCTCTGGTACCATAGCTAAACTGTCTACTGAGTATAATGTTTTGTTACTATTATTATGCTTTCTTTCTGAACTGAATAATGTAGCCCACAAGGACTTGTACACTGCTCTGGAGATGCTTTAAATACTTTTTCTTACTCTTTTTTAAATACTCTTTCAGAATAGCACTCCCTCGACATCTTACAGGAAAAATCTCTTATGCCCAAGCTCATATGTAAAACAGAGCAGATCAGATTTAATGAATTTAATGAACATAGAGCTCCATTCACAACAGAGCTCCACCCAACATGGTGCTGCCCTGGTTTGCAGCCTGTTTCAGCAGTTCCCATTAGTGTTTTTGTATTTTTGTCATATAAAAGCCGTGTATATTTTAGATTTTAGTCACTCTATTATGGATACCCTGTGCATTA
This sequence comes from Brachyhypopomus occidentalis, assembly GCA_020368025.1. NCBI lineage: Eukaryota > Metazoa > Chordata > Actinopteri > Gymnotiformes > Hypopomidae > Brachyhypopomus > Brachyhypopomus occidentalis. The sequence goes on along the minus strand of JAGXOD010001350.1, from coordinate 89,763 downwards.
ATGGTTTTATGCTGACACTTCTGGTATTTTTAACTCTTGTTGTGCCTGGTGGGGAGCTGGTTGATTCTGGTTGGTGTTCTCCATGCATACACTAATACCCTGAGTGAGGACTCAAGTTGAAGAGGACATTGTAGGGAATGTGAGGTCACTGATGAATAAGATGGATGAATTCAGAGCACTTATGAGGACACAGGAGATATTCGGAGGATGTACTATTGTGGGTTTCACAAGGCCTGGCTACAGGACCATATTCCGGACGCAAGCTTTCAGACTGTGCAGCCAGAGTGGTAAGAACAGAGAAGGGGGGATTGCAATGTTTGTGATCAATGGACGGTCTAATCCCAGAGATTTAACAGTAAAAGAGTTTTTCATACATTGAACTGTTAGCCATGAGTTTTCATCCATTTTATCTGATGAGGGATCTCATGCGCCATCTTCGTTGCTGTTTATATTCCATCATCAGGTGTTGCCATCATAGCATGTGATCATCAGTTCAGCCACTGCCAAACTTCAAACACAACACCCAAATGCATTTATTTCAAATTTTCAACTTTTCAACCATTAATTGTGGTCCCATAGTAAATAACCACATAGCACATTCAAACATGAGGGACACATACAGCTCCAATGTCCACCCTTCACTTGAACTGTTGTACAAGACTTGGGCTTTATAAATGATGGGGCTTGATAAAATCAAAGTTTCATTCATTCAAAATCCTGAACTTGAAATGACCTTTTTTAGGTTTGGAATTACCTTTAATAAAACCTATCACCATCACATTTGCATCCTACCTATCCTTGCTTCTCATTATACACTGGCTGACCTACAAAGGATACAGTTAATACACAATGGGTTGGTTTGTGGTTCTATAGTTGGGGTGGAACTCCATCTGATTCCCTACAGCAACAGGAGTTTAGCCAGCTCCTGTGTTGCTGAATCAGGAAGAGGCAGCCCCAATGTTGCTGAACCAAGAAGAGCCAGTACCAGTGTTACTGAAACTGATAATGCAATTTCACTCAGACTGTGGGAACTCAACCTGACCATTGATCCCTTCTTGCAGCTCGTCGTCCTAGCCACACCTGCTCCATTGCTTTCTCAGATGCTCTTGTACCCCTGTTCTCTCAAGCCTGTCTGGTTTTATTTTAATAAAATGTATACAAAATGCATGATTTGGATTTGTTTATTAACATGAATCACAGGCTACACAGCATGTCTTACCTGTAGGAGCATCCACAATGCAATTGACAAAAAAATGCTTTATATGTGTGTCACAATAATTAAGGCCTCAACAGGTCACAGAGAACACAACAACAGAAAAACTATTGGCTTTACAAACAAAAAAAATGATGAATGTAACAAAGATTATGATCAAATATAAGATAGGAATGTAATGGTAGTAGTCAGTAATGGTAGGAGAGAGGGAATATCCAAATGTGTGCAAATTGGTATGTGAAATAAGCATAGTGCAATGTTTAGGGGATATGTATGTACATGTGTCAACATAAACTGCAGCACATTAGTGACATGTGAAAGCAAAAGGAGTGTGTTAGTGAGAATTCTGGATCCTAATGGTCTGTGGATAAAAGCTCCTCTTGAAGCTTTCAGTGTAGGCTATGTAGCAGCAGTGATGATTAACCTCTGAACGTTCTGAACAGTCTGTGTCTGGGTGTGGGAAGTGTCCTTGAGGATTTTCAAGGCTTGCAATCTAACCTGCCTAATGTAAATATCCTGTAAGTGTGGATCTAGAGTGTTGATTTGTAACATCAAAGAGGATGACACAGGACAAAGGTGTGGGCTTGGGCATGCTTTGTTCTGAGCCTTATCAAATCTGGGTGAAGCTCCATGACATAGTGGTAGAACATAGTGAAGCAAAAGACAGAACTATGGAAAAATTGAGCACATACAGGAAAAAGGATCTTTCCGTAGGAGACCCAAAACCTCAGACAAGGGCAACAATGAACAGCATCAATGAACAATGGAATGACTAAGACCAGACAACACCCAACAATAAGAACAAAAAACACATTGATTAAATACACAGGCTAACAAGACAGATGAGCACAATAAGGAATACATAACCGGTCATAGAGTAGAGACAAGAATAAAAACAAAACAAAGACCACGTGGCAGTGTTGCCATGGGAACCACAATGCCAGAGGGGTGAAATCATAACACTCAACTAAACATATCACTATCTGTAGAGCATGGTGGTCTTGGTTGGAACTGGTGCCATTGCGTGTAAGGACATTCTCAACCGCACAGGTATAGAATGTCTTGAGAATGTGTACCGAAACCATGAACCTCTTGAGTTGTCTGAGGTGGTAAAGCTGTTGGCTCTGTTGAAGATGGAGTTTGAGCTGTTGTTGGCCACAGTTATGTTGAAAACAACAAGGGGCTCAGAACACAGCCTTGGGGGGGGAACTTCACCGATGTTGAGGGTGAGACTACCTGATGTGTAGACTCCTACCTAACAACCTGTGGTTGGCTGGTTGGAAGCTGAGAAACCATTTGCAGAGCAAGTTGCTCCTGCCCAAGGGTCTCATCTTTGTGATCAGGATGGAGGGAACAATTGTATTGAAAGCCAAACTGTAGTAAATGATCTTTCTCACAAAGTTCCCCTTCCTCTTGTCAAGGTGGGTTCAGGTGAAATGCAACAGGTGGGAGATGGTGTCATTGGTATTTCTGTTTTGCCTACAGGCAAACTTAAGATCAAATGAGCTGGGGAGGGAGGAGTAGATATGGTTCTTCAATAGCTTTTTCAAAGCTATAATATATATTGTGCCATCAGTGTTTTCCCCAATCTGAATTTATGCAAATTTCATACACTGAATGACAATACTTAAATCTTAAACCAAAACATACTAACATGCAGAATGGTTGCTGAGGGAACAAAAGACACGCAGGGCTCTCTTTGTACCCCTCCAGGTCCTCCGCGTAGGACACGGTCCCCTCTGAACTGACAGACGGAGGGGAAGTCGCCTCCTTCTCGGAATCCTCAAAGACACGAATATGATGGATATTTGATAAGATATTCATCAACCTACCCCCATGTGAAAAATGATTGCCCCTTCCTTCCAATAGCTGCTTACACCTCCTTTAGTAGTTGCAACCACAGGCTTTCTGTAGTTGGTGGTGTCTCAAGAGCAAGGAGGAATTTTGGCCCACAAAATTGCAGGTCCAGCCATAACCTTTTAGTAAGACTTGCTGACTAGCAAATTCCAAAAATGTAAATCACTTATTTTAATTTACATTACTTTTGTCTGTCCATAACACAATGTTCCAGAATGCTGATCATGTAGGCCTAGGTGTTTGTCATTTTCAAACATGACATGAGCATTTATATTCCTATTGGTTAGCAATTGTTTCCATTGTACAGCTCTGCCATGGGTCCCTTACTTGGCCATTATTTTTCTGATGGTTTGAGTACAAAATCTAAAATAAAATCAGATGAAATAATGCAAAAAATTATCATAAATTCAGGAATTCAGACAGGAGACATACACAAACTGTCATATAAACCCGAATCAGGTCAAACTTTATTGCATACTGGGCAGTTAGCACTCTTCTCTAAGCATGTGCAGCTGTCCCATAACATAGAGCAAGTGGTAGCTTGCAAAAGTTCGTTGGCTGGCTTCACATGATTCTGTGGTGTATGTGTTAGCCAAAAATACTGTTTAAACATTTGAAACTGTTTAAATTTTTTCTTTTCAATATTTTACTAAAATTCAACATATTGCCTATTGATGCACATCTCTGCTGGAACATACAGAAGTACCTAATTGTGTTTCATAGGTACTTAAAGATTTCCGTTATGAATTGACATTTCATATGTGGATAACAATTGCACTTAAAGTCATCAGTGTTCTTTATAACCAGGTTGATCACTTAATCAACGCTTTTTCCACTTGCTTGCATCCCTTCGTTCCACATATGGACATACCAGAGACAAAAAGTTTGAAAGCGAGAGGGATACATGAACAATATTTGGTTTGGCTTCCTGTGACTTATGCACTCCCCCTTTTCCACCTCACAAAAATGGTTTGTTTGAAGGCGGTGCAATGCTTGTCTCAGCAAGGTAAGTGGACCAGTGACCAAATTTTCCTCAGCCAGGAAGAGACATGCACATTCCCCAACCAACAGAATGTAATTATACACAAGACAAAATGACAAATATTCTGTGCCAAACCATTAAGGTTTTACTTAGGGCATGGTCTACATATTTCACAGTGTCCTCTAATCCACTACCTCACCAGTCCTTTACAAAGATTGTCAGGTAAGCTTTCTCAAACTACACCCAAACTAAGTCCACAAACTTCAGTTCATTCCAGGGTTCCATGTTAAGAGAAGGTAGAAAGAGTTTACAGATGGACTTCGCAGGACATACTCCAGGCCTGTCTGGGCCACACACTCCACTCATAATTAACACCATTAACCCATTTAATCTCAAATTTTTCCCAGACATGAAAAATCTTGTGCACTTAATAACCTTCACAAATAATCAGTCATTATTTTTTTTAAGTTTCATGGATAAGTGGGAGTAAAAGTACATTTTGTGACCGGTGGGATAATGTTTTGTTTATTGAATTACCTCTATGGAGTCACCAAAATTCTTATACATCTTATATATCTTAACATATTTAAAACTGTCACTGTCAGTACTCATTGGGGAGGTAGAGTGATGGATGCTGGAGGGGGTGGGGGTGGGGGGCGGTGTATGGATGGATGGATGGTGGAGGGGGTTGGGGAGGTGGAGTGATGGATGGTGGAGGGGGTGTGGTGAGTGGGTAGATCATCACCACTCAAAGTTGTTCCTGTCATGATCTGTTTGCATGAGTTCAGAATATGCGTCTTGTTGGCAAATGGCCTCAACTTCATACTCCATATCACCATCACAGTCACTGAGGACAGCATCTTCATTTTGACTACAATGTTGCATGACATTTCTGTGAAGTCACGTAGATCCAACAAATTCAGAACTTGGCACAAAGTGAAACTAAAAGAAAGAACATGGTATGATGTTAGGTAGAACAAAAATGATGTGTATACAATTACATGTATATATACACTGTTATCCTATCGGCCACTATTGTTGCAATCGACTCATTCTGTGATCTCACTGAAGAAAGTTGAATAATTGCAAATGCATATATCAATAGTAGACACCTGAAAGATGATGTGTACTAAAAATGGTTGTCTTCTTTTTATGTTAACAAAATGTACTAAACATTTGTCTGGGAGCTTTGATGTAGCCATCCTCTGATCCTGGTCCAATCAGGAAGTAAACAGCTCAAGGGGGTATTTCAGAAAGCGGGTTTAGCAAACTCTAAACTTAACCCTGAACTCTGAGTTCTCTTACCCCGATCTGACACACTCAGTTTTCGGTTCCGAAACAGCTGATTGGAGTTAAAATAATTACCACATTGAGGCAATCTTTTCCAGATCACCATGTCCTGTACATCATCTGCGCCTCCTGCCTGCCATATCCATTGTTCCTCCTCTGCACATGTTCAAACCATCACAGTCTGCAGTCTCTGACTCCCAATTTTCCAAACTGTGCTGTCTCTCAGATGTTCTCATTCCTAATCCTGTCCATCCATATAATGATCTTAATTGTAGCCTAGTTGCAAATATCTTGATTGTTGATTATGGCCCTGTAGCTAATCGGAAGAAGGCTGGGGCACGTAAAACCAGAGGAGGCACAACTCCACCATCTTTCACACCCTAGAAGATTTGGGTGCATGATTTAATGAAAATAGCAGTGATTGCAGATGGAGTCTCTGACAACTCTACCATCTCTGTTGTCACCCAAATGCATGTAAGGTTCCGCATCTGTGGGCATGTCCGAGATGGTAGGCTGTCGCTCTCCCTGGATGGATGCAATGTTGTGTAATACCACATGTCATTATTATGTTGCACACCCTCTCAGGGGTAACTGTGAGCCCCGTCAGGCACTGGAGCCTAGGGTAATTTCAATTCTTGCCCTGGTTTTGCCGTGGGCCTGGTTGTAGCGGGACCGTGGTCCAGGTGCAGGGTCTGAATATGGCGTCATGAGGTAGGGCAGGCAGGGATACCCTCTGTCTCCAAGAAGGAGGCCGTCATATTGTCCTATAATCGCACAAGGAGTTGCAATGATTTAACTATTACACTGCATGTGAACAACACCTAGCAAAACTACCACAGACTACCCCATTCTAATTTATTGCACAGTGTGGACTCCCAGAAAATCCAGGAACTATGCACGGATCCTGGCCATCTGGCTTCAACATTTGTGATGAGGTGGGAAGCATCACATATGATCTTGATAGGGAGGAGAACAGTCAGTTACAATAGCTACATTATTTTACATACACACAAGACACCAAACCACACCAGAATGGAGAAAAATCTCATTTTGCGGCTTTGCAGGTCTTTTAAATGCGGTACTGCGGGTCTTGGGATGAAAGCAGCCAATCTGCATTAACCAAGAAGAGAGGCGCAGCAGTAGGGGAGACACATCTGAAGCTACTGCGTCACACGCAAACATCGACTAGCATTGGTCGTCACAGATAGTATGTCTATTTGGGGTTTTAGAACGCGTTCCCGATGAAGAGCTTGGCGAATAAATTGAGCTTCAAGGAAAAGGACACGCCATGATGACGGGGGGTTTGTAACTCAGGGTTAGGTTTCAGTAAACCTGCCAGCAAGCAGGTTAGCTTCAGAGCGTAAGTTGCTATAGCAACTGACTCCCGCTGTTCCAGAAACCCGCTTTGACAGGATGACAGGACCTGTAGGAATATAAAGGTAAGTGATAAGTGAACTCAGATGATTAATATGATGGTGATTGGGATCGGGGAAGTGTCTTGTGTCTAGGGGGCGTGCTTGTGTTGGTCATGTGACTCTGTCCGCCTTTTTCTGAAACCGTTTTACCGCCGTCCGGAGCCGCTGGTGAGTTTCCTCCCACACCCGTTCGCTCCTCTTACACCACGCCTCCACCACTGGCTGATCGGAGGTGGGTGCGCTCCACGGGTAGAGGGGGCTGCCGACCGAACACGCACTCGAATGGGGTCTGTCCCGTGCTGCTTTGAGTGAGAGAGTTCTGCGCGTACTCTGCCCACGCCAGTGATGCGCACCATGTGTCCGGGTGTTCGCTGCAGTAGGCTCGTAGAAACCTGTTCAGCTCCTGATTGACCCTCTCTACCTGCCCGTTGGCCTGGGGGTGGTAGCCCGACGTGAGGCTTACGGTGATGTTTAACTTTGACATAAACTCACGCCAGACCCGCGATGTAAACTGCGGACCCCTGTCAGACACGATATCCTCAGGCAGCCCGAACTGCCTGAATACGTGCCTGAACAGAAGGTCCGCAGTCTCCCAGGCCGTGGGCAGGCCAGGCAGCGGCAGGAAACGAACCATTTTAGAGAAACAATCCACTATTACCAGAACGGTGGTATTCCCCTCCGACTGAGGCAGATCGGTCACAAAGTCAATTGCGATATGTGTCCACGGCTGTGTCGGAATGGGCAGAGGAAGCAGCTTACCGGCTGGCGGCGTCCTCGGGACCTTGCTCCTGGCACACACTTGACACGTGCCGACGTATCGCAGTATGTCCCTGTGCATCCCTTGGTGTAACCGGGGTGTCCTGTGCCCAGCGAAGTGTGTGCCCAAGTCATCAGCGCGCTGCGCTGCTCGGGCAGCACGTACCTCCTATGCGGCGGACAACGGGATGAGGGTTAGCCGCCACGGTCGATCTCCCAGTCGATGCTACCCAGGAAACAGGTAGACGGTAACACAGGCTCCTCCCCCAAACTCTCCACCACGTCAGGAAAGGACCTCGAAAGCGCGTCAGCACGCGTGTTCTTCTCCCCCGGACGATAGGTCACCTGAAACTTAAATCTGGAAAAGAACAGAGACCATCTCGCCTGACGCGCATTCATGCGTTTAGTGCTACGCAAATACTCCAAGTTTTTGTGGTCCGTTAGCACCAGAAAGGGGTGTCTGGCTCCCTCCAGCCAGTGTCTCCACTCCTCCAAAGCAAGTTTCATTGCCAGCAGCTCTCTATCCCCTACCCCGTAATTGCACTCGGCGGGACTGAGCTTGGGGGAATAAAACGCGATCGGTTTTAATGTACCGTGCCGTTTGAGTCTCTGGGACAACACCGCACCCACCCCCACGTTGGATGCGTCCACCTCCACTATAAACGGCCTCGATGGATCCGGTTGGTGGAGAGCAGGAGCGGTGACAAACGCCTGTTTCAGCGCTTTGAAGGAGCGATCAGCGTCCTCGGTCCAATGAAGCTGTTTAGCGCCACCACGCAACAGGTCAGAGAGAGACTTCGCGACAGAGCTAAATCCCCGAATGAACCGCCGGTAAAAATTAGCGAAACCCAGAAACCTCTGGAGCTCGCGCCGAGTGTGCGGACGAGTCCAACGAGTCACCGCCTCCACCTTGCCCTGTTGCATGTGTACAGAGCCCGGCTTGATGGTATAGCCCAGGAAATCAACCCGCCTGCGATGGAATTCACACTTCTCGAGCTTGCAATAGAGCCTATTGCGCAAGAGCGTGCCCAGGACAGCCCGTACATCATGCACATGTTGACTCCGAGAACGCGAGTAAATGAGGATGTCATCAATATAAGTGACGACACACTTACCCAGATATTCTCTAAGCACTTCATTAATAAACGCCTGGAAAAACGACGGTGCCGATGCCAAGCCATACGGCAAGACCCGGTACTCATAGTGACCCGAGGACGTACTAAACGCCGTTTTCCACTCATCCCCTGCCTTGATGCGGATGAGGTTGTAGGCGCCATGTAGATCGAGTTTAGTGAAGATCTGCGCCTCCCGTAGCTGCTCTAGTGCCGAAGGCACCAAAGGCAGGGGATACGCATACCCCACTAAGAGGGAATTGAGCCCTCAATAATCCACGCATGGCCTCAGCCCCCCGTCCTTCTTCTTCACGAAGAAGACGCTGGCCGAGGCCGGCGAAGTGGAGGGAACGATGTAACCCTGTGCTAACGCCTCCCTCACATACTGTTGCATGGCGCGCTCCTCCTCCTGGGATAAACCGCTCCACGGGGAGGTACGCTACCCTCCTTCAGTGTGATCGAGCAGTCCCATGGCCGATGCGGCGGGAGTTGCGCAGCCTTGACAGGGCTGAACACTTCAGCGAGATCTCTGTAGGGGGGAGGTACGATCTGGGAGCTAGCTGCGTCAGGGCTTTCAACTGTGGTGGAATACAGCTTCACGGTGGGGAGAGGGGGCCGAGCGATGGAGGGCGTGGCCCAGCCGGTAATATTACCTGTGTGCCAACTAATACGGGGACCTTGGGAACGTAGCCAGGGAAGACCTAACGTGATCTCGTGAGTGGGCTCGGGAAAAATTAGGAAAATAACGTGTTCTGTGTGACCTTGAACAGTGAGCTTCACCGGGGGAGTGTAGTAACAAATAAAGCCCCCGCCCACAGGCCTGCCATCCAGTGCTTGCACTTTGCGTGGCTCCTCCAGCTCGCGTAGCGGGATCCGCATCCTCTTGGCCAGTTCTGAACTCATCATGTTTCCCGCTGCTCCCGAGTCCACTAGGGCAGAGACCCCCAAAGACACGCGCTGGTAAGTTAATTGCACTGGGATCTCTAGCAATTTGTCCACCAAGGAGCTACTCACCCGAACTCTGCGGCCACCCGTGTGGGTGGGCTCCCTGGGAGGTTTCGTTATCCCGAGCTGCATCGGCTCTGCTGGTTCGATCACTGGCTGTCTCTCCGGGGTAACCGTATGACGTACGGAGCTTCCTCCTTCTGTTCTCTCCTTCAAGAGTCTGTCATAAGTGATCGCTAGACGCACCACTTCGTTCAGCGTGCGGGTGTCCTGACGACAGGTAAGTTCTGCCCGCAACTCAGGTCTTAAACTCGCTAGAAAAAGATCCACCAAGGCCGCGTCATTCCATCCAGTACTGGCGGCCACCGTGCGAAACTCTAGTGCGAACTCGGAAGCGGGCCGCGAACCCTGTCTCAAATCCAGGAGGCTTTGTCCGCTTGCTCTTCCACGTCGAGGGTGGTTAAAAACCTCCTTAAATTCCTTGAGGAATGAGGCATAATTTTGCAGCAAGACGGAGGATCCCGAGATTAATGCTGCCCCCCAGGTTAGAGCTTTCCCCGTCAAGCGGGAAATAATATACGAGACTTTTGCCCGTTCGCTAACATCTTGTCTCTCTGAAAAAAATATTTGGCACTGAACCAAGAAGCCCTCGCATCTCTCAGGGTCCCCATCGTATGGCTCAGGGGGTGAGAGGGGCAATCCTGGGTGCTCCACTGGAGTACTCACTTGTGCCTGGTGGGAGAGAACCTGCACACAACCGGTTAAGGCCTGCATCAGCGATTTTAGTTTGCCTATCTCTTGTTGCTGTTGTCCCAGCAGCCTACCTTGCGCCGATAGTACCTCTAGGGGAGAGGGACTCTCCTCTCCTGCTGGTCCAGGTTGCACATTCTGTAACGGGGGTTGGACAGCAGCAGGAGGCAAGGAGCTCGAATGCATATCTTTATTCTCCATATTTACAAATAAGGTAAAGAACAAAAATAAAGGTAGGTATTTTCAGCTTAAAGAGAAAAACAACAGCAAAGGCACAAGAGACGCGAGGAGCAGGTAAATTCCGGAAGGAGCGACGACAGCGTAGAATGTGCAACACCGGATGACAGGACCTGTAGGAATATAAAGGTAAGTGATAAGTGAACTCAGGTGATTAATATGATGGTGATTGGGATCGGGGAAGTGTCTTGTGTCTAGGGGGCGTGCTTGTGTTGGTCATGTGACTCTGCCGGTGTTCTCCCGGCTGAGCACGCGCCCTCTGGTGGATGACCGGCTCCCTCACCGTGACAATATTTTATTGAGACCCTTTATTATTTTAATATTTGCTGGAAATTCAATGAATATATCATTCAGTTAAATGTTTACAGCCTTATAATTAAAATATTTTTACGGTCACTATTGTGACCAATGGGATTAAACAACTACCTTGCAAGCTCTTCACAAGGGTCATCAGGTAGACACCTCCCTTTGTTGGTATTTTATTAAATTAAGCCCTCACAGACCCACCACTTCAAGCTCACTTTTAAACCACCATCTTACACCCATGCAGCTAACCACTCCCTAAACTGTGAAATCCATACAGGCCTACCCAGCGACTAAGACTTCTAAAACCAAATTCCACATGCAAAGATATGGCAGATTTAGTTTACAAATCACCTAGCACCTGTGTGAATATTTCAAGTTCTTCCTTTCAACAGTTTCATCATTGAATTGTTAATTAGAATTGTTAGTTCTGTGACAGTTGCATAAAGTGAACTATCAGGGTTTTTTTAATCAGAACCATATCTAGTCTCAGTTTAGTCAATGCAATCCAGGACCTGTAGTTTTCTCCATACACTCTTTAGCAATTTCAGCAATTTGTACTCACTCTCCACTACACTGACCCTCATGCACAAATCTAACTGTTCTACTGCTGATACTAATGGGAAAAGAGTTAACCTTCATGTGCTTATTACACGTGCATATGCCTCCATGTGTAGTGTCCTTGTAAGAAACTAATATTTTGTGCTGACAAAATAGGCCAGTGTCTGTGCATATATTACAACTAGAATTGTCATCTATCTACTGTCCAAGGTTTTGCAGAGTTGGTAGGATATCATAAGTCGCTCCAAGAAAAAGTTAAATCATGATTCACATCCACCACTCTCAGCTCTTGCCAGGTGATTAATCGGTTTTCTAAATTATCCCTGCTAATCCACTGTCCACGTTGTCCTTGCAAGTATGCTGTTGTGCTCCATGCTTCTTCTTCAAAATGAACTATAGCAACTATTTGCCTTCGCTTTTGATACATGGCTTTATGTTCCAAGAATCACCTGACCCAAGCCTTGCCCTCCCCCTCTCCACCTGCCGTATCACATCTCCATGCTCCAAACCTCTCCTGGCTAGTTTGCATTTCTCCCTACTTTTAAGACTGGTGCAGTTGCTTTTATCACTGCTTAGAATCTAGCACAATCATCTCTAGACTTGCCTTCCCATATTTAAATTCCTTGACTAAACTTTTGAGCAGTAGTTCCAACATCCTTCTTCCATGTTACTACTACTACTTCGGGGCTGTACCGTGACACCTATAAGATGTCATCATAATTTTTCTTCCTTATCCTCTAGGAGTAGATCTCCTAAACACAAAGAGCAGCAAATCTTCAGTTGAGTGAAGGGGGTGAGTTCAACATAGAAAGTGTAACGGGTTGAGGTGAGCAGCGGGAGGCGTAGTTAGGTGTGAAAGCTCTTTATTTTCCATCTTACGGATTCAACAAAAATACTCAGGCATGAAGCAAAAGAGAGATAACAAAATAGAAAAGGCGATGATTCCACTCTTAAGGTCCGGTGCTGCCAACGGCAATGTGGGAAGACAGACGTGACGACGCAGACGATCTCGCAGGCTCCTCGAATGTGCAGCACCGGACGACCGAACCTGTGGGCTTAAATAGGGAGTATGCCAAGTGAAATAGGTGCTCAATATTCAGGTGATTGTGAGGGTCGGATGGGCCTTGAGTGAGGAGGGGTGTGCCTACGTGCTGAGGAGGTGCGCCTAATTACTAGGCTTCGTGTGGGCGCCCTCTGGCGGCCTCCCTGCCCTGCTACCATGACATAGCCCCCCCCCAAGGATCCCTCCAGCCGCGTGCCTCTAGGACGTCCCGGGTGGCGCGGAGCAGGCCGGTCCGGGTACTCACGGTGATAAGCGGCGAGAAGGGAGGGGTCCAGGACTTGGGAGGCCGGCACCCACGACCTTTCCTCTGGGCCATACCCCTCCCAGTCCACAAGGTATTGCACTCCATTACCTCGGTACCTGGAATCAAGCAGTCTGTTAACGGCGTAAGCGGGACCATCCGGCAGCATCACTGGTGGGGGAGGTCCCTTCTCCCCATGTCTTCCCAGGGGTCCCTCCTTGTAGGGCTTCAGAGCGGAGGCATGGAACGCCCTGGACACTCTACGGTCACCAGGTAACCCAACCTTGAACGTTACCCGGTTAATGCACTGCGTGATAACGTAAGGTCCAACATACCGGTCCCCGAGCTTACCTGGCGTTCCCAGCCTCCCGTCTCTGGTAGATATCCACACCTTGTCTCCCACCTTGTAGTCAGGCGCCTCCGACCTTCTCCGGTCCGCCTTCTCCTGGAAACGTCTTACTGCGGTTCGCAAGCGTTGGTGGGTGTCCTCCCAGACGCGCTCACTCCTCTTACACCAGTTCTCTATGAGGGGCTGATCGGAAGTAGACACGTTCCAGGGGTACAAGGGGGGTTGACGACCAAGTACGCATTCAAATGGTGTTATCCCCGTGCTGGTCTGGACCAATGAATTTTGCGCGTACTCGGCCCATGTGAGCAACGTGCACCACGTCTCTTGATGCTCGCTACAGTATGCTCTCAGGAATCTCCCTAGTTCCTGGTTTACCCGTTCCACCTGCCCGTTCGCCTGGGGGTGATAGCCTGACGTGAGACTGACAGTGATGTTCAGTTTTGACATGAACTCACGCCAGACTCTTGATGTGAACTGCGGACCCGTCAGACACAATATCCTCGGGCAAGCCGAACTGCCGAAACACGTGCCTGAACAGAAGGTCCGCAGTCTCCCAGGCGGTTGGCAGACCAGGCTGGGGCAGGAAGCGCACCATCTTCGAAAACCGATCTACGATCACAAGGATGGTGTTATTTCCTTCGGAGATCGGTAAATCAGTTACAAAATCAACGGCGATGTGCGTCCACGGTTCTTTGGGTACGGGTAAAGGGAGCAGCTTACCGGCAGGCGGCGTCCTAGGCACTTTGCTACGCACACACTCGTGGCAGGACTGGACATTTTGCCGAACCTCATCGTGCATTCCCGGCCACCAGTAACGTATCCCCAGGAGCTGTGAGGTCTTGGTGGATCCGGGATGTCCGGTGCCTAAGGAGGTATCAGAGCGGTGCGCTGCGCTGGGGGCACATACCTTTTTTCAGGATGACAGTTTGGATGGGGATTCGCCGCCTCAATCACCCGATCAATCTCCCTGTCAATGGCTCCTAAAAAACAATCAGGAGATAACACAGGCTCCTCGCTGGTCGATTCCGCGCTGCCGGGGAAAGAACGTGATAGCGCGTCGGCTCGCGTGTTCTTCTCTCCAGGACGGTATGTCACCTGAAAGCGAAACCTAGAGAAGAACAGAGACCAGCGTGCCTGACGGGCGTTCATCCGCTTCGTGGTCCGGAGGTATTCCAGGTTTTATGATCGGTTAACACGAGGAAGGGGTGTGTTGCACCCTCTAACCAGTGTCTCCACTCCTCAAATGTTAGACGCATTGCTAGAAGTTCCCGGTCCCCGACACCATAATTACATTCAGCGGAGGAGAGCTTTCTCAAAAAGAAAGCAATAGGACGGAGAGGAGAGCCTTTCTTCAGCCTCTGAGAAAGCACCGCCCCCACTCCCACATTGGAGGTGTCTACCTCTACTATGAACGGTTTCATGGGGTCCGGCTGGTGAAGGACAGGCGCATTGACGAAAGCCTGCTTCAAACGTTCAAAGGCTCTCTCCGCCTTGTCGGTCCAGACCAGCTTCTTCTTGCCTCCACGCAGTAAATCAGTAAGAGGCTTCGCAATAGAGCTGAACGCTCGGATGAACCGCCGGTAGAAATTCGCGAAGCCCAGAAACCTCTGGAGCTCGCGCCGTGTGTACAGACGAGTCCATCCGGTTACCGCCTCCACTTTGCCTGGCTGCATGTGCACCGAGCCTGGTTTGATGTTATAACCAAGGAAGCTCACTTCCCGCAGATGGAACGCACACTTCTCAAGCTTGCAATACAATTGATTGCGCAAAAGAGTGCGGAGTACAGCTCGCACATCATGCATATGTTGGTTCTCAGAGCGTGAATAGATGAGGATGTCATCGATGTAAGCGACGACACATCTACCCAAATATTCTCGCAAAACCTAATTTATGAACGCCTGGAAGACGGAAGGAGCCGACGCCAAACCATAAGGTAAGACGCGGTACTCATAGTGTCCTAGAGGTGGTACTGAACGCCGTCTTCCACTCATCCCCCTCTTGGATACGGATAAGATTATAGGCGCTGCGCAGATCTAATTTGGTGAAGATTTCTGCCTCTCTCAACTGCTCTAGTGCCGCAGGCATCAGAGGCAGCGGATAAGCATAGCCCACCAAGAGGGAATTGAGCCCTCGGAAGTCCACGCATGGCCTCAGACCACCATCCTTCTTCTTAACAAAGAAGACGCTGGCTGAGGTTGGCGAGTGGAGGGGACGATATAGCCCTGCGCTAATGCCTCACTGACATACTGCTGCATGGCTTTTTCTTCCTCCAGGGACAACGGGTACACGGCTCCTCTTGGGGGTTTACTCCTCACCATGAGATCTATTTGACAATCCCAGGAGCGATGCGGAGGAAGTTGCGTAGCCTTTTGGCAACTAAACACCTCCGCTAAGTCTTTGTACTGCGGCGGGATCGCTTGGGGTTTCTCCACGTTAGGACTCTCAACCGTGGTGGCTTGTAAGAGCACGGGGGCGTGGTTAACTTGCCTATCTTTGTTTCCTCCCCACTGTGATAAGCGGCCCTCACGCCAGTTAACTATGGGCTGATACTCCCGTAGCCAGGGCAACCCTAAGGTGAGATCACGTTTTAACCCTGGGAGAACACAAAAAAACAAGTTAAGCTTAACACCCTGAATCGTGACAGTGAGGGAGGGGGTGTGGCAACGGAGTACGCCGGCCGCCACAGGCCGGCCGTCCAGTGCATACACTTCTCGCGGTTGTTCCAGAGTCCGGAGGGGGATCCTCATCTTGCGTGCCAACGTCGCGCTCATCAGATTTCCTGATGCTCCGGAGTCCACTAGAGCCGCAACCCCACAGAAACAGAGTGGTGAGTTACGTTCACCTCCAATGTCATTAAGTGGTCAATCATGGAGCTACTCACCCGGGCTTTCTCCTCCGGCGACAGAAGGACTCTCTTATGGTCCGGCTCGGCCGCTCCCAGCTGCATTGGCTCTGCACGCTCTCCTCGCTCGGGTATGTAGGGTCCTCTCCTTTTATCAGACCCCTTATTCGGCGACCTCCCTTTCAGCATACGAGGCCGGTCTCTTCTCTCCTGGAGCAGTCGGTCATACATGATGGCCAGACGAATCACATTATTTAATGACTCTCTCTCCGGCCGACACGCCAGTTCTGCCCGTAGTTCCGGCTTTAGGCTAGCCAGAAAAACGTCTATAAGTGCTGCCTCATTCCACCCTGTCCCAGCAGCGATTGTCCGGAATTCCAGGGCGAAATCGGCAGCGGATTGATTTCCCTGTCTCATCCCCAACAGGTCTTGACCGCAAGCTCGGCCCTGTCGGGGATGATGGAACACCTCAATAAATTCCCTTTTAAAATCCTCATAGTTCCGGAGGAGGGGAGAATCTCCCGTCATGAGGGCGGCTCTGTCCTTTAGCCTAGAGATTATGTAGGATACTTTGGCGGTATCGGATAATTCCGCCTGATAGGCGAAATACAGCCCGCATTGAGCCAAAAAGCCCTCGCACTCCTCCGGGTTACCTCCATACGGCTCGGGGGGCGCAAGAGGTAATCGCACGCCTTCCACTCGGCTGGGCGGAGAGGTAGTAGCCTGCACAGAGAGCGTCTGCACACAATTTGTTAATGCCTGCATAACTTGTCTGAGCTCACCCATCTCTTGTTGCTGCTGATCCAATCGCGCTCCTTGGGCGTTAAGGATCTCCAGGGCGGATGGCTGGCTACCTCCCACTGCACCAGGCTGCACATTCTGTAACGGGTTGAGGTGAGCAGCGGGAGGCGTAGTTAGGTGTGAAAGCTCTTTATTTTCCATCTTACGGATTCAACAAAAATACTCAGGCATGAAGCAAAAGAGAGATAACAAAATAGAAAAGGCGATGATTCCACTCTTAAGGTCCGGTGCTGCCAACGGCAATGTGGGAAGACAGACGTGACAACGCAGACGATCTCGCAGGCTCCTCGAATGTGCAGCACCGGACGACCGAACCTGTGGGCTTAAATAGGGAGTATGCCAAGTGAAATAGGTGCTCAATATTCAGGTGATTGTGAGGGTCGGATGGGCCTTGAGTGAGGAGGGGTGTGCCTACGTGCTGAGGAGGTGCGCCTAATTACTAGGGTTCGTGTGGGCGCCCTCTGGCGGCCTCCCTGCCCTGCTACCATGACATAGCCCCCCCCCAAGGATCCCTCCAGCCGCGTGCCTCTAGGACGTCCCGGGTGGCGCGGAGCAGGCCTCCCTGCCCTGCTACCGTGACAGAAAGTGAGATGTAGAAGTCAAGATATTATTGCTGACTTCTTACTGGCTGGCTGATTACACAGAAGGTTGTGTAGAAACACCCTAGAGGGAAAGAGTTTGTAGATGTGACTCAAATGTTTTGGGAAGAATATTGATAGTCCTTGTTTCTGCAGTTAGATGATGCTGTTGTTTTTCTCTACAGTAGAACATGTGGAACACTGGGAGACTGTATTTACATGGCTAAAGGGTTTTTTCCTTCTCAAGCAAGCAGGAGAAGTTCTTGAGTCGAATGATCTCTAAGGATTATACATCTATCAATCCTTGATTGATGTTCTAAGCAGAACCTGCTTAACCTTTAAGATGCAGTCTTTTCTCTGTTTAGCAAGCTGGCATCTGCTCATAGACTGGTGCTGCTGAAACTAGGGCACTGATTTTTAAATCTTGTTCCCAGTTCCTCCCACATAGTATTGAGCTTGTTTATACTGCAGTTGGCCTGCACTCTACGCCCCTTTCCCCAGGGGTCCCATAGAAACACATTCCATACATTTATATTTAATTATTGATTAATCTGAAAAATAAAACTTCAGTATAAATCAAGAAACAAATTATTAACATTAACATGAATAATAGTCTTCATTGTAGATTGATGTCAAAGATTAGGACTACAAATTCCTAATACAATTCTGTGCCATTAATTGCTGTGATATATGTTGCATTAGATTTGAAACACTGATGGGTGCCAAAGGCAATATGGACCAGACCCCTCCTACCTGAAAGCAACAATTTCACACTGCATTATGTCTTACATCCTTCATGTCTCCAGTACAACTCACAACATGGCTGTGGTGCTAAGTATAAACTCAACACACCATGAATTTAAACTAAATGGTTTTAGTTTAACGTCAGACAAGGACCAGCAATGAGAAAGAGATGAGAAGGACAATACAGAATTGTTTACAAAATATACAGAGAAATTACAATTGAAAAGACAAATTTATTTTATTTAAGTCAAAGCATCAAATATATTGAGTAAATCATGCATAATCATCAAATTAATTCCATAGCAGCAAAACCTCAGAGGGAAGCAAGCATAAGGATCACCATCTGTACTGGCTGTAAAAGTCCAAAGGTGATGATGTCATTTGCAAAAACAAGATAGGAGGCATCTAGAAGATAAAGAACAGAATTCATTGACTAGAGTGATACAACTTATACTGGCCTTCCTGGAACAAACTAACAAAGACAAAATGTGGAGCAGGGTTTCTGGCAGACAACAGAGATGCCTATATTACACTAGCACAGCACATGTGCTATTTTAAGTTTCCCTTTGTTCATAGATCCACCCACTTTGTCATCTTGCTGCATTGAAGTTCATAATATGGCCCCCTCAACTTTGGCAACTTTGTTGCACACAATGGCACCGTCGTCTTGAACGGATGTGGCTTTTGTAAAATTCAAAACCTGGGAAATGTAACATTAGTGTCTTTAGTGGCACTGGGAGAGAGAGAGAGAGAGAGAGAGAGAGAGAGAGAGAGAGAGCAAGCACTCTCTTTACAGGCTGCCCACAGTCTGTTTGGTCTGTGGCAGCTTTATGCTGGATGTTAATTAATAAGATCAAGTCTTCTGATACTTCGCGCACTGCACCTGCTGTGCAGTGTCACAACTATAATTATACAGGTTAAATCTGCACAGGGCGTGCAACGTGATATTGATTCAGGATGAAGCCATGGGAAAACGGCCATTCAATGACACCTTGTCACGGGAGCCAGGCAGGGAAGCCACCAGAGGGCGCACACACGCACACGCGTGTTTACGCACTCCACACAGGCACACCAGCACACCCCGTCTCACACTAAACCCCTCCCACGCTCACAATCACCTGAATTCTAGTCACCTGTTGAGTTGTGCACTTATATGTACTTAAAGCCCACAGGTCCGGTCGTTCGGTGCTGCACATTAGAGGATTTAGAGAGCCTGCCTGCCGCGACGACGACGACTTCCATCCTTCCTGGAGTGTCCAGCACCGAACCAGAGAATTCAGCTATCTTTTCTATGTTTTAAGTTTGCCTTGCTATAAGCCTGAGTATTTGAGTTGTTTTTTGAAAAGATGGAAAATAAAAGTTCTACTGAACAATCTACGGCTCCCGCTGCTCAACGTACCCCGTTACAGAATGTGCAGCCAGGTGCAGCGGGAGGTAGCCAGCCATCTGCCATCGAGGTGCTCAATGCGCAAATTGAACGCCTTAACCAACAGCAACAGGAGATGGGTGAGCTGCGTCAAGTCCTGCAGGCCTTGAGTAATGTTGTACAGTCGCTCTCTTTACAGGCTAACACCTCTCCGCCGCCACTGGTGGAGAGCGTGAGATTACCTCTTGCGCCCCCCGAGCCATATGGAGGTAACCCGGAGGAGTGCGAGGGCTTCCTGGCGCAATGCGGACTGTACTTTACCTATCAAGCTGAACTGTCCGACCAAGCGAAGGTATCGTACATAATTTCACGTCTTAAGGATAAAGCCCTGAGATGGGGAGCTGCTCTCCTGACCGGAGATTCCCCCCTCCTCCAAAATTATGAACAGTTCAAAGCTGAGTTTAAAGAAGTATTCTATCATCCCCGGCAAGGCCGAGCTTGCGGGCAAGACATGCTGGGGATGAGACAAGGAAATCGATCTGCTGCTGAGTTTGCCCTAGAGTTCCGCACCGTAGCGGCTGGAAGTGGGTGGAACAAAGCAGCTCTTATCGACGTTTTCATGGCCAGCCTACGTCCTGAGCTGCGAGCCGAAATGGCTTGTAGCCAGGAGAGGGAATCATTAAATGGCGTTATCCGCCTAGCGATCACGTATGACCGCTTACTAGCGGAGAGACGTGACCGGCCCCGAAAAGCCAGGAGGAGATCGCCACTACCGAGGCCGAACAACTGGAGAGGACCCCACACAGACGTGAAGGAAGACCCCACCGAACCAATGCAGCTGGGGGGCACTGAACCGGTGCACAAAAGAATTCCTCTAACGCCAGAGGAGAAAGCCCGGGTGAGTAGCTCCATGGTAAAGCAATTGATGACATTGGATGTAACGGTGACTCACCAGTCTGTCTCTGTGGATGTCGCCGCTCTAGTCGACTCCGGATCCTCGGGGAACCTGATGAGTGCAGCGCTGGCCAAGAGGATGAGGATTCCACTCCGGACGCTAGCTAAACCTCGCGAAGTGTATGCACTGGACGGCCGGCCTGTGGCGGGCGAAGTACTCCGTTGTCACACCCCCTCCCTCACTGTCACCATCCAAGGTGTTTCACTCCCTTTAGTTTTTTGTGTTCTCCCTGGGTTAACGCGGGATATCACTTTGGGGTTGCCCTGGCTCCAAGAATATCAACCGACTATTAACTGGCGGGAGGGCAAACTAGTGCAGTGGGGAGAAGAAAAGGAGAAGCCCGCTAGCCACGCCCCCGTACTCTTGCAATCCACCACCGTCGAGAGTCCTAGCGTGGAGAAGCACCCA
Organism: Brachyhypopomus occidentalis; assembly: GCA_020368025.1. Classification (NCBI taxonomy): domain Eukaryota; kingdom Metazoa; phylum Chordata; class Actinopteri; order Gymnotiformes; family Hypopomidae; genus Brachyhypopomus; species Brachyhypopomus occidentalis. The sequence continues at coordinate 68,995 of JAGXOD010001350.1, read as the reverse complement.
GTCATACCAGAGCAGTACCAGGATTTAGCGGAAGTGTTCAGCCCACAAAAGGCTACACAGCTCCCTCTGCATCGTCCTTGGGACTGTAAAATCGAACTCAAGGTGGGGGAGTAAACCCCCAAGAGGAGCCGTTTACCCGTTGTCCCTGGAGGAAGAAAAAGCCATGCAGCAGTATGTCAGTGAGGCATTAGCGCAGGGCTATATCGTCCCCTCCACTTCGCCGGCCTCAGCCAGCGTCTTCTTTGTAAAAAAGAAGGATGGCGGGCTGAGGCCTTGCGTGGACTATCGAGGGCTCAATTCCCTCTTGGTGGGTTACGCCTATCCTCTGCCTCTGGTGCCTTTGGCACTAGAGCAGTTGCGAGAAGCGGTCATCTTCACCAAACTAGACCTACGCAGCGCTTACAATCTCATCCGTATCTGTGAGGGGGATGAGTGGAAGACGGTGTTCAGTACCACCTCTGGACACTACGAGTACCGCGTCTTACCGTATGGTTTGGCGTCGGCGCCATCCGTGTTCCAAGCGTACATAAATGAGGTTCTGCGTGAGTATTTGGGTAGATGTGTTGTCGCTTACATCGACGACATCCTCATCTACTCCTGCTCAGCAGAACAACATATGCATGATGTGCGAGCTGTACTCCGCACTCTCTTGCGCAATCGTCTGTATTGCAAGCTCGAGAAGTGCGCGTTCCACCTACGGGAAGTTAGCTTCCTTGGCTATAACATCCAGCCAGGCTCGGTACACATGCAGCCAGGCAAAGTGGAGGCGGTAACCGGATGGACTCGTCCGTACACACGGCGCGAGCTCCAGAGGTTTCTGGGCTTCGCGTATTTCTATCGGCGGTTCATCCGCGCGTTTAGCTCTATCGCGAAGCCTCTTACTGATCTACTGCGTGGAGGGGCAAAAAAGCTGGTCTGGACCGAAGCCGCCGAGAGAGCCTTTGAACGTTTGAAGCAGGCTTTCGTCAATGCGCCTGTCCTTCACCAGCCGGACCCTACAAAACCGTTCATTGTAGAGGTAGACGCCTCCAATGTGGGCGTGGGAGCCGTGCTGTCTCAACGGCTGAAGAAAGGCTCTTCTCTTCGCCCCGTTGCTTTTTTTCTCCCCGAAACTTTCTGCAGCAGAGTGTAATTATGGGGTCGGTGACCGAGAATTATTAGCAATGCGCCTTGCTTTCGAAGAATGGAGGCATTGGCTGGAGGGTGCGGCACACCCCTTTCTCGTGTTAACTGATCATAAGAACCTGGAATACCTCCGAACTACGAAAAGGATGAACGCTCGACAGGCACGCTGGTCTCTGTTCTTCTCTCGTTTCCGTTTTCAGGTGACATACAGACCTGGAGAGAAGAACACAAGAGCTGATGCACTTTCAAGGTCCTTCCCCGGCAGCGCAGAATCGACCAGTGAAGAACCTGTGCTTTCTCCCGAGTGCTTTATAGGAGCGATTAACTGGGAGATTGACCGAGCGATTGAGGCGGCGAATCCTCACCCAGACTGCCCACCAGAAAAAAGCTATGTGCCTCAAGCGCAGCGCACCGCCCTGATACATTGGGCACATACCTCTCTAGGCACAGGACATCCCGGGTCCACCAAAACCTCCCAGCTCCTAGGAATACGCTATTGGTGGCCAGGGATGCACGCGGACGTGCGACTACATGTCCAATCCTGTCAAGAGTGTGCGCGCAGTAAAGTGCCTAGGACGCCGCCAGCTGGTAAGCTCCTTCCGTTACCCGTACCCAAGGAACCTTGGACGCACATTGCCGTCGACTTTATAACCGATCTACCTGTATCCGAAGGTAATAACACCATCCTTGTGATCGTAGATCGGTTTTCCAAGATGGTGCGATTCCTGCCCCTGCCCGGACTGCCAACCGCCTGGGAGACTGCGGACTTACTGTTCAGACACGTGTTCAGACAATTCGGCTTGCCGGAGGACATCGTGTCTGACAGGGGTCCGCAGTTCACATCGAGAGTCTGGCGTGAGTTCATGTCAAAACTGAACATCACTGTCAGTCTCACGTCGGGCTATCACCCCCAGGCGAACGGGCAGGTGGAACGGGTTAACCAGGAACTGGGCAGGTTCCTGCGAGCTTATTGTAGTGAGCATCAGGAATCATGGTGTGCGATGCTCACGTGGGCCGAGTACGCTCAGAATTCCTTGGTCCAGACCAGCTCAGGAGTCACTCCATTTGAATGCGTACTCGGTCGTCAACCACCCTTGTACCCCTGGAATGTGTCTACTTCCGATCAGCCCCTCATCGAAGACTGGTGTAAGAGGAGTGAGCGCGTCTGGGAAGACACCCACCAACGCTTGCTAATCGCAGTAAGACGTTTTCAGGAAAAGGCGGACCGCAGAAGGTCAGAGGCGCCTGACTACAAGGTGGGTGACAAGGTGTGGATCTCTACCAGAGATGGGAGGCTTGGAACGCCAGGTAAGCTCGGGGACCGATACGTCGGGCCGTACGTCATTACCGAATGCATTAACCGTGTGACGTTTAAGGTCGGGTTGCCTGGAGACAGACGAGTGTCCAAAGCGTTCCATGCCTCCGCCCTGAAGCCCTATAAAGAGGGACCCCTGGAGGACAGGGAGAAAGTGGACCCCCGCCGCCTATGATGCTGCCGGATGGTCCCGCGTATGCCGTCAATCGAATCCTCGATTCCAGGTTCCGAGGAGGCGGCATTCAGTACCTGGTCGATTAGGAAGGTTACGGGCCTGAAGAAAGGTCGTGGGTGCCGGCCTCCCAAGTTCTGGACCCCTCCCTGCTAGCCGCTTTCCACCGTGAGTACCCGGAGCGACCTGCTCCGCGCCACCCGGGACGCCCTAGGAAGACGCGGCTGGAGGGATCCTTGGGGGGGGATATGTCACGGGAGCCAGGCAGGGAAGCCACCAGAGGGCGCACACACGCACACGCGTGTTTACGCGCTCCACACAGGCACACCAGCACACCCCGTCTCACACTAAACCCCTCCCACGCTCACAATCACCTGAATTCTAGTCACCTGTTGAGTTGTGCACTTACAGGTACTTAAAGCCCACAGGTCCGGTCGTTCGGTGCTGCACATTAGAGGATTTAGAGAGCCTGCCTGCCGCGACGACGACGACTTCCATCCTTCCTGGAGTGTCCAGCACCGAACCAGAGAATTCAGCTATCTTTTCTATGTTTTAAGTTTGCCTTGCTATAAGCCTGAGTATTTGAGTTGTTTTTGAAGAGATGGAAAATAAAAGTTCTACTGAACAATCTACGGCTCCCGCTGCTCACCGTACCCCGTTACACACCTGGACATTTTGTGTATATTATCATGCAATATGACCCTGATAGTGCCTCATTAGTGGGGCATTCTTGATAAACATAAACTTGGTTTCAAATCAGACTATTGTGAAAATACATATATTATACTATAGACCATGTCACAAGGGTTCATTTTGGGTTCCCACAGCACAGGACTGCACCCCAAAGTTATTTTCACTACACTTAGGTAGTATTCCCACTACTTAAGGCATTAGCTTTGCTTATAACACACATTTATACATACCTGTAGCACCAGGTCTAGCAATTAGGTCTACTAGTAAATAAGATGCTAGTTATGTTGGATTCATATATTTTAATGAATTTATTTGTGATTTGTACAGATACAACATAATGATACTCACACCACATGTGTGTTTAATAATGATGAAAGTTACATTTACACTACAAACTGAATTTTCGGTTTACTGCTCTGATCTATTTCTTTTTTGAGCTTTTTTTGTCTTATCTTTTTAATGTAGCCTATATCCATCACTAGTCTGAACAGGTTCTGCTTCTGAACAGACCCGCATATATGGGAAAGAGAATACATTAGTATGTGCTTCTCAAAACCATTATAGTGTGTGCTTTGTCTATCAAAATAAATTTCAGCACCTCAAAAAAGGGGATGAAGACAGCACTGCACTATGGGACTTTTTTGTTCTACTCCATTATCATTTGAAACATATAGCAACAAACATGCTGGCATATTTTTGCCAGCAAATTGACATATTTCATTTGATCAGCACAGAAATAGTAATCACAGGATGATGACTATTGCGCTGTCAACAAATTGTGTACCCCATATAGTAAGAATGAAGTCAGAAATCTCATCCATCTGGGTAATATTGACATATGGAGCTAACCAATAACCCGAGCAAAAGCAAAGCTGTAGTGATTCCTCCCCCCAAAAAGACAGAAGTACCTCCTCTCTCTAAATAACTACAGATACTGGGTAATATATTATGAACTGTGCATCATGAACTGATATGTACATTTGAATATCCATGACAACCCTCCATAGCTAAAATCACCATTTTCAAAACATTCTACAAAGTCAGGTCTACATGTCTCTAGTGATTATGTTTACAGACATGACTTTCCTTAAGGACAAGTGGAAGACAGTGAAGAGTGTGTTGACGTATATCAGACTGCTTGTTTATTTTAAGTTGCCTTAAAGTCACCTTGGATGGTGAACTTCATCTGCAGTGATAGTAACATCAAGGCATGGATTAGTGTTTCTCATGGGTAAAGAATAGCAGCCTCATAAAAGCTCATGCTGGTGACATTACAATGAACAACGTTAGTCTGTCATCATAGTCCAAAAGTTTCTCCCCTATGTTCTGTTTATAGTCCCTCTCATCTTATCTGATAGGACTTTCAAGTCTGTTTGTGCTGCTGTAGTCCTAATTTTATCCCCATTTGCAAAAGCTATCTTTTTCTCGTTTTGAACATATATGAATATATAATAAAATGTAAAGAAAATATATCTAGTTTTATTATATATTTTATATATGTTCAAAGCTATGTTAAGACTGCCATCAACAGAAATGACTATATAAAAATTAATGTATATATATATATATATATATATATATATATATATATATATATATATATATCTTAACATTTGATTTAACAGAAAATACATTTCTAAATTATATCTAAATTATCTATAGTATATCTAAAGAATCACCTCACATCTGTGTACTAATACTTTACATATTCCAAGTCCTGATCTCAGCTATTCTGAGGGAAGTGATTAACACTGACAATAACGTTTACAATCCTCTCAACTGGGTTTGGTCCTGCTGATTGTAGGTGGGCACCATTGTCAGACATGACTGCAAACTGACACCAGGCTTTTGTTGCAGCACCTATGATGTGCGCAAAGACCGCAGAATACCTCAGTATGAGTCGTAATGGAGATAACAAAGCCCCCAGTTGAAAGTAACTCCTTACATAGTTTTGCATGCTTTTTTTGCAGTGATGATAAAGTTCCTGCAAAACTATATTCTTCCCTTAAGATCACCACCCATCTCTCAAGAGTGTGGTAATCCAGGTGTAAAGTACAGGTGCGGGGTCTGTCTCTTTAGTTTGCATAGGGGGCCTACACACATAGAGGTGCAGGTGGGCAGCTGGTTGCCAACAACATTTACACAAACGACTGTAAGAAGGACGCACACTGTCAAGCAAACATACATAAACAAAGATTGAACAGTTAAAGTTTTGTGGATATGCCACAGCTGTGGACTGTTTCCGTGGATATCAGGGAAAAAAAGCTTAAACATCCACTTGAGAGATTGGAAAGGGCCTTGAGATTTTTTTTTTTGCTTTGACACTCAGACACCTTTGAGATTGTGTTCTTTTCCTACTGGGGGCAATTAATTGTGATGTGTTTGTGGAGGGGAAATTAGTTTAGTGACAGATTAAGAGCAAAGGTCTTAAAAAACAAGTGACCATTAATCCTCAACATATGACTTCACTAAGAAAGTATATATATGTGTGTGTGTGTGTGTGTGTGTGTGTGTGTGTGTGTGTGTGTGTGTGTGTGTGTGTGTGTGTGTGTGTGTGTGTGTGTGCGTGTGCGTGTGTGTGTGTGTGTGTAGGCATTCATATATATGAGTCCTTACATTCTTATTCTGTGAGAAACTTCGAAGCCATAGATGCCACTGCAGCCTTTTATGAACAGGCACCCACACATAAAAAAGAGAGACTACCAACTGCTGCAACTCAAATATGTATAGTTCCTCAAAATTGTAGTCATGTAGACAGTAAAACAATGTAGCACTTTTTGTAAGTCGCTCTGGATAAGGGCGTCTGCTAAATGCCGTAAATGTAAATGTAAATGTAGACATGGCTTATTTTTGGATGCTTGCTATATTATGCTGACAAATAGCCTTTGCATTAAGAAAATACCCGGTTTAACATGAATTGAAACTCGTCTTACCCACTGCATTCTTTTTAAAGTTGCAGGCCTTTGGTACATCATTTATTAGTTGAGAGCAGTCCAAAAATAATACTCTTTGACTGGGCTATTTATATTCAAGTGTTCTAAATTCGGCCAAATATGCATGTCCTAAGCTACAGCATGGCGTTAATCATCATTTGGATGTGACTGTCTATGAACAAATTCAATTACAATGTACATTTCAGCATGGGACTGTTCAACGTCTGGAAGAAAATTTCTCTGTTTCAGCAACATGACTTCAGTTGCCAGTAGAAGAAGGCAGAAGCATGAAGTATAAATTAGAAGACACAGACTTCTCAAATCTGGAATGGGTATAAAGATATTTATTTCATTTCTGCATTGTCCAGATTAGGAATCTGTGTTGCGTCATTTAGAAATGCTCTCACTGGAAATATCAGGAGAAGAAATATCAAGAGAAGGGGAAAATTAGCAGCAAATTAGCATAACATCCAGAGAGAGTTGGGATCATTTTTCCCAAGGCTAATAATTGTAAATAATTCAAAATGTTGTCAGAAAGAGTTATGTTTTATAGCTCACATGTAGAAATGGAGAGAGGTTGTGCCAATATAAAGAGAATCATTTGGAAATGGGATGTAGTCAGGATGGGTGGAATAAGATTAATATGCTGCCTCTCAAGACAGATAGTCATAGCAGGGGTGGATGAGCTGGAAGCTTTTCCAATGCAACATGCTTATGACTGCATGAGAGCAACAGTTAGTCTGCATACTTTGGCTTCTACAGCTTTTCAATAAAGCCAAGAATCCATACAGACAAAAAAAACAAGCTAGAAATCGTTTTTTGAGCCAGTATCTGAAAATCCACGAAAGAGCCGAAGATATTGACATTCTGAAAAGTCTTACAAAATCATCAAACCATAATATATTACATATGAGCAATACTCAAAGGAATTTTTATTAATGTGCTTGTGCTGAATCAGTAAATTGTAATTTTTTAGAAACATTTTGAACATATGATCAATTTCAGTGAAAAGCAAGTAAATAGCATTACTCAAGATTATGCCCCAGATGATATACTTAGTAAATCCTGGCTTTACAATGTGGAGGTGTCTCACCTTCATGGGTTAGAGCTGAGGTACCCATTTTAGCAGTGTCCGTGAAATGCACTGAACCAGTTTATAGTATTGCATGGATGCTATGGATTTAAACCTCTGAATACCCGCTGCTGAAGGTATCAATCCCAAATTAATACTGCTTCCATACTTCCATGGTGATAAAAAAATCATATAAAAAAGAAAGGCATCCAATCATTTCTTTAGATTTCACAAACCATTGTCAATGGTGTATCACGACAAGATAGTCTGCAGTAAATGGTTGCTACTTCCGGTTCACTATCCCAGAGGGCATAAGCATGTTGTGTCATGCCAAATCAGTTTTTTTCTAGAAAATGACACATGCTGACTACTTCTGAATCTGATAAACAGACCCTTTCCATGACAACATCAAATACAAACATCCATTGATAAGTGCATAGGAACTCATAATGGATGACTTCATACATGTTCATTATATACACATGACAATACTGCGTCACAGGGTCGTGTTATGTGGTTGTGGCCTATTGTTTCACAATCTGACTTCAGTCATGGGAGAGACATAGAAGTTAGTTAGGGTACTAAAGAGCATGTATTAGTTTCATAATGTGGCTCTAGAAAGCCTTATTAATGACACTAATGCCTGTGCAATATTGATAAGGTTACTTGATACATGGTAACATTGATTAGATGACTTTAAAAATAGTTAAATCACACACAGGTTTATTCCTACTATATCTCTCAGTCAGTTTAACTCTTTTTTTAAATGATACCTATGTGTAATTATTATTAATTATATAAAACACATCTATTGGGTAACACTGCAACCAAACTACATATCTTCAAACATTCTTAAAAACCAAAGATCTAACACACCCAAATGGCAGATAACTTAAATTCTTCCCCCAGGAAATACTACAGATAATAACAAGGGCAAAACAATAGCTCCTTATTATGCTCCATAAATTCTGCTCAGAGAGAAGCATGTTTGACAAGAAATGTGAGTGATGCAAAAATGGGAGGGAATTTTATATCTGATTGCATTCAATTGTGTAACTCCACCTCTGCATGCTACTATGCCACCTCTCCTCTCCCTCCTACCCCACCATCTCCGGCCTTTAAAAGCTGTTGAAGCTGCTGCCGTAGACAGCACCTAGTTAGTCATTATCTTCACGTCACCTTTGTATAATCCTCTCCACTCCCATCCGTGAACTTTACTATTAGGACACGCTGGGGAAAAGCGAAGAGGAGGACGCTCTGTCAGAGGCTCTTATGTTTCAGGTGCTTTAACAGAACAGCCATGTTTGCTCTTCATGACACGCTGACCCTTCTAATCACCATACAACTCAACCTGTATGGCAGCTACTCCCACATGCCTCGAGCTGGACTCAGGAAGAGCTGCTCATCTTGCAGTGGGCTTTCAGGGGCCATGAAGGGTCATGTAGCTGCACCTCAGGCAGGGGAGGCGAGCACGTCCATGCTGGCTTTGGGAGAACCCTGCGGGGTCTACATGCTGGCATGCAGTAAGGGTCTTCGCTGCCTGCCTCCAGACAATGATCAGAACCCCCTGCAGGCACTTCTTCAAGGCAGGGGGATCTGCAGCACCATCAAAGCCAGTACCAAGAGCCCTCCACCCACAGGTAGGTCTGCTTCCTTACAGTTTTTTAATGTTTGCAAAGTAATACTCTCAGTCACCATTATTGCAATGACTTTTTTTCATTGTACAAACTCATTCATTAGTTTTCTGTGGTCTTGTGCCATTTATTTGTTGTCAGTAACAATATACCTTATTCAAACATTGTCACCTAAACACATATTTTTGCATGGCAATTTTCTCAACCTATTTTCTTCTGTAATTTGGATGTTGGAATCTTATGTGTATTTCATGAGATATTAAATAGTCAAGTCTTGATTCAGCAATGCAAATAAGGTCATACGATTTGCAGTATTGCCAACATTTGAATGAATTTGTGGTATGTATTCCAAATATATTAGTTTCCAGTTTGAAAAATAGGTCTTTCGCAAGCATATTAATTTCTGAAAAAAATTCTAAAAATGACAATCATATCAACTGTTTATCACAACTTTATCTAAAGTAAGTGCATTCAACATCTGGGCTTATTACAAAATAGTTTTATTTCTGTTTTGTTTTTAGAGTCTCAGCCATTGATTAGTGAAAACAGTGAAAAGGTAACATTTTCCTTTCCAGATGTTTAAATTCATATACATAACACACTGCAAAACACAGCAATCAATGTGTTGTGCTTTTCTCTGTAGGGCCCTTGCCGTGAACTCCTGAACACTGTTCTCCAGGGTATTAAGTTCACAGTCATCCAGTCCAACCAAGACATCTACCTCCCCAACTGTGACAGACAAGGCTACTTTAAGAGGAAACAGGTCAGCACACTGAAAGTGTTTGAATAGTTTGAAAAACTAATTCAGACTCTAGAATCAATGTAAAAAAATAAACAAGAAACAATTTTAAATAAACTGCTTAATATTTAAAATGTTCACATTTAAATTTAAATATTTAATATGTTAATTAAATTAAACATTCATGTGCATTAAATACATTGGAAATATATTTCATGTATTTATCAACAACACTAAATGTTAATCTGTTTAAATGAAATTAAATCATTTACTCATTGTTTTCCACATCACAGTGTCGGTCATCTCGGGGTATGCAGCGTGGTCTGTGTTGGTGTGTAGATGAGAAGGGAACCAGAACTCCATCACAAACCAGAGAGGATGGTTCTGTTGCCTGCAACAGTGCTTAAAAAGCACAATAAAGGCACTTAACGGAAGATAAAGAAGCAAGTGCTTTGTCGTGCAATGAACGCAATTGTAAGCATGTGTTAATTTTTAGATGCTATGCCGCCCTCTACCGGGTGTATTGGACTTTTACGCCACATTTTCACATTTTTGTTACGATTTTCTTTTGCTTTCTTTTTTCTTTTGTTACGAGTTTGTTCTGACATCTGTTTTACTCAGAACAGATGTCAGAAGTGTTATTATTCAGTAATTCAGGAGAATATACATCTAATTTAAATCATTGTTTGTGTAAGACGCATCACATTGATACAGTATATGCAATGGACACTTTCCCAAATAAATATTGATCTGATAAATACTGAAAAATACTGTTTTGTAGAAATGGTTTCACTTTAAAATGATATCAGCATTATGGGCAAATGTGTTTCTACTCTGCTGCTCAGTACATGTCTGTGTATTTAACAGCTGTGGTCCTGTATCAAGATACATTTGTGCTTGTTTAATACAACTGAAAACCTCTTATCACACAAGCATATTAGGGCTATGCAAATGTATATACAAAGTCTGTATAGCCTATTTTCTTAAAATATTCATAAATTAAAAACAACAAATTATTTATTGAGCTTTACAGTTTTTTCCATATTATTTATCTTTTCTAATTTTATAACTTTTGGAGATCTAATAAGTATTTGACTGTACATCTCTCAGTAAAAATATTCATGGTGACCATGGTGGCTTTCTGTCAATATTTAAATATATGAAATGAATGTCAATAAAGTCCTGAAATGAAAACTACAGTGAATGATATTTGTTCTTTGGTGTAAAAGGTTCGTTTGCTGTATATCTCAGAAGGCATGTCACAGATAACCAGCGGAAGAGTAATTTGATGTTTATGAAATGATAACTGACACAAGAATAGCTTTACAAAAAGCAAAGAATACAAAGTTTATGTATCTCATAACCATAACTATGAGGCTGTAGTTCTAATTACTTTCAAATTACTTTCATAATAAACCCTAAGACATTCAGCATGTCTACATCTCGAGATTTTAATATCAAGAAAAAGATGGAGAGAGAGGTATCTTCTGTGCTGTTCTTAAAGAGTCATCTTTAAGAATAATATCCAAAATTACTCCTCATTGTGGCTTTAAGGAGGATGCATTGGGGGCAAACACGCCCATGCATCAGCAGTCAGCATTCACCTGTTGCTTTAGCACGTGACATGTAAAATATCTAGTCTTTCTCCACAGCAGATGTCTAGGCAGAGAATTTACATAAGGCAAAAGAGGGAAACTGATTATCAAAGGCTTGGAATCTAAATTGTAAATACATCCAGTAATTCCTCTTCGACAAAAGGAGTAATCTTGTCTCATCGATGCTAATGCTGTAATAACCTCCGGGTTGTTTTCAAAAGTTATGGCTTCACCTAGTAAGCCCAGTGCTATCTCGAACTCTGTGTTTAAGGTGTCACAGATGAAGAGCAAGAAAAAGAACTTTGTGCAGCAGAAAGTGGAAGTGTTTAGAGCAAGTGACCCGGCTTTGAGTGTTTTTATGTGGGGTATCAATCATACGGTAGGTTTTGGACTGTTCTTGTTACTTTCCTTGTAAACAGAAGTTATTAAAATCAGTCACTTCTTCAAGAGTTCAAATCTATTCCAATGTTTATGTGTTAGTATACTTCTGTGCTGTGTTTAAAATAAAAAAAACCCTGGCTTGATGTTTCCAGGTGTTGATATTTACTTGCTCCACTAAAGCTGTGTGCTAACAGTATTTAACTGTTCACCATTTTCAGATAAATGACCTATGCCATGTGCCCGTGCCTGTAATACTTCTTCCAGATGACTTCAAAGCTAACAGAAAAATCAAAGTGAGCAACCACCTATTCAACAAGTACGACCCACTGAACTTTAGCAATATAACATCACGCACAAATCTTCATGAGACATGGCATTTGCTAAAGTTTTCTAAAGTACAGGTTTGGTATATGTGGACTAATGTCTGCCAAACAGTTTTTATTAATAATGCACATGATTGCTGGTCACCAAGCAAATTCTACTTCATTCAGTTCAAGAGTGAAACTGAAAATGCAGTATTTCAAAGTATTTTGTAGAAGTAAATTGCAGTAATTGAATAGTAGGTGGTTAAGTATTACACATTAGAGGATTAGTGGAGTTGTGTGAACAGAATGTATTCATCTACCATTTAATGTTGAAGTTATATAGGGATTTGTTTTTGTTTTGTTTAAATATTTGTGGGAAAATGCCCACACACAATGACTGGAGCTTGTTTGCATGATTGAAGCACTGCACAGAGCCTCTGGTTTTTGTTAAGAATTTTAAGATCATGGCACAGTGGCACAATCATTAATATGATAAATATAGCTCAAGTTTCAAAGGTTGCTCACTGTGTAAGGTACTGTGCCCTGAGCACGATCTGTCCCAACAGTTCCATTCTAATTATCATACCATCTAATGATCATAATTCCCTGATAATTCCCTTGATCTTTTATGAAAAATGATGCAAGCCGACTAGAGAAACTAGTGTGATGTCCTGTTCCTGCAGTGGGCAACAGAAGGCCACTGAATGTCTAGCTGAATGCATGGCTTTTTAGCATTCTGCAGCACTATACACTAAAGTCAAAATGTATTATTTGGACAATTATTTGGAGATTTAATGTGATAAAGTTGTCTTTCTAAAAGATTAAACTGACTTTCAGTGCTGTACTTTAGAAGTGGTATATTAAATGTACTTTCTTATGGTTTTTTTGAAGGCTGTAGTGTGAAGTGTGCTGTTTAGCACTGGATTGCAAATCATTGACTATTTGAAGAACACACAATGACTGTTTGATTATTTTTTTGTATATGACACAGAGAAAACCTTCCCAGGCAATTTAAGTTCAAAGAGTACTGCCCACAGGTGTTCCGAAACCTCAGAGAACGATTTGGAATGGAAGATCCTAACTATCAGGTGTGGATTTTAATGTTCTCTGCATATCCTAACTTAAAGCTGTGGTATATTCATAATAACAGCCCATAATAAATAGAAAGCTAATTATTATGAAATTGTTTGTGAACAATTGGTAATCATCATGTAAGGAGCAGTTTTATGGACAAACCATGGAAGCTTTTAGATCTGGATAAGTCTTACACACCTGTCACATCTTTAAGTGTGCAGGTACTTGCATAGATGTTGGCAAGTATACCCCAATAAATAATACTTATCGAATACAAAATATATTAATCATGTTACTAATCCCATGCTTTCTTTGTGTAGCATGGTGTGAGCTACTGGTTGATAATGTAAGATTTGTGGAGGTATCCAGCTCACTATCTTGTATCATATGACCAGATGACCTTTTTGGGAAACCATTTTGCCTGATATTTGCATGGGTGTTTGCATAAAGCCACACCCAATGCCCTCAGTACATTTCACAGATTGCTGCCTAATGTGAAGCAGCCTGAAACTGAATTTGATTATACACAAGCACACCAGACTGGGTCTGGGAGTGATATTTAAGGGTATTACATGTCAAATTTGTGTTTTGTGACAATTGCCATAAATTGTGCATTACAATTAAAATATCAATCCCTGTCAGCATTCTGTCTAATCGGAGACAAGTGGTTACATTTACATATGTAAAGATTTGATGGCTTTTAACTTTTCAGTGTATTATTAAATTTATGGATTGTATTTTTGTGATGGTGATTATACTTTGGTCGTTCACATTTAGCTAGTAGCCACATTTTTGTAATTTTACAATATTATGTTGGTAGCAGTCCCACATGGCTGTGATGGCTGACCTTGCACTTAGCACAGAGAAAATAAAGTTTCATCTAATCTAATTGTAATGGTGGCTTAAGAGGCTAGGGTTTACCAACATGAGTTTTATCTTCCATCTTAAACGAGCACAATAAACAGGCTGACGAAATACCAAATAACATCGCTTAATAACAGCCCTAGGAATGCACAAGACAGGTGCAGGGTTGAGCCACTTGATCCTTGTTGATGAACAGGCACAGAGACCCACACACTCTCTCTTGCGGCTGAATGTACAGCAAAGACGATGGTTACCTGTGGGCTTTAAATAGTGAGAGTTGCTGATGGGTAACAAGTGAAAGTGATTAGTGATTAGTAATGTGGTGATTGAGACTGAGGGAGTGGCTGTATGTGTGTGGGCATGCCCCTGTGTAGCAGGGACAATGTGCACCATGACACTAATATAATCTAATCCAATTTAATTTAATCTAACCTAAACTGATCCTATTAGCCCTATATTCATATAACATATACTGATATATGCAGTTTATATTTAGAAGCTATATTTCAAGTCTGTAATTATTGAGCACCTCACAATAGCACTGCTACCACTTTACTTCAATGTATTTTAGTTTTTGATGGTTTGTTCTTTGGGTTATTTTACTTATACTTGAGTTATTAGTTCCTTTACAATACTTTTATCTGAGTGAGATTTAGTACTCTGTCCACCATATATATGGCTGAAAAGTTACAATTCTGAACGTGAATGCTCTGTAAAAGCCAACTAGGAGTGGTTTTCCTTTCAGAACCATCTACTGATCATGGTTTGCACAGGAACTGAAAAGTATTTTTTCTTTGTCTCCCTAGGCCTCTTTAACCCACAGTTGCCCAATTAGGCATGGTGACAGTCAGGAGGAGAAGCTGTTGCTCACTTCATATGACTGCTCATTAACCGTCAAACAGCTCTTCAGTGAAGATGTGGAGGATATGCACAATATCCTGTCAGAGTACCACCAGGTGTGGTGTAACCTCAGTAAATGCCAGATGAACTAGAAATATTGATGTACCTGGTTGAATGTACATAGAATCATATTTTGGACATTCAAATGCACACATGCACACTACAGCAAACATACAGGTTTTAATTGAGTGCTAAACAATAGTGAAAAATAGAGAAAAATACATACAAAAATACAAAATTCATCTGTAAAAGTCAAAACAAAAATTGTTCATTTTAAATTCTGATTTTAAATCATATATTACTTCATAAAGGTTAATAACATCAGCTTTGCATTTGATATTGTGGAGACATTTTACAGGAGCTAGCATTACAACATAAGTGTCCTGACTTTGCAAATCATAATACATCATGGCTAGAATCCACACATTCATCATAACAGACTATAATGTTATAATGTTTTGGGAGGTTTTTTTTTTTTTGGGGGGGGGTTGCATATGAATGATGTGCAAGTGTGCTTTTCAGCATATCGTGACATGCCATGGCATCACCCTGCTACCCCAGTTCCTCGGCATGTATCGCATTACCGTCAACAGCGAAGACACATACCTTATTGTCATGAGGAACATGTTCAGTCACAGACTGACTATCCACAGGAAGTATGACCTTAAGGTAATGTTTGAAGGAAACACTCAGCAACATCTCACTTTTTCAGCAGTGTTCCAAGTATGTCCTATTTGGGTGGAGAATAAGATGATAACGGATGTACCTTGAGCAGAGGGGAAAATCAAAGCTCAGCACGCATGACTCCAACTTTAAAACAGTTTGTGTTAGCAAAAACACTGAGTAGACATATGCTTAAAAACTGAGTAGACATATGCTTACAACAGTTGTCCTGGTAATATAACAATATTACATCATTGAAAACAGTTGCCCTGGTGATATAACCATATCTGACAATAACTGCAGTTAGCATGTAATTTGTTTGTTGTGTAAACATACTGTCCTGCAGAAACAATACACAGTCTCAGTATGCTTAATGGAAGTTGCTCAAGTATTGGTCTGATTTTGTTTTTGGAATTGGTCTAAAATTATAAAAATTCAATAAGACATTTATATTTTAACACTTTATCATTAACATGTTGTCTTATGAAGAGTGTTGGGGTAGTAGTATTGGGTAGTAGTATTTTTAATTAGCTCTCCTAAAGTGTGGTGCACTTTACTAGTTATTTCACTAAAAACATCATCACAACACCTATCACTTTACTTCACCATTACTCTCTATAGTCTATAAAAATCAGTATGAACTTGAAAATATAGACATAGCAGCTGGTAGTCTATTTGTTACATTATAAAGGAAGAACTTGTCAAATGCCGTAAATATATAAAAGGCACTTCTGCATATCCAAGGCCGGGTTAGGTGTGTGTGACCAACCTCACCTCAAGCTTAGGCTACATCAGTAGGTGATTCAGATTTGCACATAGTTTCTTTTATAATGCTTTTTATGCTTTTTCTAAAAATAACAGCAATATCTCTACCTTCCCCCACCTTTATTATACTATTCATTCATTATGTTCTGGCCCTGCCACACAAGTCTGTTGTAGCAGGCTGGCATGTGCACACGTAAACGGCATGCATGGTATTAGTCTCATTAGGTATTAGCCTAGTTTGTTTTAAGTAATTTCCTGAAATTAATTTGATCAATTAGATAGGCAATATGATTAGCAAAATTCTAATTAATTCATTCATTATCCGTACCGCTTATTCCCACTAGTCGGGTCACGGGGGGGCTGGAGCCAATCCCAGCATCTCCAGGCGAAGGCAGGGTACACCATGGGCAGTTCGCCAGTCCACCACATGGCCAACACGCGCACACACACACTCACACCTACAGGCAATCTAGAGTAACCAATCAACCTAGGATGCATGTCTTTGGACTGTGGGAGGAAACCGGAGTACCTGGAGAAAACCCACACACAGGGAGAACATGCAAACTCCACACAGAGCAGCCCAGACCGAGAATTGAACCCAGACCACCTTGCTGTGAGGCGACAGTGCTAACCACCACACCACCATGCCACCCCATTAATTCATTAACTGTTATCCATTGCACTACTTAATTACAGGGAAAAGGAAATCTTTTATATTTTTGTAACCAATTTATCTATTGATCTTCCCAGATTAGATATTATTATATATATTATGATATGCAAATCACTTTTAAGGGGAAACTATTTAAAAAAATGAAATGTAAGACTAATGCTATCTTTTTAAGGGTACTTTGGAATATGGTGAAACAGGTGACAAAGATAAAGTGAGATTTAGGACTGTGTATTAAGTAAAAGCAATTGCAAGAGCAAGTGCCTTGCATCTGGGCAATTTGGGGGTATTGCTGGGCTTTACTTTTGAATGAATATGTCTGACACCTCCCACTTCCATCATCTCAAAGTTTTTCCTTACTCCACATATAAAGACCAATAATGTAACACAGAAGATGGTGCCATGTTCTTTTTAATGTCCATTTCCATGATAGACACAGCACAGCTCAGCAAATAAGGAATAAAGAATCAAAGGATCATAGCGTGCTCTAAACTTGTCTCACACAGTTACTATAATTTGGCCTAGACGACGATAGAATGGCAGCAAATGTCCAGCAGGTCCGGAAGGCCTAAGGAATGCACAGACCTGTGGGCTTAAAAAGGGAGCGTGTGTAATGAGGGACAGGTGCAGGTGATTAGTATGATGGAGACTGAGAACGAGGGAGTGAACAGGAGGTGGAGTGTTGTGAAGTGGGTGGCTCCAGTGCGGCCTACCATGACAAGTAACTGGGCTGTATCACCACAGCTCTCGTCCAGAGCCAAGACAAAAAAGTAAATATCAGCTGAATGTCCAAATTCCCCTCGATCTGTTTTGTTGCGGTTTGCCTGAAGAGGGACACATTTGCATACTCTTACTTTTTCTCAGGACAAATTAGCACTGCAAAGACTACCAAAAATCCACAGACAAACTCCCCATCAAAGAATGTCTTAATGTTTCTTACAATGTTGTGGGATATCACAAAGCTGGTCCTGACTGCTGCATGCATTCCACACAACCAAAAAACACCATTTGCTGGTACTAGAATCTGATAAACTGTTTCCCAACCACTGCTTCCTTAAAAAAATCAAAACAACAAGATATCTGTCCACCATCCATGCTGTCATGTTAGTCCATGCTGCGAATGCAAGAAAATAGTTTACTAATAGTTGACTACTAAGTGCCAGCCAAAGTATCATGCCTTACCTTGCAATCTGAGCCAGTCTTGAGGACAGACAATGGTCCTTACACAGCCGTTGTCCAGCCAGATCCAAGAGGGGGCCATATTGCAAGCTGAAAGACGAGAGGATGGCTGCTTTACACCCTGACTCAGTAGACCGAGTCCTTAGAGACTATTTTTATCCCAAAATTGTATGGATGGTCCCTTACCTGTGGTGCAGACTGCAAGTAACTAGACAGTGATGCAGTTTTTGTTTTGGCTTTTTAACTCACTGAATTTGAAATAAAAGAATGGCAGTTTCATTTTGAAGGTTTTTACAAGTATATTTGAATAATATACAAATTTCCATTTAAAACCTAGTTATGCATGTCAGGAGGCTGTTAGCACCTGGATTGTTGGCTGTTTAGTTGTTTCATTTGCTAAAAGTCTCATGAACACGAGATTAATTTTTTTAACTAAGGAAACTGGAGATAAAACAGAACTGTGGGTTCATCTCATTCCTACACATATGATTCAAATGATGCATTAGATTTTCTCAGCATATCACTTAAACAGCACCAGTTTGGTGTGCGAAATGGCAACTAAAAATATCTATTTGGTGTTGTGAGTAATAGTGTTTTTGTGGGCAATATCTGTTGTTTATTATGTAAGTACATATGTAAGGATCTTGGACTTGATCCCACCAACTCTCTTTTTTCATGGTATTCTGATTCAACCACCACCAGTCTCAGTCTAATATGGTAAAACTAGATGGTCTTAACAGCATCATTGGTTGAATCTCTATGACATGGTGGGGGTTGCTGGCTTCAAACAGTGCCTGTGCTGATGTAGTAGAATGGAAACATGCTTCAAGCTTTGGTAAAGTTAAAATGTCTGGCCAACCCATACATTGCTCTAAGACATGACATTCTAAAAATCATTCTAAAACGTTTTTAGAATTTGTTATTTTCTTCATGTGCCTGTATTATAATGTTTTAAGCCAACACCTCACATACCCAAATGTATCTTTACCTTAAGCACTTTAATATACTGACCACGTATTTGATTGAGTGGAAATCTCCCACTTGATTTCGATAGTTTCTATCTCCGTGCACTTTAGTGGTAATATGAGATATTAACACTTGTGGAGACAGTAGAAGACAATTAACTGAAGAAACACAGTAATTAGCAAATTAGTTGTTCCATTCTGGTACCATCCAGGATGTTCTAATCATATAAGAAAGAAAAATTTAAAGGCTCTAATTTGTGATATTACACAGGTAAAAGATCTCCCCACACTGAAGGATATAGACTTCAGGAACAATATGCAACAGATTTACATTAGTGACGAAGAGAAAGAGAAGCTCTTAGCAAAGCTGAACAGAGATATAGAGGTGAGTGATTCAGAATGTTCATATGCATATGCTGCAAATCACAATGTTTAAAGAACACTTTAATGTCTTCTATTTCTTGTATTGATTTGACATTTCCACCATGTTTCATGTTGTTGCAAAGTGCTGTTTAGGATCTCCTGGACAGATTTTTGTTGTTGTTGAATGCATTCAGAAGGACCTTTCCTGAGAGGTTAGCATAAGTTATGTAGCTGTGTGTGTGTGACAGAAAAGATAACACACACCTCAGCACTTCTCACCGACAACTTTTGACACCTATAGATCTTGTTAAGACAACAGCAGGAAAAGTGTACAAATGAAGGAAAACTTTAAAACTGATTCAAACCTAGAATCTTGATGACAAGGTTTTTTTTTAGCATGACAAAAGTATTAGTCTAACGTTTGTCCTTTTTAAAGCACCCCTACAGTTGTTCTCAGTTTCTTTTAATAACATGAATGATAAAAATACTAATATAAACAATAACTGCTTGTTATTATTATTATTATTATTATTAATAATAATAATAATAATAATAATAATATACTCACATTTGAGTGTAAGAGTCATAAATAAATACATGTGTACACGTTTATTTACAGCCCAAGGCTCTTAAAGTATGAAAATGTGAAGGTATATGTTCCTCTGCTGGAAATGTCTTGTTGGGGGCTCTATAACTGAATGTCAGCAGCAACAGATTATGCAGATGTACAATATTGTTAGTTGTGGTTTAAGCTGTGGTATCTTGGTATTCACCACACACTTTTGTAATTGAAGGTCATAATATATCTGTGAACTTTAGATGCATGTGCTCATAATGTCACCTCTGTGACATCTAAAAATCACAAAAAAAGACAAAAAAAAGACACAGAGCATTGGCTGGGAAACAATGATAATATATAGAAATCATACTGTAATGTACTGTTGCTTTATTCATTAGGCAATTCCCATGTTCTGCATATTTAAGCAATGAACACTGGTCACTTACTAATATTATTGCTCCTGTTTTGCTAATGCTAATGTTTTCAGAGCTACTTCTCCCTTTCATGTGGCATATCTATGTATACTCCCACAGTTCCTTGTGCGTTTGAAGATCATAGACTACAGCCTGCTGTTAGGGATCCATGATGTGGAGAGGGCAGAGCGAGAGGAAGAAGAAGAATATGGAGATTCCCTATGCGATGAGGAAGAGGAGCCAGAGAGTGGCGTGCCTGCTGGCCCCCATGCTGAGGGCATCTCGGACCACATGGGTGTCTGTAAGCATTTGACTCATGTCCACCCATGTGTTGATGCGTACACCATCCAGAGTGCATCTGGTGAGTCTGCTGAAGCCCCTATTGCTCACCTGGTCAAGGCCACTAAGGTCATGGATGTCACCTCCAGGGAGCACACATACCATCATACATGAAACTTTGAAAAAGCCAATCTGGAAAAGATCATCTCATCTATTTAGAAAACTAAATAGTGGCAAGAACAATCTTCTGGTTGGCAGTACAGCACCCTGCATTAAATGTAAGCTTGTATATTTCTCTGCTTGTTAAGAAAGGCCTAAGAATTATACAAAACATGTCTGTTTTATCTCTCACTAGGTGCCCCACAAAGAGAGATGTATTTTATGGGTCTTCTGACACATTATGACACCAAGAAGAAAGCTGCCCATGCAGCAAAAACAGTTAAACATGGGGTAAGTAACAATTTTCAGTGACATTAAATTGAATGCTTTTTATGCATTTTGTAGTGGTTCTTAGACACATAAAGCACTGTGTGATGATTCCCTTAAATATTCAAGCCTTCCTCAGTGGTAACATGGAGTATCACACATTGTTGTAGTGGTGTTTTTGTGTGCAAATATTTTTGTGTCTCAATGGTGTGTTTTCTCATAGTCTGTTGCAGAGACCTCTGCACTACAACCGGAGCTGTATGGAAAGAGGTTCCTGGAGTTTATTAAAAACATCATTGACTACTGAATCCTTTTCATAGTACATTCTCAGCAGTTTAAACTGCAGTTTAAAATTATAGTCAATGCTTTAAAAAGGAAGTGTACCATTTCCTCTGATGTTTGATATGGGAGTTAAAATCTGTTGTAGCCTAGCCTATCAAAGAAGGATGTGACATGAAATTGTCGTTATACTAAAACTAATGCTCATATACCACAAAACAATTTTATGCTCAGCAATTGAGCAATTTTAACTTTTCAAATGTTCTAAATGTATCACTGTCATTCTCTTGTCTTTGTTTTTCTGTTTACTGTCAGGAAATGTTGCTTTGTGATTAAAAACGAGTAACATAATAGCTTCTGTTTCAGAACATTTTATGCTTTGTTTGTTTGTCAATGTCCTTGGATGTCTACCGGGCCTCTCGCATAAATGTATTAACGCAACCATTGTCTTTTTGGTTGCTATGGATTTTAATGGTCACAGTTTCCTCTTGAAGAGGTCAAAAGCTCAAAGGTTAAAACCTGTCCTTACCGTTTCTAATAAATCACACTTAATCCTGCTGAGGGTTACAAAAACGTGTACTTCCCTGCTGTCAGAAAGTGCCTACACTTAGGCAAAATTGAGCTTGTTTAATCCAAGTCTTTCTTTGTGTGTGCATCCCATTCCATTCCCAGCAGCAAGTAACTTGAGAGCTGTCCTGTTTTTCTCTTCGAATCTGTTAATATTTTAGCCTTAAGGTGAGTTCAAAATTCTAGCCAGATATTTTAAGAATTATTAATGGTGTAATGATGAACATGTAGCACATAATGGTATATTTTTTGTTTAAAGACTGAGGTTGCGAGTGATATTTTATAACTGTCAATCTAGGTCCTTGCAATGCTGAAAAACCTTTGGGTGCCTTTAGTATACACTGTGTAGTGTAACACTGCCATATGCTGTTGTAGTAATCTGATGCACCAATCCAAATTATAATAAACACTATATAAAATACTTTTAATTGTATGAAAGTGTTTTTAAAAGGGAAGATTTGTGTGTCGTTATTATTAGCAGTTTACTTTTATGAATCCAGACTGATAAAAACATCTTGAAGATGAACTCTACTAACATAGGAATAATTTTTCATGTATACTCTGTAATTTGACAAATCAGCAACCCTATTTTTTCAGATGTGCTTTGGTATTGATTTATCAGCAGATTTTTGGTTTCTCTCCAGACAGATGGACTACCACGACAATGAGACAGTTTGGTCTAATTGCGACATCAATGTCCACTTCGTTGCCCAAGTGACTGGCCTGTTCCTGTTGTACCTGTTTATCTTCATTTTGGGCCTGACGATGAACGTGCTGGTGGTGTGGGTTAACTGGCAGCGGCGGCATTCACGCAACACCGTGCTCTTCTGCCAACTCAACATGAGCCTTGCAGACACCATGATAATGATAATGTTGCCTGTGAACATGCTTGAGGAGATCCTGGACCACGTCTGGCTGTGGGGAGACTTCCTTTGCCGCTTTTCCAACCTGGCCATCATAACCAACATGTATGCTAGCTCGCTCTTTCTCGCTTACATGTCGGCTGAGCGTTATCTGGCGCTGCGTCGTGGCTCGATGCCTCAGGTGGGTGGTATACCAGAGAAGCGCAAAAGGGCAGTGATCTGCGCCCTCATCTGGACACTGTCACTGTGCTTAAGTTCACTGGCGACGGTCCACCTGCAAGTCATAGAGTGGGACGAGCCAGGTTGCTTCTTCATTCCGGAACATTCCCATGAGGAATGGTACCACACGATCATCATCATCCATTTCATTGTGCAGTTCGTCATGCCGGCCTGCACCATAATCACCTCAAATGTGCTGGCAGCCCGGGCGGTGCGAGCATCCCCTGAGGTGCAAGCCCGCAAAACGGCCGATGTGTGGCTCCTGCACCTGTATTCCCTGGTGTTCGTGGTGTGCTGGCTGCCTTTCCAGATAACGATGCTGCTCATACTGGCAGACACTGTGAAGACTGACCTGTTTAACTGCATTGGATTTCATCATCTTTCCCTCGCCTACAAGGTGCTAAGGGCCACCACTTTTCTTCACTGCTTGGCCAATCCCATCTTCTACAGTTTTCTGAGCAGGAGTTTCCGTGGTAAACTCATCAATCTTATTTTGCATCACTTGCCACAAGATGCCATATCTAAGCAAGGAATGGATCAGCACGGGAACCCCCAAGGTGGCGCTACAGCAAATGGAACAAAAGTAAGCAATGGGGTGGAAAACAGCACCAGCCAATCAGAAGGATAATATGATACATCCAGTTGCACTTGCATTTTCCACACACTTGTGCTGTCCTCAAATGTGTTCTCCTGAAAATAGTTAGTGTGTGTGTGTGTGTACATATATATAGATGTAAATACATAGCGCCTGGTTGCATACTCACATAATGTAATCACTGCAATATTGTCAGACTCATCTTTTATACACACATTATAATTTCCTCTAACAAAATCTTTGCCACTAATGACAATAATGGAAACACTGTGATATGGAAAACAAAAATCACTGGAAATAATGCGTAAAACATTATGTAAAATAATAGGTTTAATTAAGAAAACATTGCAGTGTTTCACTCAAACATACTTTGTATTTATTTACATTTACATGTGGCATGATATTTAATGAGCCAAACATAGTTTAGGGTGAAAATAAATTATTTATAGCATTTGATTCTCACCCTAAAGTGTCACAGCTTGTGTGTAGGTACATGGGTCTGCCAAAGCACTTCGTAAGCCATAGTCCTTCAGTGCAAGCCATTTTACTCTGTATTGTGCTAAATGATCTGGGTAAACTCAGTACCTCACTAAAACTATATCCAGGGCTCTGTGTATTAAAGATATATGTTCTTTTAATTAAGTTGTGTATGTAAACATATTTTTGTTACTTAATGATCAGTTATGATAAAATAAAAATCATACTTTATACATGAACAGATGTCTGCAATTCACTGTTAAATGGTTTTATTAAAAATATATGCAAAAAAGCCCAATGAGGTATTTTATCATCAATCAGGAAAGAAATGAACTCACTTCGACGCACTGGTACAAAATAACCAAAGCCTTGATACTATATTTATATACATTAGAAACAATGCCTCCAACTGAACCTAAAATTGGGTGAAAATTAGTCATTTTTAAAATAGTCAAGACGGTTGTTTATTAAAGTACTTGACTTAAGTTAATCCTTACGAAATGAAAAAAATCGTTGCCGATGACAATTTTAAAACTACGGATGGTCTGTTCGTCAGTTAATCAGACAGTAATGACCGAGAATAAATGCTGTCTGGTCGCGTGGAACGTAAGCTACGTGTGCGCGGCACTAGAATCGCGTACATCTGCGCAATTTTGAGCGGGCGTCATACTTCTACGCGTAAATTCACAAATGCCTTGCACAAAGTCTACGTGAAAGCCAATTCACAACACAATCTAGTTACGCAAAAAAATCCCTTCCTATCACAGTTGTGCTTTCTCGTTTCGTCAGCTATGCAGAGCGTTCCTGCTTTGAGAAAAGCTGGTTTTCACCATATCAGCCTTGTTGTGGTACATTGGTCTTTCTCCCACAACAATTCAGTTACTGACTTTCTGAATCTATCGTGTAAGATTTCATAAAACCGAATCCAAAAAAACGCATATACGTCTCTCCCTTGAGTTCCGTGTGTATTTTCCAGCCGGATCGCCGCAGTCTGAGTTGTGCCCTCTGTTCCCCACGGCATTTCCCGTCATGACCTCCTAGCACCGCTTGGATTCAACGAATGGGATTTATCGACAAATGAAACACATTTTTGTTTGATTTGTCTACAAACGCATTGCACATCTCAAAATCCTTAATGACGGACAGGGAGGGGATTTGACTGGCACAACGTTCCCTTTGATTTAGGTTAATAATCAAGTCACTGACGCTGATACGGTAAGTAAAATTATCACTAGTATTTGCTACTTCAGTAACACGGCATACAACAAACTGGTTTGTTTTCGTCTTTGCAACAGTGATAATAAATAAAAACGCTCACGCTTATTCAGAAACAGTGATTTTTTTCTGTACTTGCTGCTCTACAAATTCACGCGGATAAATCGTGTATCTTTTATGCACCCTGTTTAATCAAACGTGGCCCGTGCCAGTGAATTCACTTAGTACTGATTGGAACTGTCCACGACACATTGTCATGTTACAGACAAGTGGCAACACATGGTGAATTGCATTTGCGCCAGGCTAGTTCTGTTACCAACTCTGTGCAAAAATGGATACAGTAGCCGACTTCTGGAGCCTAAAGAATCGTTTGTTTACCTCTCCTTGGTTTAGCCTCCCATTGAGTGTTTATAGCAGACCTCCCTGTAAGGATCAGCATGCGACATTGTTCTCTTAAAACCATTTACGGTCTTTGAAAATTCATTCACTCTGATCATTTTGTGCTGGTGACTTTGTCGTCATTCATTCCATCCAGAAAATTTAATTTACTTTAGGCCTGCATTTTAATTGAATGCGCACAGTTGTGGGTGAGCAATTGTGTATTTCAAAATAAGTTGGTGCTCCATGGAGTATGTGCATGTGCCCGTCAGATCCACCTCTGATGCTACGCATCTTGGGTGATAAAGAGATTAGACTGGGTTAAATGTGTACATCCATATTTTCTTTATATCATCCCTTGTATGAGCCCCTCACAAGCAAAGAGAGAAGTATAATGTATGCAGTAATCATGAGTAAAGAATAAATGTATGTAGACATTGTAAACCTTGTAAATCAAGTGATTGTAAATCACTTTTGTGGTGTGCAGAGGAAGCCACAAAGTACCACAGATTTAAGCACTGATATTTTGTTTGTTAGTTTGTTTATTTCGAAGGGGTGCTTATCATGTTATAGGGATTGTCGGTTACCGAAAGTGATCTTTACGTATTATACGTACAAAGCACATATGGGACCTTCTATACCTTCTCTTAACACTTACATTAACAATCATCTGAATCCATAGTCTATTAAGCACTGGTCCTTTCATGTGGACATTATGTAAGACCACACTGGCCTCTCTTTTGTAAAAGCATCTCAGCAGAAGTATGCCACAGTTTATGTCATATCTTTGAGTGTAGCACTACTGTTTTGCAGTACTTAATTGCTAGAATGCAGACTATGGCCAGTATATATGTGCAGAGGTGCTTTACGAACACCACCTGAAGCCTCTCCTGACATAGATGCCCTTTTATGATAAATGTAATTGACATTTCGTACACTGAATAATACCTCCACCCTCACCCCCACCCCCCGCAAAAAAGAGGGGGGAAAACGGTTAGAGATGGAAAAACAGTGCAATGGGGAACTCCTCCCTGAGATTAAATGAGTGCCTTGCCGATGGGCACCATAGCAGAGTCTTTAGTACAGTTTCCAGTGCAAGGTAGCCTTATTCAATAAATAGAAATGTGACCTTTCCTCTTCTGGTCTTTTATTAGGATTAAATTCTGCATTTGCTGTGCCTTTTAATGTTACATACAATCTAGAATATCAATATAATATAAATCTAAATAACTGTAATTGCAAACAAAAAAATCTTGAATCTGGTACCTTTGGTGACTGGAGGGGGGTGGGGTTAGGCAGTCTGTGTCTGTGGAAGCAGAGTAGGCCTGGGTCCTTTGGACATTGCTGCTTTAGTCATATTACAACAAATGTCGCTGGCAACACCCACCAACAGGCCTCCATTCATTGCATGTAGGGTGTGTGGTGAAATCGTCAAGACTTGTTGAGAGTGTGTAATCTGCATTCCAGGAGCCTGTTTTGCACAGGTTTTTTTGTCCTGTGTCTGTTTTACAGTTTTCTAGCCAATTTTTCTTTTCCAAAAATGAACAAAAAAAACAGTTACATATAAAAGTAACGTGTGGAGGAAGTGTTTCTTTTATTGTGCAGATACAGTTTCCCACACAGCGAATGTGTTTATGGGATAAACAAAAGATTATACTATCTTATGTTCTAATATATTTATAATTAATAACCCAATGAAAATATGCTCAGTTAAAAATTTTTTATTTTGTTTTCTAAAGAAAAACTAGTATGACATGCTCTCAGCAAAAAATTTAAAGTGCTTGAGTGATCTTTGGCAGAGGTACATTTTTGTACTTCCATTTAGATATACAAGTTAATTTTTTTCATCTTATAATTACACAGAGGGAATACTTTGAATGTACTAGGTGTACAAATGCTTCTATTTCTCCTTCAGAGGTTTGTGGGGGTGTTATATATTTTTTTCTTTTTCTTTCTTTTTTTTTTTTTTTTTTTTTTTTTGACGGTTAGTTAAATAGGTGTGGTTAATTCCAGTCTGTCCACATTTCTTATTAGAGTGAATTTCACTTTTAGACTCAGATGCAGCTGTTTTCTGTCCTTCTCTTGTACCTTTTTCTCTAACTTGAGATTATGTAAGTAAAAGAGACTGTGTCAGTTTACTCTCCCACAA
This sequence comes from Brachyhypopomus occidentalis, assembly GCA_020368025.1. Lineage (NCBI taxonomy): Eukaryota > Metazoa > Chordata > Actinopteri > Gymnotiformes > Hypopomidae > Brachyhypopomus > Brachyhypopomus occidentalis. Next base: position 41,169 of record JAGXOD010001350.1, on the reverse strand, counting down.
GGTGTTCAGTAACCTGTCGTTTTTACCTCAATTTGAATTCAGACAACCACATTGGCTATTAAAATGAGAACAGTAAAACAGAATGCTTTCATAATGATGTTTTTTTACAGAGCAGTTTTTGGCAATAGCTTCCAACATTTTTTGACACGTTACAGTGATATAGTGCATCTTGCTGATTAATTGGTCCTTACACACATTAATTTTTTGATCTGGCTAATGAATTCAGTTCATAATGGATAGTGTAGCAAACTGCATATACTGTTCCACATACAAATTTACAGTCTGGATATATGAACAAGCTAACACACTAGCACTACATAATTTGTCACTTTCTTGAGATTCCAATTTCATAGCTTTCGTTTAATAGTACAAGAGTGTGAGTGCAGAGCATGTTGAGAGATTTACATTTATTTGTGCCTAATGAATGTAACGAAAAGGCATTGGGTTTATCACATCTGTTTTACTAGCTGTTTCTTGCTGTTTGGAAGACTTGATATCTTGCGAAAAAAGTACAGCAAATTTGCCAGACAGGCTATTCCGCCGAGTTGGTCACCCTCCCACCACTCCAATCACAAAATTATAATTCTTTCCCTTAATGAGAATGGTGCACTACAACCACTATAGCAGAACACATTTTCCGCCATTGTATTTTATCATTTGATTTCAGAGTGTTGTTTTTATTTCACTGTTCTTTGTGTTGCCAAATCAGTCTAGCCTCATGGTACTGGTATACCATAACATGCAACTTGGAATCATTTTGGGAGCTTGGAAAGAATCTTCAAATTAGTCACTAAAGGTGATGGCAAGTAAGGAGTGGTGCGAGTTCAGCCACCGCAACCTGTTACCCTCATAAATCTCACACTAACTGGTATATATGTTGTAACTTCATTTTTATTTACTGACTATGTACTTTAATCAGATTATGGTTTTGTTTTATATTTTTTTAATCAGATTGTTATCCATAAGAAATGCCGCCCAAGCTCCAAAGTGACATTTCTATTTGCGTGTCTTACAACATTTCCAGAAATAATTTACATTTTTTAATTATTGGTTAATAATCTATATGTACACTAGTATTATGAACAAGCAAAAGCTGAAGCTGTAGGGAACATTTATATACTGTGTTTGAGCAAATAATTTCATTATTATTCTAGAATCCTAAACCTTATTCAATTAACCATTTGATTAATTATGTTTTTTTTTTTATCCTGCGCACCAGTCAGCCATAACATTAAAACACCACTGACAGGTGATGTGAATAACGTATCTCATTCATCGCTGATACAGTGTCATGGGCAGGGATATTATTATGCAGCAAATGAAAATTCGATAGTTGATATGTTGTTAAAAGCAGATAACATGAGCGACTTTAACAAGCTAAATTGTGATGGGGAATCTGTTGATTGCAGTCTTGCTAAGGGGGATTTTGTTTGAGTTATTCTGAAACCAGAACGGCTCGTACTCATACGTCTTTTCCACCTATCCTTCCTAAACGTATACTGAGAAATGAATATGTTGACAGGTACAACATCTTTAGCTTTGACAAACAGCAGGAGACATGAACTACAAAATGCATATAAGGTCAAAATAATAAGGCTATAAAACAATTTAACAAAAACTGCATTTGATTTGTAATACACATAATAATAGCACCCACCACACTGAGTTAGCCAGCAGAAACATGGGTGAGCATCACAGAAATGTTATTTGTACTAATTACAGGCCTCAAGTCATCACTTTTGCGACTTGATGTTTATCTGCATGTTAATTCATGTTTTTAGGTGTATTTGAGTGTATTGATTAATTGCAGTTTTGTAACAATTTTTTTAACAGATTTACCACTTTTACTACCTTACCATTATGTGTCTCTGTGCTGTCACACTGCTCAAACTGTATTGATAATAGAGAGATCAGTTTAATGTTTTAACTAGATGGTAATTGCATGGATAGTATTACAAAATGGAGCACCTGTTCTGTGCCTTTGAGGGGGTCAAGTCCCATCCAATCAGTGTCTTCAGAGGGAAAAAAAATCACTTTTGGGTTGTACACACAAACAAGCTTTAGTAATTCAATCAATTTAAACTGAAATGGGAATAGCACCAGATGGTAGATGCTGTCGGCTTATTAAAATGCAGTGTCCACTGGCTTTGATCCTGCACCTCCAGTTTGTACTTTAGGAAAAGCTATCTTGTCCTCTTGGTGACAATTTTGACACTGAGTTTTCATTTATCTAACAACTGGTTGTCTTCCTTTCTTTTCCCCAGGACTTCCAATGGGGGGAGCAAAGAGTAAGCCAAAAGACCCAGGCCAGAGATCTCTGAGTCTGGATGGCACAATTGGTATGGGTTCTTCTGGTGGACACCATTTCTGTGCTGGCCCCCAGACCCAGACCCCAAATCGAAGCCCTGCAGTTGGGACCAGCAAACGGAGCAACACCTATCATGCCAATAATGCAGAGCTGGCCCTTTTTGGAGGTGTGGCCCATGCAGGAAGTGTCATGTCACCCCAAAGGGGACCGCTTGCAGGTTAGTTTTACTGATTTTTGTTCCTTTACAAGCACACCAATTTATTTTTATTTGATCGGGTAAGGTCACTGATTTTTGACAAAAGCAAACAAGCAATTTTTTTTGGAGTGCAGTGACAAATGATTTGCTTTTTCCTCCCAACACTCAGTTATTCGTAAGCACCTCCTATCTACACTGTAGAAGCACCTCCTGTGTATACTGTAGAAGCACCTCCTGTGTATACTGTAGAAGCACCTCCTGTCTTCACTGTAGAAGCACCTCCTGTCTTCACTGTAGAAGCACCTCCTGTCTACATTGTAGATTAAAAATAGCAGCCATTTTAAAGAAATATATACAGTCCTGCTCATCATTATTGGCACCCATGAAGTTTAAGTACATATTGTGGAATATCCCCTGAAAAAAGTAATTGACTGAAACAGTTTTTTTGTATAGAGCACTCAAATTTAAAACAAAAAAGAAAATTACAAACAACAATTTAAAGCAAAAAAAACAATGTGAGGGAAAAACAGAAAAAACCTAAAGCTTGATGTGGCACTGGTATTGGCACCCTTTACACTAAATTAGTATGGAAACACATTTTCGATCACCTGTGGCAAATGGCAAAGGATAATCACCTGTGACAAATTATCAGTGCCCATGTGACATGAATTAGCCAATGAATGATGACTTCAGGGTTTTAAAAAGCCAAACCTTGGGCCATGTTCTTTTTGTTACAATGGTGAAGACAAAGGAGCTGTGTGAGGACATCAGAAGTGCTATTATTAGCAAACACAAGACTTCCAAAGGGTATAAGGCCATCTCCAAAGACTTTGGTATCCCTGTTTCAACAGTGCGCAATGTTATTAAGAAGTTTGCCAAGCATGGAACTGTCAAGAACCTTCCTGGACGTGGTGGAAAGAGGAAAATTGATGAGAGAAGTCTTCGAAGGTTGGTGCGAATGGTGGAAAAAGAACCAAGGCAAACATCCAAAGAACTGAAGGTCAAACTGGAACAGTCTGGGGTCATGGTTTCAACAAGTACCATACGCCGCACACTAAACCAAGCAGAGCTTTATGGGCGAAGGCCAAGGAAGAAACCATTGCTGAAGAAAAGACCTAAAAAGGAACGACTGATCTTTGCCAAAGAATACCTTGACAAACCACAATCCTTCTGGGAAAATGTTCTGTGGACAGATGAAACAAAAATAGATCTTTTTGGCAATGCAAAGCAACAGTTTGTTTACAGACGGCGCAATGAAGCTTATAAGGAAAAGAACACCCTACCAACAGTTAAGCATGGTGGAGGATCCATAATGCTGTGGGGTTGCTTTGCTGCGTCTGGTACTGGAGGCCTTGACCGTATCACAGGAATCATGAAATCTGAGAATTATCAAGAGATTTTAGAGCGTAATGTCCTGCCCAGTGTAAGAACACTTGGTTTGAGTCGAAGATCATGGGTATTCCAGCAAGACAATGACCCAAAGCACACAGGAATGGTTTAAAAGGAAAAAATGGACTGTTTTAAAATGGCCAGCAATGAGTCCTGACCTCAATCCCATCGAAAATCTTTGGGGTGAGTTGAAATCTGCCATTGGGAAAAAGAACCCTGCAAACATTCAAGAGCTTGAACAAACTGCAAGGGAAGAGTGGGAAAAAATACCAGCTGAGAAGTGCAAGAAGCTTATAGATGGCTACAAGAAACGTTTGGAGGTTGTAATCAAAGCCAAAGGGTGTGCAACCAAATATTAACAAAGGGTGCCTTTATTGCTGCACATGCTGTTTATTCTGTTTTGTCTTTAAAATTGCAACATGCAAGTTGAAACACAATGTTTTATTTGTTGTATTACTTTGAACCTCCAATTAAAAAATCCTGAAGATATAACTTTGGTACATTTATATTTATTTCTGTAGATAGTCAGGTTATGCAATAAAGGAAGGGGTGCCAATAATGGTGAGCAGGACTGTAAATTTGCCAAAAGGTGGTCTTTTGTCACCTCTTTAACAGACCTTTTGAAAATGGTTCTGAAGTTAATTTACTATTAACTCCCACTGGTGAGCCTTCTTTTGGCAGCTTTAACCAGAGCCATTTTTTCTTCACAGGAGGTGTCACAACATTTGTGGCATTGTATGATTATGAATCTCGGACGACTGCAGATCTTACATTTAAGAAAGGTGAACGACTACAGATTCTCAATAACACGTAAGTGAAATCTTTGCCATTACAATTGAAGCATTTTTAATTGATAGACATTGAAGTGTCTTGAAGGCAATTTACACTCCATTAGTCACTAGTGTGTTTAAAATGTTTTGGTGAAAATGGTGAAATCACAGACCCCATCAGGGTAGAAATGTTTAGAGTTAATAATTATGGGTCTTAATTTCCCACTTCTCCTTAAAACCTTGATGAGACATTATGAGGAAGAGAATATGACAGTATGTCGAGACTGTCTGGGAGCAACTCGGACTGAGTCATCAAGTTCATGAACAACTATTCTGAAGGGAGATGTAACTGTACTAGAGAACAGACACTCATTGCTTCTTATTTTTATTTCTCACTAGGTATCTAGCCAATGCTATACTAGCTAAAAGTAAATGGTTCATATGTATTAATAAATCATTAACATGCACATTTTTATTTGTATACATAAGTACTGCTGTTAACTAGGCCCAGTTACCCAACGTGGCAGATACACTTTCTGGAGTATGTATAAAAATTTACATTTTGAAAACATGAAAGTTATTGGGTTCCAGTAAACATCCCCTAAATGTCTACTTAAATTTCATGGCATAACAGAATCACACGGTCACTAAAATCTCATTTGGACTGTTGTTTAAAATTTGTGTAACAAAATTCATCTAAGGTGTGTATGGTTGTTTTTATTCAGTTAGCCACAGATACTCTGAGCAGTTGCACATTTCTATGAATTATCACCTCCTGATTAGAAATATAAAACATATTCAAAGTAATTCATCTTGGTTCACAAGAGCTCTGCCATGTCTCACCTTTGAGCAGTTATTGTTACGTTTACCCATGTCCATCATTCAGCAGGCTGCAATTAATTTGGTAACAGACAACATGATGTATCCATGCAGCGTCTCCCGGTGATCTTGAGAAAATTTAATGTCACACCCACTCAGTTCTTGCCAAATCAAGATGTTGCATAACAAGATCAGGAAAATGGCCTTTGTAGCAAAGATTTAAAGGGCTTTCAAAGCACATTTCATTTAAATTTTGTGAAAAAATATCTGAAGCTATTCTGCTAATCAAGTATTAGTTCTTTGAAATACTATTTGCTGCAGCAGTTATCAGAAAAGTAAAGGTAGATTTTCTCCATCATATACTTCTTTGTTGGGGAAGCCTACTGTTTACATTTCCATTGGATATTTCACTGTTTACCTAATTTCTTGGCCATTTGTAAGTGCTTGTGTTAGCTCTCCTCACCCTCTTCATCTTGAATGCTTTCTAGAAAACACGCCCCTCTTTTTAAACTAAATTATGCATGATTTCTCTTGCAAAAACATTTTAACACTGACATCTAAACTGCTATTTGGCAAATCTTAGAGGACTTTAGTTTTTAAGTCAAGCATGTAATCATGAGGAACTTGGGAATGTTTTCTCTTCTTCAAATGGTGGATGGTCCATTTTATCTCTGCTGTTTGTGATTTCTTTTTCCTATGCCTCATGGTTTAAATTAGAAGAAAGTACAACTACAGGTCAGTAACACTATTCTTTTATACAAAGATTATCTTCTTTTAGTTCTTTTCTCAACATGGGTAAGTCCTCGGGGAAATGTGTCGAAAAAACTAGTCAAACATGTACAGCATGTGGGTGTCTTACATCATTTTCAAGGACTTCACATCTTGAAACAACTTGAAGCACTGCACACCATAATGTATGTGAATAATAGTCTACCTGGCTGGATGTCTCCAAGAGTATTCAGTATATATTCAGCCATGTAGGAATGTGAGTTGTAACATTGCAAGCTGTCCAGAGTACTCTAGTGGGAAATTGCCAGTGAATGAGGATAAGTGCACCATAGTCTTGGTACAGTTGTGGCATTCTGAAGACATGACGGACTATTAATGTGGAACAGTTCAGATATGCTGTATAAAGCTGCCAGCTTCCATGCGGTGTGTGAGTGTGAGACCAGGCACGCTCCCAAACCCTCGCACCTTAGACTCCATCTGTTGTCAGCAGTAAAACTCAGTTAAGTGTCTCATTAAAAGACCACCAACCTTGTCAGCATGTAAAACCCTGCAAAGCTCACAGAGGTATTTAGAGATATAAAGTGTTTTGATGTTTTTAGCATTTTGACATGTTTGGTTAAAGTATTCAGTCCAGGCATGAAGTCCATAAACTTGTAATGTCCATATTTCTAACTTGCAATTCTGTAAACCGAGTACTCGAGAGCTTTTTCTTATGCCCCACACACAGTGCAACTGGTGCATAAACGTCATGCAGGTTACTTCACACAGTGGGATAAAGCCATATGCTTTTAAATGCATATAATAAGATATTATTATGATAATTGTTTTGCATGTTTCAGGGAAGGAGACTGGTGGTTGGCTCGTTCTCTGACCACAGGAGAGAGTGGATACATCCCTAGCAATTATGTAGCGCCCTCCGACTCCATCCAAGCTGAAGAGTGAGCTATAACCCTTTCTTTGTTGATTCTTGTAAAATGGTGTTGTCTCAGTGCATCTTGTTAAGTTACTGCTTATCAACTGCAAGGTGGGACTCCAGTTTGAGTCCAAGCCTCATCATTTGCTGTCTGTGGCCAGGGTTGCACATGGCCAAACCCTCAGTTGGAGGGATAAGCAGCATTTTATGTAATGGACCTCTCTAGTCAGGTATCTTGATTGGAATTTAGGATTGGAGAAAATTGTTCTGATTAATACTTATATACTCATAATTATATACTTATAATACTTATAGATATATTAAATCCAAGTTGCTTGAAGAGTATAGAGATCATTTTCATTACCTTCCGTTTATTACATTTTTTTATCATGCAGTTGGTTTTTCGGTAAGATAACACGTCGTGATTCTGAGCGACTTCTTTTGAACATTGAAAACCGAAGAGGCACTTTCCTTGTGAGAGAAAGTGAGACGACAAAAGGTAAGTGTGTATTTATATGTCCCTGATCAAATTCATTATACTGCAAGTTTGTCTTTTAAAGAGTGCTTTCGACTCCAGAATTGCTTAGGTTTTTAGCTGTTAATTAAACATTTTGACAGGGACACCCCATAAAGATTATCAAAGATCTCACTAGGATTTTGAGGATGCCTATGTCCCTTAACATATATTGAACTGTTACGTCCTATTCAAGACCTGTATGCCCTGTATTATGTCAGACTAAAACAGTTGTCGATGTAGTGGTGGGTGACATGGTAAGAATGTAATGCCGTTACTACAGGAAAACAGTAACACTTTACAAAGGCTATGAAAAATGTTTCAATGAGAATCTATGGATTTTACTTTTAAATGAGATATCACTCTTCACAATTTTAAACAATGCCTGTCTTCTTTAAAATATATCTGTGGTGAGTCAGTGATCTTGAAGTAATGGCAATACCTACAGTATGCTCAGGCGGGAAAAAAATGATGTGATGGTAAACATGGCCCATAATCCTCGCCTACTGCTCCTTTGTATGTCCTATTGAAAATTGCTGCCCATTTGTTAGTAAGCTTTAGCATTTTTAATGTTTATTTTAAATCTGTGATATATAGATTATCAGGGTTATCCACATTAATAACATCACCAGTGTTTTTATTTTTTATGAAGGAATTTTCTTTTAGGTTTTTTTTTTTTTTTTGGCCTGTGTGTGAGTTGGGTTTGCTTTCACCTTCACAAATAAATGTATAATATTCACATATGCATGCACTTCCGGAACATTTGCTGAAGTATTTTGTTGTCACTTAGGAGCGTACTGTCTGTCTGTGTTGGACTATGACAACATGAAGGGGTTGAACGTTAAGCACTATAAAATCAGGAAGCTGGACAGTGGCGGTTTTTACATCACATCACGCACCCAGTTCACCAGCTTACAGCAGCTTGTGCTTCACTATCGCAGTGAGTCCTGTGCCAAATCGGCTCCAGCACTGTGTAACATGACAGCAAATACTCACAATTTCCGGTAGTGTTTAAAAATGCCAGATTAAAACATTTACAGTTTCCATTCAGAAGTGTCAGTTTGGACCGCTATATTCAATGACATTTTTTTTCTCAGCACACGCAGACGGATTGTGTCAAGCTCTGACTGACATCTGTCCCGTGCTGAAGCCACAGACGCAGGGTCTGGCACGCGACGCCTGGGAGATCCCCCGCGAGTCGCTCCGACTGGACGTCAAGCTGGGTCAGGGCTGTTTTGGCGAAGTGTGGATGGGTATGTTGCTTACCATATATATATATATATACACTATTTCTGTCAGCATTCGAACACAAGCCCAGCACATTTGTTTTCAGCAGAAAAATATGTTAATTTAATCAATATCGTTAAAAGCACAGTCAACTGTGTCTTCTCTGAAAATCTCTTCCTTCGCTTCCTCAGGCACCTGGAATGGGACCACGCGAGTGGCCATCAAGACACTGAAGCCGGGGACCATGTCCCCCGAAGCCTTCCTTCAGGAGGCCCAGGTCATGAAGAAGCTCCGGCACGAGAAGCTGGTCCAGCTCTACGCTGTCGTCTCACAGGAGCCCATCTATATTGTTACAGAATACATGAGTCAAGGTCTGATGATTAGCATATTCTATATGTGCTCCTGATGCCTGTAATGACTTATTCAAGTGTTTATTGTTTATTTTAAGCTGTATGTATTTGATCCAGTCAGTACTCTACACTCAATAGTCTCTGTACCCAATCTATACCCAATATTTCACTATAGGTAGCCTGCTGGACTACCTTAAAGGGGCGAAAGGAAAGTATTTGCGACTTCCACAGTTGGTTGATATGGCTTCTCAGGTACAGTACAATCACACTGAGAGTGTTTTTGATTGCTGTTTAATTATGATTTCCAGTATATTGTTTTTGTTTTTTAATATCACTTGTGGGTTTATTCTGTAAACCGTAGTTTATCATAATTACTTATGATTGATGTAATACAGTGTGAGTGAAGCAATACAGCTGGTCAGTTAAGAGAGCTTCACAATTTGTCTGCATCTGAAAGTCCATTATAGAACCATCACTTTCACTGGCAGACCAGTTCTTAATATGGCAGAATTGACAGTAAGACCCTACCCCCATAACAAAAAAGTACCATACATATAATTACTGTCCTGTTTGAAGGAACCAAAAACATATGGCCTTTGTTCAGCAGGGTTAAGGATGTGCTTCTGGATTTTGTCATAGTGTCTCTCTCACTCTCACTCTAACTCACTCACTCTCACACACTATTTCTCTCAGATCGCTACTGGTATGGCATATGTGGAGAGGATGAACTATGTGCACAGAGACCTAAGAGCAGCTAACATTCTTGTCGGTGACAACCTGGTGTGCAAAGTGGCTGACTTTGGACTTGCGCGACTCATTGAAGACAATGAGTACACTGCCAGGCAGGGTGAGGGCCTAGAGTGTCATTTCTTCGTTCTAGTTATCTCGTTCTAGTAAAGTCAAGTCAAATTTATTTATATAGCGCTTTTTACAACACATGTTGTCACAAAGCAGCTTTACAATCGTAATAGCTTTTCTTTTAATATAATCGTTTCTGATAATAACTGTTTAAGTTCTTTTATTATTACGTGTTGAAAAACCTAAAATTACCAGTTTGCCGTCTCACTGTCAACAATTAGTTGTATAGAGAGAAATAATTTCACCAAAGTTAGATGTTAAACATTGAAACTTGAGCCATACTCTAGAGCCTAGAGTCCAGAACACTTCAGTGATTTCCTTGTTCTCTCTCACCTGCTAAAACTGTGTGTGTGAGCAGGGAGATCGCCAGTGTGTGCTGGATTCTGGCCCCTTCAACGTAGTGTTTTATACAGGCTTGTATGTATTCAAGTTTAACATGACTGTGTATTTCTGTGTTTGTTCTCCAAGGTGCCAAGTTTCCCATAAAATGGACAGCCCCAGAGGCAGCCCTTTATGGCCGCTTCACCATCAAATCGGACGTCTGGTCTTTCGGCATATTACTAACCGAACTGGCTACCAAGGGGCGAGTTCCATACCCAGGTCAAATAAACAAGATTTTACCTAACAATGTGTAGATAAAGAAACACAGGAATTAGAAAAGTTTGAATTAAGTTATTATATGATTTAGGTAATTATATGAAATTATTTTATATAAAAGATTATAGCATGGCTGAAGGTGACACTTTGAATGCTTGCACCAGATGACCATGTTCATGCTATTTCTTGAATAATAATGTAATATTGTGCAACAATTTAGATGGATCGTGTGAAAATAATAGTTCTAGTCACTGTTTTTTGCTTATTTTTTTGTAAGTATGGATATTTTAATTATTAAACATTTTTCCATATAATTTGATGTTATGATCTGAGGTTAATTTGAGCTTAATATCTATTAGTCATCTTGCAAAACGTATGATATTATAAAAACTACATTACAATTACAATTTTCAACACATTGTATTTTGGAGTAAAGGACTCCACAAAAACCTGCTGTAATAATGCACTGTCTGAAAATGAATTTGCAGGCATAATCACATGGATGTTTTGAATCCCTCCAGGAATGGTGAATAGGGAAGTCCTTGACCAGGTGGAGCGTGGGTACCGCATGCCGTGCCCAGCAGAGTGCCCGAGCTCCATGCATGAACTCATGCTGAGCTGCTGGCGAAAGGATGCGGAGGAGCGCCCCACCTTCGAGTACCTGCAGGGCTTCCTGGAGGACTACTTCACCTCTACTGAACCCCAGTACCAGCCTGGGGAGAACCTCTAAAGATTTTTGGTGTTGGTAGATGGGGCTCCAAGCTATGGGTATGTGCGTCTGCTCACTGCTTTGCAAGTTTGTGTATTTTTGACGGATGTGGGGGTGGGCAGAAAATCTCTCCCCATCATGTATGAGGTGTGCGTGTGTGTGTTTTGAGGGAGACTGAACTCCAGATGTGTTGGTACGTGCCTCTGTGCAGACGTTAGTGTGTATTTGGGAGAAGGGAGAGACAACGCTTTCTCCCTCATTTACGGAAAGTGTATGTGTGAGGGGGAGAGAAAGTTTCAAAATTTTTAGGATGGGTGAAGGACAGCCAAACGGTATGACTTCTTTTTTTTTCACCCAGCACAGTACTGCCACGTGCCCAAAGGTGCCAAAGGATCGATCCATTTGTCTGTGACTTTCCTCTTTACTTTCTTTATTTTTTCCATCCATTTATTTCTTCACCCAGTCCTAATTTCTATCAGACATCAGGCAACACCTATATTTGCCTGCTGACTTGGAGTGATCACATTTTGCATTCTACCTAAATATTTTCATTGTATTTTTAAATGAAAGGGCTGATGTACTCATTATTATAAAACAGGTCAGTTTTCTTTTTAGGAAACACAAAACTCAAAAGGATACAGTTTTTTTCTTTTCTGTTCTGTTAAAAAAAATTAAGACGCAGTACCATCCATGACACTAGCATGTGTGCCTGGGCCACAGAAAATAGGCTTTGGTTTATTGATGCCATGTAGAATGAACAAAATGAAATGTACTAGGTTGCACTATTTTTTAAAAATCAGAGGTCTTAAAGAAATGGTTCTGTTTTTTCCCATGTAATAAGGTATTTATTTTAATATAACATAAACCTAGTTGCAAATAATCGTATAAGCTTATAAGATTGTTGCATCAAAGTTTTGGGTGGTGTGTATCTTTGCAGCTTTGTCAATTTATTGGTTAGGATTTGTGTATGTGTTGGGGGGGGGGGGTTATTGGTATCAATTTTTCTAAAGATTTGTACATTTTGAACCAAAACAGATATTTTGGTTCCTAAACCAAATTTGGGATATTATGTATCACCTGATCTACTGCTGTTATGCCAGTTCAGGAGGCTCTGTAATGAAACTCAAACTCTCAACTTTGTTTACATAATGTTTGCTCAGTTCATTAATGAGACACATTAAAGAGTAGACCGGAAAATCGGCTTTATTATACTAAATACTTTTAAAAAGTGTTTAAATAGGACGGCAAGTTACTCTAGCTGGTATAGTCTAAATATTGTCCCTTTTGAAAACCTTTTTGGTATTTTTGTCATAGGAAAGAAATTGAAGTAGTAATATAAAGCAGACTGCAATGTGTGGTTATCAAGTATGAATTTCAGAAGTGCTTTTTTTCCATTCAATAAATGCAGCCTATTTCCAACTGTGGTTCATACATGTTTTGTGGGATTCTGACGGGAGTCCTTTGAACTGATTGTCTTGAACAGTGCGGTAAATCATGTAACATTAAAAGGTGTTGCCTGGAATATGTAGACTGTGAAGTCTTAAAAGGGCTTCACCCCTGCAAACGTCACATGTTTTGAAAATGCCAGGCAACCTGATTGGGTTTCTTTTGCTTATAAAATGAAGTCTAAGTCCAGAAGACTTTTTTCCCACAAATATTGTAATGATATAATGAGGGTAAAGTGGATAAATCCCCAGCAAAACAATGTATTTATTTATTTATTTATTTGGATAGATTTGTGTAATCTGTGATTTTGGTCGTTGTTAGAGGGTACTATTGTCAGCTGAGCAAGAAATGCTGATTAAAGCCATTTTTGTCTAACCTTTATTCCATCTGTGTGCCCGTTTTTACCACAATGTTAATATGTTAAATTGGCATATAAGACACATTCTGGATACTTAACTAGCAAGTGTATTAGGAGGTCCTTTCAGAATATGTGTTCTGGCTAATCAAATGATTCATGTTTGAACTTTTTATAAAATCCCTTAAACTTCAAGAATGAATGCAGTATGTTTCAGAATGTTGGTCGTATTACTGCTGATGGCCAAATTTTCACACTGACAAACTGATAATTAAACTACTGATAACCCTTGTGTGTGTATGTTGAACTTAATCATGCTAAAGAAAGCCATATACACACTTTAACTGCTGTTTTAAGTTTGTATTATAATGTTATTTGTTACTCATCATTTTGAAAATTATTAATCAAGCAGTTTATTATCTGTGAATAATTTGTGAGCATTCAAAAAGATTTGATTGTTTTAATTATAATTGACTGCAACAGCTTTTCTTTTGGTTTCTTGTTTTCTATTTGTGTGGTGACGTTTTTTTCATATGAAAATTGTTGAATCATGGAATGGTGTAAGGGTTTTGATTCATCCATTTAAGTTATCTAGCTTTAGGACTGTGCATGTTATGGACATTGTACTAATAACTAACATACAACTACTTTGTAAATATTATGTCATCCTGAAATCATAATTGATTAGAGTTATGCAATGTGAAATTTAGGCAAGAGCATTAATGCATTCATATTTTTGTTGGCTACACTGTTATTTCTGTCCTTAACTCTTTGTTGAAAGCTGAGATCATTTTTTATAATTGCCAAATTGGGTTAGCTGTAATTTACCATAGCTAACTAAATATCTCAGTTTAAATGTTCTTAAAATAAAAGTAAGCAGAAGGTTCATAGTCATGTTTAATTCATCCACATTTTCCAATCCTGTCAGCATGCTTGCTTTGTGTCTGTGACAAACTAACAACTTCAATTAATTAACCTATAGCAATAATGACAAGAATGACTTGGCCAGAGAGACATATGACCATAGATTTAAGCTGTCAAGGTCTGGTTTAGAAACCCTATATGAAAACCCCACATTCAGAATGTTGAAACCCACTCCAATTTTTTTTCTGTGGAAGCGCAAAAATACCTGTTTCTTCATCCATGCCATACATTAATTTATTTACTTGTTTATTGTTCTCAGGTATCATCATCTAAATTAAATCATTTTTATTATTCACCTTGTTTTGAAGGGAGCAACATAAATAATTTTTGTTATTCACCATGCAGTATGTTGTTGTTTTTCTTGTTTATTACAGGAAGCCAACATGGATAACATAGTACCTCTTCTTTTCCATAGATTCAGTGATGGAGAATGTTGTATGTGTAAAGGTCTTTAAACTGTCAATTTCCTCTTTCTTTAAAATCTGTGATCAGGGAGGGACAGGGCAGCAGAATATTTTATGTGGCAAAGTAATGTTTGCATCAAATGTTTTTGGCTGAAATTGTTTGTTTTATACATTTTATCAGCTATCTGAGGTGTCTTCTGCTCCAGATCTGTAAGAAGCATTTAGCTGTGTCATTGTGTCTGTGCAGTTACTTAAAAACTACTTGATAAGTTGTTTTTGAGATGCTGAAATCATGTTTGGCAAGATGGTAAATATGAGAGTGTTTCTCAAAGCCTATGCATACTGGCCTGCCATGCCTGAATTTTTATAATTAGCCTGTAAGTGGTAAAACAAAGAAAAAAAAGAAGCAAAACAAGTTTTGTAATTTTTCCAACTCTGTTTGTTCAAAATGGGTCTGTTCAATTGTATGTCATCATTATCAGTGGATGTGCAATAAATCATAATTCGAGGCTGTTTTGTAATATAGATATTTGTGTGGCCTCTTCTGTGTGTCTCAACAGATTTTCTGTATTTAATGGATATGATGTATTTGTAAGGTTTTTTAAACAATGACAGTTGAGATAGTTGAGATTATGTGGACACTGACATTAAAAGATAAAAATGCATTTTAAACTGCAGCTACTTTACCACAGAAACCTTGCACATGCCTATATGAGTGCAACAGTGACACACTTCCCCAATCCACTACCAAGTCTTGCTTGACTCACAATGGTTGTCCAATGAAGCATTACTAGGGCTGTGAACATGTTGGACAGACTCCTGTTAATGGACTTACATGAGCCATACATACCACATCCTTTAATAACTCCATAAAAACAGCATGGACAATTTGTTTTAATGAAAATGTTTAAACTACTGCAAAACTAAATCAGTTTGGTGTTCACATTCCTGCTTCTGTAGAATGTACACCTGCCTTTGTAGAAACATTCCGTTTAGGCACATATTAACATATTTGAAATAGGATTCAACTCTATTCATTACTTTTTACCACAAAGAGAAGCCACCCCAATGGAAGCAAAAGAAAATAATTTCCAGCCCCCTGGTCTTGGATTCTCTTGTATCAGTTATCGTGTTGTATTGATATAATTATTAATTACTATATCCACCTCCCATTTCATATAATATGACTTTCTATGTTCCACACTTGAAAACAATTCCGGCTTTGCCAATTCAGGCTTTGAAACCCATGGAAACTTGCGTATGAACTTAAAAAGCAAAGCCTTAAATTATACTACATTTGTTCACTTAATCTAAATTTAGTTTGATACTTTTAATTTCAGTTTAGTTATAGATTAAATTCATTTTTGCATATTTTACAGACATTGTACATTTACAGGAATCAAAGTCCAGACACCAAATGATCAAGCCATCAAGACAGAACTGGAAACCTGTCTAGGAAACACAATATAGAAAAACAAAAACTATAAAAGTTTGAAATTTAGAAACGTTGAAATACTGAAATACTAAAGAACGTGTGTAGTAGAGTAGTAAAAAATAAAGCAGGATTAATATACATGCATGTTATACAATTTGCATGTACACATTGCATATCATGCAGTTATAAGACTAGGTTATATAGGCCAGAATAAGCAAAGTTTTATGTAGGCGGTTGTTCTAACGCTAGTGGTAAAGAACTATTTGAATAATCTCCGGTGACTGATCAATGCCCTCCTCTTCAGACGACATAAGTCTGTCCACAAATACTAAAAGCAAGCACGGAAAGGCTTCAGCAGCATCACCTGTGGTACGGCCGCTGGCGTCAGTATACGAATTGTAGGGAACGTGCGCGTTCCCGCTGCTCAACGACAAGATGGCGGCGGCCGCCGGATCAGGTAAATTAATTTCCAAATCTGTCCCTCATGTAATGTTCGCTTAACCTTATCTTAAAATACAACTCTGACATCCAATGCATATGTGTTGCTTTAATGAACTCGTTTTATAAGATGAGACTAGATGCACTTTCAAGTTCCACAGAATGGTGGGTGTTTCATATTAGTTAGCTAACTAGCATTTTTGAGCTTGAGCTTATTCTGCCGGGTATGTTTATTAGCAATAGCTAGGCAACTAGTTAGCTAACAAGTCTAAACTATTCTTGTTAGCTAACTTTTGCGATCGCTTTGATTGAAACCCACGTCCATTGATTGTAGGTGAAGTAAGCATTATATTTTGCCTTCTTGGCGCCTCCCTGGTCAACTGGCTAACGTGCTAGCTTGCTAGCTAACTTATTCAATTGCAGCGTCATGATACGGAGACACCGACTCAACCTGCAAGACGAGCTGGGACATTCTTGGAAACAACAATATCGCTAGCTAGCTAGCTGCATGCATGCTTTCCGTTAGTTTCGGGGGCTCCTACTAATTATTCAGGGTAACCTACACGTACCTGGTTCCTATTGGGTGACTAATAGAAACCAACGCTGTTGTAATAAAATACATTTTAATCGAAAGGATAACGTTACTTTGAACTTTAGCGGGTTGTCTAGTAAGCAGCGCTAGCTAGCTAGATTCATATGCTAGCTATGTAGGGACCCGTTTTGTATGTTTAGATTGACGCTACTTACTAACGGTAGACAGGGCGTACACTACTGGCTACCCATCTAATCTAATCTGCAGTTGAGAACATTTCTGACGGAAATGCACCACAGTAACGTGACAGTTTTTGGCTTAATATGGTAAAATAAAAACATTTTATATCTGAATATGCAGTCGACGGTGCAGAGTCGTGCAGCCCATTTTCACCTGCGTATTGTTATATCCTATTCATTCAACTAAGGTGCGTGACCAGGATTGCAGCAGTTGTCTGGAAAATCTGTGACTTGTTGCCACTTGATTTACCACATAATAATTTAGTATCATAGTAGACTGGAAAATTTAGTAATGGATACAAATTGTACCAATCAGAGGAACTGTTACCACATTATAAAGGTCGTATTTCCTTTACATCTACTGTCAGAAGCTCCAAAGATTCAGTTGTCTTTGTCATTAGAAAGGTATGCAGATCATTTTAATTGTCATTGGTACATTTCACAATCAGTTGTCATGCATTTGTTTCAGGCGTCAAAGTCCCTCGCAACTTCCGGCTGTTGGAAGAGCTGGAGGAGGGCCAGAAAGGTGTTGGTGATGGAACAGTGAGTTGGGGTCTAGAAGATGATGAGGACATGACACTCACACGTTGGAGAGGCATGATAATTGGACCTCCAAGGGTGAGTTTTACTGGCCCCCTGACAATCTTCTCCTCTTGCTTTCTTTTTAGACCTTGAGACAACATTGCAGATAGTGATATTAGGACAATTCATTTGGTTTGTAAAATTGCCTCAAAACAACATTCTTTTTTTCTTGAGGATCATTTTATTCCATTTTATTCATTTGCTTCCATCTGTCTGACTAGAAAAGGTAAATTTCATTGGTTATCTGTATAGTTTACAGTGCTACCAGTCTGGATAGACAAGCAAGGCCTTTTTCTGAAGCACCCCACTCAACACACACACACACACTGGCACCCTGGAAGGAGAATGCAAAGCACTCCACTGTATCATGTAACAGTCCACATGCCAGTTGGGACTGTTGGCAGAATCATGAATCAGCACTTTGACCCTTGTTTTTTTTTTTAAGAGTTTGCAGGATTGTCTTAAGAATCATAAAACACTAAGATGATTGTCCATAAGGCTGCAAGATGACGCTGTTCAATGAAATTGTAACTGCTGAAATATTTAATTTCAGTGCATAAATATTCTAACATCTCAATATAGTTATATAGACTTAAGTCAGTACATATGGATTCATGACTTGACCTTTTTAACCATATTTAAGAGCTTCATAATATCTCATATTAAGTGTGGGTGAAGACAGATATTACAGATAAACTGCCATACGTTTTATTTTCAATGGACATTTTTGAGGTTTCTTTACACTTAAATTTCATTAACCTTATTTTGCATACATATCCAGACAATCTATGAGAACAGGATGTACAGCCTGAGGGTGGAATGTGGTCCCAAGTACCCAGAGACTCCTCCTTTTGTCCGATTTGTGACCAAGATCAACTTGAATGGTGTGCATAACTCAAATGGTGTGGTAAGTGTTGCATTAATATTAAAACACATCAAGCAGTGTATGAAACCCCTTTTTGTTCTTGCTGTTATTTTGTCATCTACTTCTGTATGGGCATCTATACAAGGTATATTGTGTTAGAACTTTGGAGTAAATGTGTTCTGTGAAACATTGTAATTTTTGTAATGCTTCAACCCTAAAGAGATGGCAGGTTCTACAGTGATGTGCACCTTTTAATGCCAGAAGCCCAACTATGGCACTCACTTTTACATTTGAAATATGAGACTTTGTATGTAATGAAGAGACATGCAATAGCCAGTTTATATCTCTATCATATAATGCATAGATATCTGCTAAAGTAGGGACTTAAGGGGAAAATGAGTGACGGAATATCAAAATATATGTCTTGTGGAAAGATTTTGTTGAGAGTCATGTCTAGTTGTGTTTTGGAATCTTGTCTCTATTATTCCATGTTTTGTTAATGACTATAGAAGGTACCATCTCATAGACCAGTTTGAATTACCCCTTGAATCTCCCATTTTGCTTTTGGTTGGCCTCACGTGTGTTGTCTTGAGAGGGTAATGATGCATGTCTTACATTGAATGATTTGCTCAGTATGAAAACAATGTCCAGGGATGACATGTTGATGGAGGGTGTGGTCCTGTAGAACACTCCCTTCACTGTAGACGCGATATATTTAAAACGTTATTATTATAACTTGTATCATGGTAGTCACTTAATAAAGCTTGAGGTTTCTTCATTGTTTTCGCCCAGAACTAGTTCTTGACAAGTAGTAAAGAAAGCTGTTGACTCCATTCAGGAGGTATTCTGACTCTATGTAACACCTCACTCCTGGTGACTCTTGGATTCTCTCAGGTTGACATGCGGGCGGTGTCCTCCCTGGCTAAGTGGCAGAATTCCTACAGCATCCGTGTGGTCCTGCAGGAGCTCCGGCGACTCATGATGTGCAAGGAGAACATGAAGCTGCCCCAGCCTCCTGAGGGACAGATCTACAGCAACTGAGTGCAGAGGCTACTCCTTCATCTCCCTCTCACCTCTAAATTCTCCATCCAAAATACACACCCACACACCTGCACACATACATTTGCAGAATATTCCTGTTCTTTTTCAAGACTTTTCAAGTCCTTATCAGCCCTTTCTCTTAAATGCCATATCCCTCCCTCTTCGCTGCAGCAGCCAATGAGCACTCCAAGGCCGGAACCTCCCATTGCACAGAAAGTGTGGATGCACCGGTGTGCCCAGGCCACCATGCAGACCAGACATTACGATACAAAATACTGTACATCTTACTAAGCTTCTTTTTTAAGTCTTTATTTGTTATACATGCAGATTGTAAAAATAACATAAATGATCTTAAGTGTAAGTCTCTGTGTGCTGTTATTCAAATGCTCAGTTCCACCAACTCTCACTTCCAATTAAAAAATTAGGGAATACGTTGGGTGTACTGTATGTTGCCGCTGCTTATTCTGATTTAATGTTTTCCATCAGAAGCATCATCAAAGTCAAAAGTATTGGCATGTCCAGAAAGGCTCTCCGTGTCTAAATGGAGTTGGTCATAGACCTTTATTTGTTATATTCAAAGCCATTCAATTTTGAAATGTTTATACTCATATAGTCATGGTCATGTTTGAAAGTATGGGGGCCAGACATCTAGTAACTCTGCAGTGGGTGTTTTTGTATGGGATTAGTTTGCTAGTTATATTACAGTTGTTAAACAGGAAATCAGTGCTTTATGAAATACATTATCAATATCATTTGCTAGTCTGGCTGGCTTTGTAAAAATCAGAATATTGTACTTTTAAGATTAACTGGACTGTTAAAGCAGGTTCATTAGTTGTCTTCTCACGTTTACCTTTCTTTGACAGTCATAGGAAGGGATTCCGGCATTAGAATTGCATAAGAAAGCTTTTTGTGTGAAATGATCCTTTGTGCAACATGGTATGACTAATTTCAGTGGTAACTGCTCGTGATATGACTAAAACATGCAGTGTTCTTTATACTGCACATTTGGGGTATTTTACTTTGTTTTAGCAAGTTACTGTATAATCTGATATATATATATATATATATATATATATATATATATATATATATAGTACTCAGCCCTTCCCATTACATGTTTGCAGTTGCCAGGCCTATAGGTAAGACTTTAAAAAAGTGCGTCTCACTGATCCTCAAATTACATTACAAGTCTTGTTTGATTCATGTAAAATTTAGTTTTTGAAAGTTGTAACAGCATGCCCCACACGTGAACAGCAAAAGTACAAACATTCTAGTTCATTAGCATTTTAGTTGTATCCCAATTATCTCTTAACGAGTGGCTAAAAGCTGAAGGTCCTCTGATTCCAGCATGTTTTAGCACGTCTTTAAGAAGCGAACAGACTTACGATGGAGCGCAGCAGGTTCTATCACACGTTAATACAGCAGTACTTTGGTTATATGCTCCATATTCAATGCAGATAGATGCCAATTAAATGTAGGGATTTGAATGCTTGTGTTGTACAGTGATAGTGATAATAAAACATGCTTCAAATCAAAACATTTTATGGGAATTACATTTTTAAAAAAAGAAAACTCTTAAGTGAAGAATTGTGTTTGAATCAAATGTGAAGACGTAGTTCCACGTTTGTATTTCTCGCACATGCGCAGATTGTACCTAGTACAATTTTGCACTCTACGTACAGAATCTCATCAGCTGAGCATAGGCTGCTCTGTGTGCCATATTGTCTCTGAGACAGCAAAATACTCGTTATCATACATTAGAAAAGAACGAAACTGACGCCACGCCTGCGAAGAATTTTTCCCAACAGCCAGTTTAACCAAAAAGGTAAAAGCATTTCCGAATACAGCAAGGCTACCGATAGTTAATTCAGCATCTTCGGAGAAACTTAAAGAGGAGACAGTACTACTGCCGGCTAAGATATCTGGCTAACTAACTAACTAACTAACTAGCTAGCGAGCTATACGAGAGTTGGGCAGCGGCGGTGAAGTAGCGCGGCTAGCTAAGCTAAGCCATAGGTTGTTAGCTTGCAATCCAACATCTAGATAGCTGTGAATGCAGAACACGTTACTTGGCAATTCATCGGCGTCTGCATAGCATGGTCCGGATGGGAAACGGTGTTGCTATGTAAATGCCGTTTTAACCAGTCAACAAGTGATTTTCTTTCAGTCTTCGCTAGCTAGGTAACTTAGGTAATGTTAATTAACTAACGCGAGCACCCACATCCAAAAATAACAGTCTAGCTATGACTAGCCAAGTATACAGCTGCTGTACACCAACCCATTTATGTAATAGTTCGCTAGCTAATAATCTGTTAACCAGACCTTTAGACAACCTACGCTGCGCTCTGGTTAAAAATGGTTAAAAACAGTTAAATAGTGTCAGTCAGGATTTTGATCGGTCTTCCATATCTAGTAACAAGATGCCGGCTAACTTCTCCACAAAACTGCTAGCTATCTTAGCATTTAGCGTGCTGGTGTTAGCAGAGCTCACAGCACTCTTGAGGATGCCCGTGACTCTCGTACAAATTATTACAGGAATCTGAAACGGGGTTATAAGACATGTAGCTTCAAACATAATAAGTTAGCTTGGTATATTTTGGCATAACATGCTACTCGGATTGCGACGTTTAGATAGCCAGCTAGCGTTAGCTGGATTAGCTGACTAAGTTGCCGTACTGCATGGCCTAACCTACCAATATGTATGCTGAAATACTCATGTTTTTATTTCATTTTATTTTTGGCGTACCGTACTTAGCTAACATACAGCTAGCTGCTCTGATAGTATTGATTATACAGGAACATAATTATCTAAAAATGGCTAATTGGCTATGTAACTCGATAATGTACCGAATGGCTTAAACGTATATATTTGTAGAGGCATGGTGTAATGCACTAGCTTGTTCTGATTTGACCAAAATGTAGACTACGGCTAATTCTGAGCCATCCACATGTAACACACGTTAAATTGTTCATATACACCTGTGTATAAGGAAGACAATGTCGATACATCCGAAATTATTTAAATCAGATTCTGACCCTTTGACTTCACATTGGCACACAGGGCACATGTGATATGTTACAATGACTGATAAAATCCTCAAGTCATAGCATGAGCGTGATGGATAAAATAATTTGGCTACAACAAACTGTAATTTCTTTTACTTAAGATTTGTCACGTGGAACTTTAACCATTCACGATCAGAATCCTCGAATAATTCCTATCAAATACAGTTGATTTTAAAGGTTAAATAACAGGTTCTATAAGCCTGTCTTACTGGTTGGAAGCGTGTCATTGAAATGCTGGTACTAGCACATCATAGTAAAGTTCTTGTATGTACCATAATGGGTAGAATACTCACCAGTTCGTAATGCTAAACTTATTATTTGCTGTTGTGGAACCAGTTTAAATGCTGTTGAGTTAAATTCAGGAAGCACTTCACTTTATAAGCTACTACATAGCAAATGGAACAGGGGGTGTTGGGTTACTTAAAGGATGACTGCATACAAGATTTTGGTTTTGCAGTTTCAGACATAATATAGCAAGCCATTTCCTCTAGGGTTTCCTTAGCTGGATCTGTCAAGGATGGGTGTGCATACATTGTGTGTGGTGTGAGGTTTTTAAGGTTTGGATTGACTTAACAGCCTTAAGAGATCAGATATCTATAGATCTTTTGATGCAGTTTTATAGTTGATCCTGTTATGTTAAATGAACATTACCAACATCATTATCTGGATGATAGGCAGATAATCCAGATGGAAACTATAAATGAAGACAAAATGCTCACTCTTGAGTTTCAGAATTATTTTATTTGGATAATACGTGTCGTATACTTAATGACTTAACATATGACATGTTCATTGTCTGAATAAAATCACAAGAGTTCTGCTGGAGTTATGGGTGCTCCTATCATCTTGATTGTTTGGTGTAAGGTGGTTAGGATACCTGCCTTCTTGTTTTGATGTTCCAAAAAAAAATCAATGTTTAATATTGTCAAGAGATTCTAGTCTTGGCTTATGCACATTGTGACATAGACATAGTGAAGTACCAATCGGTGAGCTCTCTAAAGCACCAAACAGGAAGCATCAAATCAGGTGCAGGAACATCTCTGGTGCAGAGATGAGATATGAGACATGAAGGAGACTCTAGAGAGGTCTGAACAAATCACTGCACACACAAGGGCAGTTGTGGCCAAAAGCTGTTCCTGTTTCTGCTCTATTGTTCAACAGTTTCTTTTGTCGTAAAAATCCAACCGGAGCATGATGGGAAATAATCCCTAAATGAATCTAGCACCAGTCTTGCAAATTGTGACGCTACAAGATGCCCAGTCTTTGCAAAATCACAGTGATTAATGACACTTTAGATGCGAGAGATTGTCTGACTTTAGACTTTTAATAGTCTTTTGGTGTATAGTTAGCATTAAGACGTTTGAAAAGACCACACGTTTTACCACACTTGATGCACATTATTACGTATCTGATTTCTAAAGCTCATATGTAATTGATGAAATAAAGCAAGTCTTAAATGTGTAATCTTTTAGCTTTCTGGAATCTGCAGCAGTGTTAAAAAATCCCTCTACATCCAGTGACCAGTGTCCCATAAAGGCTTGAGATTTATGTGGTTTAACTGTGTTTCACCAGAGCACTGTTAACAGTAAACTGAGTAGAACTGCTATTTCCATTCCTACAGCTGTTCAGAGGCGCCACCACCATCTGTGGCCCACTGCCGGCATTCTGCATTGTTTCCTCTTCGTGGCGATAAACCATCCTCACCTTGGCCAAGCTGTCGGACATGTCAGGACCTGTGCCGAGTCGGGCTCGCGTTTACACAGAAGTGAACACGCACCGGCCCCGAGAGTACTGGGATTACGAGTCCCATGTTGTTGAGTGGGGGTACGTCACTCAAATAAGTTCAGGCCACAGTAGTTCTTTTTACAAGATGGTTCTTGGGGATGTATTTGTCTCCAATTTGCTTTTCAGAAAAGACTTACAGTTTGAGATTTTGTTTAGAATTTGAGTTATTTGAGGCCAGTGTTCTTAGAGCAGTAAACTTTGTTTTATAGAAACCAAGACGATTTCCAACTGGTCCGGAAACTGGGGCGAGGAAAGTACAGTGAGGTGTTTGAGGCAATCAACATCACAAACAATGAGAAAGTGGTGGTAAAAATACTCAAGGTATGCCCAGCATGATCCAGTTTGTAATAATTTGAAAAAAGCTATGGAAGTGGGAGTTTGTGAATGTTGTGAATTCTCTAAATCAGCCTGTGAAGAAGAAGAAAATAAAGCGTGAGATAAAGATCCTTGAGAACCTGCGTGGAGGCCCTAACATCATCTCCCTTATAGATATTGTCAAAGATCCAGTGGTGAGTATGGGTTTTATATTTATGCAGCAAGAAAGCCTCTGGTAAATGGAAGTATATTAGGTTCACATCAGTAGATTTTTAGCACTATTAAGTGTGGATTAGAAATAATCATAGACAGCCTTGATGTTCATAACAGTCAAAAATAAAACTATTTCTTCATATGAAATGAATTTTTAAACAACGAACACTTATTTATTACAAATAACATGTTCTGTCATATTCTGCAGTCCCGAACACCTGCATTGGTTTTTGAACATGTAAACAACACAGACTTTAAGGTAAGCTCACAAAGCATGTTTTACTTTCTACTGACATCTCTTAGAAGGTGTGCCACTGTTGAACAGTGCACAATATGGGTTTCGGGTTTTTGTTGTGCCATTTTTCTTGTGCAACTGGGTTCTTCACAGTGCTGGATAGCCAGTTATTCTGATTAGTTGTGCTTGCATAGACGCACATGTGTGCTGGTCATTGCTCTCTGAGCATATTATTATCCTGTGGTCCTGCAGTGCAGCATATGAGAATGTTAAGTGCTCTAATTGGACCAAAATAAGGAAAGTAAATAATAAATTGCTTTAGAGAAATCCCATTGCTGTGCCACAGTTATATAACAGTCCTTACTTGTCTCCTTTCCTCAGCAATTGTATCAGACATTGACAGACTACGATATCCGGTTCTACATGTATGAGATCCTAAAGGTGAAAATGAATGATTCTCTTTTTGATGATACTTTTACAGAGTACACCCTAGTTCAACTTAATTTTGTCATGTAGACGTAATTGCTATTTCATATCTGTCTCTAGGCTCTCGATTACTGCCATAGTATGGGCATTATGCACAGGGACGTGAAACCACACAATGTCATGATTGATCATGAACACAGGAAGGTAATCATGGATTTTAATAAAACATGTTTCTCATTACATACATTTGTAATTTTGCAACATGCGTCTTTCACAGTTCTTGTTTCTCCTATATTCTTGATTCCCAGTTGCGTCTCATTGACTGGGGTCTAGCTGAGTTCTACCACCCAGGGCAGGAATACAACGTTAGAGTCGCTTCTCGCTACTTCAAGGGACCAGAGCTTCTTGTGGACTATCAGGTCGGCCTTCTGAATGCTTCCTCTGTACATTACCTACGGCACCACCAAAAAAGAAATTGTATCTGGGACATAATCTTCATACATTCTGCATTTCATAAACGTTTGTCATATTAAATCTGTTGACTCCCTTTGAAATGCATTGTGTTTATGTATTTCAGATGTATGACTACAGCCTGGACATGTGGAGTCTTGGTTGCATGCTGGCCAGCATGATCTTCAGGAAGGAGCCCTTCTTCCATGGACATGATAACTATGATCAGGTAAGAATTTGGAAGATCTCAAAAGTCCTAGTACCACCTGGAGCATGGTATAGCTTTTTGTGTCAAGCCATGAATATGTGCTCTGTTTTTGTAAATGGCTGATATAATGCCACCTGGTTTTTATCTCTTGTAGCTGGTGAGAATAGCCAAAGTCCTCGGAACTGAAGACCTCTATGATTACATTGACAAATACAACATAGAACTTGAACCCCGTTTCAACGACATCCTAGGAAGGTTGGTGCTCCTCTGAAATTTCACAAGGAAAAAAGAGAACTGTTTTTAGAACTTGAGTTTTGACTTGTTTGAAGATCCTATCAGCATTCCTTGTCTCTGTCTTTCGCTCTAGGCATTCTCGCAAGCGATGGGAGCGCTTTGTCCACAGCGAGAACCAGCACCTGGTGAGTTCCGAGGCCCTGGACTTCCTGGACAAGCTGCTGCGGTACGACCATCAGGCCAGGCTGACTGCACGAGAGGCCATGGAACACCCCTACTTCTGTGAGTGCAGTTAATTCTGAGGGAGCTGTGTAGTCTTAAGTAATGGTAGATCTATTCTGTATGAGTGGTGAAATAGATGTCATTAAAGTGTAAACATGATACGTCCTGCATAAAGTAGACGACTATATCCTTTGTACTTAGCTCTGTCAATTTCGATGTATCATCTTGTTTAAATGGACCAGTGTCATTTGTATTTTAATGTGGAGTCCACACTACACAGTTTTGCTGTTGCACATGATTTCTTGGGCTCAGCTGACACAAACCCTGCAACATTTTCAAAGATGTTTGAAAATTTTGACGATGAATCTGATCAGATCTTGTAGTGTGAGCACCTCTGAGATGAGCAATTGGAGCAATGATACGCCGAACCAACGAGAGAAAGCTCGCAGAACGACTTCTGCCACAAATATTAGAATTATATACATCTTATCATGTATAACTTACAAAATACTCATCAAATGAAAGTTTGAATCTCATTTTTATTACCATATGGGAATTCTTTTGAGTGAGAATTGTGCCTTTTTTTTTCTTTCTTTCTCTCAGCCATGTCAGGCTCAAGTGAAACCTTGAGTAGTGAAACAGGTTTTGAAGCTTCAAATCGGATCCAAGCAGTTGGTCCATTTTTGCTTAAAGGGTTCACATGTTTTGTGTTTTAGTGCATTATATTCCTCCAGATCTCCCCAACAAGTTGTTCCTCCAGTTTCTATTTAATAATTTTTTTCTTTGCTTTTGTGCAGACTAGTGCAGAAGCAACACCTATGGCCTGTAGTTTAGGCTCCATCTTCTTTTGACATAGCTACAGTTCTCAGGTGTATTTTCATTAAAGAGGATCAGCCACTTTTCAGAGGGGATCTCCTCTTGAAAGATCGAGCAGTGCATGAGCCTCCTGTAGTGTGAGTGAGCAGTACAAGAAGTCAGATTTTGACAGTCGCGTAGTGTCCATTTGGCATAAATGATGTTTCAGGTAAAAGCACATTTATGATTTACAGACAGTATCACATTTTGGATCATGTAAATTCTCAGAATTTATTTTGAATTCCCTTTTTTCATCTAGCTCATAAAATTTTGGACTTTTTCTACGAGTTGCAAATTTGATGTGCTATGTCAGGCCTTTTTGTTTTATGTCTACCAACACACAAACCACCTCTGAACTCGAAAGCATATTTCAGAACAGCAGCTCATCCTGCTTCTGCTATCTTTGCAGACAATGTTGTGAAGGACCAGTCTCGGATGGTCAGCTCCACCAACGTGCCAGCAGCTAACAGTGCAGTGAGCACAGCAAACATGATCACAGGTGAGGTGCCATGGCCCGGACAAGGTCCTCTTTCTCCACGGCCTCATCTCCCTCCAGATACTCCAAATGCCCCACTCCTCCCATGAACAGGTGGTGAGCGGGCTGGTCAAGTGCTCAGTCTGTAACCCTCACACCTCTCGTCCACACAGGAATAGCTGCCCTGCCGGCCTCCACGGCCCTCGGCCCCCTGGCTGGCTCGCCCATCCTCACGGCTGCCAACAACCTGAGCACCCCCGTGCCGGCGGCTGCGGGTGCCCCCCAGTAACGCCGCTCGTGCCTGCTTCCTCGACTCGCCGCGGCCCCTGCGATCAGGTGATGAGGTACTTGCCAGTTTGCCAGGGCGCACCTGCCACCTCTCGGTTCAGCCTGTGGGAAGCCCCTGTGACAACAACCACCACCCCCACCCCACACCATCCCGGCTCCCCTGATCTTCACTTCAACTTAAACTCTTTACTTGTTGAACAGTTTACCTGAAAACATGGACTGTATGGACTACTTTGTGTGATAGTGTGCGTGCGTGCGTGTGTTGCCGACAGATATTCAGTTCTTGTGGCAGGTGAGTCCTGGAGTGCAAGTGTGAGAGTTTGCTCGTTGTTCAAAAAGCGTTAGACACGCATGAGTGACAATGATGTTAAGCACATTTTCCCACCCTGATCTACAGACCACAAAACAACAAGCTTAGATTTTACTTTTAAAAGGGATGGAACGCTTTGGACCAAACAGAGGAGCACACTAATAATGTGACCTGGGCCCACAAGTATAAACTGTCTCTTGAGTACAAATGCTGATTTAGGATTGGCTCCCTGCAATAGTTATAATTATATTCATTAGATAAGACAAGGACAGATACTGATCCTAGGTCAGCATTCACGCTCCACTTTAGTGTGAAATTCATACCACCTTTTAACAACTGTGGCCATAGAGTTTTAAATGTACTGGTGCTGTATCGCTGCAGTTTTTGTTGTTACAACACTCAATTTGTACTCATGACCTTATGGATGCTGCCATTGGAACATCCTTCTCTTTTGGAGTGCTGGAAAGGTAAATCTGTGAGTGCTCACTGTGGACACCTGTTTAACATGGTGATACTCCTTTTGCTTTAAACCATTATATATTTATAATTTTGAAATTTTCCTTGGTCTTGTGCAAAAAAAAAAAAAAAAAAACAAGTTTTGTGATGGATTCTGAGCTTCTGTACTGGTGAAGGTTTCTGTAAATTGAAAACCACTGAAGAATTATTCTAGAAGTGTTTCTCATCCTCGTCAATGTTTTTGCTTTAACATTGCTCCTAGTACACCTATAGGTGGTGTTGGGTATAGCAGGTATTCAATGTTCTTAAGGGCTTGGTTTAGAGCAAAAAAAGAGCAAAATCGTGGCCCTGCTTATGGGCCATCAGAACTGGGTTGAGAAACATTGTTCTAGAACGTCATGGCTCAAGATGTAGTACAAAAGATATCGCAAGTATAAGAATTCGTTGGTAGTGTATCATCATAGGGTGTGAACTGTATGGCACACAAGATTCACCTTTACACGCACTGCACTCTATTTGTGTCTACTGTTAAACTTCAAAAGAAAGAAAGTAGTACTGATTAATACTTCAGCATAGTTGATCCACACTGACGCCCTAAGATGTTCACTTTTTTATCTCTGAGTATTCAGGAATGCCAGTTATGCCATGATCTGGAGTGTCATATCAAAAATGTTTATGCATAAATTAAGGATGTGTATGTAAAATTATTTTGCATTTCAAGCTTCCACATTTTTGTGAACAGTATTCAGATACATACAAACCAAGAACAACCCAGCTATATAATATTTTTTTTGCATATGGCTGCTTAAGTAGTGTCTCCATCTGACTCCAAGAATAAAAACCAGTTAACTGTAAATAAACATTCTCATTCATACTATTTTCTATATTCCAGGTGATTTTAGAGCAAAATGGGAGAAAATATTCAGTGAGCACAAAAGCATTTTCTTATGTCTTCACTGACAAGTGGTGGAAAGTAACTGATTATTTCAGTTAAACCGAGTTTTTGTTTTTCCCCAAAAATACTTTTTTACTCCACCACTTTTAGTAAAGTTACAGTTACATATATATGCTGTTTTCTTTCACTGTGTATTTCATTTCACTTTTGCATATGTTAGCATATTCTGTTTTTCATCAAGATAAGACGATCCTTGGATGAGTGTAGTTCTCTTCAGTTATGCTCTGAAGCCACAGCATTATATACTGGGTAGTTTTGTCAGTACTCTTTCCACCATTGTCAGTTTGAGTGTTGTGCTTACAGATTCACCTATGGATCACCACACAGTACAAGTGCTGCTTACCAGTGAAGTGATTCCTCGTATCCATAGTTGGGAGGCCTAGGGAACTGGCTGCATTCTCATTGGGCGAGAAGGGTCTCTGTCCCACTGCTAAGCCACGTAGCAGCCATTCAGGCCTCTGCATGGTGCCTTGCATTGAGGAACTCCTGCATGATTGCTGCTCAAGGCTGCGTACTTAGCAGGCTTCATAGCTGGGGGGGGGGTGACGTGCCTCTAAACCATCATGACTGGATTTCCCACAGCAGTCAGTATTCCGCAACCTTAGCAAAGTTTGGCTGCAAAGCGGGACCAGAAAAGAGGTGTAAGACTGCGGCCTGGGAGCTGCCTCTGTCGCATTGTGTTCATCTTAAGAGACCACGCATGCTTCTGGTGAATATCGAGCAGTATCTGATGCAATCTTTGTTAGGAGGAAGGATGTCTTTGTCTTGCCTTGACATATTGTGACTTTTTTTGTTGTTAGAAGTACGCTCACCATGTGACTTATTTTAACCCCCCATACTTATTGGTGCAGCATCACACGCAGATTTATGAAAGCTGAATATTTTTGGAATTGGAATAGTGAATATGAATACATGGATAATGTATATTTGTTTATTCCAATACCAATGTACATCTCTATTATGAATAGCCTAATAGAAATACACAAGACCTGAAAATTAGAATTTCACTCTCAAACGTCATTGTACATATGTGTATGTTCTAAAATAGATGAGTAGTATTTCAGGATATTTGTGTAAATAAACATGTTTTATTTATCGCATGTGTAAATTTCTCAATGTGTCCTTCTGAATATTTTATTATTTTTAAGAGGAATTTGTTTTTCCATTCATGCAGTAACACTGCCTGAATCCCCCTGATGCATATAAACAGCACATCATGTAGTCAGATGTGTTCAGCACGGACATATCCTGCCAGGGTTAAGGAATGCGAAAAAAGCCTGCATTGTTACCATGAAGTGATCAGCTCCTTCAGTCTCTACCTCCAGAGACCGTTGCATTATCGAATTTAGGCCTAAACTCCATGTGCATGGATTATCCCTTAGCAGACACATAAAGATTATACTTGGCTGGTTTTATCACAGCCTTAGAGGCATTTGATTGGTCCAGGGAAAGAACATTGAAAAGAGTAGGATGGATGTTTTGAATATTTAGTGTTCAGATATAAATTTTCCAATTACAAGAAAATTTGTACTATAATTTGATACTTTTCCAGATGTAGATTATCATAGTCTGGGACTACCTGGCTAATGAAGTTCATCTAAATATTTTGTCTAGGTCACAGGGTTGTAAATCCAGAAGATTTAGGATTCAATATGTCTGAAGTAGTCCGTCCTTAAATTATTGCACTGTATTTCTCATTATTTCTGAAATTCACTTGCTATATGCTCATGGAAGTGTTCTGGAGGACATGAAAATACTTTCATTAATGGTCTCACAATAGCGCAGTATTCCTGGAATACTTACTATTTAGTAACATTTTGTTTTAGGGTGGAAGACCGTTCCATATATTTAAACAATGAGTGCACATCTAGAATGCAAAAATTCAAAATTCTAATGCTATTTACACATGCAATATACATCATAGTAAAATGATTGGTATTACTGTAAAAACAATCAGGTATTTGCTAATGACTAATTTGCCACAGTGATGTTTTTAAATGTCATATTGATGAATTTCTCAAAGAGACTCTTTGATATCCTGCTGAGAAGTGTCTTCTCTGGAAAATGCTGCACAATTCTTCTCTGTAAGGAAACCTAGAGAAAATGTAATGTAGTAAATATAATATATTTTTATACTCCTGATATTTAATATGCAATCTGCAATACAGGAGCCAACATATTTTATCTGACAATTTCTCCCTCTAGTGGTAATTTTGTTGTCTTACATGTATTCACTGACCCAC
This sequence comes from Brachyhypopomus occidentalis, assembly GCA_020368025.1. Lineage (NCBI taxonomy): Eukaryota > Metazoa > Chordata > Actinopteri > Gymnotiformes > Hypopomidae > Brachyhypopomus > Brachyhypopomus occidentalis. The sequence continues at coordinate 8,793 of JAGXOD010001350.1, read as the reverse complement.
CAACATGGGTTTTCTCTTATTTAGGTGACAACAGTAGAGGTGGGGTTTTATATATACAGTATTGTGCAAAAGTGTTAGGCCACAATTAGATATGTTATAATGTGGTATAATAACCATACATCATTATTGTTTAGACTCTATTAAGATAAAAACAAAATACAGGAAATATATACATTTCATTATAAATATATTTAGAATAAAATGGCATCTATAGTCAAACATTTAGGGTGACCTCCCTTGGCACTAAGCTAAGCACATCTTGAAATCCTTCTGGAAATCTTCTGATTTACTATACTAGCATTTTTTCAGCAAGATTTAGGTGGGACGTCACAGTAAATACTTGCCACTGTAGCTTATAAATGCTGATTTTTCTGATATTTCCTTTTTTTATATAAAATTAAATTAAAATGTTTTTTTACTATTAAGAACATGCATTTTGTCAGGTGTGTCCAAACATTTGACTAGTAGTGTGTCTGTGTGTGTATATATATATATATATATATATATATATATATATATATATATATATATATATATATATATATATACAAATTTCCTGTATTTTCTGTTTGTATTCTAATAAAAAGACAGAGAAATAACTATATGGTCAGTATACCATTGCTCACAACAAATGTAATGGTCGCCTAGACCTTTGTACAGTACTTTATATTAGACAGATGTTTTCGAAAGTAAACGTTGAACTATTATAATTTTTTATATATTACATTTTCAAAAATGCTAATCTCATCTAACCGTCTTTCACAGAGCTCCTTGTCAATATCCTGAAGAGATTTGCCCTTGGTCTCTGGTAGCAGGAGGTATATGAAGACAACAGCTGCCAGTGCAATCACGCCATTGACAAAGAATGTTCCAGAAAGGCCTATCACATCTGAGTGAGGACATATTAATCAAGTATTAGTCTCATAAACTACAAAATAAGCCATCTAAGTAAATACATATTTATGCCTGGTATATTAGTACTTGTTGTTTACTGATGCACCTGGGTAGGAGGGAAATACAATTTCAATCCTCTGTATGTTCTGTACATGCTGAAGTTTTGACAATAAAAAAACAATGACTTTGACTTTTGAAGTACAGCTGGATGCAATAGGACTTTTCATACATACCTATTACATTCAAGAAAGAGAAGGTTACTATCAGGCTGGCCATCCAGTTGAAGCAGCTGGTGAATGCAAATGCTCGTCCTCGCACCTCTGCTGGGAAGATTTCACTAAGCACAAGCCAGGTCACTGTAAGTCACCATATGAGTTTTGCTCAGTTTTAGAGAAATAACAACCTTGTATGTTTTTTAAGGGTTTGGTACAAGCAAAATTCTACTTACTTGGTCCAAACCCCACAGAGAAAGCACTGACAACTGACATCATGCTGATCAAAACAAGCCAATTAAATGTCCCAACAGCATGAGAAGCTGTAGAAGTATCTAATGATCCAGCATCGGTGGTACTGTTAATAATCTTCTGCAGATCCATGGATTTTGCAGGTAGCATGGTGCCATTTGGGTGAAGCTCAGAAGAGCTACATTGTCTTGCTGCATCAAACACAGAGTGCCTGTTTAGGAATCCAATAAGTATTAAACCGACAGACATCACTAGGCAACCACTGATGAGAAGTGGCCTTCGGCCAACCTTATCTGCACAGATCATCGCCACCGTGGTCGCTATGACTTTAACGATCCCAAGACCGACTGAGGCCAATACAGCTGATGCATCACTTTTAAAGCCCACTGACTGAAAGATGGTCGAGGAGTAGAAGAGGACATTTGGCTGACCTGTGAACTGTTGGAAGAGCACTAATCCAATGCCAATTATGGTCCTAATGCACATGTTATCTTTGTGGTGAAATAGCTGCAAGACAGAATACTGCTTTTTGCCTACTTGAGCTTGGTTCAAAGTCCCTTCTTCAACACTGTCACTTTGATCACTTGATCTTTGAGTTTCTGTTATAAGTCTGACTACGGTCCCGTGGTGAGATGGCAAAACCCAAACAGAAAACAGCTGAGCGACAGAAGGGATAATAGCTAACCCAAACATGTATCTCCATCCTTCTTGGGTAGCAGAAAAGACATAGTTGACTGCATAAGCTAGCAGAATCCCAGCAGTAACACCAGCTTCATACAGTGTAACCATCAGACCTCTGCGTCTTGGCTCCACCATCTCTGAGACAAAGATGCAGCAGGACATGGAAGACAGGCATATGGCAAAGCCCACCACAATCCGGCCAGTAGCCAACATTGCAAAGGAGCTGCCCACGCTGAGAACCAGGCTGCCTCCAAGGATGAGAAGGTTGCTAAGCAAGATGGATGCCTTCCTACCATGGTGGTCAATCAGCCAGCCACCAATCACAGAGGAACAAATGGCCCCAATGAGAAGAGCACTGACCACAGTCTCCTGCTGGACACAGCTCAAGTGGAACTGGGCTTGGAGCTGTAACAGGGCACCAGAGATAATTCCAAGCTCATAGCCAAAGACTAGACCACCAAGTGTGGACACAGCTGTAGCAAGCACCAGAACAGGGCCTACAGGACAAAGGAATACATGAGTTGTTTGGTATTGCCTCCCATGTTTAATACTTCTTTGCAGATCCACTCAGATGTTATAACTTTGTTGTTACTGACCGTTAATATTACTTCACAACATAAGGTGCATACATTTAATCTACACTGAATACAGTTGCATGTTACTGCATTTTTTTAGCAAGAACACTGGCCAATTCATTTACTCTAGTCATTAGTCTTGTCAAACAGTAAATACTGAAAATTAAACCTCTCTGGAATTTAGCTTACATAAAAGCAAGGCCATCCAGCACTGTTTCTGGAATAACCATACAGTTTGCCTTTTAATGAACTGGTTGGGACTACAATTAAAGTAAATTTTATTTTATATAAGAGAAGGCAAAAGGAATATGACTATGACAAAGTGTAGAAAATCATAATGCAACCGTAGATCAAGCTGAAAAGACTTACCCATTTTTTTTATTTTATGTAACTTCAAAGCTGGATCATACAGGTAACAGGGTTTTCTCGCCTGAGAAAAGGATTCCTGCAAAAAGCAACAAACTAAGTTGTGTCAGGCTTACCAAAATTATCGTAGCCCCTCTTTGCTGATAACGTTTGCACGGATCCTAAAACTGTTTTTAAAGCCTTGTCTGACCGTCCGCCCAGGGGATCATTGATGCAAGCGTGTCACCATGACAACTACCTTGTTGATACTCATGGTTTTAGATGATCCCACTTGAGGTTGCCAGTACATAGCCTAATTAAGTATAAATAAACATAATCAGATTCATCTTCTATGTTGTAATGCGCCTCTAAATCTATCATATCAACACCGCCAATTGTATATGTACATTAAACTTTGCAGGCTTGTCACAGTAATCTTATTTCAAAAGTGGTGAGAAATAATTGCAATATTGGCTGTTAGGTCTGTCAAGCAGGTATAATAGAAAATCGGGCAGTTCCGTTCGAGAGTTTAACATCTTTGTCGACCGTAAGACCTACACTGATCATGTCAGCAAATTCTTTTAGATCTCCATAAAGTAAAACCCAAATTGTCGCGAAAGGGACAGGATGTTTTGATTCACGATTAACTGTATGAGAAAACGTATCACGAAGCAAAATATTGTATCCACCCAAGAAAACTCCTTAAGCTGTATTCTTACCATTTGAATAATCTCAACACCACAGACGAGTTTTGTATAAAAATGTCCTCCTCCATCAGTATTTTTCTTTTCGTCATTTTAGACGTCCCTGCGGATCGGAACTTTCTCACACCGGGATCTTAATTCAGGACAAGGAAGTTACAAACGACGTGGCAGAATATTCTAAAAATACAGAGGTCCTCATGAATAAGCAATAGCCCTACTTGGGTTACAAGAAAAATTAAGAGACTACTACTTTACTATCACAAAGGTTCCGACAGAAGCGCATACACACGCAACGGATGAAAATGCAATCAATAAAATATCATTTTCTGCCAACAGAGGATTTTTTTGCACAGTAATGCTGTCTCAGCTTCACTTGAGGGGCTTTGCATACGCCATGTTAACCCGGTAAAATGCCAAATCTACAATGCACTGATCTTATCGATTTCTGTTTATGTATAAATAATGGACTTTTCTTAAAAAAGTAATAGGTCTCGGTCTCTACATTGGGTAGGTAAATCAGAATCAGAATCACTTTATTCCGCCAAGTATGTTGCACATACGAGGAACTTTCCTTGGTGAGTTATCAGTTTAAAACCTGTATTCAGTTAGCATTGGTTCAACAATCGTCAAGATGAACTGGATTACCGAGTTTAAGCATGCACCTTGATAACCACGTTTTTGAAAATGATTCACTGCGCATATAGATATCTATCTATAAAGTAGACCGTGATAAGTATTAGTATTTTATTAGGTAATTTTCCGTTTGGATTGAGAAAAAATAACTCGTACAGCAGAACCTTCACAGTTAAGGAATACAAATATTTTTTATTATTATTTTTTATTTATCTGCTATATATCAGAATGCTATGAATATAACCAAAGCGCAATCGCGTTTGTTTCGGGGACTTTTATATTGAAAATATTCACTGTTGTTACTGTGGTTGTCTTCACCGTGTTTCAACTACAAAAAGCAAAAGCCATGGCACAAATGGACTCTTTTAAAAACAGATATATTCCCCCATATTTATATGAAGCTTTGATGATTAAGCAGGGTGCAGAAGCGCGTGTATATCGAGGTACGTTTTTAGGCAAGTCTGCCATCATCAAGGAAAGGTTTCCAAAGTTGTACCGGCACCCAACGGTAGATGAGAAACTAACGCGCCGCCGAACGACGCAGGAGGTTCGTTCAATACTGCGCTGCAGAAAAGCAGGTTAGTGGAGTGTCTTAACAAGCTACTTTTGCTAAGATAGCACCAACGTGCTTTGCTCGAAACCACGACAGCTTCATTACGCATATGCTTATTAGATTGTGCCCAAGTATCACTGCGTACAAACGTATACAATAATAACAAAATCTGCATTAATCACTGACAGGGACAGGTTTTCTAATTCCGTTTTATATTTTTCAATGAGGCAGACTCACCGGTTTGACTTACATAATTTTGGTAAGATGTAAATTTTAATACGTGTTAGAGTTAGCGGAGAAACCAAAGCATCTCATACACACAATATTAATGATCTGTTCCATCTTATGGTTTAGTTTTTCTAATATAGAGAAGCAGTTTGCACAGCTAATGAAGAACTTATTTGATGTTTGCAGTTGCACTGCAGAGCTGTCATATCCTAAATGGCATTCATCCTTTATTTCCTCATATAGCATTTTCCGTTTTACCGATCATTACATCAGGTGTGACATTACTCAACAGCAGTATGATTGACAGCCATATATTTAATGTAGACATTTAGGCCTATGAGTTTTACTGAACATATGTCTGTGATGTCCTTTATCTTCCTTGGTGCAGGTATCAATGCTCCGGTTGTTTACTTTGTTGACTACACCACCCACTGCATTTTCCTGGAGGATATCAGTGGCTCTATCACTGTGAAGGAACATGTCGCATCAGCTCAGGCATCTGGACAAAACATTGAATCGCTCTGTGCCCTAGCTGACAAGATTGGTCAAGTCTTAGCGAAGATGCATGACGAAGACGTAATCCATGGAGACCTTACCACCTCCAATATGCTGCTGGTAAAAGAAGATGCCAAAGATATTAAATTGGTTTTAATTGACTTTGGCTTGAGTTATATCTCAGCCCTGTCTGAGGACAAAGGGGTTGACATGTATGTCTTGGAGAAAGCTTTCCTCAGCACTCATCCAAATACGGAGGCTCTGTTTGACAGACTTCTAAAGAGCTATACTGCTTCATCCAATAAAGCTCCAGGTGTCATTAAAAAACTGGATGAGGTTAGACTTAGAGGAAGAAAGAGGTCTATGGTGGGGTAAATGGAAACTGGGTGAATACACATCTGTGTTCCTGAATACCAGTAATGCTGTTTTCGGTGAATTCTGATCCCATGGTTTGGATTTGTTTTTGTAAATAAAGGATTTTTGAATGATGAGCTGTGGATGTAGACATTCTGCATCATTCTCCTTCTGCCTTATTCAGTGCTTCAGGGAATTAGTGTTTAAGTCATTGTAGGTCATGAAGTAACAAACACTGTTCTCTGATCGTTTACTGGTGTGTGTTTATATATAAATATATATATATATATATATATATATAATGACTTTGGTAGTGGCTAAAATACCCATATGTAGCTTTACAAACCTAGTTATAACCCACCCAATAATATGGCTCTATAAAAAAATACATGAGCTCTGCACTGATTCGCTTTTTACATCAAGGCACCACAATGGCTCATATAGAATCATCAGGTCAAAATTGCTAGCTCGCTATGAGAGATGAACCATAGAGTGTTTAGCCATCCAGCAGTATGTGTACGAGTCTGTATCGGAGGGCATTTCAATTCTGAGTGATCACCCCAAAGCAACGTAAACATATTAAATCACTGAATGAGTCTTTCAGTGTACAATGATCTGGATTCAACTGATGAAAAAGGATAAAAGCACATAGAATGGCTATGTACAGGTTGTAGTCTGGCTTATAGCACTAATAAAGTTGGAACAACTCATTGTCACACACTGAGCTGAGTATGGTGTGTGCAAATAGGACACACCAATCAATTTTAGTCATTTAAAAAGTATAATTTTTGGAATTGGTCTGTTTTACTACCCTGTTTTGCTTATGCCGGATTTATGTTTGAAGAAGGTGAAGACAGAGCTTTAGGGTCAAAATATGTGAGTTCCACGTACTGAACTCTCCTTATTCAAATGTGCCAAGATAAATACAGTTTTCCATTCTATGACACGTTTAATACCCTATGCCACTCATTGCATTCAGTATGCTGCAGTGTAATTTAATAGTTGGTATGTAATCACATATTGTTTGTAGCTGTGTGGGGCATGTAGTTTTTTTCATTTATTGGATGGGAGCTGTCATCAGGCTCTACTGTTATTGTACCAGTAGCAAGGTCAATATTCCTCAACCAGGTACACTATAAACCTACACTGAAACATTTGGTCTAGTTGTTATGTCACTAGAACTTTTTTAATCAAACCGATGTTGTTTGAAACAATAAAGCTAACATAGCTCTGCTCTCTCAACAAATTTTTGTCATATATCCATGTCACTTCGGACTGCCATACTACCAACCCCTATTTATGGTTGTAATAAGATGACATGACATATGATACACAAATATGGGATCTGGTTTTACTGAAGAACTTATGGATAGGTTACATGTCACTAACAGAATGTTAAATGTGCCCTCTATATTCATATTCTATTCTATTCTATTTTAATGTTTTAGAAAACACAGATATGGTGTTAAGTAGGCTCAAACGTATGAGAAAGTGACAGAAACTGTTTGTTTTCCCAAGTCTGCTTAGCATGGCAGGAACTACTTCAACAATATGCTTTCAGATTTTTTCCCTCCACTTCATGCATTTCCATTATGCAGGCAAGAGGGCATTTCTGGTCATTGTGGCAATATGCTGTTTTTCTTTTGTAATGAAAGTCAATTATGAACAGAAACAAAACCCTGCAGGACTAAATGTAAAGGGATCAGAATAATAATAACTGGACTGTGCATCACTTACCTTCCCTAGGTCTGTGATTGCTGTCCTGACATTTAATATCATGGATCTGTCTGCATCAAAGAGGCAGACTACATAACATGTGGAAACATGGCATAGCAAGGCCAATAGACTCTCACCTAAGACTACACTCTCCCCAGAGCAAATGTCAAAAACATTGACTTGTCATGGAAACTGTCCAATTATTATTTCTTATCAGAATGACATTGTTATAAACAATGTCAACGTACACAGTGACATTACGTAGATGAATAATGGCTTCTGAAAGGAAGTGCACCTCTACACTGGCCAAAAACTGCAAATAACAAAGAGTGAATTTACATCCTGTTTGTGGTCTTATGGTACTTCCTGAACAGGCCAATAAATAATCTACCACAAACTTTCAGGTTCAGCTCTGCACTGATCGCCTTGTGTTATTTGCATACAATTATTGGGTCAGTTTTGTGTGTTGTACTAAATGTTGACAATTATTTTAATGCAGACATTTCGCTTGCATTTACAATTTTTTGGACCAGGGTTTAGTCTGTGTATTGAATCTAGAGAAAACTGCCTGTATAGTCCTGTATTATCCAGGTGTAAGAGCTAAAGACGACTAATGAGCAATCTTGTCCTGAATGTTGTATTGGTGTGGAATAGCCTACAACTTAAAATCTGGCATAGCACAGCATGTAATCGTACCTTGGGCATTTGCTGGAAAGGTTATATCAAATGTTTGCCTTTAGTCTTTACAGGAAATTTCATGTTCTGAATGAATGTTTATATTTTGATTTATTTTTAATGTATAAAATATGTTTGGAGGTAATATTGCTGGCTTTAAATGTTTGAAATAAACAAACCTCTTTGCCTGGTTTCTTTTTTATATGAAACCACCAATCAAACTCAGCTGAGCAATAAGAACGAAAGACACAAAATGCAAGGTGGGGATTGCAAGGCAACACTAGAGGGCACAACAGATACAAAGTAGTTAAATGGAATAACCACAAACTGCCATTTGATATATACTTCTACTAATTTCAGATACCGAGATCCTAAGCTATTAGTGACTCTGAAAATGAGTATAGGTTCACCGTTCACTGTTTGGTGCTGGTCATTGGAAGATGGGTTTGGTGCTGGTCATTGGAAGAGTCCTCCAA